>JAAGEH010000311.1:23026812-23394533 GCA_011751065.1 Lasiurus cinereus
CTCTCTCTCTCTCTCTCTCTCTCTCTCTCTCTCTCTCTCTCTCTCTCATTTATTCACTCAGCAAATAGGCATGGGGCATGTTTAGGATGCCCGTATTGTACCACATGGTTGAGATGCAAAGGTAAAAAAGACAGTAAGGTGCCCGCCTCATGGGGCTTATAGCCCCCAATGAAAGGTAAATGTTTGTTTTTTTTTTAAAAAAATGAGCAAACAACTGAGTATAAAATTTGAAATGATATGTACTATGAAAGAAAATAAATGGGATGGATGAGAAATCTGCAGAGTACATCTACGTGAGATTAAGTGGTCAGGGAAAATCTTTCTGAAGAAGTGATATTACAGCTGAAACCAAAAGGATTAACAAAAACTAACTGGGTAAAAAGGTTGGGGGAAAGAGTATTACTTGCCTAGGAAAGAGAAGATGCAAAGGTGTGGGGGAGGGAAAGACAAACTGGTAAATGCAAGGAACTAAGTGACAAGCCCTCTCTCTCTTTCTTTCTCTTCCTTTTCTTTATTCTCTTTTTTAGTTATTACTTCATTTTCTGTTACCATTCTGTTTCCATAAATTAAGTATTATATAAAATTTTATAAACACAGCTTTAGAAGATTTAGGGATTTAGGGATGAATTCCACATTTATTTATTATTTAGAAGTTAGAGACAACTTTTTTTTAAATATATATTTTATTGATTTTTTACAGAGAGGAAGGGAGAGAGATAGAAAGTCAGAAACATCGATGAGAGAGAGACATCGATCAGCCGCCTCCTGCACTCCCCACAGTGGAGATGTGCCTGCAAGCAAGGTACATGCCCCCGACCAGAATCAAACCTGGGACCTTTCAGTCCGCAGGCCGACGCTCTATCCACTGAGCCACACCAGTCTCAGCAGAGACAACTTTTTGAAGGTCATCTGTATGATCTAGACTCTTAAGTGCCACTGTGGGAGAAGTTAATCCCCTATTTTAAGAGTTAAAATCCATCCACTAGTGAACAGATATGTCTGATGAACAGAAGCCTGGATAGAAGCCACACTGCAAGGAGGAACAATGGAGCCTCTCAGAGAAAACTAACACAAGAGAAAAGGGATGAATCAGTCGCTGAAATATAGCACTTGAAATGCTAGAGAAAATTGCGGCTTACATAAAGTCTGAGACTGTATGAAGGCTTCTCTACCTTGGGTATCTGTGATGCCTCTGCACTGGGAGAACGGGCTGGCTTCAAGGCCTGCTAAATGTCTTACCAATCAATAGCCATGGTCTCCTTCTGCCTTAGTGTGAAACCCTAATTTTGTTTAGAGCGGTGTTCTGCCCTGCTAAAACGTCAACTACCTCAGCCTCCTTTGCAACTGGTTGTAACCATGTGATTAAATTCTGGCTCCATGTTTTCATGGTATGGACCTTCAGAAAAGATGCCTTCAAAGGAGCTTACTCAGCCAGGAGGCATTACCTTTTTGCCCTTTCCTCATCTGCCTTCTTGCTGGCTGGAATGGAATTATCAGAGCTGGAGCTCTAGTATCTACATTAGTGCAGTAGATGACCTTAGGATGAAAGCCACATATAAAGAGAGTGGAGCAGAAAGAGCACCTTTGGGGCCTGATGAATAAGACTTCAACTATGTACCTTGACATGTATGTTAGATAAACAAGAAATACACTTCTATATTATAGAAAGCAGTGTTCTGGTTTTCGTACAGTTTCATTTTCTTTCTCTTTTTTTTTTGGGGGGGAGGGGTGGTTTTGTTTTGTTTTGTTTTGTTTTTGTTTTGTTTTTTGCATAAAGGAGAATTTTCTAAAATTCTAATTTTCTAAAATTTCTAAATTTCTAAAACCAAACCTAACTTTGATTTAGGATTGTATGAATGTTTCTTTGCCTATAGTGGACAACCATAACTTATGATATCTCATGATTCTGTGGGTCAGGAATTTGGGCAGGACAAAGCTAGGCCATTCTCTGTTTCCATGTGATGCCAGCTGGAGTCACTCATGTAACTGCATATATGTGAGAGCTCGGCTAGAGCCAGGACACCCAAGGTAGCCCCAAAATCTCCAGAACCTCTCTCCATGTGGCCTCCAGGAATTCTGTAGCTTTGCTTGGACTTTCTTCTAGCATGGCACCTAGATCCAAAGAAGAAGCAAGGGAGAGTGCTATGTCACCAAAACTTGTTCTCTGAAGTCCCAGAATATCAATTCTACCACATTCTATGGTCAGAACAAGTCATAAACACTTTCTAGGTTCCCAAAGAGGGACAGTAGAGTCACTTCTTTATGTAAGGAGCAGCATGTATGAACAAGAATGACAGTAATAATTGGCAACCATACTTGAAGATTATTTTACCAAATTAGTTAAAATAAAAGAATAATAGCCTGGCTGGCATGGTTCAATGGTTGAGCATCACCCTATGAACCAGGAGGTCATGGCTAGATTCCTGATCAGGGCACATGCCCAGGTTGCAGGCTCCATCCCCAGTAAGGAGCATGCAGGAGGCAGTTGATTGATAATTCTCTCTCATCATTGGTGTTTCTATCTCTCCCTCTCCCTTCCTCTCTGAAATCAATAAACATTTATTTTTAAATCCTATATAATAAAAGCCTAATATGCAAATTGACAAAACTGTGGAATGACCAGTCGTTGGAGGGTGCTGGCAGCAGAGCAATGGAGGGAGGGGCTGGCCGCTCACAGGCTGGCACCATTCCCTGATCAGCCCGTGGGTTGCCTCCTACAGAGGGAGGCCAGACTGCAGCTTAGGCCCGCTCCCCACGTTGGACATTCCTCGAGGGCTCCTGGTCTGCAAGAGGGCACAGGTTGGGCTGAGGGACTCCCTAGTGTACAAATTTTTGTGTACCAGGCCTCTAGTAAAAAAATAAAAATAAAAGAATTTGAGCCCCTCTGCTACAAAACTGCTCACTGAGAGGGAGGTAGAGAAAATGAAAAACTATCCTGATAGAGTTGTAAGGCTGGTTATGACAAAGCTGCAAAGAGACCGTTAGGGGAGTTGAAAGACAGGCAACTATTGCCTGGAGTAGTAAATGACATCCTACAGATGGCATCAATTGGACAAGACATAGCGGTGGGTGGGGTGAGCAACAGCTAGAGCAGAAAGACTCCAGAGTCACAGGAATTGGTTACAATTATATATGAGAGCTTCTTCCTTACTTCCTCTCCTTAATCTCTTACCTCCACCCTCTGGCCTCAGCAAAGACCCTTGAAGAGACTTAAGGGTTTGGTGGTACCAACTTTTAAGGTGACCTTCCTAGTCACTTAGATATCACAAACTGGTGATTTAAATGACCTTAGGATATAATATTTGCATATATTTCCCTCTTAATCTGAATGTAAATTCATGCATACATTTCTTTCTATGTGTACCTATATGTCACTACCTTCACATAGAAAAAAAGTCTAAAAAGACATATACAAAACTTTAATAGTTACTACCCCTAGATTATAAAATGACAGTTTTCTCCTCTTATTTATGCATTTTAAATTTTCTAAAATGAATGTGAATTATTTACCTAATATTTAAGTATATTTTATTATAGATGCATCATTACTATCTTATGGTTCCCCAAGGAAACTTACTTCACACTTATCAATGGCCTTTACTTGATCATTTTCTCAGCAAGCTGGTTGTCACAGATTGCTAGGAAAGGTCCCCAGTCTTGCCTCAGATTTGCTCGGTGAAATAGTAGCATTCCTGCAGAAAGATTCACAATCCCATGACATACATTTTAGGTGTTGCAATGCCAAAGATTAAAGAAATTTCAAAGGAACCTCCAGAAAGTTGAATTATTGAAATGCTAATGAAGACATGCCCTCTGAGAAAATGCAGGGAGTCTTCCCAGTGTTTAAGGCTTCATCAGAAAGACCTTTGCAGAATAAACATGCTATTCAATTTATGTTTCTCCAAAGGGCTGCTGGAGTTTGAACTGGTGCTCCCAGAGAGGATTTCAAAGCACAGCTTAGATCACTAACCAGTATAATTTCCGTTGGTGTCCACAAGATCCATGTGTCTAAAATATGAATTTTTATTTCATTTCAAAACCAATTGATTCACATAATCAGTCTATAGATGTGTAGGATGCTGAATGAAGTAAATTGGCTTGGGCAGGAGGAATAATATACCATTAGGAATGTCACAGTGTATTTACATAAAAGGTTGTCATTGCTACATTTTTAAATGATAGCACTTTTAAAAGATGGCCTCTCCCAATGAATTAAGTTTATTATACAGCTCTTAAATGTTAATGTAGTAAAGGTAACTCTGTATCTCCTATCTTTAAAAAAAAAGCCATACAGAACAACTAGACATAAATAGTATAAATGATTATAAAATTACCTCTAGAAATATTTCTAATATTATATTATGCATATGAGTATGGTGTGTGTGTGGGGGGGGTAGATGAAAGAAAAGATGGATAGATGAATAGATAGATTCATGGATAGACAGATAGAGACAATATTCCATATGCAAAAATGTATAGAGTCTTATAAGAACTATGTTTCTCAGGCCAAAATATAAGACGCATAGTCATAACTAATCTTATAGATTATAATTATGCATATTTCAATGTTCTCTTACTAGTTTGTTGACCTCTCAAATTGTTTGAATGTCATGATATAAAAACCAGAGAAATATTCAACCTTTTGTGCCACTTCTAGAACACTAGAGAAGAGAGATCAAATTCCTTGACCCTCATTACTGATAGTTTTCATGTGTGATTAAATGACTTTTTTAAAAATGTTATCCTGCTTAGGATGTTAACATGGCATTCTAATTCATATGTAGCATGCCTGGGCATTCATATGTTGTCACA
This sequence comes from Lasiurus cinereus, assembly GCA_011751065.1. Lineage (NCBI taxonomy): Eukaryota > Metazoa > Chordata > Mammalia > Chiroptera > Vespertilionidae > Lasiurus > Lasiurus cinereus. The sequence continues at coordinate 23,031,625 of JAAGEH010000311.1, forward strand.
CACCCAGAAACTGTAGGCATTAGGCTACAATAAATTCTACACAGAAAATTCTTAAAATATTTAAAAGGGAAAAAGTCAGACATTCTTATGAAATGAGAATCCCACTAGCAACCTAGGGAAGAAAAATACTGAAAGTGCAACACAAAGGTCTGAGGGTTGGCTGTGTTTGTACCTATTTTAACAACCATACACTATAAAATGGTTGGTGGACCAACCTATCACATGATGCTAAGCTCAGCTCATATTTCCTCAACCAAAAAGCATCCATGAGTTAGAACTTAAAGTGACACTGGCTTCTTAGTAAGATTCTTTACCTAGTACAAACGGAAAATTCATTCTTGGTCTTGCCATATGAGCAGTTTCTATGATTTTGTTCTTAGTTCTATCATGGTTAGATTATGGTGATAAACAAGCAGTTATTAGAGAGATAATGACAACATGAAATGTGGAAAAATCTCTGTTGATAAGATTCCTTGGTCTAAATTTATAGATCCAATATACATTTCCAAAGCAGCCAAAGTTTAATAGCAGGGCAAGCATGGACGTAATAACAAGGCTTCAACAGCTTGATATTTTGAATGTCGAGGCATTACATTTCAGAGAAAAAAAGAAGATAAATGTTGTCATTTTAGCATACAGATAATATGAAGCAATATGATTCCAAGTCTTTTTCAAAGACTCATGCAAATCCAATGCATGAGCAATTTCTCCAGCTCTGCATTTACTGGTTATTCACTCATCTGTTAAGCAAAAAATATGTTGAGCTATGAGCTAGGAGGAACTACAGTTAGTCCAGTAAATGATACAATGTAATAGAAAACACAATCCCTGTTCTATAGTTGCTCCCAACTGATAATCCTATCTAATAAAAGAGTAATATGCAAATTAACCATCACTCCACTACACCCATGATCCACGCCCACCAGCCAATCAGGACCGAGTATGTAAATTAACCCCAACCAAGATAGCTGTGGCCACGGAGCAAGCAGGAGGCTTGGGTTTTTCTGGCAATGGAGGAAGCCAAGCTTTCCAGACATCCTGGCAGGCCCAAGCTTCCACTGAAGGCTAGAAAGTTTCAATTATAGAAGATAAATAATTCCCAACAAAAATGGTGGTGATCATGATGCTAGAGAGAGCAGGAGGCTTGAGTTGCCCCAGGTGTTGGAGGAAGCCAAGCTTCAGTACCCCTGAACTGCCTTGGCCTCCACTTAAGACTACAAAGTTTCAGTTATAGAAGATAAATAAATCCCAGATACCAGGGCCCCTGCTTGGATTGCTGAAAGGCATGGTCAGCCTGCAAACCAACCACAGGACCCTTGCTCAGGCCACCTCACAGCCCAAGGGAACCCACACCCTGATCCATGACACCTTTCAGGGAAAACCAGTTGGGCCCCCACCCATGCACCAGACCTCTATCCTATCTAATAAAAGAGTAATATGCAAACTGACCATCACTCCAATACACAAAATGGCTGCCCCTATGTCGTCAAAAATCCTGCCCACATGTGGACACAATATGGCTGGAACAAGATGGCCATCAGGGGAGGGTAGTTAGGAGGGATCAAGCCTGCAAGGGAGGACAGTTGGGGACAATCAACCCTGCAGGGGAGGGCAATTAGAGGTGACCAGGCTGGCAGAGGAGGGAAGTTGGGTGTGACCAGGCTTGCAGGGAAGAGCAGTTGGGGGAGGGACCAGGCCTGAAGGAGAGGGCAGTTAGGGGCAAGCAGGCTGGCAGGGGAGCAATTAGGCATCAATCAGGCTGGCAGGGAAATGGTTAGGGGATGATCAGGCTGGCATGCAGAAGCAGTTAGGGGCAACCAGGAAGGCAGGCAAATGAGCAGTTGGAATCCAGCAGTCCTGGATTGTGAGAGGTATGTCTGACTGCCTGCTTAGGTCTGATCCTACCAGTCAACATCTCTTGAGGGGTCCCAGATTGGAGAGGGTGCTGGCTGGGCTGAGGGACCCCCATGCACAAATTTTATGCACCTGGCCTCTAGTGTTGTAATAATATAGTAATTACATTGATACATATTTGGAGCTCTGACCACTAGAGAAGAAACAATCTACATTTGCTTGGAGGAGTTGAGAATGGCCTCAGAGTAGTGACATTTTAAATGGGACTTGCAGGATAAGTTTTCAAAGAATGGCACCTCTTCTACATTCTAGAAACACTATGATCTTTTAAACCTGTCATGGGATGGAATTAGTGTCATATGAAGCTAAAGCATATGCATTCTAGGCAATAGAGATCTACTGAAAAATCTTGGGCTAGAAATTGGTAGCAGCATGAGTCATTGGAGATAGGGAGACAACTAAAGATATATATTTGCAATGGCCCAGAGAAGAGAAGGTAAACAACTCAGCTGTTTCTCATTGGGGTCACTCTTGTGCTCTTCTTCATGTCATTTGGTTGAACAAAACTCCTTTTCTGTGTGGCAAGAACATACCTAAGAGGCACAGAGATCCTGGGATATCAGAGTAGGGCCACATTACTGATCTTTGTAAGGAGGTCTACATTTGGGATAAAAGAGAATATTTAGAGATCTAACAATCAAGTGTTGGCTCTCAAAATGACTACTGCGAGCAAAGACAATGAGGCCACTTTCAAACAAATTTGTGAAATGAGGAAATGACACTGTAATGTTGGGTGTTGACATATAAATATCATCTGCTCAATTCCCAGGGAATGTGTCCATTTTTCTACAAAAGGGATTATAAGCACAAAAAACAGGCAACCTGAAAGAAGTGTGCCAATTTTTATTGTGCATATATGGAGAGAAAGAGATGTGTGGCAATTTGTATGTGCATATGTATATTTTTTAACTTTGTACATTGTTTAATTCACTTGAAATTAAATAAAGGACCATCATAAGTGTAAGTGGTGCTAATCTCTTTTCCAATTAAAGAATAAATAGAAGCAAGTATTATGTAGCACTTGATGATACAAGATTAGCAACAGTTGCATTAACAGAATTACTCAATGAAACAATAGAATCTTACAGAAAGTAGTAAATGTTGGAGAAAAGTTTATGTGTATACATACATTCACACGAGAGAGACAGACAGACACACAGAGGGGGGGGGGGGGGGGGGAATGAATTTAGACCCAAAACACCTAAGGGATGAAATGAGCAATTGACCTGAATTTCACTTCAGCCCTCTTAGTCCTGATGGCAGTGGCTACATCTAAAGATGTGGCTGGGAATGACAATAAGGAGTGGCAGGCAGAAATGATAAAATCCAGAGGGCATGACACCAACAGGGCCTTTGGCAGAAGCCAAGCCACACAACCAACTTCCAAGGTAGATTGTGAGCCACTGGCATCCCCAAGCTGAGCAAGCACATGGAGTCAGAGAAGGAGGAAGTAGAAATCCAGAAATAACAATGCAATAATCGGTGAGAACTCAAGAGAAAATTGCTATTATCCTTCATACTCATGAGTATTTGCTGAAACTGCTGGCATGATTCAGAGAAACAAGGGTTACATGTGCGTTCACAAGGACTTGAATCTGCTATACTCCAGCTGTACCAACACGGAGCCAGTGAAATGGACCATGGTATGGAAAATATAGTGTGTGATTTACTTCTGTCAACTTGTAAAGCTGAGACAGATTTCTGCAGCTGCACTAGACAAGCAGAGATCCATTGAGCTCATTAAGATGTCAATGGCCAATCATGTGCACCATGTTTCTCTAGGTTCACAACTCTGTCCGCGATGCTGAGGTCCAGAACCTGCTGGAAATCAAAATTTTTGTATTTTTTATAAATTCGATGATTGAACAGATGTAAGGCTACTTTCCATTTTTACTTCATTTACTGTGAATATTCACACATTTTGCTGCTGAAATTTAATGATTGGGTGCCTCCCCAAACACTGCTGGAAGTATTGCATAATGTATGACACATGTACCCAATTACCCCTCTAAACTTTCTGACTTCTGAGAAGCCCATCTGGCCTCAGGGCTTCAGATAAGGGATTGTGCACTTATATGCAACTTTTTCTCCCATGCAAACTATCTTTTTTTAGATTTAGAAGCATTTCTCAGTAATTATTTGTATTGACCCTTTCCAAAAATACAGATGAGAGTCTACTCTTAAATTTGCTTATAATTGCATATTTTCATGCCTTTCAAAAAAAAGAGTAATAATTATAGCTAATACCAAGTGCTTACTAAGTGCTAGACTTTGTGCTTAAAAGCTTAGTTCACTAGCAACACGTAGCTAGGCCTAGACCCTGGCACCTCTGCAAATACCAGTGACATATGCTTGTATTCCTCTCGGTTCCTAATAACCATTGTCAAAGAATCTTCTTCAGGCTCTGCCTTAGTGTTGCTGAATAATTCCAGCAGCTTCCATAGAGGGCAAATTTGGCTCTGTGGGATTCCTGACTCCATCATAGCCCCTTGTTCTTTCTATTTACAACATTAATCACATTTGTCAGGCTTCAAACTCACACCTTGTCACTTCTGCCACATTCTATTGGTTAAAGCAAATTGCAAGGCCAGTCCTGTCGTGGGACTGGAGAAAGAGAGCCGGTCTCTGGATGAAAGGAACAGCCTGGCATACTGGGATGCGTGGCATTTGTGGCCATGAAACCATTTACCACATGAAACAATTATTCTACCATCTGGCCACAAATTGCTCACAATCCTCCCACATGTAAAATATGCTTCCTCCTGTCCCAGTACCTGCAAAAGCCTCACCCCAGGTATTACACCAGGCCTAAAATTTACCAGCTTGTGCTTCCCTTCTAGTCTCCACACAAATGAGATTTCTCTGTGCAGCCCTTCAGTTCTCCAAAGATCTGTAAACTGGAACTATGAGGTATCTGCCCTCTCCCACCCAAATATCTAAGACACAAAGGTAAGATAAGCACACTGAATATGCCTTTTTAAAAAGACAAAGGCCTGGAAGTACATGATAGTCACTGGTCTGTAGCAATTGTGAAATCAAAACAGGACATGTCCTGGGACAAGAGCATGTTGCCTGATTAAGGGCCTATTGCTTATCCTTTGAAGTGGTTCTCTAACCCATTTTGTTCCTACACTCTAGACCAATGAGCGGCAAACACATTAGTCAACAGAGCCAAATATCAACAGTACAATGATTGAAATTTCTTTTGAGAACCAAATTTTTTAAACTTAAACTTTTAATGCCACTTCTTCAAAATAGACTTGCCCAGGCTGTGGTATTTTGTGGAAGAGCCGACCCCTGCTCTAGACTGATCAGCTCTCTTATTTTTTTAAAATATATTTTTATTGATTTCAGAGATAAGAAAGGATAGGGAGAGGGAGATAGAAACATCAATGATGAGAGAGAATCATCCATTGGCAGCCTCCTGCACGCCCCCTACTGGGGATCCAGTCTACAACCACGGCATGTGCCCGGACTGACCAGGCTTTGAACATGACCTCCCGGTTCATAGGTCAATGCTCAAACACTGAGCCTTGCTGGTAGGGTGGTTCAGCTCTTAGAAGTCCTTCCTTTCTATAAGAACTAGCTCACGTTTGCTAGTTGTCTCAGTCAGCTTTGTGCTTGTAGGAAGTTGATGGCCCAGAAGTTTCTTAAACTGTCTCTGTTCCTTTCATCCACCTGGGATTTCTCAGATTAAAGTCTACTCTAATGGATAATAGCGAGGTTCACTATTCTTATCAAGACAGGCCTTCCTCTAATTCTCCTGATGTGCCAAAGTTGGGTGATATGTCTGGATTCACTGATGATGTTCTGTTTAAGTGAAATGACAACTAGACACCACTTTAAATCATTCTGAGGTCCTATGATTTTCTGGCTACATCCATGAGAACCCATTTGACTGAATGTAATTTTTTACTCATATTTTCATTTTCTTTCATAATCTTTTCTGATCCAGCACACCCTGAGTCTTCTATATTTTCTCTAAGCTCTACTTGCAAACTGAATAGTTCTTTCTTTAGTTAATCTCTATCTTCCTGCATTGCATTATACATAGCTATAAAAAGCCAAGACACAGTTGTAATATTCTGCCTGGAAATCCCCTAGCCAGATCCACAAGTTCATTAGGGAAAATTTGTATCTTCCAACCGTAGCAGAGAACATTTTTGCCATTTGTTTGGCCAATGTATAACAAGGGTGGTCCTTTTTCCACGCTCACCAGCAATATCCTTATTCATCTCCCAGCATCTACTCATCATCTCCTCACATCCTTTCTAGTCACCAATCTCCCCCATTACCACAGCCAATGCCATATGTTTTTTATTTTTGTTATGACAGCATCCCACCTCTATGTAATGATTTCTATGTTAGTTAACCGTTTCTGTGCAACAAACCACCCAAAAATCTAGTGGCTTAAACTATAATCGTTTCCTACCTCCTCTACAGGTCTGCAGGTTGGTTAGGATAGCTGGTTTCATGTGCTTGTTCATGCTGGAGAGTCATCTGAAATGGAACGTTCAAATGGCCTCACTTGCATGTCTCATAATGGGTATTGACTGTGGCTGGGAAGTCTTCTTTCTCTTGTATATAGCCTTTCCTCCTCTAGTCAGTCAGGCTGGCTTACTTATATTGTGATCTCAGCCCATCATTCCAGGAGGGCAAGGGAGAATCTTCAAGGTACCCCAAAGGCCAGTCTCGGGGATTTGAATGTGTCCCTTCTGCTACATCCTGCTGGCCCAAGAGAGTCACAGGTTCAGTCCAGTCTAGGAGGTGGAGAAACTGCTCTAACCCTGGATGGGAAGAAAGGCAAAAAAAAATCACTAATCAAAAAAATATGCATAATGGAAAGGGAGGGATTTTTGGTCATTAAACAATCTACCAGACTAAGAATCTATTGAAAGAGTGAATGTTTCATTTTTATTTAGGGTATGAACATGACCTTAGTCCCTAATCTTCATTTTTAGCTTCTGGTATCAGATTCATTATGTTAGATTTCCCAAATTACTAGTTATTCTCTGATTCCCCCATTTCCTTAATCTTTGTCAATAATGGGGTCTTGAATATTGTTCTCTACCTCATTAATAAGACTGATCTGGAGGAACAGGTAGATCTGGTTTTGAAAGTTGGCTTTACCATTTACTCACTATGTGACCTTGAGCATATTATTCACATTATTTAAAATTTCTGCTTCATCAGATTTGTAGGGTTAAATAGCACAGTGTACTAAAGTTCTCAGCACATGATAGTAAATTAAAAAATATCAGTTTTCACCCGGCCGGCATGGCTCAGTGGTTGAGCATCAACCTATGAACCAGGAGATCACAGTTCATGCCAGGGTTATGGGCTCGATCCCCAGTGTGGGCATGCAGGAGGCAGCCAATCGGAAATATCATCATTAATGTTATTGCTCTCTCCCTCTCCTTTCCTCTCTGAAATCAATAAAAAAACTTTTAATGACATTTTCTTCTTTTGTGTCACCAGATAGTAAAGGACAACTAATATAAGATTAAGACTACAGATTTATATTCAATGGCCAATTGTTGATCATTTTTTAAACCAGAAATTTAATTATAAGCTATGTGCAAATTCTATATTAGACTATATTCTTCTAAATTATTCTTCATTTTACATATAATTTCAGAGGTTGTGAAGAAGTATATTACTATAATCCTCATATAATGATGGATTATTCAATTAATCCTAGAGATATGTTTAGGACACTATAAAATTAGGCTAGAAAAATTATATTTGATTTTTTTAAGGACATTGAAATAGTCACCAAAAGAAAACCCTAAACTTTGTCAGACTTCCCTATACTTATATATTTTTTAATCTTGTATTGTTTTTATTTGTAAATACATGACATAGATGGTACTATAGTCTTCTCAGTACTTTGTATCTTTGATTCAGCCTTTCCTTCACATATCATGTAAAATATGAGGCTTCGAATAGCATTATTAGGAATGAAACAGAAACCAAATAAGAAACATATTTCAAAATGAAAATAAATGATAAATCTTGGTTGTTGGTGGATTGTAAAGATTGATGGTATGGGAAAAGTAAAATATCTCACTATTCAACAAATATTTCACATCACCCAAATCATCAATGCTATGTCAAATTAAGTGAACTATTTTATATTACATGCTAGAGACCCAGTACATAAAAATTCATGCACTGGAGGGGGCGTCTCTCAGCCCGGTCTGCCCCCTCTCACAGTCCGAGAGCCTTCAGGGGCAGCCAGCAACCTGGCAATCAAGCAAAGGTGGCTCCTTCATCACACCTCTGCTGCTGCCACTGCCAGCAGCAAAAGCCTTGGCTGGCCCTGGTTACCTGAGCCTCGGGCAGCCCTGGGCAGCTGGGCAGCCAACTTTGAGGCTTGCCTTCACCTTGGGCCAGCCCTGAGTGGCTGGGGGACAAAGGGGACTGGGGGACTAAGGAGACGGAGGCAGGCAAGCAGAGCAGCTGGACTCATCTGGGGGTGGGCCCAGCTGTGCTACGCACCTGCCACCCTGGTGGGGCTGAGAGGACTGGACACCACCATCTTGTGGCTGTAGGTGCTACCATCTTTGAGGGCATGGTAGTCAATTAGTATTTTCCCTTCTTATTGGCTGTGGGCACCACTACCTTTGTGAGGGTGTGATGGTCAATTAGCATATTCCCTCTTTATTAGATAGGATTGAGTTTTCTCAGAATGTTTTACGTTTTCAACAATAAGTATTATAAATATCAGATCCTATTTTATCATTGAGTCTTTGAAGAAAATGCCTAATAATAACAATAATAATAATACTATGAATGATGCACTTGTCTCAATTCTGCCCCTCACTACTGATATCCATTACACTCTGTCCCATCTTTCCATGAGGTCAAAATATACTAAGTAATTGGGTATGGAGATTGAGTTCTACAATATCAGGATCAGGAAATACATGTTGGAAATAGACCATGATATTGGAATCAAGGACCAATGAAGCCAAGGACCTGGGTGAAGACCAAAACTGGGGTGAGCACATATAAACCTTGGGTCCTGAGGGCTGCAGGTAGAGATAACATGGGGATTATTGAAAAGTTTAGAGACAGGTGGAAGCATGATCAAAGCAAAAGTAGGTGTAAGGCAAGGACACCCAGGTTATTTTAGGTTAATATACATAAGTCTATTTTAGGAGCATGATAGGCCAGACCTTCTCAAAGTTCAGGGGGAAGCCAGAATAGAAAATCACTGAACACATTTTTTTTCTTCTACCATGCTTGATAACATGTGGCTTTTATCTCTGAGGATTTACTCACATTTGTAATATTTTAAGATGTCTTTACATTAGTAAGTCTCAAGGGTAAGTCCTGAGCTCATAGCAGAATTAAAGGCCTTTTAAGTTGCTTATCTGAGAGTTTAGACACATGTCCATGAAGGCCACCAAAAGCAGCTTGCCTCTTGGGGATCTGAGACTCAGGAAAATTTAACTACATGGCGGAAGTAAGATTCAAATTTTAAGATTTATAATGATGCACACAAGAAAATTATATAAAATGAAAAATGATCATCAATGACCCTGCACATCTAGAAATCTATAGGTAAGATTCAGTTTGACTTCCTATCAGGTATTTTATCTTTGTCAGCTTGGTCCTCCGGTTTTAGCTTAACATGTTCACTCAAATAGTAGGGACATCACTTAATAATATCATCAAAGTGATGTTTTTCTTCTTTTACACATTCTCAAGGTCAGGAAATCTTTCCACTGTGTTTTTAATTCCCCAGAACTCTTAGACCTATGGTACATGAAGGTAATGGAGTAGATACAAATGAAACATGTCTTTCATGACCATACTTTTCTTTCAAAACCCCCAGAGATTTGAAACATAGTCTGAAAACCAGTGGACTAAAACAATGAATTAAAACAACTATTCTTTTCCCTTGAGATGTTGGTTTCACTCCAGTGTAGAAATCCAAGACAGAGAGCATCAATTGGTCTTTGGATGTTAACTGTGCAAGATTTCTATTTTTCCAAAGGGCAGATGATCTATTGAAAAGGCTCAAAGTCACAGTGCCTAAACTCTCTAAAGGTGCTCAGACTTCTGGTCCTTCCTCTGGTAAACTATTTGCTATTGAAATAAAAATACTATCTGAGCTAAGCCATATAGCCTACATGTACACATTTATCCTAGGAATGAGAAACTCTTATGAAATCTCTATTTAAAAAGCAAACAAACAAACAAAAAACACAACTGTCCATCATTCCATTCTTCAGATAGTTCTCCAAATGTATCTTTTGGGATGCAGGTGGTATTCTGAGGCATATTAGAGATTAATCAAGTAATACGGACAAATTTCTTCTCTGGCATGAAATGGGGCCTTGGATTCCAACAGTAATTCAGCAGTAAGAATCCTGTGTAAGAGTTATTAAGTGGGCCACAAAAACCTCCTCTCAGTAATCACTCCCTCTTCTTCCTCTATGCCTTCCACAGAAGAGCAAGAGAAAGTCCTATACTCTGTGATTTGAGGCAATCAATATGTACATTGCCTATTTAATTATGAATTTAAAACATTATTATACTTTGTCTTCCTAAGGCTTTATATCCAAACATATTAGCACTTTTTAATTGATCTTATGAAACTCAACAAAAGCCATTATGTTTGTTTGTTTGTTTTTTAAAGGAAAAAATAAAATCCTCCAGTGTACATGTAACAGTGAGTTCTAGAAAGCCAGATAATTTCTTTGCTTAATAATAGTTTTCTTTCCTCTTGGCTGCAGATTCTCATAACTAGCACCATGCCAAACATTCGAAGATTGGATTATGGCCTGTCGTACTTGATTATTTTTGTCAGCATGCTGACCTGGGGTGCCCTTTTCTTGTGTTGTTCCTTCTGTTTCCATTTTTCATGTCATCCAGCTTTTCATCTTGTCAATCAGCTTTTGACTTCCTGATTAAAGTGTCTGTCACAGGAGCAGCCTGGTCTCCAGTCAGTTGTTTAATTTGTTCCTCATGGCATCCAATTGAGTTATTCATCTGGCCCAGCTGTTCCCAAGTGCTTCCAGCATCACTTTTTCATGTGTTTGGGTTTAACCTCTATATCTATGTACAACAGTGTGAATTGTTCCATTCATACTGTTGACTGTGGATTGCTTTGCCTTCCTAATGCCTCGACGCTACTAGGCTGGCTGCTACGCTGTGGCCAAACCAACGGAGAGAGACAGTATTTCAATCTGATGTTATGGTAACAACTACAACTAAACAGACCAGTTTTAAAGAATTATAGAAAGCCCACTTTTTAACAATTAGGACAATGTAATGGAAACTCTGTACTGTTCAGATTCAGACCCACCCAAGAATAATGTTGATGGTGCTTGGCAGAGGAAAGGAAACATTGGTCTGCCAATATTGTGGATATTGCCGCAAATGCTCCAGGACCTATTTGTTGCATTAGGTGACATGAGATACTCTCTTGGCTTGAATTGCTACAGATACTCTACTGGAAAAATAAAATTAAGTAAATCTGCTGAGTTTGCAAGCTAAAACTTGTCTTCTAGTGGGAAGATGATTTATATTATGCAACATTCAAGAAGCCACAGAATGCAACAGGAAACTGAAGAAAAGAAAACGAGAGCACATTTGCCCACTCTCCCTTTTAGCCACTCAAACCTAATTAATTCAAAAGTTCAGTAGATTGTTTATGAGTGAGCCGTTCCTTCCTGCTGTTGCCTATCATGTTTCTCCTGTACCCCCTACAAACCTGAAATGGCAACTCCATTACAGAAGTCATGAACATAACTGGAGACCATTTGCCTAGGACCTAAGAATCTAGAATGAATCTAATGAGAATCAGGTAGGAGTCTTAGTACAACTTCATAGCCAACTTCCCATTTTGGGTTGATTCCATGCAATTATTTGCAACGAATTCAGTTGCCTCTATAAGAATATGCATTTACTTCTTTAGGCTAATAATATGGGGTATAGTGAAATAGTGTAGAAATCCTGAACAGATTACAGTTGATAGTGCCATATATGGAGACAGCTACTGGCAATTAAACAGAGAAAATAAAATCATTTTTCTAACTATGGGTTTTTACAAAATATTTTGAATTTTCTCAGAGAGATATTGTACATGTATTAATTCATATTATTGACAATAATTTTAAAATTTATTTAGAGGCTTAATATATTTTATTTTCAATTAGAAAAACTATTATCAAGTAAATTTGACTTCAATGAGTAAAAATAAAATGTTTAAGAATGATAAATCATGGAGAAATTGTAATTTGAAATGTATATTTTTTGTTTTGTTCTAGTTAAATACCACCACCCCTCCCCACCATGGAGGTTTTTCATGATACAATTTTAGAAAAATAATATTATCAATCTCTTCCCTGGGAGGTTTTCCTTATTGTCTTACATGGATTTACTTTCCCAACTTTTCTAAATTCATATCTCTGGAGGAATATTCCTATTAGTCTTTCTATTATTACCCCCAGAAAAGTGAACACAGTGAATTGATACTCAATAATTATTCTATTCATCTTCTATCATGTCTTTCCGTGCAGCAGAGGTTACAAAGTTAAAAACTACACTTGCTAGACTCCCTTGCAGCTAGGGTTCCAGATATGCTTTGGGTCTGACCCATCAGATACACTTGTGAAAGTTTTGGAAAGTGTAAGTGAAGCAGAGACCACTATTTTTTAACCATGTTGGCAAGCACAGTCCTGGAAATACTAAGCTTTGCTATAGTAATGTTAGCAGATGTCCCTATGCCAAGAAGCAAGATGAGGGCAATCACTGTTTTGTGGGGAGAGATCTAATAGGCACAGCATGACTGTGAAGCCAACAATTGTGGATGCAGTGCCCTAACCTGAGTCATATCTAAAAGATGACCCAAGTGCTTGCAGTACAAATGGTGGCTTCCTGATTCCTACCTTATAAATGTGACTCTCCTGGTGGGCCAGATCTATGTTATTTCTCCAGGAGTTTTTCTTGGAGTTCTAATCCAGAGGCTGTTCTTCTAAACTAGGGGTGGGGAATGTCCAGCCCAAGAGCAATATAAGCTCTTTTTTTTTTCATTTGTTCTGGCCCTGCCAAGGCATTAGGAGTGAGTTAATTAAATGCTTGACCAAATATAGCAAGCTAATTTTTAAGCTGATAATTTTGTATGGCCCAGGAATAATGTTATAAATAACCAAATAACCCTTGGCAGAAAAAAGGTTCCCTGTCCCTGTTTAGACTTCCCAATGATTTGCAAGCTCCTTATTCCCTGCAACAAATCCTTGTCTGATTTAAAAAGAGTAACATTTTAATTGAAAATTCATTCTGATAGTTTGTTTTGGACTCTTTCAAAAACTCTTGCTTTATTGTAAGTGCCATAGTGCAGTGATCGGCAAACTCATTAGTCAACAGAGCCAAATATCACCAGTATGATTGAAATTTCTTTTGAGAGCCAAATTTTTTAAACTTAAACTTCTTCTAATGCCACTTCTTCAAAATAGACTTGCCCAGGCCATGGTATTTTGTGGAAGAGCCACACTCAAGGGGCCAAAGAGCCACAGTTTGCCGACCACTGCTATAGTGCAAAGAGCAGATGTTTTTTTTTAATTTTTTTATTAATTTTTTATACATATCTCCCCATTGCCCCCTCCCTCCCAGGCATACCCCAACCCCCCTGTGTCTATGTTCATTGGTTATGCTTATATGCATGCATATAAGTCCTTTGATTGATCTCTTATCTACCTCACCTAATTTTAATCTTCCTGCTGTACTTTCACAGTCTATTTGAAGCTTTACTGCCTCTGTATCTATCCTTTCGTTCATCAGTTTATAATGTTCTTTATTATCCACAAATGAGTGAGATCATGTGATGCTTCTCCTTCATTGACTGGCTTATTTCACTAAGCATAACATCTACACAATGGAATTCTATGCTGCCATTAAAAAGAAGGAATTCTTACCATTTGCAGCAACCTGGTTGGAACTGGAGAGCAGATGTTTTGGAGTCATACAGATCATTATTAGTTATATCACTTGGAATAAATTTATAAACTTATCTAAGCCTCAGCTCCTTCACCTGAAAAAAAATATGCAATAATGCTTAAATGCATAGTTGATATACAAATAAAAGGAGATAATAAATATTTGGTGCTGAACCTCTGATGCAAGTATTCAATAAATATCAGCACTCTTCTTCAATGTTTAAATTTGAACAGTTAGTTCCCAACATAATATTCTCACTAAACTAATCAAGGACCACATTTAGTAAGGAAAACAAAAGACTGGTAAAATATTGTATATTTTATTAAAAGCACATTCCTGTGCCAATAGGGATCCAGTGAACCAACTACTTATGGATATGGATACTAGCATTGAGTTTAACACAGGGAACCAGACCTCATGAGATTTCCAGATTGCTATATATCTCTCTCTCTCTCTCTCTCTCTCTCTCTCTCTATATATATATATATATATATATATATATATATATATATATGATCTCCCTAATATATGATCTCCCTAATAAGCAAATACGCCAAATGGCAGAACAGCCGAATAACCGGTCACTAAGATGTGAGCTGACCATCACCAGGGGTGCACGCAGAACATGATAGGCTTCAGCAGCATGCAACAGAGCGTGGAACATGGCGGGCATCAGCCCTGGCAGCATGGTGGAGCAGGTGAGTAGGGATGCCAGCAAGGTGGGGCATCTGTCGCTGTCATCAGGGCGAGCCTCTGATAGTTACTGAAAATTCTTTGCTCCCATGTGCCGCAGTCCAACCCAGTGCTCACACCCACTGCTGGTGCCAGAGCTGCTGCTCACACCTACTCCCGGCGCCCAGCATTGATCCCAGTCACTGGATGCTGTCAGTGGGTGTGAGTGGCAACTGCAAACTCTGATCACCCCTAAGGGCTTCTCTACCGCCCCCTATTCCTGAAGGGCAATCAAGGCACCGGCTGCTGGCGCCAGCCCCCATAGCTCTGCACTGTCAGTGAGTGTGAGCAGGACTGGCACCATCAGCATGTGGGCATAGCAGTGGTAGCAGGAGAGGAGATAAGAGCAGACAGGGTCCCAGGGGCTGTGATCAGAGAGGCCAGGCAGGGCACAGAAGATGGGCTGAGACCCATCTGTGTTCACCACAGCTTCACGGCCCACCGTTCTTTTCAAGGTGAAAAAATTCATGCACTGGGTCCCTAATATATATATTTCATTCCTTGAGATTAAAGATTACCAAGTACTACATATGTACATACTTCCTTCATGCCATGAAAAAATGAAGTGAATGAACTTTTATCCAAGAAGATTAGGTTAAAGATGGTAATCAAATTTCAATCCCATCTCCTTACCTAAAGACATCTTTCAATTAGTAACAGAATAAAATAGTATTCTCATTCTTCAGACAAAATAACTTTAGATTACCAGGTGCCATTTCTTCTCAAAAGGGATATATCTTAGCTACCTGATATACTAAAGTATTTTATAATTCTTCTCTATTTTCCTAAAAGATTTGGAAACTTAATTTCACTATATTCCATTTTATCAACCTAAGAAATTAAATGTATCTCCCTCTAGAATAATGAGGAGAAACAGGAAAAAATAGACTTACAAGAAAGAAAGAAAAATGCTCAGCTGTTGAAGTAAAAATAGGCCTGAAATCTTGTAAGGTGCATGTGTAGAGGATATTGTGGTGGTCTAAAACAGGATCTAATAGATACAAATTTGAGTTTAAAACTAATACATATCAAAAAAAGAGATGAAGCTTTGGGCATACTTGAGTAGTAAGGCATAAATGAGAACCCTACAAGCCAGAAGCACCAATGGCTTCATCCTCAGTGAAAAGAAATACTGCAGAAACACACACTCATTGGGCAAGGAAAATGACAAGGAACTTTGCCTCTACCTGGGACACTGGATCATGAAGAAACAAAAATCACCATGAAAAATTAATACCAGAGCCATGAGCAAATACATATTGATTTCACATGTTTAGGGAGACACAAGAAGTTTCAAACCAAGAAATATGAGGGGAAAAACTAATACAATGGACCTTGTATAAGCAAATGGAAATTCAAAACACTTTAGAGGAAATACTTCCAAAACTAAAGCTAATTTAGATATCTCTCCCTCTTTTATACACACACACACACACACACACACACACACACTGCTGCTGCTAAACTCACAATCAAAAAAAGTTTAAAAACACCAGGGAAAAATCCTTTAAAATCAAGATTAAATATATGTAATCCCAAAATTTAAGATTACAGAAAAATATGAAAAATCTATAAAAGTAAATAGGCCTTAAATTATTTAAAATAAAATAGAAATAATAAGGCAAGAATGACATTATCCTAAAGACAAATTGTAAAAGAACCAATAATGTCAAGAACTAATGTATATAGTTATTGAATTATAGACTCAATGAATATAATAAAAAGCCGATTAGATACAAATTAAAAAAGTAAAATGGAAAATAGATCTGGGGATCTTATGCAGAATATGCACAGGTATATAAAAAAGAGGGAAATAATAAATTAATAAATTAATGTAAAATAAAAATGCACCAAATAGAAAGTCTGGGACAGTGCATAGATAATAGTAGCAGTATAGTGTTCAATTAAAAAAAATGAGACTTTTTCTAAATGGCATATACCTTCAGATTCAATAATCATAACTAAATCATAACTAAAGAGAAGTACAAATCCCTTCTTCACAATACAATGCCAAAGCCCTGCCCATATTTCTTTATTTCCTTCCTTCGCTCACCCCAAATATTGGTTCCAGTGTGTCTTCACTCCCAACTCTAATACCTGCATCTCTTTGTCAAGAGTGACCTTTACTTCATATCCTCACCAATACTTGTTATCTTTTGTCGTATTTATCATAGCCATTCAAACAGATGTTGTTTAGGATTCTTTTTTCATTTATATTCATAATGGAAAATAGTTTGCAGTTTTCATTGATTATGTTGTTTTTATCTGGTTTGGCATTAGGTTAATTCTGGCCTCAAAGGATGAATTGGAGAGTTCCTCCTCTTCTATTTGGAAGAAATTGTGAAGTATTGGTGTTAATCTACACTAATAAAAGAGAATCATGCAAATTAATCATCACTTCACTATGCCAAGCCATGCCCACCAGCCAATCAGGAGCAAATATGCAAATTAACTCAACCAAGATGGTGGTGGCCATGGAGCTGGAGCAAGCAGGAGGCTTGGTTTGTCCCTGGCGATGGAGGAAGCCAAACTTCCTGGCTGGCCCTGGCCTCCACTCAAGGCTACAAAGTTTCTATTATAGAAGATAAATAAATCCTAGATACTTGCTTCCAGCTGGCCCTGGCCTCCACTCAAAGAGGCACTGAAAAAAAAAAGAAAAGAAAAGAAATAAAGGAGACGCTGGGACTGTGGGTCACCAGGGGATGGCAGGGGCCATTGGAGGTAAGCAGACCAGCAAGGGGGTGGGGCAGTTGGGAGTGAGCAGGCTGGCAGGCAGAGCAGTTAGGGGCAATCTGGCAGGCAGGCAGGCAGGTGAGCAGCTGGAGCCAGCAGTCCCAGATTGTGAGAGGGATGTCTGACTGCTGGTTTAGGCTTGATCCCTGTAAACCGGCAGTAGGACATCCTTTGAGGGGTCCCAGATTGGAGAGGGTGCAGGCCAGGCTGAGGAACACTCCTACCCCCTTCTCATGCATAAATTTCATGCACTAGGCCCCTAGTTCTATAAATGTTAGACAGAATTCACCAAGTCAGCAAACCATAATCTTTATAATGAAAGTAAAATACATTTTTAGGAAAACACAAGCTGACTTGCACTTAGGCTGAAGAATAATATTCAGTTGTAAACTCAGAATCACACACTCAGATCACAGAAATTGTTTAATATAATACAATACTTTTTTTCTACACTCCTTAACAGATAATTGTTTAAAGTACAAACAATAACAATATGTCATGGGGTTTATACCATATGGAGAAGTAAAATGTATGACAATAACACAAAGGAAGGAACAGAGGAAAGAGACTTTCATTATTATAAGACTTTTAAATTATAGCGGTATAATAATATTTGAAGATAGATTGCAATAAGATAAAAAAACAATGAAAGAACAACTATAAAACAAAGAAATATAGCTAATATGGTAACAGTGGAAATGAAATATAATACTAAAGCTATACTGAATTAAGTCTCTTCCTCACCCCACCCCCCAAAAAAAAACATAGACCAGATGGAACAAATAGAAAGATTGTAGTTTTAAGATGACTATATTCATAATCATATTAAATTTAAATGGTGTACAGCAGGTATCAGCAAATGTTTTCTCTAAAGATCCCAAGAGTGAATAGATTTTGATAGGCCATACTATCTCCATCAACTACTCAACTCATTCAATGTATAAATGAATGGGCTTTGTTGGTTTTGAATAAGTTTCTCTTTTACAAAAATAGGCAGTCAGCCTATGGCTGACGTATATAAATTAAGCCACCCCCTCAATGAATGGCCATTTATCTTGCCCCTCAGAACAACATGGGATGTTAGCCACTGCCAATAAATCCTAGAGCAGTGGTTGGCAAGCCACCACTCACGAGCCACATGCGGCTCTTTGGCCCCTTGAGTATGGCTCTTCCACAAAATATCATGGCCTGGGTGAATCTATTTTGAAGAAATGGCATTAGGAGAAGTTTAAATTTTTTTAAAAAATGGCTCTCAAAAGAAATTTCAATCATTGCACTGTTGATATTTGGCTCTGTTGACTAATGAGTTTGCCAACCACTGTCCTAGAGAGTCTAAGCATCTTGGTTGCCTCTTTAGCTTGCTGCTTGCTACATTAATTATTCCACTTGCTTCTAACAGTTAAGTGCCCCAACCTGGCCTCTTCCATTACAGACTGCTATTATCACATCTGAAATAAGGAGTGGGGTTCTAGAGCGGGATCTGCTACAATTAATTCTAGCCTCTAGGGGACAGTCACCCCTAAGCATGCCTACACTGCCAGCATCACCATGCTAGCAGAGCAAGCATCCTCCGGATCTGCTAGGGAGCATTCTGCTAGATATAAGTCCTTTGAGAGAGTTGGTAGAACACATCTCATAAAAGTCCTACAGAGTAGCGAAAAAGCTGGGGTATTTCAACCCATTCCCATCTCTCATTAGTTGAAAGTTACTCCTGGGGCTGTGAACTCCTCAGCATATCAGTTCAGCACACTGCAACATTTCTCCAGGAACCAGCAAAGGTGCCCTTAGAGAGATTCAGAGGTTTGGAGAAAGAAGCCTCTGGTGTGTGCAAAGCTGCAGAAATTTGCAGAGAGGATGCAGAGTAAGGCCCTCAAAGTTTCCGCTTCTTGTGACATAGAGAAACTCAACTACATGGGCCATTTAGAAGAATGTCTATGTCATTCCTCTTTGCAATATTGAAAAAAATATATAAATATTATAATCATTAATCTCTTGGGAATATTGGGGAATAGATAAATAAATGGCCTATTTATCAATAAGAACACTAGGCTGTTAATATGAATAAACTACACTTATATTATTACTAGAGGCCCAGTGCACAAAATTTGGGGTTTCCTTCAGCCCAGCCTGCTCCCTCTCTAATCTGGGACCTCTCACAATCCTGGACTGCTGGCTCCAAACTGCTCACCTGCCTATCTTCCTGATTGCCCCTAACCGCTTCTGCCTGCCAGCCTGATCACCCCCTAACCACTCCCCTGCCAGCCTAATTGATGCCTAACTGCTCCCCTGCCAGCCTTTTTGCCCCTAACTGCCCTCTTCTGCAGGCCTGGGTCCCCCCCCCAACTGCCCTTTCCTGCAGTCCCAGTCACCCCCAGCTTCCCTACTCTGCCAGCCTCGTCAACCCTAACTGCCCTCCCCTGCAGGCTTGATCACCCCCAAATACCCTCTCTTGCAGGTCTGGTCCCTCTCAACTGTCCTCCTCTACTGGCCATCTTTGGTGGCCATCTTGTGTACACATGGGGGCAGTCATCTGGTGTGTTGAAGTAATGGTCAATATGCATATTACTCTTTTATTAGATAGGATAGAGGCATGGTACATGGGTGGGGGGCAGCTGGTTTGCCCTTAAGGGTGTCACGGATCAGGGTGGGTGTTCCCTTGGGGCACAGGGCAGCCTGGGTGAGGGGCCTGTGGTGGTTTGCAGGTTGGCTATGCCCCTCAGAGACCCAAGCAGAGGCCCTGGTATCTGGGATTTATTTATCTTCTACAATTAAAACTTTGTAGCCTCGAGTGGAGCCAAGCCTTCTGCTCACTCCAGTGGTAGCAGCCATTGAAACCTTTTTGCCTTAAGCGGAGACCTGTGCCAGCCAGCTGGCTTCCTCCATTGCCAGGGGCAACCCAAGCCTGTGGTGGCAGCCATTGAAACTTGACTGCCTTAAGCAGAGGCCTGGGCTGGCCAGGGTGTGTGGGGAGCTTAGCTTACTTCATCACTGGGGGCAACCCAAGCCTCCCTCCTGCTCTCTCTGTAGCCATAGCCATCTTGGATGGGTTAATTTGTATACTTGCTCCTGGTTGGCTTGTAGGCATGGCTTGAGGACATAGCAGAGATACAGTCAATTTGCATATTATTCTTTTATTAGATAGAATTAGAGACAAATCTAAAAACATAATATTAGGCAAAAAAAATAACTTAAAATGTATATATTAAACCATTACTAAATAATGATTTATTACTTATAGTTATCTGCATCTATATATATAAAAGCCTAAGTGACCGTTATGACCAAATGACCAGAATGACACGTTGACCAGTTGCTATGATACACACTGACCACTAGGGGGCAGACGCTCAACACAGGAGCTGTCCTGGTGGTCAGTGTACTCCCACAGCCAACCTGTGGCCCCTCCTGCTGGCTGGCCCCCATTGGCTCCTGGTGCCAAACTATTTATAGAGACCTGCTTCTCGGTTGGGGTTTTGTATGTAGCCAAACTATTCATAGAGACCTGCTTCCTGGTTGAGATTGAGAGTAGCTCCCTCGTTGTGATCTATTGAAAGTCAGCCCTGAAAGTCAGACAAGGGTTTGTCTCAATCCTGTCCTCTCCTTTCATCAGAGACCGATGACCCACCATGGTGGTGGCATGGCAGTGAAGGAAGGAGGAGGGGGAAGGCAGGGAACTGTGCAATGATGGGGCACTGATGACAGTGGCAGCATTTGGTATCTATTCCTTGCTCACCCAACCTGGTGACCATTGCCTCCTCTTCCAACCCTACCAGGGCCTTTGGGCTCTAGCCTGGGATGGGGAACCAGGAATGGGTAGTGGCAGATGTGGCCCCTTTCCTAGGGGATCTGAGGGCTGGCTCCTTCCTTTAGGCTGGTGGCAAACCTCCCATGGTCCCTCCCCCAACTAGCCAATCTCCCATGGTTCCTCCCCTCAACCAGCAGGTCTCACCCCAGATCAGCCCCAATTGCCAGCCAGGCCAAGGAATCCACACCATGCACAAATTTCATGTACTGGGCCTCTAGTATTAAATAAAATTACAAAAATGTACATGGAATGATATATAGGAACTTGGTTATTTCTGAAAAGGAAGGGACAGGATCAGACTGGAGGTGAAGCTGTTTTTATAACACATGTCTCAAAGTAAATTTTAAAAAATAATCTGAAGCAAATAAGTAAAAATGTTGATAATTACTAAATTTCATGGTGAATGATGGGTCTTATATTTTGTTTGAAATGTTTCATGATTTAAAACTTTCATGAATTTATTTTATCACTATAAAACAAGTGGTGGAATAGAAGATAGCTTAAGGTGGTGATTTCTAGATCTGACTGCTCATCAAAATCATCTGGATACATATATATATATATATATATATATCACCAAAAACAGTTTTAGTAGGTCTATGGCAGGATCGCAGAATTTTATTAAAAGTTTTTAAGTTTTTTAAGTAATTTCATACACAGTATATTCAGCTCTGGGAGCTACTAACTTGAGATACATTTCTTTCCCTAGAAAAACTAATTTATATCCTAGTTTGGGATTCTATGATTATAAGTTAAGTAATCCACTGTAACCATTTTCATTAAGTTATAGCAAAATGATAAGCCCTTCATTTTAATGAAAAAAAAAATCAAAGCTTTAGGATTTGCTATAAAATCATTCATGGGTACATTGAGCTATTTAGTGTCATGTGTAAACTATAGCTAATAAAAAAAGGCATTCATATTTTATTGTCAAAAAAATCTGTCATTCTAAATAACTGATATTATGCTTTTTAATCTGTTAACTAGAGGTCCGGTGCACAAAATTCATTAATGGGGCGGGTGTGATGTTCCACAGCTGGGCCTTCACCCTATCCAATCTAGGATCTCCCTCTCACAATCTGGGACTTCTGGCTCCTAACCATTCTCCTTCTTGCCTGCCTGCCTGATTGCCCCTAATTGCTTCTGCCTGCCAGCTTGATCACTCCCTAACTGCTCCCTTGCTGGCCTAATTGATGCCTAACTGTTCCTTTTCTGGCCTGACCGCCCCCAACTGCCCTCCCCTGACAACCTGATCACCTCCAACTGCCTTCCCCTACCGGCCTGATTGAAACCTAATTGCACTCCCCTGCCAGTCCCATGGCCCCCAAATGCCCTCTCCTGCTGGACTGGTCGCCCCCAACTGCCCTCCCCTTCAGGCTTTGTCACCCCCAACTGCTATCCTCTGTTAGCCTGGTTACCCCTAACTGGCCTCCTCTGCAGTCCTGGTCCCACAAACTGCTCTCCCCTGCTGACCTGATCTCATCCTCAACTGCCCTCCCTTGCCAGCCATCTTGTGGTAGCTGTCTTGTGATGACATGAGGGTGGCCATATTCTGATGATGTCACACAAGGGCATGACACTACCTAAGCTTTTATTATATAGGATAATTTCATATCAATAATTATGCATAAATTTTTGTCTGCACTGCCAAAAATACTCAAAATAACATTTAATACTTAAAATTATTTTATTATTTTAATAGCTTTAATATAGTTGTGACTCTTAGTGAAAACCACTTCAAATATTTTGTAGTACTAGGTTTTGTATGAGTAATTGGCAGTGGTGATGATGATAATAATGCTGGAGGTCTTTTAATATGTGACTGCATAAACTTAATTTTTAAATTTAATCCTCAATTCATCCTTCTATGGCAGGAATTATTAT
The DNA here is from genome assembly GCA_011751065.1 of Lasiurus cinereus. NCBI lineage: Eukaryota > Metazoa > Chordata > Mammalia > Chiroptera > Vespertilionidae > Lasiurus > Lasiurus cinereus. The sequence continues at coordinate 23,054,645 of JAAGEH010000311.1, forward strand.
TTTACAGAAAGCTAGTTACTTAACAGATTAGTTTTTCTTCAATGATGAAGAAAATTAGAATTACAGAAAAGTAAGGGGGAGGGGGCCTTAAAAATATACATAGTAAATTGTTTCCCTACTAGAGATCTGGTGCACAAATTCATGCACTAGTGGGGAGGTACCATGGAAGGGCTCCAGAGTGTCTGGCCCATCTCACTCAGTCCCAATCAACCAAAACCCAGCAGCAAGCTAACCTACCAGTTGGAGCATATGCCCCTTTGTGGTTAATGCAAAACATAGCTACTGGTCAACTGTCTGCCCCCTGGTGGTCAGTGCATGCCATAGCAAGCGGTCGAGTGGCCTTAGCATATCATTAGCATATTATGCTTTGATTGGTTGAACGGCGGACCAGTCAACCAGACACTTAGCATATTACACTTTTATTATGTAGGATGACTCTACCCAACAACTAGCCACTAGTTTAAAGCCACTATAGTATAGTTTTTATGGCTCCAAGTTTCAGTTTATATATTTAAACAGAGGAGATGGGTAATGATTTCAAAGATTCCCTCCAGTTTGATATGATCTTAAGTCATGGAATTTGTAAGGCTGTCTTTAGCTAATATAGTAGCTGAGATGGAGGGCTACTATTTTTTCATTTTCTCTTTTCCCCGAAGAAACCACTCTATAGGCAGAATAGAGTTCTAGGGACTTTGTGATCTTAAAGATACTAATATATTAAGTAATCTCTAGTCTTCACAGTAGAAACATTTCTATTCCATATATTTCCCACATTCCTCCTCTATCCCATCTTTGTCATTTTCAAATAATGAATAAATGGATTATGATTTATAATAAAATGAATATTGTGTTATTATATTTGCAGGTGACAAGTATTGCATAATAAAACATAATTAACATAGTGGGTGTCAAACAGGACATATATTCAAGAGGTCAGAATCCAGCCCAAAATATTATTATTCGCTTAGTCTAAATATTTGTTAATTGAAATAATTACAATAACATTTATCTCTTTGATGTTTTGTTATGACTATGTCACAAAGGTTGTCACCCCTTTTAGTTTGTCTTGTTTATACTAATGGACAGAAAAACAGCAGGTTGTATTAAAGGACATTTTAGAGTACCTTCTTTGTTCTACTTGTTGATGCATTTATGTCATAAAACCATTATGTCCTAAAAAGCAAATTTATTTTAGGGCATGCCAGAATAGAACTAAAGCAGGCCTCAAGGCTTGGATCTATACATGCTGGCTAGTGGTACACTTCTAATTTACTCAGATTTATAGGAAGTGCCCAAGGAGGTACTGGGACTGTTTTTAGTGATTCTTCTTGATGATCAGACAGGCATATAACCAGAGTCTTCAGAATATTTGAGAGGAAGAGGAAGCTATAAAAATTCCTGGAAAATCAGAAATAAGAGCTTCTGAAGAACCTGAGAGTATCTTCTCCAAATCAGGAGACATTATTGGCAGGTGAACACTTCTGGAAGAATCTAAGGGCCACAGAAACTTGACCATCTGACCTGGAATAGTTCTTGGGTTTCTTGAACTGTGTAGCCATCTATGTGAGAAAACTGTACCACCTTACCTACTTTAAAGCAAATTTACCCTTTGCTGTGTCTGTGGTGCCTTTGTATCAATCAAACACCACCAAATTTTGACAACTGTTCATGGTGTTACCAAGAAATCAGACATAAACTTCATCATTATCAAAGTCACCCAGCTGGATCATGTTATGAAAAATGACATGAAAGACACAGAAATTACTCTTTGGTCCTCTTTTTCTTTTCTTTTTTCAGAATGGATCAGAACAGTGCAACTGAACCAGAGAGAAACACTTTTTGTCACCCCCTCAATAGTAGGTTCATTTCCCCCTTTTATTCATTTATCTCACAATTACTAAATATTTATAGAGTGCCTACTATATGTCATATTTCATGTGTTGCCAGCCTATGCTATCTCCCTCTGCCTAAAATATCCTTCCCATGTTCTTCTTTCTTAGGTAAATCCCTCCTCATCCTCTAAGTCAGTGGTTCTCAACCTTTCTAATGCCGCGGCCTTTTAATACAGTTCCTCATGTTGTGGTGACTTCCAACCATAAAATTATTTTCGTTGCTGCTTCATAACTGTAATCTTGCTACTGTTAATGAATCTTAATGTAAATATCTTGTTTTCCAATGGTCTTAGGTGACCCTGTAGTGGTTCTCAACCTGTGGGTTGCGACATTAGAAAGGTTGAGGGAAAGAGGAGATGTTTCTTTTTCCCTCATTTTGTTTTCTACTCTAGAACAGTGGTTCTCAACCTTTCTAATGTTGTGACCCACAGGTTGAGAACAGCTGCTGTAGAGTATAAGACCATCAGAAAACACATATATTTACATTATGATTCATTAACAGTAGCAAAATTATAGTTATGAAGTAGCAACGAAAATAATTTTATGGTTGGGGGTCACCATAGCATGGAGAACTGTATTAAAGGCCGCAGCATTAGAAAGGTTGAAAACCACTGCTCTAAGTACTATCTAAAAGTACTCCCCCCGCTGAGACCGGTTTGGCTCAGTGGATAGAGCGTCGGCTTGCGGACTGAAGGGTCTCGGGTTTGGTTCCAGTTGGGGGCATGTGCCTTGCTTGCGGGCACATCTCCACAGTGGGGCATGCAGAAGGCGGCTGATCGATGTCTCTCTCTCATCGATGTTTCTGACTTTCTATCTCTTTCCCTTCCTCTCTGTAAAAAATTAATAAAATATATTAAAAAAATAAAAAATAAAATAAAAGTACTCCTCCCACTAAGAGCTTCCAAAGCTCCTTTAGGGCCACCAGGCTTCCCCTCTGTTGTGCTAAGAGAACATCAAGAAATAAGCAGATATATGAACAAGAAGATCGGGGTGATATTTCTTATGCATTGCACATGGACAAATCACTAAGTTACCTTTTTAGTTTGAGTCATCTCTTGGTACAGTTAAATGATAATACTAATGTTCTCTTTTTCTGTGAAATGTTATGCTTTACAACTTTAAGGACTGGATGCTAGAAGTATCTTATTGTTTCTATTAGATCCATTGTCACCTTGCAGTTGGCTTTGTGACCTCGATGCAAATAAATATTGGATCCAATGATTCAGAACAAATGATGGTAACAATAGAGTTTTATATGCTGTGTGTGCATCACATTTATGATGTGGTCATCTTCCTCATTGCCTGCTTATTGAACAAGAGCTGTCTGGGTGAAATTATAGGGAAACAAGAAAAACTAAAGCAAAGAAGTGAGAGATGAGGAAATAATAGCATCATGTCTAGATAATTCTTTGACAAATTTATTCTGAGGTGAGAGAGAGAAATATAGAGGTATCCAGTCAGGTATAAGGCCAGACTTAGTATAGGGGAAACAAATATAAGGATACTCATTTGCAACAACAAATGAATAGCAAAATGATGGAGGGATACATTAGTATATTCATATGATGAAATAATATGTAAAAGAAAACTGCAATAAACTAAAACTACATGTAACAAAATGAATAGATTTCAAAATATAATACTGAATAAAATATCAAAATTATACACATACAACATGATATTATTTATGAAAAAATTAAATTCACAAAGTAGTGCTGCATATTGTTATATATACATAGATTTCTAAATATATTAAGATTAGAGCCCTAGCTGGCTTGGCTCAGTGGATAGAGTGTCAGCCTGCATACTGAAGGGTCCCAGGTTCGATTCCGGCCAAGGGCACATGCATGGGTTGCGGGCTCGATCTCCAGTGGGGAGCATGCAGGAGGCAGCCAATCAATGATTCTCTCTCATCATTGATGTTTCTGTCTCTCCTTCTCCCTTCCTCTCTGAAATCAATAAAGAAATATATATTTTTTAAAAAAGATTAGAGAGGAAGGATACTCATTAAATTCATGAAGTTATTTGCTTTTGGGTAAAAAAAATAGAAAGGGGAAGAACTGGGATTGAAAAAGAGAACAAAGCACATGTTTTATAATTTTTATATGTTTTGTAAATCTGGAGCATAAATTGGAAAACATTAACCATCTGTTAATTCAGGGAAGTAGATAAATAGGTCTTTGGAATGTAATAATCTATATTTATAAATACTATAAATACTCTACATTTTTAAACAAAGAAAACCAAAAGTCAATGGGAAGGATCCAGTTGAAAGAGTAAGACATTGAATGAAGATGTTAGAAATATTATATGTAGGGTTTCTCAAAAGCAGGAAAAAAATGGCAGGCAAGGAAAAAACATTAAATTCTTAACATTACAGGAGACAATATTAGGAGCTCATGGGGCATAATTGGGCAGGGTATTTCATTTTAGAATGATGATGAGGGAGTTCCTACATGCTATGGAATGGTAAGAAGTAAGGGAAGTAAATTTGACAATAGGGAATGTTTTTAAGAATGATTTCAGGGAGTGTGAATTGACTAAAGAAATGTTACAACCCTGCCAAGCAATAGAATTTCTTATTTGGTGAGCATAGCTTTCTAGTCAAACCAATCTGTCCTACTGTGTGAATTTATACAACAGTGTTCAGGCCCACAGAAAGCAGATTTGTTATTTTTTAGAATTTTCTGAATGCGTGTGACAAAAAGATAGAAGAGCAAGTAAATTTGGGTTTTAAAGAATACTATTACTTGATGGATAAGGGAATCTAACTTGAATAAGAGAAAAGGGATTAAACATAGTACTTATGAATGGGAAAAAGCAAAGTATTCATGAGTGAAGAGGTCTAATTGAGATCAAATAATGATGGTAGAGGAAAAAAATAAACTAGTTATTCAATTAGTGATTTGGAAGGTAGAATGATTATGGTTATATGAATTAGTAATTGGAACCAAAGGAGGAGATAGCTAAATATGATGGAAGAGAAGCTCAGGGAGATGGGAAGGTCAAGAATTTAAGAGTCTATTGGGCTACAAGGGCCATTCAGGTAGACATCTAAATCATACTAAACACAGGGCTTGGTTACTCGTTCACTGTAAAGAATGAAGGTTCCTTCCGCCTATACTTATAATTCATTTGCCACTATATACACATTTTCTGTCTTTCATATTTTTATTAAGAGGATACTTTTGGTTCAGTCCATCAACATTCAGTTTGGGTTCCCTGTAAAGACTTGGGCAAGGTCCTCAAAAGGAAGCTGTGTATGTGATGATGTGATGAACAATAAACAGTGTGTGTGTATGTGCGTGCATGTTTGATCACATCATATGCCATTTTTCCATATATACTCAAGTGCATATATCTTTATTCAACCAAGTAAAATTCAATGAAAATACCCATTAGCTGCTTCTTCCCAAAGCTACCCACCAATAACTTTCCACTAGAAGAGTTAGGGGAAAGAGAAGTAGCAAGGCATTTTGAACCTATAACACATAAGAACTGTTAATTAGCAAGCACACCCTCTTTTCAAAGATGTCCAAAATTCAGAAACTATGGAAGCATTGAGGACTAGAAGGGCAGGGCCTGGTAGAACAAGGGCAGCTGTGTGTTGTTAGCCAGAACTGTGGTTAGGTGCCCAGTGGCACTTATTCCGAGCATGGAGGCACCGACCTATATGCATGACTGATTTAACTAATATAAAAAGTTCTTTTTTATTTTTGCACCTTGAGGATCAAGAAAAAAGGGGGGTAAAAGAAACCCAAAATTAATGAATAAAATCAATATTATTTTTTTTGCTGGAAAATTCAAGTGAACTATACAGTAAACCCTCACAATATTCCATCTGCTAGGTATATGAATCCAGAATGGTTTTACATTTATAATTACAGAGGGAATGTGTGAAAGACCCTTATTCCTTTTTTCCCTTCTCTTAAAAAAGTGGTGAATAGGGCCTTTAATGCTCAATTTTAAATGAATGTTGTATATTTTGGCATAGTGTCAAAATATTAACAGAACTTGTACTATGGTCTTCTAAAGGGAAAAAACAAATAGTTTAACACTGAGGTATTTTGAAGCAGGTGCTCTGGACAATTAAAGAACTCTGTGGCTTTTGAAGGCACCCTTCCAAGAACTAGAAATCTGAAAAATGAATACCACACTGTCACTTTGATAAAATAACTGTTTTTTGCTTCTTTGGGAGGAAAAAACACCAGAACTCAAATAGCACAGAGAAAAGTTGTGTTTTGTAAGAGTAATGTACAAAACACTACTTAAAAACTGCCAATAGCTCAATAAAAAAAATAATTTATACTCCTCAGTTTAGATCCAACAGTAAAACTCCAATAGTTTACTCTAAAATTTTTGACAACTTACTGTCTTCATGGTATGGATAGGAATGTATAAAAGTTACAATGTAGAATAAACAAGGCTATGACTGAAACTGGAATCTATATATATAAAGAGCCAGAGTTGTAACATCTACAATGACCAAAGGCTCAATCGAATGCCAGGCTGTGAGAGCAGCAGGTGAGCAGGCTGAACTGCTGACCTCTCAGAGAGAGAAGTGGGTAGGGCTGATCACCAGCCAAGCCTCTCTCTCTTTCCCAGAGGCGAGCAGTTCAGCCCACTCACCAGCAGCCTGGGATGGCTGCTGACCAACCCTGCCTTCATGATCAGGCCTGGAGATAGGCCCGGGACACAGGCCCAGAGATGCTGACTGGCATAGAAACCGACCAATGAGAACCAAATCTGGGTGAACTGCAAAGGCAGAACCTAAGGTGGGAGCTAAGGAGGGGTTTTAAGGACAATGGCTGTTTGATGTAAGGTATAATAAAGTGATTAAATTTTTTAATGACCAGTTTGGCAGTATAGTGCATATGGCTGGCTATCAGTCCAGATATAGGGATTATGTGGTTTTTGTCTGCCAAGAGCATCTCCTCTTGCTGAAAAAGATTTTTCTCCACCTCCCACCCCCCATTGAAGCAATCCTATCCTGAATCATCTATCTATACTAATAAAAGGGTAATATGCTAATTTAATCAGGTTGACCAACCATCTTCCAGACATCCGACTTCCTTCTGGACAAAGCAATGGTGGGGGTGCTTAGGCAGAGGCAGTTAGGAGCGATCAGGCTGGCAGGGGAGGGCAGTTGGGGGATGTGAAAGGGATGTCTTACTGTCAGTTTAGGTCCAATCTCTATGGTCCCAGATTGAAGAGGATGCAGACCGGGCTGAGGAACGCCCCCCCCCCCCCCGTGCATGAATTTCATGCACTGGGTCTCTAGTGTTGTAATATAAAGCAAAGGGGAAATGTGTGTAGGAGAACAAATGACATAGAGTTAAAGGAAAATAGGAGAAGAAAAAAGAGAATAAAAGAAAAATGGTGCAAACTATAATATGAAATGTAAATTTAAAAAATGAAAATAAGCATCACTTAGATTGCTAAACAAAGCTCAGCTCCCAGAACTGTATATTTTCAACAGAAATAGGACTATTACTAGCAATAAATAGTGATTTCAAGTGGCAATGAGACATTAGAAAACTAACTCAATGTTTTTAAACATAAATCAGTTTTATCATCCATAAGAGGAAAATATAACCTCTGCTCTGTATACCTTACATGGTTTTAGTGAGTCTCAAATGAGAAAATGGTTGTTAAAGCATCATAAAAATATCAAGTGGAAATTTTTATGAAGATTTAACCTAGAATCCTATAAAGGACAATAAAAATATTCTAGAACAACATATCATCACAATATTAGTGACTTATGAGCTAAGGCAGTGGTGGGCAAACCACGGCTCGCAAGCCACATGCGGCTCTTTGGCCCCTTGAGTGTGGCTCTTCCACAAAATACCACGGCCTGGGCGAGTATATTTTGAAGAAGTGGCGTTAGAAGTTTATGTTTAAAAAAATTGTCTCTCAAAAGAAATTTCAATCGTACTGTTGATATTTGGCTCTGTCGACTAATGAGTTTGCCGACCACTGAGCTAAGGAAAAGGAAAGAATGAAAGCCAAGCAAACAATGGCCATCCCTTTGGGGGAAAGAGCTATGATTCATCTTCAGAGTGATGGAAGTAGTGACTCAGAGTGTGCACACTTCTTCACAAGAATTCAGAAAATGACAAATTGACACATTGCACTAGTAACTCACAACAGAAACACCTTAGTATCACCTAAGCCAGTCTTGGTCTGATGGATGTATAGGTTGTCCTTAACTAGATAGACAATTGTGAAAAAAAAATCTCTATTTCCATTGAAGTACAAAGTGTCTTAAACAGGTTATTTAACTAATTGGATTACTATAATCACCATAATAGGATTTTATAAATTTTTTAGATTAGTTTTTTTTTTTTTTTTAGAAAGAGAGAGGATGGAAGAGGGAGAATCATTGATGAGAGAAAAATATCAATAGGCTGCCTGCTACACATCCTCTAGTGAGGATCAAGCCTGCAACCAGGGCATGTGCCCTGACCTGGAATTTAACTGGTTATTTCTTGGTGCATGGTACAAAATATCAGCTGAGCTACAGCGATTGTGCTAGATTAGAAATTTTAGTATCTATGCTCTTGACTAAAAATTGAGAGGGCATTACTGAACTTATTGCTAAAAATTCATCTGGAAGTTAGAGTTTAAATATGTTTTCCCAGACATTCACTTTATTATTTTTTATGACCCTTCAATTCCTAAGAAACTTTCTCAAGATTGATCTCATTTTGTACCTTATTTTTTTTATGTTTCAATTGAGTATTTGCGTATTTTCCTCCATTACCATATAATTATATAACATTTACAAGTTTAACTTTTTTCTATGAAACTCAAAGCAGTTAATGGGTTTTATGTAAGTTATCTTCCTCCCACCCCACTAAATTAAGAAACCAAAAGCACCATCATCCCCATTTTATTTGTCAATCTACTTCTGTCTCAAATGCTGGTTAAGGCTCCATGTTACTCAAGCTCTGATTTCCCAGGTCCAGTTGTTCATTGCCCTGACCTCACTTGAGAATCACTTGGCAAACTTTTGAAAAATAGCCATGCCCCCACCCTATCTCAGACCAGTTGAATTTGGACCTCTGATCATGGGACTTGAGCATCGGTGTTCTTTCTAAACTCCTTAGGTGATTCTAGCCTGCAGAACCATTGCTCTAAAGTAGTGCCTTTCAAACATTAATGTGGGCGGGAACCATAAAAGGATATTGTAGAAATACAGACTGTGACCCAGTAGTTCTAGATGGCCACTGAGATTCTGAACTTCTAACACTCTCCCAGGTGGTGCTAATGAATAACCCAGAACACAGAAAATTACTTGGTGACAATTTCCTCAATACTTCCAAGGATAGTATACAACTGGGACCATTATAAATGCAAAGGAGAGAATTCTACCACATACAATGGCCTCATTAGTACATTCAGCAGAATTCTTATAAAATCTGAGTTGAGAAAGACTGCTTCATATGTGAATGGAAATTGAAGTAGAAATATTGCTTAATACCCTTCACAACTTGACAGCACACTATAGTCATTTCTACCTTCAAAAGTTCACTAATTCATTTGTTAGTGTGAAATGTTCTAGATTCATAGGGCATTAATATTTTCTTCATCCACTTCCATATTTGCATCCTCCTATTTATTCCATTCTACTTGTCAAATCCCCAAACTTTGGCCTCTGTTCCATCACTTTACTGACATTACTCTCTCAAAGATAAACTATTTCTTTGTTTAAATCCAATGAACTTTTTTAACTCCATATTCTTTTTCATGCCACAGACTACCTCATGCTTGAAACATTATTTCTCTTAGCTTGGGCTGCTGAAATCCACTCCTTCCTCACAGCTCAGCTTACTCTCTCTTCCTCTGTCCTCTCATCTTTCTCCCTTTCTGTCTTTCTTAAATGTTAGCTATCCTGGGGTTTCACCCTTATCTTCTCATTCTACTCACTTTTTTTGGAGACATCTTGCCTAATCCTATTGCTTTCCTGATGTGTTGGTGACTTCCAAATCCATGTCTCCACTCCAGAGCAATTTTAATTGTTTGTTACACTTCTTGCTCTGAATATCATTTCTTTCATTACCACATCTCAACCCATCACCATCCTCACATCCCTTTTTCTTGGATCCTCTATAGTTAACTCTATAAATGATTTTTTTTTAAATTTGTATCTAACTCTACAAATAATTTTTTTAAAACCTCAGCCTTAGAGGTTCAGAAGCCTTAGTTTATCAGATGTTACCTCATGATAAGCCAATATCATAACATTTATGCTTAAATTCTGTAGCCAAGTTAGTTTAATAAATTGCAGCTTTAATATTCCCATCAGTGTGACCAAGACATGATCTCCCTATAGAAAAAAATATAGGAAGTCAAATAGCCAAATATTTGCTCAGTAAGCACGAAATAAGTTTAGAGGAGTTATTAAATAATTTAAATATATTATTGAATCAGGCTAAGATTAAGTACTTGGCTATTCTATAAATAGGAATAAAGCACAATGAGTAAAGCTTCGCTAAGGATCATAATTCCTAAAGTTTGTCATCCACTAACTCCTCACTGAGGAAGCTGCTTCCTGATATTCCTCACTTAGGGAGCTGCCTCATGACATTCCTTTTTCTCTCTCTCCATCATTAACCAGCCCTACCTCTACCTTCACATACATCTATGCTTCCTCTTAATTTACCCAGTCTCTTATGTCTTCACTTTTTCCATCTGCTTTCCATTTATTACAGTCTCGATGTTCAGGAAGTCATTCCAGTTCTTTAAAATAACCCCTCTTTTCTACTCTGACTTTTTATTGTTTATTATGTATGTTAACTCTCGAAGAGAAATTTCATATTTAATGCCTAAGTTCTTATTGTTTATTATGTATGTTAACTCTCAGAGGGAAATTTCATGTTTAACACCTAAGTTTCCTCACTGTCCTTTACCCAAGTATCACCTACAGATAGCATCATTCACCTGCTTCACAATCCTGGATATAGTGACTCCTTTTCCTCCTTCATTTCCCCAAACACTTAGATATCAACTACAATAATTTACATAGTCTTCACTTTTTCTCAGTAGCATCACTACTGTACCATCTACCTAGTCCTTACCCTTTAGGAAGGAACTTCTCCAATCTATTCTCCACAATGCCTCCAAGCAGAAGAAATAGAAACTGCTATTTTGGGGCCTATCACTGGAGGCCACATAATAGCTAAGCCTAAAGCTGCTGTATCAGTTGTCTTGGAAGTTACAAAAAGAATAGTAATGGCAGCAGGCAACTCCAGTTTGTTTAAACACCAATAAGAAGATAAATGCCATGGAGCATGTCCTGCTATGACACAGTTTACTTAGTTTCAAGTCAGTCAGAGACACAACAGGTTTGCAGATTCCTTATTTGTTATATTCCTAATCTGGTTGGTTTCCTTCCAAGCGTTTGCAAACAGTATTGTGTTTCTGTACTCAAAACAATGTCAAATTGCCCAGCCAGAGTGGTCAGTGGTTGAGTGTCAACCTATGAACCAGAAGGTCATGGTTTGATTCTCAATCAGGGCACATGCCTGAGTTGTGAGCTTTATCTCCAGTGTGCGGTGTGCAAGAGGCAACTGATCAATGATTCTCTCTCATCACTGATGTTTCTATCTCTCCCTTCTTTCCTGAAATCAATAAAAATGTATTTTTAAAAAACAACAATGTAGAATCTAAATGTTCTTGTGATATATCTCTAATGCCAATATGTATGATGCTGGTCTACTTTTTTTTTAATTCTCTGTGTATATTTGACTCTGCTTTTCATAAGAGCTCTATGTTCCTCACCTGATGCCTACAACATTAAGCATTCTTAAGGTTTCTTTTATTTTAACCTCTATAAATGGTAGTCAATAAGTGTTAATTCCTGAGAGAATTACAGTTTTGAGGTCCTTGTGTGGTAGTGTGGTAAAATATCAAATGAAGTCCCAACCTAGACAAAAAGTGCCAGTCATCATATACTTCAAGATCAGTGGCCCAATACCAGTAATAAAATCTATTTTCTTTTTTTTCTCTCCTTCTTCTAGGCATAAACTCACTGAAAATAGGACTCTATGATATGTTTTTGGTAGCCTTACCTCCTAATATAGTGACTCTCAAAGAGTGGACACTTAATGTTTATAAGATAAAGATTAAATAAATAATAGTTAGGAACAGTCTCCCTCCCTCAACTCTTTTACGCAAATAATGAGGGAAGCCAGCTACAAACTTAGAGTAATTAACAAGCCCACTCCAAATCTTCCATGTTTATATGCTGCAAAATTATATCAATGGAAATGGTTGTGAAATAAGAACTCTCACTTAATGGTGAAGACCAACCATTTAGAAATCCGAAAGAGAATTATTTTCTCTATGTCTTAATGCAAAAATATGAGGCTATTATATAACAATTCTTAGATACTGATAATATTATAAAGAAATTTATTATAAATAAACAATTTTAAATAAAATTATAGACTCTCTATGCAGAATCTTTAAGAAGATGCCCTTACACATCTTTTCTCATTTTGTATTGACACGGCATAACTTGGCATTGGCTCATCTAGATTAATGATAATCAGTTCCAACTTATAATTTCTTTGATTGAAATCTAGGTGAACTATTAGACAGAATTTCAAAAAACAGGAGTTTTGAAAATGTCTACTTAAAAGTAATATCTTACATTTCTCTGGGATCTAATCGTTTTTATAACAGTATTTTAAATTAATTGTATTGACTTGCTAGATAGCTGTCAATTCAACTGTCACATATCTTCCTTTCAGGCATAACTATTTAAATGATGAGTGATGTACATATACACACTAAGACAAAGTGTTGATAAGTTGATTCTTTGGATTGAAAGGCATACATAGTCATTAAACTTCCATAATTAGAAATTTCCTATTGAAATTGTATTTCATATTATTTTAATAATAATTTATGTCATAATACAATTAAAAGTTTTATCTTTAATATGTTTAAATCCCTTATTTTATTCAATCCCTCAATGTCAGTCTGGATTAAAACTTTGTGTTTTTTTAATATATTTTATTGATTTTTTTACAGAGAGGAAGGGAGAGGGATAGAAAGTTAGAAACATTGATGAGAGAGAGACATCGATCAGCCGCCTCCTGCATGCCCCACACTGGAGATGTGCCCACAAGCAAGGTACATGCCTCCAACCGGAATCGAACCTGGGACCTTTCAGTCCGCAGGCCAACGCTCTATCCACTGAGCCAAACCGGTCTCGGCTGGATTAAAACTTTTTGAATAAATTATTTTTTTAAGCTGGAAAGATCTCAATACTACTTCTACATTAGAGCCTGTTCCACTTTAGCCAAATTATGAACTGTCTTCTTCATTACAACCAATTATTTATTTCATTACCTTCCTCCTATTGTGCTTATTGATGAAAAATGCTAATAACCATTAATTATTTTATTTAACAAGTTTTGCTTGGGTTCTTTTACCTTCTATACCAGGCATAATTCTAGAATCTGGGGATACAACATATAAGAAAAACAAAAATAGACAATAGTATTGCCATATTTTAGTGGAAGGGTCGTGGGTTTGATTCCAAGTTGAGGGCTAGTACCTGAATCACAGGTTTCATCCCTGGGCTGAATCAGGAGGCAACCAATTGATGTGTCTCACATCAGTGTTTCTCTCTCTTCTTCCCCTTCTCTCCCTCCCTCCCTTTCATTCTCTCTAAAAATCAATGGAAAAAAAATACCCTAAAGTGAAGATTAACAACAACAACAAAAAGTGATAGTCTCTATGAAGAAATTAAAGTTGGTCAGATAATAAAATGAACTAAAAAAACAAGTTATGCAAAAGTATGAGGAAGAGTGCTTCAGCAGAGGAAACCACACTACAAGGCCTGAGAAAGGAACATGTTTGAAATTTTCCAGGTGGTGCAAGCAGTACCATGTATCTGGAGTAATGTGCTTTGGTGAAGAACCAGAGAATAGATTGTGAAGGACCTGCCAAGCAACTCTGATACAGACTTTGAATTTCATTTCATGTGCAAAAGGAAGCCATTGAAAGATAGAGGAGTGACCTGATATATGGGCTTTAAATGGCTTGCTCCGGCTGAAAAGGAAGGCCCCTGAAGTTGTCCAGGTGAGAACAATTATATTTTGGATTAAGGTCAGAGGTGTAAGCAGTGAGATGTGATCTGGTTCCAAATATATTTTAAAATAACAAAATTTCTAATAAGTTGGAACTGATCTGTGAAAAGGAGAAATCAAGAATACCTTCAACTGGACAAATGGTCTTATTACAGAGAAGAGAAACACTGGCGGAGGAGCCAGTTTTAGGGTTAGAATAGAGTAGAAGGATAATTTGAACATTCAGTGTTTGTTAAAAAACTGAGTGACATCAAGCCCAAGATTCAAATATTATAATCTCAAGCAAGACATATTCCAAGAAAATCACTTTTAGGTTTATTACAGTAATATGAAAATCTTAAAAGTAGATAAAAAAAATATTTTCTTTAAGAATAATATTTAAATTGATTACTGCCTTCACAACAACAACAAAAAATGTGTCTTTAAGTGCCTGAAAATTATCACTCCCTAAAATTATATACTGAGCAAAAAAAATCATTTTTAAAAATTACATCTAAGAGAATTTGATACCTGTTATCTTCAGGCAAAAAGAAAATGATCACATAAAAATGTCTGAAGATGAAACCTGATTAAAGAGCAACAAAAGAAGTAAAGAGTAAATTAAATTAATATTAGCTCTAAAATAAAAAATGGTATTTTCCTATGTAGTTTAATATACACAGAATTAATAGATTTTGAAAAGAAAAATCAAATAATAATAGATTTTTATTAAAAAAAAAGATGCACTTTATAACAAGGCAATTATAAAATATAAATAGTAAAAGGTCACATGACTTCCAAACTAAAGCAGGGAGAAAGAAATCCATATATATAAAAGGCTAATATGCAAAGTGTCCCCTCCAGAGTTCAACTGGGAGACCAGGAGTTTGATTGCTCACTATAATGTGTGCTGACCACCAGGGGACAGGGTGGAATGAAGGAATGGCAGGAAGGCTCCAGCTAGCAGCCAGAGGCCCTGATCTGCCCTGATCACTGGCCAGGCCTAGGGATCCTACCTGGGCACAAATTTTGTGCACCACCCCTCTAGTGGAATAATAAAAATTTACAATCATTTCAAAAACATGAATGCAAAGAGAGTCAGAAAAGAAAACAACAGTTGGGACAAATATGAAACAAAAAAAATCAGTATTTAAATTAAATCTAAATAAATTAAATTTCTCAATGAAAAGGCAAAGTATCCAGACTGAATTTTTTAAAATACTGTTTTTAAAAAAATGTTCGAATATAAGTATACAAGAGAAAACAGAAAATATGAACAGTCTTATGACTATTAGTGAAATTGAATCTTTAATATAAAACTATTACAAGGAAAATTCTAGACATACTGAGATCACTTGTGAATTCTGTCTTAAGGAAGAAATAATGTCAAATATTCACAAAAATTTTCAGTCAAGAGAAAAAGTGAGAAGACTCCAAATTTGTTTTATGAGACTAATATAAAGTTAATATCAAACTCTAATGAGGACATTACAAAAAAAGAAATTGTAGTCTAATCTCACTCATAAACATAAATAAACCAACACTAAACCAAAACACTAGCAAATAAATATAACAACATATAAAGAGAAAAATAAAACTTGACAAAGCATTTGTTCTAGAAAGAAAATTTTTGTTTAACATTTAAAGTTGAATCAACATATTTCACCTTATTAACAAAATTAATGAGATAAAATACCCATTCATTGGAAAACTACTGTAAAAATAAGGGAAAGAAAATATTTCTTAGATAAAAGTATCTGCAAAAAGCTTAAAGCGAAGGTTACACTTGATATTTGTTGAAAACTATTCTAAGATTGGGCAATTCAGTATAATTGACATTTGGAAAGCTAAAATTTTCTTTTAAAATTAAAACAAGATTAAGAATGTCTGCTTATCTTTCCTATTCAGCATTTTTGGTGTCATACACCATCTAGTAAAATATAAAAAACTATATAGAAGAAATATAATAAAAGAAAATTTGTTTTGTTGTTCTTTGTATTTCTAAAATGGAATAATTGAAGACATACAAAATTCAAATGAACCTACAGATAAAAATATTTAAATAATATGTTTGCTTAGTAAGTTTGTATGGCTAAAGACAGCTAGAAAAATAATATTTTAAAAATTCAACTTATAATAAAATCCACAAAGTAAAATATCTAGGAATAAATCTAATAAAAAGATGTATAAAACTCTTATACAGAACTTTTAAAAATACTATTGAGAGAAATTAAAGAAAACAAGTAAATGTTTTTGGACGGAGACTAAACTGGTCTTTAGAGTTGATGCAACCCAATAAAAATTTCAAAACAGTGTGTGTATATGTAATTTAAAAAAATGACTTTCATATGTATATAAATTGAAAGAACCAAGATTAATTAGACACTATTGAAAAAGAAAAACATAGTGAAAGAACTTATTCTACTAGATGTCCATTTAAAGCTACCACAATTAAGACAATGAGGTATTAGTTCAAAAACAGGTCAATGGAACAGATTACAATCTGATGAATATCTGAACAGTTGATTTATGAAAAGATTATAAGTGGCCAGGGCAGTTGGAAAAATGTTTTTTAAATGTGGCTGAAACAATAGAAGAGCCAAAGGAAAAAAATACTGAACATCAACTCTTATTAAAGTTATATGCAAAAATGAAATCTGGGTGTATTGTAAATCAATACAAAGGAAATCAATGTAATTTCTTGAAGATAATATGGAGGATTATTATTCCCTCACTGTGATAAAATCATCCTAAAAAATACTAACCATGAAATAAAAGATATTCAAATTATAGTAAAGAGTAGAAATGTTGGTCACAGAAAGACTTAAAAAGTGAAAAAGCAACCCACAGAATGGAAGATATCTATAATTTACAAGAGGTTTATGTCTAGAATATATTTAACAAATCAGTAAGAAGATTAAAAAAAAAATCCAATAGAAAAATGGGCAAGGAGCTTGAACAGCACTTGACAAAAAAATAAAATAAAATAAAAAATAAAAGGATATCTAAAAGGCCATCAAGATATGAAAAACTGCTCATTTAGCAGTTAAGAAAATAGAAATTAAAACCAAAATAAAACAGTGTACACCAAAGTGCCTCAAATTAGACAGCCAATGATAATGTTGTCAAGTATTTAGAGCAATAAGCACATTCATTCATAGATTGCTAGCGGGAGTGTAGATCGCTGTAAACACTTTGGAAATAATTTAGAATTATATCAGCTGAGTTAGGCCATATAAATGTTATGTATCAAACAACAACAAATATCAATGAGATATACTGAAGCGCACAATGTAGCTCATGCATCTACCTGGAGGATGGACTCAGGTGATCGAGGCTGGCTCTTTCTACTGGGTTGTGATGGGTTTGGGTTTGGGCTCTTGTCTGCAGATCATTTAGAACTTGGTTGATCTGGGCTGAGCTTAATTGGAACAGTTAATCTGCCTGGGCTCTACTTCTACCAACTCCTCCTTCTGGAGTTATTATCTTTCAAACTGAAATGTATCTTTGGTAGTGAGGGAGATTTAACTTTTGCCACACTATAAGCAAATAGCATTTGAGTTAGCTGAATATATTTATTTGAAAAAGTATAATCTCTGTTCTTTAGAACTATTACAAAATATTTGAGAGATTTGTGGAAAGGCAGAAAAAGGAATAAAGATTGGTCGTTCTAAATACAGGAAAATAATGTTAGATACTTGGCCCTTTCCTCTTTGCTCTAGAAAAGGAATAAATATTATATACCTTTCTCTCCCCAATGTCTTCACTCCCTACCATTTACCTATATACAGTACTGATTTCTGGTTTTCCAAAGGTGTTCAAGTACTCTGATATTTTGTATAGATTTTATTTCTTACCCTAACCTATTTTTCCCTAAAATTACAAAAATTCATAACTACAGCTGCAGTTTTTAAGAGTTAATTTTCTTCAACATTTTTTCTCAATCTTCTCAGAGAAGATGAAGAAAGTGGGCGGAAAGCGAGAGCTTGTTTGATAAGCCTGATTCTTATTCTGTTTTAGTGTGATGTCTGAGGTGTTTGTCTTGTCTTTTAATCTATGTAATGATAATGGGTTGTTTTTCAATATTGTTTCAGCTTCATTAATATGTATGTTGTCCTTTTTCATTCAAATAGTACTTTGAAGCTTTAGGCCTAACTGACTTCCTTTTTTACTCTCACATGTTTGTATTTTGTATCTCATTATTGCTCCTGATTCTTTTATTCTCTGCTCTACCATATTCTTCCTGATTACCACATATTTTGGGCTTTATGTTTGGTCTTTCATGTTTATAAAAACTTTATAGTAAACTTCAACAAGAATAATTTTTCATTATGTATTTGATCAACTGATATTAGTGCTTATCCTGTGGCAGGCACTGTCCTAAAATCATCTTGTGGACCACTTGGACAACCAGGACTCCTGCCTCACATGATTGAAGGATTTGGGGATATCCACACTGATACACACCTATTCTGGTTGTAGCACCCACGCTTAGCCTGTGCTCTCATCCCCCATAAAGGTGCTTTCATATTCACAAACTCCCCATTGTCAGATATTCTCTAAAAGCAGAGTGGCAAGGTTTGAAGATCTCTCTTTTAGAACCCTTGTGCAGTACATTTAGCTGGGGGTAACTCCTGTACCCCTCTTAGTACAATGCTGAGAGCATGGGGTTTCCACAGATCAGTCAGCCAAGCATCTGCCTTTTAGTTTTCTCAATAAAGTTTGCCTGTGCTTGCATCACATGTGATAGATGTCTGCCTTCCTCCTTTAACTCTATGACATGGGACATAACAAAAAGTCCTTATCTTCATGGAACCTCAGTGAGTTAGAGATACTAAGCAAATAGAGGTCACATTTATTTTAGGTCCCCAGAGAGCATTTTGATTATTAATTTTTACCTGATAAAACTCCATTGTTTGAATAACTTGGCCTTATTTTCATACTGGTCCTCTTTAACAACTTGGTTCTGTTCCATGGTCACAGATAGTACCTCCAACCAAGTCATCCACCTTGTGTACCCCAGCCACTGCAATGAGAAAGTTAAGACAGTAAATAGATTAGTCCCAATTCACAAAACCACCAAAGAACAAAATACTTTGAGCCAATACTCAGTATCTTTATCTCCCTACTTGGGAAATAGCAGATAGCACTTGACTCATTTGTTTTATTAAGAACTCCCTTTTTCTTTCCTACCAAGTTTATAGGAGTTATAAATGAAAGAAAGCAAAAGGGTTTCTAACACTTTGATATATAGAAAGTGACAAATTTTTTAGTATTTATTATAAGGTTATCATTTACCAATATTATTTTCTAGCTAAAATAATAAGCATAGAATAAATGAGACTGACTATTAAAAAATACATTTCAGGAAGAAATAAAATGATTCAATCATTTCTTTTTTCATTGGTACTCATTAAACACAAATTTTGATGTGGATCAGCTGTATAAACCAAAGTTTTAAGCAATCTGATAGTGTAGAGTGAAGAAGTGATGGGGGGAGAGGGAGGTTCAAAGATCAACAAGACACATTCCCTATACCTGGAGAATTCACAGTGTATTCTGAGATGCACAGAAGTATGATAAGTGCTATGGTAGAATATGTAGTAAATTTTTCCAGTTCTAGGACACCTTCTGTTGGATTTGGCCCTCTCAGGTTAACAAGATAAACAGAGTAATAACAAAGATCAATATAGCTTATGTACTTTTAAGGTAAAATATTGACTGCCAGATATTCATCTACACCATAAGGATTTCCAAATGGTGGATTTGGAAACATTTGTGATAAGGCCCATTCTTAAACTCTGAAGCCGCTGCCAGTCTACTTACTCTCAGTTTAATTGATCAGACTCTCATTTACAGTAAAAAACTGAAATCCAGGAAACAGTACTGATACCTCTTGGTATCTTGTGGTTTACAGTACCAAACTATCAGCAGGAAATCTCCCCCTAGTGTGTGGTCCTGACATCAGGCCTAAGAAATACTACGCTAGACAACTTTATGTCCTTCTAATACCCTTTCTCTATCATTAAAGTTAAGGCATCTCAAAGATTGCATTTATAAGTCTACATAGCAGGCATGAAGAATATGAAGAATTCGCAAAAACCGGTTTGGCTCAGTGGATAGAGCGTCGGCCTGCAGACTGAAAGGTCCCAGGTTTGATTCCTGTCAAGGGCATGTTCCTGGTTGCGGGCACATGCCCTATAGGGGGCATGCAGGAGGCGGCTGATCGATGTCTCTCTCTCATCTATGTTTCTAACTCTCTATCCCTCTCCTTTCCTCTCTGTAAAAAAAATCAATAAAATATGTTTAAAAAATAATAATATGAAGAATTCTAGCTCTGGTTATTCAACCAAATCTTGATCACTAAAATAATCTCTTAAATATTCTAAGATACAAACAGATATAAGATGTTGAGGATATAGCCCTAATCACAGGTAAATAAAGGTAATTTAAAAAGTATTATTTATTATGGAAGGCACATCAGAGAGCATAAGAAAGGACAATATGAGAGAGAGAAATAAGCCTAAGAAGTTTAGATGCAAAATTACTATGAAGTTAATGAAGCTGAAGCTTCAAAACCTCTCACTTGCACTGCACCCTTCTGCTCTTGAGAGGGATCTAGAAATGTATTCACTTCATCACACATCAAATTTTCAAATTTTTTTTATCAGTAATTGGTTAAGAATGTTATCTTTTTCTCTTCCAATTGCATCTTTCATATATTTTCCTATCCTTTGAGTGGCTTTGGAGTGGTTTCAGAAATTTAGGGGATTTGACCAAGAAAAGTTGAGTTGGAGATAGTAAATTATGTTTGTATGGTTCCCAAGCACTTTCATGTATATCTAAGTCACTGCTAACCATCCTGATGTAGGAGTGGTCGGGGAATACTCCTGAGATCTCATTGATAACACTGCTCATCCAACATTGTGAATAAAGTTGTTATAGAATTTGCAAACATATTAATCTCATTGGAAAAAAAATGATGGCTCAATAATATTTGAAGATGACCACTATGATATTTCATAGCAGTTATGTTTTCTTTTAGTTTCTTCACATATTATAATTTAAAACACACCTGACAATTGGAGTTATTCTTACCCTTACACTCAAGGGTAAAGAAGTATTCTGCCCATGATAAAACTGTTCAAGTTTGCAACAATAAATAAAATGACATTTGGGGACCTTTAAAATATATTTAGAAGATTTGAAAGAGAATTCCAATTACAAAATAATTTGCAAAATGTTTATTGAAAAACTTGATAAAATTTGCATACAATGTTTTTTAAATATATTTTTATTGATTTCAGAGAGGAAGGGAGGAGAGAGAAAGAGAAACATCAATGATGAGAGAGAATCATTAATTGGCTGCCTTCTGTATGCCCCCACACTGGGGATTGAGCTCGAAACCCGGGCATGTGCCCTGACCAGCAATCGAACCATGATCTCCTGGTTCATAAGTCGACGCTCAACCACTGAACCACACTGGCCAGGCTGCATATATGTTTTAACAATTACTCAAAAAGGAATTTGCAACATTTTTGTAAAAGAAGTGAGAAATTATAGACTCCTAATTCAATAAATATGAAATATACCTTCTTGCTCCTATGTGGAGGGAAAATTCAGATAAGAAAATTAATGGCATATGGAGTAAAAGGGGTAGAGATGAACATTAAAATAAAAAGAAATTACTCTAATATAAAGGGTTATATTTTAACACAAAGTTTTAAAATAATTTCAAGTGCAATAACTTCATAAGAGAGAGATAAATTTTTAACAGAAATAATAAGTAGAGCGTGGGATGTTTTTAGTCTAGTTAATAAACTGGGTGAATCATAGAAACACAATAGAAAATATAGAAATTATTTTCCACTGTGATATAAAATTCTGGCAAGAGTTATCATAAAAATTATAATGTATCTAGTAAACAAAGATATCAAAACAAACTGGTAAATAAATGCCTTCAATTCAGAGTACTTAAGATTAGTTACTGTTCAAAAATTCCTAAGATGCCCTGAAAACATAAAGCTAGCATAGGAAAGTTGCCCTGATAGAGATTTTGACAAATATGACCTCATCTTTATCCTATCTAATAAAAAGGGAATATGCTGATTGACCCTCACACCATCAAAAAAATGGTGGCACCCACAGCCAATAAGGAGAAAATATGCTAATTGACAGCCACACCCTCAAAGATGCCAGTGTCCACAGCTACAAGATGGCAGTGCCCAGTCCCCTCAGCCCTGCTGGGGTGGCAGGCATGCTGCAAGTCCAGGCCCACACCCAGATGGGCCCAGCTCCTCCACACATCTGCCTCCAGAGTCCCCCAGTCCCTTTAGCCCCTTTGCCACCCAGGGCTGGCCCGAGGCACAGGCAAGCCTCAGATTTCAGCTGCCCAGGGCTGCCTGAGGCTCAGGTAATCAGGGCTAGTTGAGGCTTGTGCTGCTGGCAGTGGCAGCAGCAGAGGTGTGATGAGGGCATTGTCTTCCCCTGATCACCAGGGTTGCCTCCTGCCCCTGAGTGCTCCCAGACTGTGAGAAGAGGCAGGCCAGGCTGAGGGACCACTTCCCTTTCCAGTGCATAAAAATTCATGCACTGGGCCTCTATTATTAGATAATACCAAATACTAGTTCTAAAGCTAAAAAAAAAAACTTTCAATAAAACAAATTCAAAATCAAGTTACTCAACAGTGATAGAGAAATGTGATAGACCTACTGTCTGAGGGAATGATTGCACTAACCACAATCAGAAGGCTGGTCAACTTACTCCTGTTCTATATTCACCCAGCAAGAAATTTTATTATCTGAATTTGCATTTCAAAAAAGATTTTTATTTGAGGAAGAAATTATGCTGACCAATTCAGAAGATCACAGTTCACATTTAATCAGTTCCAGCCTCATTTATTTGTCACTCTTTTTTAATTCGGTCAAGTGACAGAAGTTGAGTTCCCCCTTCTGTAAGTCTAATGGTTAGTGCTATGGATTCTACCTCCAGACTGCCTGGATGGAAATCCCAGATTCTCCCTTCACTAGCTGTGCAACCTCAGGTAAATTTCTTAACCTCTCTTTGCTTTAAATTCCTCTTGTATATATGGCAAGAATGTAGTATTTACAACATGAAAACATTTGCAGAAAATGAGTTAATATATATGTAAAGTGCTTAGAAAAGTACCTGGCATAGTGACACTATAAAAGCATTAGGTATTCTGGGTATTACCCTAGATTCAATCATAAAAGGCCCTATGTTCTGGAATTAGACTGCCTGGATTTATGTTCTAGCCTTCTCCATAATTAACCTTAGGCAAGGAATAAGCCTTTTATGTCTCAACTGCCTCAGTTATAAATGGATTTAACTATTGTAGCTACCTCTTAGGGTTGTTTGATGATAAAGTGAAATAATATATTTAGAATCTCTGAGAACAGTGGATGATCCACAGTAACCACTAGCTACTATCCTGTTTCACACACATTTGTTAAATGTACACAAATTGCACCTACAAAAAGGACTAAATATAACCCCTGCTCTGAAGAAGAATATCATCTCAGTAGAAAGATAAATATGTTAACAATAGGTTTAAAAATGTCCTAGCTACAGAAGAAAAGAAAGAATTGGGTGAAATTGGTGGCTACGGGGTAAATACAATGAAGGATAAATTGGGCAAAGGCTTTGTGTTGAAATTTTATCTTAATAGCCCCATCAACGTGTTTGTATTTCAAAAAACAGACAAAAGTAAAAAGCTGAATGAATAAATTGTGAACCTTGTCTTCTTAGTCATTTAATAAACTGAATCACATCAATTTATAGTAGTGAAGACCTACATCTAAGGCAACTCCAAATGCTGAGATTAAAGCACAATTGGTAAATATCTACCTACAAAGTTCAGAATTGCCCTGAAAAGTATTCAGCTCTAACTAAAGTTCTGTGTCTTCTGTGTCTTATTCTTAGTGAGAATTTAATCTGTGGACACGTTGATTTCCTCATTTGTAAAGTGGAACCAATGATCCTTATGTGTCCTACTCACCTCAAAGGATTGTTGCAAAGGTTAAATGAGGTAATGGACATAAATATACTTTCAGCACTGGATGTATTATATGTGACAAAGCATTATCATTATATTTGAGAACTTATCATCCTTCTGAAAATCATTTTTTAAAAAATCAAAATTTCTCAATCTATAGGTCAATGGATTGCTAGAGGTAGATTCTCATTATCCTTGAGTTAATTAACACCTAAATCCAATCCAGGAAGTGATTTCTGCTGCCTTAAAAATCATTAGAACAACGTTGAGGAGGTTCTGTTCACTGCTCAGCTCTCAGGACTGAAGTCACTGTTTATTGGGATTTTTACATAACCTCTTGTTTAACTATGTTCCTTTTTACTGTGTCCATTGAGGTAACATAAATCCAACACTTGAATCCAATACATCTATGTATATGTCCCTTTATTTTTATGGAGCTTGAATATTAAATGATGGGACTACTGAAAATATATTTCCAGAACACCACTTCATTTTTGTTCATTTTTACTATTGTCCTTCTTTCCCTACTTTCAAATTTTAACAAATTAACTCATCATATTTGTTTTGCATTTTACCAGTAATATTAAGCTTACTTTTATGCAGTATTCATAATCTACCTGGTAAAGTTAGAATAGATTTCTCTAAGTTTTTATTATGAATTCTACAATATGCCTAAATCATTATAATAAAATTTTTACATGCTGACATGTATGTTTATAAAAATTGATAATCACTGTTAAATGAACATGCTCTATGCTTTTATTAAACAGATAGATTATTTCACCTCTTCTCCACGATTATTTTTGCTTAACAAAATTTGGTTTTAAATTTAATTCCACAAATTAGTAAGGGAAACAATATTCTCTCCGGTATCATTTCCTTCATGATAAAATTTGTAGGAAGCAAAAAAAGTGTGGCGGAAAAGCCAAGATGGTGGCATAGGTAAACACCTACACTGCTGCCTCGCACAACAATTTCAAAACTACAACTAAAAGACAGAACGGACATCATCCAGAACCACAGGAAAGCTGGCTGAGTGGAAGTTCTACAGCTAGAAGGAAAGAGAGGGGCTCACAGAGACCCAGAGGAGCTGCAAAAAGCTGAGGTACAGAGACGCGCGCAAGGAGAGAGCGGGTGCCGGAGTACCTGGCTGGCTTTCTCTGGCGGGAGGGAAACGGAGACTCTCAAAGGCATTGAACCCCTTTTCCTACAACACACAACCCCAGATCCAGCCGAAACTCATACAGGGTGAGTTTGGACTGTGAAAAGGGAGAAGTGCCGGAAATTTAGGGGAGTCGCAAAAGATCAGAGTGCTGGTGGCGGCGAGCATGGCACTGCGCGGAGGACAAACTGCTGATTGTGCCGCTGGCTTTCGAGAGTGGGCGGGAGACAGACCCTCCCACCTGCGCCACTCGCCACTTCTGACTCCACTAAGCCCCTGTTTCGGGCGAAACCCTGGAGACCTAGACTCGTGTGGTCCTGGTGCACAGGGGAGCTGGAAAGGCAGCGGTTAGAGGCACTGCGGGTGCACGTGTGCACACAAGGACCGCTCCAGCCATTACCCAGTCACGTGAGACTCAGGGGCCGTGGAGGGCAGGACCTACTGGAAGGCAAGGCGGTCCCTTAAGCCCTGAGACTCCACCCATCCCAAGCTCAACAGAGGCTTCTGCGGCTTTGCAAGTCTGGCATTATAAGGCTGAATTCAACACAGAAGTTTCCCTGACATAGTGAAAATGCCGAGACAAGGGAAGGGATCACAAACAAAAGAAATGGAGGAAAAAAAACGACTGGATATAGAGTTCAAAACCACGCTTGTAAGGTTTTTCAAGAATATGCTAGAAAAGATGGATAAATTTATCAAGTCCCAAGAAGAGATGAAAAAGGACCAAGTAGAGATGCAAAAGAGCCAACTAGAGATGGTAAAGGTCCAACTAAAGATGAAAAAGGACCAACTAGAAATTAAATATTCACTGACTGAAATAAAAAATATTATACAGAGTCCTAACAGCAGACTAGAGAAAGGCAAGAATCAAGTCAAAAATTTGAAATATAAAGAAGCAGAAAACACTCAACTGGAAAAGCAAGAAGAGAAAAGAACCCAAAAATGTGAAGATAATGTAAGGAGACTCTGGGACAGCTTCAAACGTACCAACATCAGAATTGTGGGAGTGCCAGAAGAGAGAGAGCAAGATACTGAAAACCTATTTAAAGAAATAATGACTGAAAACTTTCCACGTCTGGTGAAAGAAATAGACTTACACATCCAGGAAGCACACAGAACCCCATATAAAAGGAATCCAAAGAGGACTACACCAAGACACATCATAATTAAAATACCAAGAGCAAAAGACAAAGAGAGAATATTAAAAGCATCAAGAGAAAAACAGTTCATTACCTACAAGGGAGCACCCATACGACTGTCAGCTGATTTCTCAACAGAAACGATGCAGGCCAGATGGGAGTGGCAAGAAATATTCAACGTGATGAATAGCAAGAACCTACAACCAAGAATAATCTATCCAGCAAAGCTATCATTCAGAATTGAAGGGCAGATAAAAAGCTTCACAGATAAGAAAAAGCTAAAGGAGTTCATCAACTCCAAACCAGTATTATATGAAATGCTGAAAGGTACTCTCTAAGAAGAGGAAGAAGAAAAAGATTAAAGTCAAAAAATTATGAATAACAAATACGTATCTATCAACAAGTGAATCTAAAAATTAAGTGAATTAAAAATTTGATCAACAGAATAAACTGGTGAATATAATAGAATCAGGAGCACAGAAAGGGAGTGGACTGATAATTCTCAGGGGGAAAGGGGTGAGGGGTGTACAGGGAGAGACTGGACAAAAATCATACACCTATGGATGAGGTCAACGGGAGGGAGGGAAGGGTGGGAGCTGGGTGCTATGGAGGGGAAAAAAGAAAAACAAATGTAATAATCTGAATAATAAAGATTTAATTAAAATTAAAAAAAAAGTGTGGCAATCTTGCCCATACAGGAAAAATATATTGTAAATGTTTTGTTAATAATATAAGTTAACTATTTATAGAAACTTTAATAAAATTATAATTTATTTAATGTCTACTACTTCCCTATACTTTATTAGACACTGTTCATTAATTCTTTCAACAGGCCTATGAATTAAATCTTCTTATCCAAGTTTTACATGTAAATTCATTGAGACTGAAAAGTTGAGTTAAGTAGTTCTTAATATTATTAGTATTACTGTGGAAATGTTATAGATGAGAAAATTAAGGATTTGAGAAGTTTAGTGATTTTCCCAAGATAGTGTGCTCTAGTTTCACTAGGCTCTTAGTCATTCATGCTCTGATTAGTGGTACTAAGATTTTATCCACCAATTAGCTATCACTTACTATGAATTTATGTCATCTAGACTCCCTAGAGCTACTGATTTTGTTTCCAGATGAATTGCATCTATTGAATTCTTGGTAAGCCTACCTTATTATAGCAGACCTATAGAGGAAAAAGAACACACACACACACTACATATATATATATATATATTCTGCTAGCCACTTAAATCTATATTAGAAAACAGCTCTACCTGGAGCTTTGTAACCAAAGCAAAGATTAAAGAATCTTCTTGGATTATTTTTAAATGTATTTTTATTGATTTCAGAGAGGAAGGGAAAGGGATAGAGAGATAGAAACATCAATGATAAGAGAGAATCATTGATCTGCTGCCTCCTACACCACCCCCACTGGGGATCAAGCCTGTAACCCAAGAATATGCCCTGACCAGGAATGGAAACGTAACTTCCTGATAGATCCCAGCTAGGTGATCTTTCTGGATTTTTGAGGTTAGCCCCTATCCATGCTTCCACATTATCCATTACCAGAAACATCTCAACCACAGATATAGATATAAGGGATGAAGATTATGATGTTAATTACATTACAGATGTCCAGTGAATAGGAAGATTGCTGGTGTAGTGTGGATACAAATAAAGTCTGGTTGTGCGAAACTTGATCTACTAATTAGCTCCTCAAAGACCACTGGAGGTAGTGTGTGGAAGCCTATTCTGCTATTGTTAACGTTGGCTAACAAGAAGCTTACTAAAAAGGTTAATAAAATGATTAATAGAAAGGTTAATAAAAGTCTTTCATCGTCAAGATAGAATAAAGCCTAAATATTAATTTTTCTAAAGTTTTATTAGAATTTTTATCATAGGTGCACTTACATATTACAGGTGAAAAACGCAATTTATCAAGGAAAATATTTTTTTTAAAAAACTCACACTAAGTTTCCATATTCTTTGTGGTTATTCTAATTGTAGTCCCATTAAATATTTACATGCCATTGAAATAATAAATTGTCTTCTTTTTAAAATGTGACTTTTTAATTGGAAGAAAAATGTACAAAGACATTGAAATATTTTATTAATGGTTACCCAATTTCGTTGGAAGTTTAGAGCCTTAGTTCTTATATCTAACTTTCCTCAGCTCAGAAAGATGTAGATTTTCTTCGCAAGAGTCACTGTGTAAAATATTCTGAGATAGAATTTTTTATCATAATTAATAATAGATGAAAATTTCTGAGTTTTTGATGTTCTAAACTCTATGCTGTTTGATTTAGGGTATCTTTATGGTTGTTTTTCTGATAATTCTCAGCCTCTTCCTGTTGATATAAAGGTTAGTCATCTTTCTTATTTTAGATATGTCTGATGTAATTTTGCTTTTTTCCATATATCTATGTTTTACTTGTATGTATATTTTAATAAAAAGACCAATTCTATTATAATGAGACTAGACTACAAATTTTTCACACTTCAGGTGGAATTTTTAGCACATCTATACAGCTACAAAAACACTTTGCTATATGCATTCTTGAAATATAAACACTACTGCTGGAAACCAAACATTGTCTCACTATGAACAGGAGACCAGAAGGCTGGTCAACCTTGATTGCTCTGAAAGGTCAGAGCTAATCACTCACTGTTTAGTTGAAACATTGTTAGCTGAAGCAGCCTCTACCTGTTTGTTTCATGTTAATTTCTGTTATTGTAATTTTCTGCCTAAAGGCTGTGGGTGTGTCCCAAAGCCCTTAATAAAAGGGAGAAAAAGGCCAGAGCAAGGGGTAGTCCTTTCCACTAGAGGAAGGCTCCCGCCTGGCCCCCCAATATCACCAAATTTATATTCTCTAGTCTCTTTTCGTTTACGTGCAGCCTCCTTCAGAATCCAAACCCTGAACCAGGAACCCTGAACCATGCGGGACATGGAAAGAGGTTCCCACACACTACATGTGAGCATCACAACTTTTAAAGCTTATTTCCAAACCAGGCACCCACTCTTGTGACAGTGATCAAAGCTAATATATAAATAAATTTTGTTTATTGTAAAGGGTTTAGTACAAGAACTACATTTTCCTTTTAATTTTGTTTTGTAGTTATTTGAGGCCATTAAAAATGGGAAGTTAAAATATAGTTTAAATTCATACAGTGCAGATTATTTTCCATAGAAAGCCATCATGGGGAATGCAATGCCTAGAATGTCTTCTGTTTTTCTGTGGTGTCTTTCTCTTTCTTGAGCTATAGGCTTGCGAGCAGGCAGCAACAATATAGGTTTTATCATATGCTCCCTTCCCTTTGTTTTCTTTCTTGCTAGTATCTGCAATCTGACTGCTAATTTGCACCTCTGCAATGGGATAACTTCATTGTTTTGATGTTCAATTATCAATTTGCACCTATAAGACATGTGATGTGTCTCACATTTATTGCTGAGCTTCTGTGCATTTTGGTGGGAATAGATAACTCTACCTACAACATATGGGTTTGTAGTCAAAGCAGAATCTCTATGTTTCTGCTATCTAAGAAAAAGGATCGTTGAGTCATAGCTAAACGTAGTTATTCTAATAAAATCCAGCATGACTGACCACTTTTATTTTTTATCATTATAACTTCATAAACAGCCATTTATTTTCCTTCTGATAACCTTGGG
Organism: Lasiurus cinereus; assembly: GCA_011751065.1. Taxonomy (NCBI): domain Eukaryota; kingdom Metazoa; phylum Chordata; class Mammalia; order Chiroptera; family Vespertilionidae; genus Lasiurus; species Lasiurus cinereus. Next base: position 23,084,597 of record JAAGEH010000311.1, read on the forward strand.
CAATAGTATTCTTTTGTATATTTGGCCTTTTAAAAACTATGGTTGGATGGTCTATGATTACTATAGAACCAGGCATTCAGAGTTAGCAATTCTTTTTCAAGAATTAGAAAAATGTTTAGTGAGAAAATGTTTGTTTGTTTGCAACTGCTGCATTTCCAAATGTTTCCAGGAAATAAAAAATTATGCCCAGTGTAAATGGAGGCATTTTCATTCTCAAAATGTGATAATCGTTTTCCTTGAAGCTAGAATTGGCAAAGTACTCACTGCAATTCCTGATACACACTATACTTCTTCATAATTGTTGCCTGTCCTAAGAACAGCTATTTTCACATCAGAATTTTCAGACTGAGCATCTTTCACGGAATGCTGTCAATCTAAAAAATCAAAGTTACATAATTAAAAACTATAAAGAGGTAAACGCAATGTTTCCATTCTTCCTAGTCTAAGGAGACTATGACTGTAAGTAGTAGCTTAGGATAGAAAAACCTGTTTAAATAACTAAAACTAATTTTAAGGAAAGCATGGGCCCAACCCTGAATAAGAGTATAGGTCTGTACAAATTATATACAAATGGGCTTGAATCTCCCCATTTAATCCTGAAAGCAAGTCTTTTTTGTGGATGTAATTTCCTCTCATTTCAATAATGAGGCTCAAAATGGTTTAGAGAGTTGTCAAAAGCCAAATATCCAGAAAATGACAGAGATCTGCATCTGAGTCCAGAGAATTAGATCTTAACTAGGTTCTACCACTTCTTAGTGACAATAAATTTTAAAGCGAGAACTTAGTAAAAACAAAAATGAGGTTTGTTTTCCACCATGAATCAGAGGTCTGCTCTGAAACCCAGCAAAACAAAGGTACCAATCCATTGGGAATTTAGCTTCAAGTTAAGAAAAATTCTCCAGTCATGAAAGAGACTTTGAAGTCACTTGTATGATTAGAAACTCCTACAGGTCTTTTTCATCTCTATTTTACTGGGGATTTCATTTGCTTTCTTTCATTTCATTTGCTTTATTGGGGATTTCATTTGCATTTCCAAAAGTGAAAAGATTCCTTACCCTTATTTAATTAATAAGGAAAGAGACACAGAAGTATTACTAGACCTAGAAAAGTTTACAACCTTAGGATCTGAGTTCCTAATGTCTAACCTTTTAGAGCACTGGACAAGAAATCAGCACCTCTCACTTTGACCTAATTGTACAAAAACACATGCAAAACTAAATGTTGTCCAATTTAACTAACATAAAAGATACCTATGACCTTTAGAATACTGCAAAAACACATTCTCTGTTCTGTTAACTTAGGGTATGTTTATGGGACCTTCACAGTGAGTGAGGCATTGCAACTCTGATACAAGAGAAAGTAAATAAGATGGAAGAAATCTGCTTATAGCAAGACGGGACAACACTCTGATCTATCTCATGTTGACTCAGTTACTGCTCACACAGTACTTATGAATTTATTACATATATATTATATATATAATATATATATATATATGCTATAATATCAGGAATGTATTAAGAGATGCAGACAGAAACTGATCCTGTTTTCAAAGGGCTTTCAACTTAGGTCAAATAACTCCTACATCTCTAGTTTAAAATAAATATTAAAACACTTAAATTGAACGCATTAGCTTGCATACTCAGTACTCAATTATAATTTGCCACTGGATTTCTGCAAAAGAGCTTTAATTGAATCTACCATATTGAGTATGGTATAAAGAATGCTGTCCAAAATCTGTTCTAAGCATAAATGTGGGTTGTTCCCTTTATATTTTTATTGTTTCTTATATGGTGTTTCAGAGTAAATGTTTAAAATATGTATGCCTTTCAATAAAAATGTATGTGTTTTATTTAAAAGTATTATTGAATTAAGACTAAAATAGCTTTATTATAATAGGATGTTTCTAAAGATTCTTTTCTATAACACTTAGATCTATCAATCTCCTCCCTATTTTTTCTCTTCTATGAGCAATAGACAGAAGTTGAAAATTTAGTATATATGAAATATTTAAATCTATATTTCTAATAACTGTTTATGTTTTAAATTGAATGCATGCAGTAGTTAGAAGCACAAATTACTCAATTAAAAAAGTGAATTTCTTTGAAGTTTCTTTGTGAGAGAAAAGGCAGTCACTATTTCTGGAGAATTTAACCTGAAGTTATCTTTATCAAAGACCAAAGACTTACTCCATACCACCTAGTACTAGTATTTATTGTTTCCTCTAATGTCTTTAATGTATCTATCCTGCATAAAGGAAACAAGTGTGTCAAGAGCATGGGAAGGGACAGAAAACTTGGCAGAGGAAGAATGCACAGCTCCCTGGAACAGCTTTGAGGAACATGTGGGCTACAGAGAGGGAGGTATCTTACGGTGGCTGTTTCATATATAAGGACAGCATGAAAGGAAGGTGACAGGAATAGAAGTGATACCAAGCAAGTTTCAAAAAAATGCTCAATGCATTTTCTGTCCAGAATAGGACCCCCAAAAGGCAGTTTTTATTTGTAATCAGACTACATGCTACTAATAAAGATATCACCAAAATTTGGGGATGAATTCAGCTAATGTCACCATCTGAAATTGAGGCAGATAAGAATCTGCATAAAACAGATAAGTTTTGCCATCTGCGGAAGTAACTCATCTTAAATATACTGTTGATGAGTACAGGGATTCCCCATTTCCTATTTTTAAGGTTCTATGGTATCACCCATAATTCATTAAGATGACATGACTAAAATGTTAAATTGAAGAAAGCCACAATCTTTATAACACCTTTGGTACAAATGAACACTGCTTTGGATGACAAATACAATGAATAATTGGATATTAAGAATTTTCCCTGCCGAAACCGGTTTGGCTCAGTGGATAGAGTGTTGGCCTGCGGACTGAAAGGTCTATTCTGGTCAGGGGCATGTATCTTGGTTGCAGGCATATCCCCAGGGACATGCAAGACGCGGCTGATCGATGTCTCTCTCTCATCGATGTTTCTAACTCTCTATCCCTCTTCCTTCCTCTCTGTAAAAAATCAATAAAATATATTTTTTAAAAGAATTTTCCCTCTGTTTTTAGGGGAAAGTGGGCTCCTGTCATTTATTTGATCAATCCTGATACTTTAAGAAGGGATATTTTAGAAATGAGTCATAAATCCAAGAAAGCTTTTAAATCCACTACTCCACTGACAGTTCTCTTGTTCCAGACACCAACAATCTCAGTCTTGCCAAATCAATTAATTTTATGTTCTAACCTGACTTGGGCCCTTGCCAGTACTCAACTTCCTTCCTCTCAAGGCATTCTCTTTACTGACATTGTGAGACAACCCTCTCCAGGTTTCTTCCCATTTCACTAAATGCTTCATTTCCTTTTCCTTTGCTAATTTCCTTTACTGCTTGATCTTAAATATTAGAATTCCATGAGGCTTGAACACTGTCCTCTTTTTTTCTATATTTACATATTTTTTCTAAGTGATGTAATTAAGACCCATAGTTTTATTTTTTGTTCTATTTCTTTAAAAAAATGCATTGGAATTTTAATGGGGATATAAAATTGAAACTGAAAGACATAGACAACAGTATTGTGGTTATCAGAGGGAAGGGGATGGTGGTAGTAAAGGGTAAAGAGGGCCAAATATATGGTGACAAGAATATTTGACTTTGGATGGTGAGCATACAATGCAATAAAAAGATCATGTATCATAGAAATGTGCACTCGAAACCTATATAATCTCATTAACCAATATCATCCCAATAAATGTAATTAAAAAATAAATTCAGGCTAAGTAAAAAAATAAAATTGAATAAAGAGCTTTAATAAAAGACCCATGGAACAGCAACCCCCATGGAGGCTGGGAGAGAAAGAAAAGCCTGGTTGCTGGCTAAGATCAGAAAGAAAGAGGGTAAGAGAGAGTTCTCTTCCATAAGGAAAAAAAACAACAAAGACTCAAAAAAATGGAAGCAGAATAGACAGACATGTCCTGAGCCTTGTCCAGAGCAGATAAAAAGAACAGCTGAGAGCCACACGGGGAGTGTTTTTGGTGAGTTAAGAAACAGCTATACTCCAGGAGAAGTTAGGGGACTGCTGGATGGGGTTCCCCTGACCAGGCAGAACGCACTGCTACTGGGTCACTTGCTTAGATGCAAAGACCGTGCCATCTTAAAGAGGAAAGTGGATGTTATCAGAAGACTGAAAATCTACAACTACAGCACCCACCAAACAGCTGCGAACCCTAGAACACCAGTCCCACTTGGCACAAACACACAGATTCAGAGGAGCTCTACGCTCCAACACAGAAAGGTCAGATTTCATCTGAAATAAGGAAAAAGAAGACTATATAATGAGACACCTGGAGAAGAGAGATCATGGGGAGACAAAGAAACAACCTGCATAGGAAAGAAAAGCAGGCTTCACCAGAAAAAAGAAATAAACAAAATGGAGGCAAGCAACCTGTCAGAGAAAGAATGAGAGGTGGCCAAAAAGAATGGAAGACAAATTTAACAATATGAGTAAGAACCAAGAGGAAATGAAAAATGACATCACTGCTGTAAATAACTCAATAGAAAGCATCAAGAGAAGACTATAAGAAGCAGAGGACTACATCAGTGATCTAGAAGACAAGGTAGGAAAAAATACCCCGAATAGAGCAGCTTTCGGAAAAAAAAAAATTAAAAAGCAGGAGAGCCTAAGGGAACTTTGGACAACACAACACAAAACAACATCTACATGAAAGGAATTCCAGAAGGAAAGGAAATTGAGCAAGGAATAGAAAACTTGTTTGAAGAAATAATGACAGAAAACTTCCCTGATATAGGGAAGAAAAAAACCCACACAAGTCAAGAAGCTCAAGAAGTCTTAAGTAAAATGAACTCCAAAAGACCGGCACCAAGACACATTATAATTAAATTGGCAAACACCAATGACAAAGAATCTTAAAAGAGACCAAAGAGAGACAGAAAGTTACCTACAATGGAACCCCCATCAGACTAGTGACTGATTCCTCAACAGCTACTCAAGGCCAGAAAGAAATGGAATAAAATATACAAAGTCATGCAAAGGAAGAGTCTGAATCTAAGAATATGTACCCAGCAAGGCTATCAATCAAAATTTAAGGGGAAACCAGAAGTTTCAGAGACAAAAAAAGACTAAGGGAATTTATTACCACCAAACCAGCAATGTAAGAAATGCTAAAGGGGCTGCTATAAAAAAAAAAAAAAGAAAGAAATGGGAAGCAAAGAAGGAAGACAGAGGTAAAGAAAATGGCAACAAATAAGTACCTCTCAATAATAACTTTAAATGTAAATAGATTAAATGCCCCAATCAAAAGATATAGGGTAATGAATAGGATAAGAAAACATGACCCATATATTTGTTGTCTACAAGAAACCCACTTCAGAAAAAAATATGCACATAGACTGAGGGTGAAGGGATGGAAAAGAGTTTTTCAGGAAAATGGAAATGAGGAAAAGCTGGGGTTGCAATACTTATATCTGACAAATTGGATCTCAAAGTGAAGGACATAACAAGAGATATGGAAGACCACTTCATAATACTAAGAAGAGCTATCCAACAAGAAGAAATAACTCTGGTAAACATATACGGACCCAACACAGGAGCACCTAAATATATAAAAACCTCCTGGAGGATATGAAGAGAGAGATTTACAGCAATACAATCATAGTAGAAGACTTTAATACCCCACTATCACCATTGGACAAATCCTCTAAACAAAAAATCAGCAAAAAAAAAAATCAATCCTACATGACTCACTAGATCAGATGGAAATAATTGACATCTTCAGAACATTCCACCCCAAAGCCACAGAATATACATTCTTCTCAAGTGCACATAGGTCATTTTCAAAGATAGATCATATGTTGGGTTATAGGCAAAGTCTCTTCAAATTCAAGAAAATAGAAATCATATCAAGCATCTTCTCAGATCACAGTGGCATAAAACTGGAAATCAACTATAATAAAAACAACCCAAAAAAATCAAAGACATGGAGACTAAACAGCATGCTATCAAATAATGACTGGGTTACCAGAGAGATCAAGGAAGAAATAAAAAACATCATGGTAAGAAATGACAATGAAAACACAACAATCCAAAATCTATGGGACACAGCAAAAGCAGTCTTGAGAGAGAAGTTTATAGCTCCACAAGCCTACTTCAAAAAATAAGAAACAATGGTAATAAATTACCTAACCCTAGAACTCAAAGAACTAGAAAGAGAGCAACAAGAAAAGCCCAGTGTAAGCAGAAGAAAGGAAATAGTAAAGATCAGAGTGGAGATAAATGACATAGAGACCAAAGAAACAATTCAAATGATCAACAAAACCAAGAGCTGGTTCTCTGAAAGGATAAACAAGATTGATGAACCTCTAGCCAGGCTCACTAAGAAGCAAAGAGAGAAGACCCAAATAAACAAAATCAGAAATGAAAGAGATGAAATTACAACAGACCCCACCGAAATACAAAGGATTGTTAACAAATACTATCAACAACTTTATTCCAACAAATTGTACAACCTGGAGGAAATGGGCATATTCCTAGAAAAATATAACCTTCCAAAACTCAATCAGGAAGAATCTAAACATCTCAATAGGCCATTAACTATAGAAGAAATTGAAGCAGTCATCAAAACGCTTCCAGCAAACAAAAGCCTGGGACCAGATGGCTCCACAAGGGAGTTTTCCCAAACATTAAAGGAAGAACTAAAACCTGTCCTCCTCAGACTATTCCAAAAAATTCAAGAAGAAGGAACACTTCCAAGCTCCTTCTATGAATCCAGCATCACCCTAATAACAAAACCAGATAAAGACAACACAATGAAAGAGAATTACAGGGCAATATCCCTCATGAACACGATGCCAAAATTCTCAACAAAATTCTAGCAAATCGGATCCAGCAGTACATCAGAAAGATCATACATACATCATGACCAAGTAGGATTTATTCCAGGAATGCAAGGATGGTACAATATATGCAAATCAATAAACCTGATGCATCACATAAACAAATTGAGAGATAAAAATCACATAGTCATATCAATTGATACAGAAAAAGCATTTGACAAAAATCCAACACTCTTTCTTGATAAAAACTCTCAACAAGATGGTAATAGAAGGGTCATACCTCAACATCTCAACATAATAAAAACCATATATGATAAACCCACTGCAAATATCATACTCAATGGGAAAAATCTAAAACCATTTCCCCTAAAAACAGGAACAAGACAGGGATGCCCACTCTCACCACTCCTGTTCAACATAGTACTGGAAGTATTCGTCATTACAATTAGACAAGAAGAAGAAATAAAAAGTATCCAAATTGGAAAAGAAGAAGTAAAGCTGTCCTTATTTGCAGATGACATGATATTGTACATAAAAATTCCAAAAGACTCCACCAAAAAACTAATAGACTTAATAATTGAATTCAGCAGTGTATCAGGATATAAAATTAACACCAAGAAATCTATGGCATTTCTATATACCAATAGTTAACCTATAGAAAGAAAGACTAAAAAAGCAATCCCATTTACCATCACATCAAAAAATTAAGATACCTAAGAATAAACTTAACTAAGGAGGTAAAAGACCTATATGCAGAAAACTACAGGACAATAGAAAAAGAGATAGAGGAAGACGTAAACAGATGGAAGAACATACCATATTCATGGATTGGTAGAATCAACATCATTAAAATGTCCATACTACCCACAACAATCTATAGATTAAATACATTCCCCCATTAAAATACCAATGGCATAAATCACAGACCTAGAAAGAACTCTCCAAAAATTCATCTGGAAAAAAAAAGACCCTGAATAGCCACAGCAATCTTGAGAGAGAATAACAAAGTAAGTTGGATCTCAATACCAGATTCAAGCTGTATTACAAAGCCATTGTTCTCAAAACAGACTGGTACTGGCACAAGAACAGACATATAGATCAATGGAATAAAATAGAAAATCCAGATATCCACCCAAACCACTATGCTCAATCAATGTTTGACAAAGGAAGTATGAACATACAATGGAGTCAAGACAGTCTCTTCAATAAATGGTATTGGAAAAATTGGACAGATACATGCAAAAAAATGAAATTAGACCACCAACTTACACCATACACAAAAATAAACTCAAAATGGATGCAGGACTTAAACATTAGATGGGAAACCATAAAAATAGTAGAGGAATCCACAGGCAGAGAAATCTCAGATATATGCCAAAGCAATTTCTTTACCAATACAGTGGTACCTCGAGATACGAGTTTAATTCATTCCATAATCTTGAGGCGTGGGAGACTATGAGACGCTCAAGTTGTGGTAAACTGGTGGGTCGTGTGCAGCCGGCCAATCTGCGCAATTACTCCAAATGGGACTATATCAAAATAAAAGGCTTTTTCATAGCAAAAGAAACCATCAACAAAATAACAAGAAAGCCCACTGTATGGGAGAACATTTTTGCAAAGGTTATCGCTGATAAAGGTTTAATCTCCAACATCCATATACAACTTATATAACTTAATAAAAGGAAGATAAATGATCCAATAAAAAAATGGGCAACTGATGTAAATAGAATCTTTTTGGTAGAAGGAAGGCCAAGAGACACATGAAAACATGCTCAAAGTCACTATCTGAGAAATGCAAATCAAAACGACAATATGGTACCATTTTAAACACTTGTAAGAATGGCAATCATCAACAAATCAACAAACAACAAATGCTGGTGAGGATGTGGAGAAAACGGAAACCTCATGCACTGCTGGTGGGAATGCATCCTGGTGCAGCCACTGTGGAGAACAGTATAGAGTTTCCTCAAAAAACTAAAAATGGAGCTCTCATTTGACCCAGTAATCCCACTTTTAGGAATACTTCCCAAGAAACTAGAAACACCAATCAGAAAAGATATATGCACCACTGTGTTCATAGCAGCACAATTCACCATAGCTAAGATTTGGAAACAGCCCAAATGCCCATCAGCAGATGAGTGGGTTAGAAAACTATGATACATCTACACAATGGAATACTACACTGCTATAAAAAAAGAAGAAATTCTTACCATTTGCAGCAGCATGGATGGACCTGGAGAAGATTATGTTAAATGAAATAAGTCAGGCAATGAAAAAACAATACCACATGATCTCACTCACTTATGGAGAGTAAAGAACATTATAACGCAATGAATAAAAAGATAGATACAGAGACAGTAAAGCACCAAACATACTGTCAAATTAGAGTGGAGAGGCTGGGGAGTGTTGGGAAGAAAGGGAAATAGATCAGTCAAAGGACTTGCATGGAAAATATATTTTTTAAAAAAAAGCCAAGACTGGTTCGGCTCAGTGGATAGAGCATCAGCCTACGGACTGAAAGGTCCCAGGTTCGATTCCGGTCGGGGGCATGTACCTTGCTTGCGGGCACAACTCCAGTAGGGGGCGTGCAGGAGGCGGCTGATCGATGTCTCTCTCTCATGGATATTTCTGACTTTCTATCCCTCTCCCTTCCTCTGTAAAAAAATCAATAAAATATATTTTTAAAAAAAAGGACTTGCATGCATGCATATAAGCACACCAATGGACAGAAGACACTGTGGGGGGTGGGGGGAGGAGGAATGAGGGCATACGACTGGGTTTAGGGGAGGCTGGGGGAAGGTCAATGGGGAAAAAAAGCAGATATATGTACTAATATATGTAATACTTTAAACAATAAAAATTAAAATAAATAAATAATGACCTGTAGTTTTAAATGCCCTCTATATTTAGATGAAAGTAACATAACTTTAATACTGAATTAAATATGTGTATATCTATCTCTTTGTCACTTAGATAGGTAATATGTATGTCAGATTGAATATGACTGATAGCAAGTATTTCATGCCCCCACTAGCTCCAACTGAGCAAATGGAATTTTCACTTGTCTAGGTCCATGGTTGGCAAACTATGGCTTGCAAGCCACAGGTGGCTTTTTTGGCCCCTTGAGTGTGGCTCTTGGACAAAATACCATGGCCTGGGAGAGTCTATTTTGAAGACGTGGCATTAGGAGAAGTTTAAGTTTAAAAAATTTGGCTCTCAAAAGAAATTTCAATCGTTTTACTATTGATATTTGGCTCTGTTGACCAATGACTTTGCTGACCACTGGTCTAGGTGATCAAGACATAATCAAAAGTATATCCTTGATTTCTCTTCTTGTCTCACACAAGGTTAGTCTGTTAATCTAATTCCAAAGCACATCCTTAATATGTCTAATTCCCTACTCCAAGTCACCTGACTTAGTGAATCAGCCTCATAATTGATGGCTACTTAACTTCAATTCTTACCTGAGATCTTTAAGAGACAACATCTCTTCCCTATTTAATTCTTCATTGCCTTCTGATTACAGTTAGAATAAAAACTCGAGAATTTGAATCCTAGCCAGTGAAATACTAAGATGTTATCTTGCATTATGTTCCTCCTCACTCACTATACTCCAATCACACTGGTATTTCCTGTTTTGAAACACACCCAACTTATGCCTGATTTCTGGATTTTGCACTTGCACTCACTCTCCCAGTGGCAATCTGTCCCCAGATGCTCATATGTCCAATTAATCTATATTATTTAGATCTCATCTCCAATGCCACTTCCTCCAAAAGGTATTTCCTGATCACTTAGCCTAAAGTAGTCCTTCTACTACAGCAGTCTCTCTTATCACATCACCATGCTTTGTTGTCTGTGTAATATATATCAAAATCTAAAGGCATCTTCTTTATTTATTCAATTGCTTCTTTTCCATCTCATTCCCTATATTTGTCTTATACACAGTTGTATCCCTATTTTCTGGAATAAAATCTGACATAGAGTATAAAAACTTAGCAAATATTTTTAATTTACTATTTAAACATCTGTAATTATATATATACTAGAGGCCTGGTGCACAAAATTTGTTGCCAGGGGGTGTATCCCTCAGCCCAGCCCAGCCTGCACCTTCTCCAATCTGGGACCTATTGAGGGATGTCCAACTGCCCATTTACAGTCAATTTATCAATTTGTGGGTATTCCCTTGGGGCATGGGGTGGCCTGGGCCAGGGGTCTGTGGTGGTTTGCATGTCCCAAGCCACATCCACCAGCCACACCCACCAGCCAATCAGGAGGACGTATGCAAATTAACCCAACCAGGATGGCTGTGGCAACAGAGAAAGAAGGAGGGAGGCTTGATTTCCCCAGAAATGGAGGAAGCCAAGCTTTCCACCTGCACTTCAGGCTACAAAGTTTCAATTATAGAAGATAAATAAATTCCAACAGAAATGGCTGCCAACATGGAGTGAGCAGAAGGCTTAGCTCCACTCCCTGCTACAAAGTTTCAGCTGTAGAAGATAAATAAATCCCAGATACCAGGGCCTCTGCTTGGGTCACAGGAAAGGCATGGCCGGCATGCAAACTACCACAGACCCCTCACCCAGGCCACCCCACGCCCCAAGGGAACACCCAACCTGATCCAGGACATCCTTCAGGGCAAACCACCTGGCCCCCACCCATGCACAAGGCCTCTATCTTATCTAATAAAAGAGTAATATGCAAATTGACCATCACTCCAACACACAAGATGGCTTCCGCTGTGGTCAAAAATGGCTGCCCCCATGTGGACACAAGATGGCCATCATAAGATGGCCAGCAGGGGAGGGCAGCTGGGAGGGACCAGGCCTGCAAGGGAAGGCAGTTGTGGAGATCAGGCCAGCAGGGGAGGGCAGTTGGGAGGGACCAAGCCTGCAGGAGAGGGCAGTTAGGGGTAACCAAGCTGGCAGGGGAGGGCAGTTAGGGGCAAATAGGCTGGCAGGAGAGTGGTTAGGGGGTGGTCAGGCTGGCAGGCAGAAGCGGTTAGGGGCAATCAGGAAGGTAGGCAGGTGAGCAGTTAGGAGCCAGCAGTCCTAGATTGTCAGAGGGATGTCCAACTGCCTACTTAGGTCCAATCCTGATCCTAATAAATGGGCAGTTGGACATCCCTCGAGGGGTCCAGATTGGAGAGGGTGCAGGCTGGGCTGAGTGACACCATCCCACCTCCACCCCTCTCCTGTGCACGAATTTTGTGTACCAAGCCTCTAGTATATAATATTTAAGTATAGGAAATATTACCCTCACAGAACCCTACAATGAGACAGTATTAAATACATTTATTTATATATTTATGTGTATATATATATATATATATATATATATATATATACACATTTAAAGAGAAGAACACCAAAATCAGAGTAGTTGGAAGTTTCAAATTTTTCTTTGCAAGGGCCTTATCTTTGTGTGTTGAAATTTAAACTTACTCTTTTAAAAGTATATAATTATTCTATAATGTCCTCCTAGAAAGTTAAACAAATCTAGACATTTTTATCTTGGTTTAATATTAACTTTGTAAAGTTAATTTATGTGGCTGAGCCTCTCAGAGTCCTGTAATCTCTGAGTGTTTGAATAAGTGTATATTTCCGGACCTGCTATGTTGAGTCCAGATTCTAGGTACACTGAGGAGCTGGTATTCTGGGAGGCCTAATCTCAATAATTATTCAGACTCTTATCAACATTCACAAAATTTCACTGGCTTTATTTTTTATTCCCTCTCTGTAGCCCAGAAATAACAAATGTTAGTCTAGAAAATGAAAATCAACCTGAACAGGTAAGAGATACTCTAAACCTGAATATAAGAAAGCTTAACTCTTTTATAGCAGAGAACAGCAATATGTCATATTGGTAGTCCTTAAAGAAATGGTAAAGATTCAGAAGTAGAGCCCTAGCTGATTTGGCTCCGTGGATAGTAGAGCATGGGCCTGCCAACTGAAGGGTCCCAGGTTCAATTCCAGTTAAGGGCTGGTACCTTGATTGCAGCCTCCTCCCTGGCCGGGGTTCATGCAGGAGGTAACCAATCGATGTAACATCGCTATTTCTCTCTGTCTTTCTTTCTCTCTTCCACTCTCTCTAAAAATCAATGAACAAATAACTTCAGGTGAGGATTAAAAAAAAAAAAGATTCAGAAGTAGATATGTCTTTATTCCTATGTTTCTTTACTCTTTAGAAAGACAATCCGTTTAGAGAGGAGTGGAGATAATGCCAAATAGGTTGTTTGAGAGGTGTTATGTTCAGAAAAATGCTGGAAAGGAAGGGTAATGTTTATACTAAAAGTCCTCAAAATCAATAATTCCTTCATTAAAATGTATTTTTTATAATATCTAATAGAGTGCCATGTTTACATGAAATACCTAATTTATGCTTTAGGAAGATAAGGAAAAAAATGAGTTAGTTGTTGTAATTGATATATAATCTTTTATTTGAAGAACTGGGCCAGACAAAATTATTGCTGCCTAGAACAAAAGGAGGGAGAGAAGAAAACCGAGTGTAAAGCCTCACAGCCAAAAAATATAGAAAATGAGGTTAAGGCAAAGAGTGATGAAAGTCAGTGGTGGTTTTTTAAAAAAAAGAGTATTAATGACAGAAATTCAAGTACTTCCAAAGATGAATTACTAAGCTTCGAACTGGAATTGTCTTAGCCAAACCATACACATACATTACTTTCAAAATGTAAAAATGGCCTTGGTGAGCAAATTACAATTTCAGTGTTTAGTTGTGGATTTAAAAGCAAACTATTATTAAGCTAATAAAGCATATTTCTTCATAAATATAATAAAATTACATGCAGTTGGAAAAACCTACTTTTGCTTAGAATAAACTGAATTTTAGTAATATAATAATTAATCCCAATAATAATAATTATTATACACTATTACAAACTTATATTTACATGATCTGAATTATAATATTAAAATATGTTATAAATATATAAAAATGGATCATAAATGTTTTAAGTAATAAAACCTTAATATATATACAATGTGTTCACATGTTATAAACCATTAGAATATGAATTTTTTACCAAGCACATTCAATTAGCTTAACATTGACAGAAATGTGGGCACATCCAGTACTGTTTCAACTCTATTGATAACTTATTTGGATGATTGAATCATGACTTTTCCTTATGTTAAGCACTAAATTAACTCTTTCAAGCCACTAAAAGATGATGTACAGAACTGAAATAGGGTTTCTAAATAACATCTGATGAGTCTGATCAGTATGAAGATTACTAAATACTATTGATTTTTTTCATCAAAATATGACTTCCATTCACATATATTTAGAAATGAACAATCTAATCATATCTTAAGTTCCCATAAAATTAATATAGTAGCACCATCTTTCTTTAGCACTGATGTAAGAATGTTGAGGTAAGGATTAATTTAGATAGAATCTTAATGTTTGGTTATGTGTTATACAACAGATACATTGACAAGACACCCTTGATGAATGAATTAGTTCCTTCTTGATTTTAAATATTTGTACAAAACATGTAAGATCTATAAACTTAATGAGCTGGGGATGGTAAAGGCAAAATAAAAATATCTTGGGTATGACAAATTGAGTCCCATTCCTCTTTAAATTCCAGTGGCTAGGAGAACAGATCAGGGAGGAAAGCATCCAATCAATCAGATGATAGGACTTGCCCTTCATGTAGGATGATCTCAGGGCACTTAACTTTAAGATAGCTTGCTTTCCTGACTACAACAGAAGAAAGGCAGACTAAAACAAATTAGTCTAAAACTCAAAAATGCAAAAGGCTCTATTAAGTATAAAAAGCTAATAGGCATGCTTACACCCATGTGTACATGTGTCTCAGAGAGTGGCAACATAAAAAGAAATTAGCAGCACATGCTGCTTTAGCAAGACCATGCAGAGTTTTCTTGACTTAGGAGCAAATCTCACACAAAACAAAGCAGCTTTAATACAGGAGTTCAGGTGAAAAGACAACAGGGTTACTTAGATGCCAATGTTAGTTTTTTTTAACATCACCAAAGCAATTCATGTTATGTTTTGATGCTATATTGGTGGAATACTGAAAACAAACAAACAAACAAACAAAAAATACTCTTTCCATGTATAAGTATTTTATGCACTGAGAGAAAATTAATTAGAGAGGAAATTTATTTTAGTGGTAATATCAAGAGAAATCTTGGTGATTATATCCAATTTTACATTCTTTGTTATTTTCTACTTATTGCTATTTCATGAGTCAGGATTTTTCTTTAAAAAATACACTATAATAAAGACATGCTATGTGATACATTGATGTATAATTGAAATCACTAATGGAAGCAGTTGCTAAAACTATATCCAAAGATAGGCTGCAAAATACATTGTGATATGTACATTGCAACTATAGAATAATTAAAACATTACCTTCAAAAGGCCTTGGTATGAAAGAAAAGGCTAAATCCTTTTGCATATGTTTTTGTTTCTATTGGGTGAATAAAATATGGAAAATATAAAAAAAATAATATTTTCTTACAAATAATGTTTTAAAATTCCATTTTTTATTGAGTGAGAAATCACAAAATGAGAGGCATTTGGGGATCTGTTTTAGTTAATAAGTAAACCAGATGGCTATAACATAGAAGGCTCAAGATTATAGGCCATTCTGACAAATAAATGGTCCGTAAGAATTTATCAATCTTTTCCATGTGTCCACAGTTATGGAATTGCCACTATCACCATCCCACACCCAAGCCCCAGCCAAGATTGACCCAGTGGAAACATCCAGGGTGTAAATGATGGAGGACAGGGAAGCTCCCTCAGAACTCGTAGGCAATATTTCTACTGAAAAAGCCCTCCCCTACATTGTTCATTATAGATCTTCACAATGACCGCCCCATGTCCATTTCACCATTTAAGGGAGAAGTTCATCTCTTAATAACTGTCTCAGCAGGTTTTATTATTAGCCACCAAAGATGTAGATTCACCATTGCAATATCACAGATCATTGAAATCCATACTTATCCAAATTATTCTTAACTAGAGGCCTGATGCATGAAATTCCTTCCCTCTGGCTGCTGGCACGGGCTTCCCTCTTGCACCTGGGACCCAGGCTTCCCTCATAGCCCTGGCTTCATCTGGAAGGTCATCTGGAAGGACGTCCAGTCTAATTAGCATATTATGCTTTCATCATTATTCTTAATAGTAATAATAATGGCTAAGCTTTAAAATTATGTAGGCACCACTACATTATTTGCTTTGGAGATGAAGTGCCTAAAACTAAGAGAGGTTAAATTACTAAGATTATAACTGTTATAATGGGCAAGCTCAAACTTGAACCCACATATATTTTATTCTACACATCTTTAAACCACTATTCCAAATTAAGGTAATTAAATTATGTATTAAAGCAAGCATAATTTATACTTATGACAACTAAAGCAAAGACAAATGCATGAAGGAAAAACTCAATTAAAAAGGACCCTCTCACTCGCTTATCTAAGAAGCTATCTACTGATCTGAATAAGTTGTTATTAGAATATTAACTTCATGCCAGAAACCGCTCAGCAGCTTGTCCTCAACTCTCAAAAGCAAGATTCCTCTCTAGCAATAATCTGGTCCCTAAGAGCTTCAGAACTGATCAAGGAGAAAAAGTGTGTTTACCTGTCTGGCTTTCTCTCTGTGGCAATAGTGGCCATGCCTTCCCCACCATTGCTGTGAGGAGGTACTCAGTTCTTCATGAAGAAGATAGAAGGGAAAAAAAGGAAATCAGTCTTTTGATTCCCAAGGCACTAGCTCTTTATTTGAATGTTTCTTCATCACAGTTACCATCTCCTTATAGTATATCTGCCCAGTTAAGGAGGTTTATTCCCCTAACCTCTAAGAAAGGAACGAAGTGATACTTTTCCTTCTGCAATTACTAATACACATGACTTATTCATTGTTTTGTTTTAGAAATGCTTTTCATACTATTCAAAGGCATTGAAAAAGAAATAAGATTAGCTGAAACCAGTTTGGCTCAGTGGATAGAGCATCACTGCGAACTGAAAGGTCTCAGGTTCAATTCCCGGTCAAAGGCATGTACCTTGGTTGCGGGCACATCCCCAGTAGGGGCATGCAGGAGGCAGCTGATTGATGTCTCTCTCTCATCGATGTTTCTAACTCTCTATCCCTCTCCCTTCCTCTCTGTAAAAAAAAAATCAATAAAATTTTTTTTTAAAAAAAAAGAAAGATTAAAACTTTGAACTTAAATTCACCATGTTTTTAACTGGTTATATATCTGTAGAACTTAATTTTTTCTCCTGAAGACCATTCAAAAGACTCTAAAAAGGCACAAGATCTACCTACTTTAAGTAGCTGATTATTTAGTGCTGGTGAAAGTTATTAATTCCTCTAAAAAGAACTACCATGAAGGTGAGTTTTCAAGATGTGCAATTGGCTTTTAGGAATCTGACTTACGTGAAGACTAACAGCTCTTCTGGAGCATAACTTTCCAGTGGAATCCCCCAGAAGTAAAAATATGAAATGCAGAAGATCCTTACATGTGGAGATTTTCCATCCATGATTCTGAGCAGCCATGAGTATTCTCAAAGGTCTCATAATATGTAATCATTTGTACTTTTTGTTGAGGCATGCATTTCAAGCACTGCGGGCTGTTTTGCCTAACTCATAACTCAGTCTTGCCAACCTCCCAGCATCAGCATTTGGTCATGCATGCCATATTCTCGACTCATTCCTGGGAACTATTGGTGCAATTAAAGTAAAATCCAAACCTCTTAAATGGCCTACACATCCCTATATGGTCTGCTCCTTTCCACCCCACCCAACTTTCTGGCCCCATGTCAAACTACCCTACTTTCTTGTTCCTCTATAGCCATCCTGGTCTTCTCACTGAACACAGATAGTCCATCCTGAAGCAAGAAATTTGCCCTTACTATTCCCTTGTCCTGAAGTACTCTCTCTCTCTTCCCCCTAGTATCTACCTTCTTGGCACATTTCCTCCGTTCTAGTGTCTGCTCTCAACATTTTATCAGGGAGGTCTTTTTTGACCCTTATATCAAAAGAAAACTCTCAATACTGAGCCTTCCTATCTCCTTTCCTCACTTCATTGTTCTTCGTGATATTTATCACCATTTAAAATACTGTCCTGACTTAATTACTGGCTTATCATCTCTTTCAACTCTCCATTAACTCCCAGACTGTTCCTTCCTGCTTCCTGCTTCTTGATTTTCCGGGACACCTTTATTTCTGTGATCAAGCCTCTGGTAGCCCCAGGATACCCTTTTAGAAAATCCCTTTCTTCTTCAGTAGTTATGGTTTAACCCAAGTCATCCTGTACTAAGAATCTCTAACTGGCATACCAGACTTCTATTTTCCCATCCCTAAAATGAGAGGGGGTTAACTTCCAAAGGTCCTTTTGCCACCAGAGCATCTTTTAAAAATTGAGCTCTTTGGTTCTTAGATGAAAACTGCAGTCCCTTTGTATGGTGAATTGAAGTCATTTTCTAGTTACAATTAGATCACATGATTTTATAGCAAGTAGCAAATTACTCAAGTACTAGACAATAGAGTTCTGCCAAAAGGACCTTTCGAAAAGTAAAGCTCTGCCGATGCCTGCTAAGCTTGCGGAACCTTGGAAAACATCATCTGCACTCAGCAACCCCACCTCAGTGAGAGTGTGGACTTCAAGGATATGAAGTCCAACTGGTGCTGCCCGCCCCCTCCCCCAACTCCAACCTGAACTGTTAAGGCTACTTTTGATAATCCTCTGTAGCCTCCTCAAGGCAGAAACATCAAAAGGGCACATCAAAGCTCCCAATCACCCTGGAGAGAAGCCCTGCAAAACCAGGTGACAACTTTTTTCTTCAGGCTCCTCAACACATACAAGCTGTAGGCCTTCCCCCAGGGAGGAGGGAGTAATTTTTAACAATTCTCAGCCGCCTGCCCTGAGGGAGGCAGGAGACACCATCTTCCCAGGTAGAGGATAGAGCCACTCCTCCCCATCACACATTTCTGAAAGTTGGAGGGGTGTGCTAACCACAAAAACCACACACATGCAAGAAAAGTTTGAGCCATGCTTCACTGGCTGGTGTGTGTATTTTAAAATGCAAACAACAAAAGCTGAGAATGATGAAGTGAACATGTGCTGTATCCCTGACATGCGAGACAGGCAATTAATGAAACTCTGGGACTCTGTATCAGCTGCCTGCTGACTTCTGCAATTGAATTAAAACTATCATAAGAATAATACAAGGACTTGCCCTTGTCCTTCTTGTCTATGTGTTTATTTAATTTTCTGTCCAACTGACTCTCAAATAAATTGGAAACAGCTGCCATTTTTTGATTCAGTAGCTCCATTACCCCCTTGTGACATCATTCTGGGCACGAACACTAACAATAGGTCATTATGTAGCAATTACTTTATTGATTTATGGAAGTTTTTAAGCTCCATCAGGAATATGCACAGTCAAGGGGAAAAAAAAGACCACTTCTGTGCTCTTGCTAAGGAGAAAAACCGAACTGCAGTGGCTGGAATAATGTTGCTCAGATGGGACCCTCCTTACAGAGGAAAACCATGGGAACAATTCCTGTTTTGTTGACTTTCTTTAAGTAAGAGAGAGAGATGGGGAAAGACTATAAAATCTGAAAGTTATAGTACCCATAATTGAATGAAGTAACTAAATAAACAGATGACTCAAGTGCTGCTGTTATGTAATAGGAGGACTTCAGTGAT
Source organism: Lasiurus cinereus (assembly GCA_011751065.1). Classification (NCBI taxonomy): domain Eukaryota; kingdom Metazoa; phylum Chordata; class Mammalia; order Chiroptera; family Vespertilionidae; genus Lasiurus; species Lasiurus cinereus. The sequence continues at coordinate 23,104,154 of JAAGEH010000311.1, forward strand.
ATAATAGAAGTTGCTTAAAACAAATTAACAGTGTTGAAACTCCCATGACGAATGAACTTTGTGAGCTTACGCATAACATTTTAAGAACTGCATAAAAACAGGCTTTCTTTCTTAATTCAAATGGATATCATAAGACTTCACATTGAAGTTAAAGGCTTGCCCCAATCCATTCAGTGGATCATACTTTGTAACAGCTGTCAGATCTTAAGCTGTTTGCTTGGGCCTCTATGTATAAATAAGCAAGAGTTTTCTCTCTCATAAATAGCTGGCTTTATTTTACATTCTCCTGGGCTGGGGAACTCTGGTCTAAAGATAAAAAAATAAAAAATGAATAATGTGCCCTCTGGCTAGTAACTTAGTGAGATTCTAACCTGAGGACTGAGCAACAGTGTGCCTACATTTTGAGGAAAATGGTGGCTCCTGGATTGAAATCTGTATCTGAGACTTGTTGGCTCCTACTGGAGGTCAAGAGTTTAATATTCTTGTTCTTCTTTCAATGCCCAAATAGAAGAACCACCCTGTGCCCAACATCTGGCTCAGTTCTCACTGGGAAGATGTTATGGAAGCAACACCCCTGTGGAAACACATGAAGCTTTGGCTTGTCCAGGATCAGTAACTGAGGATAAATAGAGGTAATGGATAGCATATGAGGAGCTTGAGCTTCTCCCATCATTTTTTTTTTCTTCAGTTCTGACCAGATCCTGAAAGGAATTAGGAAATAAAGTAGTAGGTGATCTTGCTTAGAAAATCCACCTTTTTAACTCAGCTCAGACAAATTTGATGAGTCCTTAATCATTCACAAGTCTTAAACCTTATATTAAGATAAATGCCCCAAAAGTTACTTGGGGTGAAAATCTCCTCTTTACTGGATTCTCGAAACATTGTTAAGGGTCTTCCAGATAGAAAGTACACTTGGGGCAAAGTATACCTAATAAATGCTAAAATTGAGACCTGCTCCAGCGAGAAAAGCAAAAGAAAATAAAGGCATGGTTCCTGAACTCTGGGCACTTACATGCAGCTGGACCCCTACATGGCAGTTTAAAAACAACACAGATGACCTTATGTAATGTTAAAAAAACAATTATACTGGACTTCATATAAGGAGACCTAACTTATAATCACAATTATGCTATTAATTAGACCTGAGACCTTAAGTAATACTTGTTCTATTTCTCTTAGTTATGAACTAAAGAAACTGGGTTAGATAACACCTAGTCCCTTCCAATTTTCACAAATCCCATGATCCTGATAAATCATATATCACACAACTTCTTAGCTGAGTTCATATGCCATGGTTTATTACTACATTCCAGATAATGTCTGAAAACAGTAAATGAGTCTCTGTTTATCATTCCAAAGAACAAGAGTACTTTATCTTGCTTATGCACAACACATCTTTCACACATCTGAATGCCACAGTTGTTGCATTCCTCACAAGGCAGCTCAAACCCATTCACTCTTTATTAGGAAAATATTTGTACTCATGGTAAAAAGCACATGTTAACATAAACACTTTTGTGTTAAAATATCATTTCTGAACCACCAAATTGTGCTAACCTTGATAATTGGTCTTTAGAGTAATATTTACTAGGAGGATATAAAATAGAGCATTTCATTTGGGATGATACAATTGATTGAAATATTTTTGAAAGAGATAAATCTGCAGCTAGGTCTTGGAGAAAGGTATAAACATAGCTTCATGCAAGAGAGGAAGAGCTATAAAAGCAATAACAAGTGGACATAGTGGAGAGACTGGATTTCGTGAGATGGAGTGGATGACTCTGCTAGAGATAAGTGGGGTTTGTAGGATATCCTATCTAAAAAAAGAGTAATATGTAAATTAATCATCACTCCACTACACCCACAAGCTATGTCCACCAGCCAATCAGGAGCGAGTATGCAAATTAACCCAACCAAGATAGCTATGACCATAGAGAGAGCAGGAGGCTTGCGTTTCCCTGGCAAATGAGGAAGCCAAGCTTTCCACACACATGGTGGGCCCAGGCCTCCACTCAAGGCTACAAAGTTTCAATTATAGAAGATAAAAAAGTACCAACAAAAATGGCTGTGGCCACTGAGTAAGCAGGAAGCTTGGCTCTGCTTAAGGCTCTGCTTGTAGAAGATAAATAAATCCCAGATACCAGGACCTCCGCTTGGGTCGCTCGGGGGCGGGACAAGCCTGCATATCACCACAGGCCCCTCACACAGGCCACCCCACACCCCAAGAGAACCCCAACCCTGATCTGGGACACCCTTCAGGGCAAACCAGCTGGCCCCCACACCCATGCACTAGGCCTCTATTCTATCTAATAAAATAATAATATTCAAATTGACCATTACTCGAATGTACAAGATGACTGCCCCCATGTGGTCAAAAGATCCTGTCCCCATGTGGACACAAGATGGCCACCACAAGATGGCCAGCAGGGGAAGGGAGTTGGGAGGGACCAGGCCTGCAAGGGATGGAAGTTGAGGGCAAGCAGGCCTGCAAGGGAAGGTAGTTAGGGGTGACTAGGCTGGCAGGGGAGGGCAGTTAGGGGCAATCAGGCTGGCAGGGAAGCAGTTAGGCATCAATCAGGTTTGCAGGGGAGTGGTTAGGAGCTGATCAGGCTGGCAGGCAGAAGTAGTTAGGAGCAATCAGGAAGGCAGGCAGGCGAGCAGTTGGGAGCCAGCAGTCCTGGATTATGAGAGGGCTATCCGACTGCCCGTTTAGGCCTGATCCCAGTAGGACATCCCTCGAGAGGTCCAGATTGGAGAGAGTGCATGCTGGGCTGAGGGACACACACCCCAATGCATGAATTTCGTGCACTGGGCCTCTAGTGGTATATAATAAATGAAGGTTTGGATGCCATTAGTATATATAAACAGACTTCACCTGGCTTCCTGGGGAAATGCATAATTAAAGTCAAGTTTAGGGAAGAATATTTTTAGCTGTGTGATGAGTAGGCTGAAGGGTCCGGGGTTTGATTCTGATCAAGGGCACATGCCAGGTTGTGGGCTCAATCCCCAGTAAGGAGAATGCAAGAGGCAGCTAATCAATGATTATTTCTCATCACTGATGTTTCTATCTCTATCTCTTCCTTCCTCTCTGAAACCAATAAAAATATATTTTTTGAAACAAAACTTTGGACTAAGATAATGACTTTGGAAATAAAAAAGAAGGCTCAAATCCAAAAAAAAAGAATTAATAGCATGAAAACTGACTTGATATGTGAAGCCAAATGAGATTTTTTAAAAAGGAAGTAGTAAAAATTAACTACCAGATGAATGTCCCAAAGAATTAACTGGACAGTTGAGTCATTGGGAGAGGAACACAGAAGGAGAGAGAGTGTTTATTTTATGGAATTCAAGGCATAAGTGCCCCACCAGAAGTACAGCTAAGGGAAAACATCTAGTTAATAAGTAGACATGGAAGAATTGTGAAAGGTCACAGTTGGAGTATTACATTTTTAATCAGCGAACATTTGTCAAATCCTCTTAGGAGCCAGGCACTGTTCTAGATACCAATAATAAAAAGATAACAGTCATGAACTCCAGAAATGTTTGTCTAGTGTAAGAAATAGAAAGTTTCTTAGCTACTTATAAGCAGCTTATAATCAGAAGTATAGAATACATAATAAATATTATTCATTATAAGAAGCCCACCACCCAGATGATGATGTGGGTTCAGGAAGAAAACTGGGATAATGCCTGGAGCAAGGGATTTTACTTAAATAACTTGTCAGGAGAAAAAATAACCTAGAGAGTATAGCTTAAATATAATAGGCAGTGGAATAAAATAAAAGAAATATTAACTTAATATAGGAAAAAATAATGAGTTTACTATCATCATTTTTAGCCAATATTGTATGAATTTCTATTCTGGTTAAATAAAATAAATAAAAACTTAAAGATTGGAAAGAAAAAAGAAAACTGACATCATTCACAGATGAATCTGCATGTAGATTACACCAAAAGATTCTACATACAAAATTTTAAAATTACTAAGTCAAGTTAGCCAAGTTACTTTATTAAATGTCATATTAATGTATGTCTTTATGCCTCTAGCAAAACAGGAAAATTAAAATTGCAATATTATTTATCATTGCAACAAAATGCATCAAATATCTGGGAATAAATATAATAATCGATATTCAATACCTTTGTACTGAAAACTATAAAACAATGCTGAGATAGAGAACTAAAAAATGTAGAAATATACCATGTTTGTAAATTGGGGGATTTAATGTTTTGGATATGACAATTATTCACATATTGATTTCTATATTTAATGTAGCTCTAATCAAAACCCAGTAGATTTTTGCAAAAACTGCTAATATGGTTCTACAATTACATTGAAATAAAAAGAACCTAGAAAATCACAGTAATTTTAGGCAAAGAAAACAAACATTGCCCTACCAGTTCTTAAAACTTTTATACATCAAAAGTACTTAGAACATGTACAAAACTGAACAATGGAATATGCTAGAAGGTCTCAGAACAGACCTTAACATTCAACTGATATATGGCAAAGGTACCATTATAATTTAGTTGGGGAAAGGACACTCTTTTTAATAAGTGCTGTTGGATTAACTGAATATCTACATTTAAAAGAATTAACCTTGAACTTTCTTTCATATCACTCACAAAAATTAACTCAATATGCATCACAGATCTAAATTCAAAGGAAAAACAAAGGTTCTAAAAGAAGACATTTATATATATAAAAGGCTAAGTGACTATCCAACTGCCTATCTGACCAGTAACTATGATGCACAATGACCACCAGGGGGCAAATGCTCTGACCAGTAGCTCTGACACAAACTGACCACTAGAGAGCAGATGCTCAACGTAGTCACAATCAGGGACTCCTTGGGTGTTGTCAGAGAGCTGGTTTTCGGCATGATTCCCCGCAGGCCAGGCTGAGGGACCCCACCTGCTAGAGACACTTTGCTCACCCCACAGATGCCCTTCAAGCCACAACACTGCCCCAGGTGTGGCCAGCCAGGGAGGGACCACTCAAGGTTGGCTCCAGGGCATGTCTGGCCTGTCTCACCCAGTCCCACCCTGCTGGCCATCTTCTAATTAATTCCTTTCAATGTGCCTGAATCCATGCATCAAATTATTAGAAGACAATTTTTATGAAATTATTTTAAAGTAGTAACTATAGAGTCTAGAACCATGACTGACTTTCACAGACATTCATAAATAAAGAAGAAAAAATCACAAAGCAGAATATATAAGAATACTGCAAACATGGGAAGAATACTCATAGGCAATAGGAAATGAGTTTTACTCCATCCATTTAAATGAACTCCATGATCAAATGAGAAAGCTGGCACTGTAGTCCATATTCCATGAACGGAAATGCTGACATTTGTTCTCCTTTCCTCTCTCCCTTCTACCTCCCTCTCTCCCTCCCTCCCTAATCCCTTAGATCACACACTGACTTTAAATAGTATCAGTGGGCTTTATTCTGTGGTAAAGTCTTTATCGCCTGAACAGGATTCTGGTCTTTCTTTTCTGTGTTTATACAGGAACAGGTGAGGAGTTCCTTTTTCCACATGGCCTGCCATACTCCTCTAAGACTTGCCCCAGATGGGGTAGGTATGATCTCTTACCTGCCACTATCTGATTATGTTGTGGTTTAGCAGAGGTCAGAGGAATACTTAAGGGGAAGTAGGAATAAAAATGAACCGAGAATAAGAAATAGCAGAATGACTGGGAGAAAAAAGAGCAAGAGCATTTAAATGAGTCCAATGCTAACATAGGTTTTCTGAAGAATCCAGCAACAAGAAAGGATGTATCACAAAGATTATGATGAAAAAGAATGGTGAGTCGGTGGAAATAGTCAACATAATCATGTAAGAAAGTCATAAAGTTTAGGAATATTTATAGAGAAAGAAGAATTAAGTGCAGAATTTTTATTTTGGATGTGAATGTCATGAACAGGAAAAAATAATGTTTAGGAAAATAATTTATTATAACACTTCTAAATCCACAGGAAAGGAGTGAGCAAAAGAAAGAAATGGATACTGCCTTTCAAACTTACAGAATTCAACTTCTAGCACAATATAAAAAGAATCAATTTTTGTGTCTTCCAGCCTTGTTTTTATTGTACTATTCGTGTGTGTGTGTGCGCGCGAATGTCCATACAGACATGGTTGCCATGGAATGTGAAAGAGAGAAAAAGAAGGTGATAGGGACTGGAGAGCACCACTTTGAAAGTTAAAGATTTCAAAAGTGCTAGAAAGCAAGCAAGTGTTCTGAAAATCAGGAGTACAAAACATGACAGGGGGTTGTAGTTCAAACCAACTGACCTTTCAGTTGAGTCAAAATCAACCCAGAGCTCAAAGCACATAGCACTGGAACTCTAGATGATCACTGAGAGAAGAATCCAAAAGTGAGCAGTACTACAACACCTAGGTAATCTGCACTGACTGCTTGTAAACTGTGTGGTGAGTCCTGCCGAGCCCACAGGTGTATGGGTGGCTATGGCTGCCAAAGGGAGAGTGAAGTATCATAGAAAGTTGTTACACTATTTCATATATTTCATTTTGGTTTCCTTCCAATCTAAATCATTAGCTTGCCAAAAATGGAAAATGATGTGAGGGGATTAAAAGCTTTAAAACTACTAAGGTTAAAGAGTCATCACACATTTTAATTGAAGTAGATGTGAAGTGGCCTTTTCCATGTATAAATATCACTCCACTATCCAACCAAGCCCACCTAAGACTTTAATCTAGGAACTCTAATTGAGTATAGATATTCATATATATATATATATATATATATATATATATATATATATATATTCACACACACATATATGCATGCATGCTGGTGAATTTTAATAATTCCTATACCATAAAATGAAGAAAAAAAATAAAGATTCTGCAGTCCTAGCCAGTTTGGCTCAGTGAATAGAGCATTGGCCTGGTGGATCAAAGGGTTCCAGATTCAATTCTTATCTAGGGCGTGTACCTTGATTGCAGGCTCCTTTCTGGTCCAGACCCTGGTTGATTGGTACTCACGCAGGAGGCAATCAATCAACGTGTTTCTCTCACATCAATGTTTCTCTCTGTCTTTTCCTTTCTCTTCACCTCTCCCTAAAAATCAATGGAAAAATATCCTCAGGTAAGGATTAACAACAAAAAAAGAAAAAGAAAGATATTGCATAAGAAGGTAGAAGGGAGAGGAAAGACTATATATTCTAGTTGAGATAAGTTGTTTTCCAAAACAACCTCCTGCCACTACCACTTCTCCCCCATCTATATACTATGAACTTGAACTCTGAGTATTTACTCCTTTGGATATCCTTCCCTTTAAATCTGGACTGGTTCTGTGACTCACTTTTGACTAATAGCATATGGCAGAAGTGAGCTTCTAAGGCTAAATCATAAGAAGTCATGGGTTGCTCAAAACTCACCTTTCAGATGTCTTATCCCAGAACCCAGTCATCAGGCCGGTGCACAGTCCCAGTAAGTGCCCAACTCAAGAGTTCCCAGTGATCTCCCAGATTACATCCAGCATCAACTGTCAGCCACCTAAATGTGCCAGCCCAGAAATTCCAGTTCAGTCTTACTCCTAGATAACATGAATATCAAACATCCTGTGGAGCAGAACAAACCAGCAGAGCCCAGTCAATCCACAGAATTGTAAAAGATAATAAATTGGCTGTTGCTTAAGCCATTTAAGTTTTTAAAGTAGTTTATTCAGTAAGAATAAATAACCAAAATGATCTATTGATTTCTTAATGTGATAGCACACCAGTTAGATATTACCATGTAACAAATTACCCTTAAAACTTGGTAATTCAAAACAGGGAATCATCAAACTTTTTCAAATGGTCAAGATAATAAATATTTGAGAATTTGTGGACCATACTGTCTTTCTAACAACTATTCAACTCTGCCATTGTAGTGTAATAGACAACATATAAACAAATGGATCAAACTGGTGGCTTGCCCATAACCATAGTTTGTCAACCCCTCTTTTTTAAAAAAGAAGCATTGATTATTACTCACAATTCTATAGGTCAGAGGGGTGGTTCTGCTGCTCTGAGCCAGGTCTAGCTGATCTCAGCTTGGCTTATTCATGCACCTGTCATCAGCTGGCAGGTTAGTAGCGAGCTGGCTGCTCTATGATGGCTTTACATACAGCTGGTGTTTTGCTGAGTGCCAGCTGGAGTGACAGGGGTGATTGGGCCACATGTCTCTTATCATCCATCAGGCTAGCCTACGCTTGTTCACAGAGTAGTGGCAGAGATCCAAAAAATAAGCAAGAGCACACAGGTCTTTTGAGGCCTAGACTCAGAATTGACCCATTTTGACTTTGCTCTATTTTATTGGCCCAAATAAGACAGAGGTCAATTCACATTCAAGGGATGAGAGAGCAGACTCGCCCTTGATGGAGGAGATGCAAAGTCACAATGCAAATGACATGTATACAGATAGGAGTGAAGTATAGTGTCATTTTGAAAATTATGAGACTATGAATATGTGACTCTAAGAGCAAAGATTCTAAATAGAAGCTGTCTCACTTCCTATGTAAAGGAAGAAAATGAAACCCAAGGAAAGAGGCTGACTCACCAAATCAATCTTGCCAGGTAGGACAGCCATGAGGTTAGAACAACTTACTCGCTATGTATATAACTAGGGTGTTATGGTTTTTCTGACCATTGGAATGTCCATTAGGGCCTTTAGGGATTCTTAAGACAACTGGAAAGTTCCCCTTCTACACACAATTGCAGTCAGGTGACTTTTATTTCAAAGTCTCTTATTCCAGTAAAGTCACACCTAGGATGGGAAGGATTTATTATCCACCAAAATCCCTTAAATTCCCCTTATTCCCAAAAGGTCCTTCTTTATTATACTCTTAGAATTCTAATTCCTAATTTAGCATATCTTCAACCTAAAATGTCTCCAACTAACTGCATCACTGGTCAGATGCTATAACTGTGGAATGACCTGGTGAAACAGGACCAGTGAGAATGACTCTTACTCAAACAATTGAGCCAGACTTGCTATACACATACTTAGAATGAAGTGGCTACAGGCTACAAATTACTCACCAGCTGCCATAGTCATAGGCAGAATCCCTACTGGTCAATTTGTAATCCATAGGGATTTATGAGAATGTTCAAAAGTAGAGCATTATGCTAAGCGAAATAAGCCAGTCGGAGAAAAATAAATATCACATGATCTCACTCATATGTGGGATATAATGATCAACATAATTTGATGAACAAGAATAGATCTAGAGACAAATGGCAGGGAAAGGGGAGGTTAGAGAGCACCCAAAGGACTTGTACGCATGCACATTAGCATAACCAATGGACACAGACACTGGGATGGTGGGGGCTTGCCCAGAGTGGGAATGGCTGGGTAGAGGGAGGTCAATTGGGGGAAAAGGAGACATACATAAAACTTTAGATCAGCGGTTCTCAACCTGTGGGTCGCGACCCCTTTGGGGGTCGAATGATCCTTTCATAGGGGTCGCCTAGGACCAGCGGAAAACACCTATTTCCCATTGTCTTCGGAACCAACAGACCGCTCCTCGGTGTAGCAAAGTGTAGCAATGTAGTTTACTGTTGTCATATGAAGACTGTTACCCATGCTACACCACGATTCAAGACAAAATTTCATTTATTTGTAATTAGAAATAAATATTTCACAATATATAATTACATACTGTTTTTGTGATTAATCACTATGCTTTAATTATGTTCAATTTGTAACAATGAAAATACATCCTGCATATCAGATATTTACATTACAGTTCATAACTGTAGCAAAATTACAGTTATGAAGTAGCAACGAAAATAATTTTATGTTTGGGGGTCACCACCACATGAGGAGCTGTCTTAAAGGATCGTGGCATTACGAAGGTTGAGAACCACTGCTTTAGATAATAAAAAAAAAAAAAGTAAAATCTTCCTTTCTATTCTCAATTGCTATGATGTTGGAAAAATAGTAGAATTATCTTCCCAATCCTGACTTAATGGCTTCTGGTAAGGATACAGCCCTATATTAAGTTCAATACTTTTTGTAGTGTAATAGGTTATAAAAATAAAATTTCCTACCCTTTTTTTTACCCTATGCACAGGACTGACTTAAGCCAGAGCATATATAAGAAGCTGGGTCCCTGACTCTAGGAACTTACATTACAATGTGTTCTGGAATCTGGACTATCCCCAATTTGGCTGCATTTCATTAAGCTAAATTGTTCTAATGTTTTGTTTATGTTTTCATGGCTCAAAAATTCCTTTGTGGCTTACTTGTAAAGCAGCTTTCTAGTGTTTTTGTCTCTACATCAAGTACCTTTTATGTAATTCAAAACTTTTAAGAGTAATACTCTAAATCCAGTATTAGGCAACAAACAATCTTCCAAACATAATCTGAAACTAATTATCATGCCATGACAATAAACTGAGCTATGAGGCTCTAACATCAGCAGTTTTCTACTTAGGGTCCACAAATTCATTCTTGCTCTCTCTGTTCACTCATTTTTATGGCTTCAATGGTTATGCTCTGACATTGCCATTCATCTCTGTTTCCCTTTACTCACATACAATGTGCCAAAGATTATAGATTCTACCTTCTTCACATCTTGGCAATGATTTCTTTTCATTCTCTCTGTCCCTACTCACAGTAATTGCTTATCCAGGCAATCTTGTACTCTTCTTCATGTTATTCCTTGCCATCAAATGTCTTCTTTTAGCATCTGTGCCCACTAAAGGCTCACTTATACACCATAACTTGGTTTTCCCTGACCAAATATGATCACTACATTTATAAAACCTGTATCTTGTTATGCCTCTATTGTGAATGCAAATGATTGTCTGCTTTGTAAGTTCATTATCTATTTCTATTTGTAAGATGCCTTCTTTCCCTAGCGGAAGTCAATTTTTTCTCTAACTTAAGGTGTTCCTTTAGCACAGTGGTTCTCAACCTTCCTAATGCTGCGACCCTTTAATACAGCTCCTCATGTGGTGGTGAACCCCAACCATAAAATTATTTCCGTTGCTACTTCATAACTGTAATTTTGCTACTGTTATGAACTGTAATGTAAATATCTGATATGCAGGATATATTTTCATTGTTACAAATTGAACATAATTAAAGCATAGTGATTAATCACAAAAACAATATGTAATTATATATTGTGAAATATTTATTTCTAATTACAAATAAATGAAATTTTGTCTTGAATCGTGGTGTAGCATGGGTAACAATCTTCATATGACAACAGTAAACTACATTGCTACACTTTGCTACACCGAGGAGTGGTCTGTTGGTTCCTAAGACCATGGGAAATAGGTGTTTTCCTCTGGTCTTAGGCGACCCCTGTGAAAGAGTCATTCGACCCCCAAAGGGGTCGCGACCCACAGGTTGAGAACCACTGCTTTAGCACATTTGACCTAGACATTAAACTTTCCAAGGCAAGATCTGCAAAGGGCCTATTGTAATGTCTAATCCCTTCTGTTGATACAGCAGCGGTTGTACCAAATCCAGCAGCAATAAGAGTCTCCTGGGTAAGTGGAATCCATATTTCCACAACCATATAGGAAATGTGAAGGCAAAATTGTTAATAGCCTCCCCCGGGTGTTCACTCTTGCTATGATGCCTTCCATGATTTCATCATGTTTTAAAAGAAGTGAAATATCTCAATTCATGTTTCAAAGCATAAAATAAAAGTAAGTGTGCTTTAGTCATCTTTTCCAAAGCCTGGTTTTGTTGTTAAGGTCTACAAGTTTCTTTCATATGTAACCTGATCATATGACAGCATTAAAATTTATTTTTAAGCTGGGTAGTATTACCATGCATCCTGTTATAATATTTTAACATCAATTCCTTGCACAGCGATATTGAATACCATATATATTGTTTTATACTTCTTTTCTTCAATATAAGGTTAACCTCTTCCGTTGTTGAAACATAACTACATTAGTAAAAATATTCTCTTTTTTCAGTTGAATTACTATACATTTCTTTGGGATTTTGACATCTTTCGAAGTATATACATAGATGGGAGCAGAGGAAACTTCAGTAGTCCTGTACTATCCTCAAAACAGATATATAATAACTAGGGTCATTACCTCCTAGATATAAAGCAGCAAGTGATATCTGAACAAAATTTGTGTGTATACCTTTGGATACATATTTGTATGCCTGACCAATGCTTGCTTTTCTTTTTCTTTCCAACTATATTTTAGAATAGTGACTAAAATCAAATTTACTTGTCTGATCCCAGAAGAATTAATTAGTTTTGCTTCATTCCACAGTAGCTTCCATTTAATGAGTGCCTACTCTCACCTAGGATTCATGGCATGCTCTTTCTACATTTATCTCAAAAATTACCAAATCTGGTTCCCTGGCTGTATTTCCTCTTTCTGTGAAAGGCACTCCCATCTATCCACTTGGCACACAAGAAATATACGCCTATGTCTTCTCTCACAACCTTTATTCCCAATTCATGCCACTTTCTATAATTTTACCTTCCAAGTGTTATCTAGTCAGTTTACTTCTCTCTTCCTTCACTTCCATTCTCACATTTTATACTTACATAATCTCTAAGCCAAACCACTGAAAGAGCCTCATAACTAGTTTTCTTGCATTTAATGTTGGGTTCCTCTTATCCACTCTCCACCCTAGTATCTGTCCAAGTTTGCCTATTTTTATTTTTAAGTAGAATCGTTTGTCTTTTTATTATTGAGTTTGAGGATTCTTTGTATGTTCTGGATAAAAGTGTCCTTTTCACAATGTACAGCCAGTTCCTGGCAAACAATAGGAAGTTAACGTTCCTTGTTGAATAGTTGAATAAATAAACTGTTAGAGCATAAATTACCCCAGTTTATGGCTGAAGAAACAGAGTCTCAGAGAGGTTAAGTTACTTGCACAAGGTCACCTAACTAATAAATTTCAGAACCAAGATTGGAAACCAGGTCTATCTGATATTAAAGACAGCACTTTTCACTGTGCTGTATCAATTTCCAATTCATTTTCACAAAAATATGCCCTTAAATTTATTGAACTATCATATAAATACATTTGTTAAATGCATAGAGACACAAGTGCTATCAGTAATACAACAATTATGTAAAGTTTATGCTTCATTGTGATTGTATCAGTGACCCATCTATCCATATATTCATCCATCCATAATTTATCTAGCTATCATCTACCTATTAATCATATAAAAGATACCTTCTCCCCCTAACTGGTTTGGCTCAGTGGATAGAGTGTTGGCCTGCAGGCTGAAGGGTCCCAGGTTCAATTCTGGTCAAGGGCATGTACCTTAACTGTGGGCACATCCCCAGTGAGGGATGTGCAGGATGCAGCTGATTGATATTTCTCTCTCATCAATGTTTCTCTCTATCCCTCTCTCTTCCTCTCTGTACAAAAAAATCAATGAAATATATATTTTTTTAAAAATACTTTCTCTATTTATAGAGTGTAATCTATACAAGCATACTCTTTATCCTGATTAAGGAAGCTAACAGCATTAAGCATATATTAGAAATAGTTATTTTTTTACAGTTAGTTTTATAGTAAAATTTGCCTCAATAAAATGAACTTAACAAATGAATACAGCTGTACAACCCACACCACTGTCAAGATAAAAAATATTTCCATTGCCTAGAATATTCCTTCATGCCCCGTCCAGTCAATTTCATCCACTACAGAGGCAACCATTTTTCTTTTTTTCATCATAGATTTGTTTTGCCTGTTCTGGAGTTTTGTATGAATGGACTTAATAGTGTATTCTCTTTTCTGTCTGGTTTCTTTCTCTCAGCCTAATGTCTTTGATATATATCATATTGATATATTTTCAGTTTTTATAGATGAACACTATTCTATTACATGAATGTCCCACAATATTTGGATCCATTCTCCTTTTAATTGACATTGAGTTATTTCTAGTTTGAAGATATTAAAGATGAAGCTGTTGTGAGTCATTTTGAACAAGTATTTTTGTGAACATATGCTTTTCATTTCTTTTGATTTCATGCCTAGAAGTGGAATGGTAGGTCATATGGTAAATGTATTATTAACTTTATAAAAAATTGACAAAATTTCTTCCAAAAGCGGTTGTACCATTTTTTTATGCCTATCAGCAAGGTATGAGAATTCTAGTTGCTCCACATTCTAGCCCACATTTGGTAATAAAAGTATTTTCAATTTTAATCATTCTAGGGGTTGGACAAGAATATCTTATTGAATTTCTAGTTTGCATTTCCTTGCTGATTAGAAATACTGAATAATTTTATGTGCTTACTGGCTATTTGAATATATTCCTACTCACGGCTTACTGGTAAGGACTAGCTACACACCCCACTCCTAAATAAACAGGGCACGAAAATGTGGTCCTGGTTGGGCAGCTGTTCCCATCAATAACTCTCCACTAAGGAAGAGAAACAGGATTATTTGGTGATCAGCTCTCCTCTTTGTCAAAGCCTAATTTTTAGAGTTTCAGTGAGGATTTAATAAATGAATCCATGTAAAGAGCTTGCACTAGTAGTTATTACACAGAAAGTAAAAATAGTGAAACCCTTCTTTTCCTCCTTTTTTTCTTTCCCCTGTGAGGCTCAAATAGCTATCCCCACATTACTACTTGAAACTCAGCAATTTTCTTTTTAATCACCATTTAACCTTTTCTACGGATATTTTCTTACTTAAATATCAACTGTCATTCCATTTTTCTTTTATTTCCCCTTGTTATATCTTTTTCATTTATTTGGACCTCTAATAATGCTTATAGTAAAATATCATAGAGTGTCTAGCTTTCACTATACTTCTGGGAGAATTTTTTTAAATGATATTTTTGTCCTTTCTTTTATTCAGGGAGAAAACAATCTGAAATTTTGGTTGTAAAGAACATGTAAAGTGTCTGACTCTCTTAAAAGCCTTGTTCTCAATTGAACTAAACAAAAGGAAGTACACTTTCCTTGTTTGGAGGGCCGTTTATTATTATTCTGATTAACTTTAAGCTCACATATGCCGGGGCAGTGTTCTTATATCTGTATAGAAATATACTGAGCTATATCCTAGAATTTAGTTTTGGTTTTAATACATATGAAATTAGAGTTGCAGTAGGCCAACTCTTATAAGTTATCCTTCCTACCATAAAGTTCTATGTTCAGGATATATATCACGTGTGTGTGTGTTACATGTATTATTTCTCCAAATTTTTTAATTTTAAATTTCTGTGGATTGAATTGTATTTTTTAATTTAATTTTTTATTGTTTAAAGTATTACAAATAGTAGTACATATATCTTCTTTTTTTCCCCCGGCCTCTCCCACCATCCAACATATGCTCTCACTCTACCAGTGTCTGTGTCCATTGGTTATGCTTATATGCATGCATACAAGTCCTTTGGTTGATCTCTTACCCGCCTCCCCAAAACCCTCCCCTGCTTTCCCACTGAAGTTTGACAGTCTGTTCAATGCTTCTTTGTTTCTGTATCTATTTTTGTTCATCAGTTTATGATGTTCTTTATATACCACAAATAAGCGAGATCATGTGATATTTATCTTTCTCTGTTATTTTGTGTTAGATCAGAGGAATTCCAGAAGTCGATGCATGCAATCGATGGTGATGCAGATAACAGACTAGTGCACCAGATAGATGGCGACATAAATGCTGGTCCCTTCTTGGAACCCATGATGGACCAGTGCTACAGGCAAATGCTGATGCAGATATTGGCTCCATTCCTGGACCCTCTGCCCACGAGGAAATTCCACCTGCCCTCAGCTCATGATCCTCCACCCTCACTGAACACCTGTATAAAAAAAGTGCCTCAGCTTCCGCCCAGCACGACTTCTCCGGCCCTACCCTCAGGACCAGTGAACCTTGGCGAGGAATGCAAGATTGAAAGTTCTTCCTTTTGACTGGCCTGGACTCTCTGTCTTTATTCCCTGCCCTGCGAACCTTGCATAATGCTCTTCAGTTCCATCCATGCAGTTGCAAATGGTAAGAATTCCTTCTTTTTTATAGCAGCATAGTATACCATTATGTAGATACACCACAGTTTTCTAATCCACTCCAATAAAAACATGGGCAAAGGACCCAATACACACTTTTCAAAAGAGGACATACAGAAGGCCAAGAAACATATGAAAACATGCTCAAAGTCACTAATCATTGGAGAGATGCAAATCAAAACAACAATGAGGTACCAACTAACACCTGTCAGAATGTATATCATCAACAAATCAACAAAGGACAAATGCTGGAGAGGATGCGGAGAAAAGGGAACCCACGTGCACTGCTGGTGGGAATGCAGACTGGTGCAGCCACTGTGGAGAACAGTTATGACATTTTCTCAAAAAATTAAAAATGGCTGAAACCGGTTTGGCTCAGTGGATAGAGCATCAGCCTGTGGACTGAAAAGTCTTCGATTCCAGTCAAGGGCATGTACCTTGGTTGCGGGCACATCCCCAGTAGGGGGCGTGCAAGAGGCAGCTGATAGATATCTCTCCCTCATCGATGTTTCTAACTCTCTATGCCTCTCCCTTCCTCTCTGTACAAAATAAATAAAATATATTTTAAAAAATTAAAAATGGAACTGCCATTTGACTCAATCCTACTGCTTCTAGGAATATATCCCAGGAAAACGAAAACACCAATCAGAAAGGACATATGCACCCTTATGTTCATAGAAGCACAATTGAAGTGTACTTTTATTAAGTTAACAAGATGCTTCTACCTACTCTCTGTCATTTCAGTTATCAGTTTTCTATATATTTGCTGAAGCATTGATTAATAGACATGTTTAGCTAACAGAATTGTATATAATAATGAATCAATTATCTATAGCTTAAAGAATTTTGTCTTGACATCTTCTGTAGAGAGCGCCTGGGAAGGCACATGGGTATTTAATTATTGCCAGCTGAATCCAGTGATGTCAGCAAAGCCACACCCTGGAAACACGTTTTGCCAAAAGGCAAGAGTGTTGTGGGCTCAACCTTCAGCCCAGGTGCCAGGGGGTGGGTTTTGTTATTTAAATCCAACCAAGTACCAGGAATGAATAAAACCTGGGCCCACCCTAGAATGCACATGGTCTCCTTTGTCTTGACTTTTAGTAAAACTTCCTGTTTTTCTCACTGTATAAAATAAACAAGTTGTATGAGCTAGAGCAGTGGTTGGCAAATCACAGCTCGTGAGCCACATGCAGCTTGCACTCTGTTGACTAATGAGTTTGCCGAACATATACTACTCTTTACCTCTTTGCACACAATATGCCACAATTGCCTAATCCTCACAACTTCCAACTACACGGTAGCATTTAATCTAGTCCAGTGGTCAGCAAACTCATTAGTCAACAGAGCAGCAAACTGTGGCTCATGAGCCACGGTTTTCCGACCACTGGGCTAGAGTCATTGTCCCTGTCCCTGTCCATGTCAGAGGACAGTGGTCCTACCTGGCCCCAGCTTTTTTCTTCTATCTCTGTGTCTGTCTCTTTCTTTCATTTTCTCAGTCCCCTACTCAGGAACTGGACTGCTCTCTAGCCGCCCTGGACATGGGAAAGAAAAATATTTACAATCTCCTACTTCCAGTCTTAAGAGATTAGCTGGTACTGAACTTGACCTCTACCAAAAATTATAACACCAGACAACATAGCTATGGTAAATACTGTGAGGAACTGAAAAACAGGTAGTTCCAGATTGTGATAAGAGAAAGAAAACATGTGAGGTGAGCCCCATGAATGCTTTTAAGTGCTCCTACCTTTTCCTATGGGCACTTTCCTACCACAGAACAGACATGTGGAACTTAAGAAGAATGGCAGTATTGCTTTGCTGAGGAGCATAATTGAATTCTGGGTTATTCCAGTCATTGGAATTTGCTGGGCAAGGTACCTAATAAGAACAAGCTTCACAGGGGGTGGTATCTAAAAGTCTGTGTAGGGGTTTACTGAATGTCCTTGAAAAATCATTATTTATGAGATCAGCTGTGTAAGTTGGAATTACTCAGGTTGAGACAGAAAATCTGAGCTGAGGCTGAAGGGAGGCCTAACTGACAAGCTTAGTCCAAATAAGTCCAAACAAAACCTGGTTATTGGCTTTGAGACCATTGATAAAATTTTGCCTCAGAGCCAAGAACTGTGATTGGAAGCTGTGCATAAATATGCCTCTATTCTAGACTTTTTTGATATTGTTTCTTTTTATATGTTAAATGTTAAACATACAAAGCTTAGAAAGAGAATGCTTTAATGAAGAATAAAGCAACCAAGGACAAGTTCTAGTTTTACAGTGAAATGCTGCTTTTTCATTACAAGAAAAATATTTTATTTCCTAAGGTTAAATAAGTTAATGCTTAAAGAAAGAAATTCACTGAAAAAGGAATTAAATCCAAACTATTCTCTGGCACTGAGTCTATTGTGCTTTTATTTTATTATCTGTTGAATATACTTTAATTCTTTGCCACCCTGTATTTTAAAAAATATCCTAAAACAGATTTTTACAAATCTAAAAACTCTACTAGCTCAATAATTCTGCCTTACACAGTATTTGTTTGATTTGCATTTATTTCTATCTTAAAATAGATCATTTTTTGTAGATGTGTTTTTATTGAGTGATTATGTACCAAAATTTATTGAGGGCTTGGTCATTAATGAACCCAGTTGAATCCACTTTTATTTACACAGTTTCTATTACCTTTTAAGCTCATAATTGCCTAGAAATCTTTGTGAAGGTTCAAGTGTTTCTCTGCTCTTTATCATTCTTTCAGTATTTTTTCAACTCTTTTGATACTTACATGCTTATAAATTTCCATTTCCTACCAAGATTACCCCAAGCTCAACTGAATCTCAGGCATAGAAATAATCACATAATTAGGGGGGAATGATTCAAAGCTGTTAAAGGACATACCACAGAATAACAACATAGATAAGTAATATTCAAATAATCCCCAACTGTCATTTCTGAGATCCATAAGGGGGAAGAAAAAAAAAGACTCTGATACCTTAAGATTTGCTGGAACTATGGAATCTGAACTGATAGAAAATTAAATACTTCAGAAACAAAGGAAATTACATTTTATAAGTTCATTCAGTACATACATTTTTGAGTATTAGGTATCAAGATCCGGTGTAAAATCTGGGAAACTGGATTGTGCCCTACAAAATATATCCAGTAAAGAAACACGAAGAGACACCTTTTCTAAAACTCACCAAAACTTTTTAGTGTTCAAAGAGGCTTTGATGAAAGCAGATATGGGCCTGCCCTCAAGTAAGTTGGAGCAGAGACAACAGACTTTAAACAACTAAGTAAGCAAAACAACATAAAGTTACAGATTGTGACAAGTGCCATGAAGCAAACAAGCAGGGTGCTAAGAAAGAAAATGACCGGGACAAAAGGAACGCTTCTTAATCAAGATTCCTTGTCAACTCTTTGATGAAAGTATACTTAGGCTGAAATCCAGTGGATGAAGTACAGTGTGGCACTGTGGAAATGGGGGTGTATCGGGCAGTTCAGAAAAAAAATCCTGAAAGAAGATCAGAGTGGCTTCAGTTTATCTGGCGCGCACACACACACACACACACACACACACACACACAAAGGTGTTTTGTAAGGTAATACAGTGGTACCTCGAGATACGAGTGCCCTAACATATGAGATTTTTGAGATACGAGCCGTCGAGCGAGCAATTTTTGCTTTGAAATATGAGCAACATTTGAGATACAAGTAATCATGCGGATTGGCCGGCTGCACATGACCCACCAGTTTACCGTGTCGAGCGTCTCATAGTTTCCCACGCCTCAAGGTTACAGAACGAATTAAACTAGTATCTTGAGGTACCACTGTATATTTACTCTTCTAATTTAATGCCAATTCCTCCAATTTCTTACTTTCTATAAATTCCTTGATAACAGGTCATCTCTTACTGGGAAACATTTGGAAGCAAAACATTTTGTGAGTCAGGACGCAGCTCCACAAATTCTGTCCTGTCCCAGGATGCAAAGCTTACCACTCCCTCTTGGAACAATGCAAACACAAGCATAGTAGGAATTCCAGATACCCTGCAGGCTCATCAAGTCGGCTGACCTGTAAGTCCAATAACAGGGGTCTAATTTGCATGAGAGACTGAGATACTTAAGCATGACCTTCCTTACTAAAGGTAGAAAAAATTGAGGAACACAGGTTTGGACCCTGGAAGTCACAAGGGAAAGGCAATAATGAAGTACAGCAAAGAAGGTCCTAGTAACATTGTTCTCTTGTCTGTTTCCCCCGGAAACCATGCCTTGGGAGAGACCTGGGAGGGAAGATGGTTAAAATAACAGAGCTAGAACACATAATCCATTTAAGATATGACTGAGAAAAGGTAGAGGCCCCATCTCCTTCTTTGTTATTGAAGATCAAAGGAGCACAAAATGTATCATCATAGCCACTTGGACTGGAGGCAGCTACAAGTGAAGGATAAAGACAGGAGATTAATAAGCACACATAATGTGCAAGGCACTATTCCAGGCTCTGGATGCAAAACAGACACATCCCCTACCCTCACAAAGCAGAAGACAGCCACTGTTCATTAATTATGCCAACATATAAATATAAATTGTGATAAAGATTATGAGAGCCATTGATCAATAATTATTCCAATACATAAATTACATTGTGATAAGGTGTCAAATGGTCCTGTTGTCAGTTGTGTGTCTTTGAGCATGTTACTTAATTCCTATGAGCCACAATTTCCTTATTCATTTTGTTGTTCTGCCACAATCATTGAATAAGATAATGCATGAAAACCACCTGACATGAACTTGGTCTTTAATGGGCTCAATCAATATTACCTATTAATATTTGAGAAGTGCAATTAGTCTGGTTTTGGCTGATCTAGAGAAATGCTTTCTGTTCACTGTGTGTGTTTGAGGAAATATAGATTGCATAGATATTAAGACATTGGGTAACTATGTCAATGCTCCCTTTGTATACCTACTTACCATGGAACACAGGGAAATGGGTACAAACCCAGACCTGTGGACAACTCTAGCTATTTCATAGCTTCTCAAGGTAACAAATTAAAATTTGATAATGGTCCTAGGTATGTTTTAGTCTATTAAATGTCCTCTTAGCAACTCCCTCAATTCCTGAAAGTGTTTCTGTTGCAAAACTAAGCTTACTGGAACAAGGCATTTAAAAACATTTAGAGGAAATATTGAAGCGCTTTTAAACAGTTATAGTACAGGGTTTTACCACATGCATTATATGTCAACACTTTTTAGTCTATCTTGTAGGAACTCCTCCAACGTCGTCCTGTGCCTATCACTTTTCATTAAACAAATGAAATCAGTTCTATACCTTTACTAATGCACATTATACTCTAAATGGATATAACTGTACTAGCTAGATTTATCTTCAAAACATGAATCACAAAAAGTAGATCACGAGTACAATATATTAATCACAACTCACATTGAAAGTGAGAACACCTTCAGTTTCTAGAAACCAAGTCAGACTAAAAGCACAAATATTTCAACAAAACAACTTTATGGGCAAATCAAACTAGCTAAATAGCTAGTTTAAGGGGTTTGGGGGGTAATGGGGGAATAAGGACACATATACTACAATCAATAAAGAAATTTTTAAAAAATAGGTAGATATCTACAAACCCATAAAAAAAATAGCTCGTTTAGGAGAGGAGGGCAACCTTAGCCATGAGAACCACCACAACTGTTTTCCTTCTTCCTACTTCTGTTTGGTCATCCCTGACCTCCCTCATTTACTAATTTCCAATATCAAACCATTAAGAAACATTCATTGAAAAAAAAATCATTTATCCAGTTCAAATGAAGTCTTTGAAGTCTACGTACCATATTTGAGGCAAGAAATAAATAAAACAATGTAGCTAGCAAGTACCAAACTTTACCAACTCCTCAGTCCCATGCCCTACACAGGACATTTTATTTTTAGTTACATAAAAGGAGAAAAGACAGAAATAGAGAGAGCAACCCAGATTAAAACTAATTAAAAACTCTGCTCTACAACAAACTGGCCTCAAGCACATAAGTGTGTTGTTTGCAAAACTTACCCAGGGTTTTTTTTTTGCTTGGTTTTGTATTTGTATCTTTAACAAATGTCCCTGCAAAAATTGTGGACACTTTTTCCCACTTCAGAAGTCTTTGGTTACCCAGGGCATCTGCACAAAGCACAAGAGGACATTATTCAGTGTCCTCTCATGTGGAACGGCAGCAGAACTCTGGGTAAAAGCTGCCCTGCGCAGAGCCATGGCAGGAACTAATCACCAGGTCAAGCAGACCCTTTATCCTCAGTAGCCATCTATCCGAATTCCCATGGAAAGACCTAAAATTCTTTCACTTTTCTCCTAAAAAAAGCCCCTTTGGATGCAAACCTCCTGAAAGCACACTGCGAAGGATCCTTTCTAAAAGGCCTCCCAGTTATGAAGTGAATGTAGCAAATTATGACTCCTAAGCTTCTATTTCTCTGTTAGATATTATCTCATATCCTTACATAAAGTCTGATTTATACAAATTGGCTCACTTTCTGAGGATTTGCTTTTATTTTAAATACAGCTTTTCAGTCAAACTTCACTTTTGGTGGAAACACATTTTTGGTAGCCAGGGCTGAACATAAAATTCCATTATTTAAGTGGCAAAGAGTTGGTAAGTCAAGTCCACAAGGCCTGTGGCAGTAACTTACTCTGTTTGTGGTTTCTACTTTGTTAGACTCTGTGGAGCCATGAATCTATCTTGTCCTTAAAAAACTGAAAGAGGGGGCTTTTAAAATGAATGTAATGCTAAATTTATGTGCCCCAAGAGCAGCATATCAAGGCCTCTGGACTGATTAAAGCCAGATGTTGGTAACAATGTTAGTGTTATGGACCAACTGCAGGTGTGGGAATAGATCCCCTTCCCTGGGACCCTCAGCAATCAGACCAGTGGTTTCTCCTGGCTCTAGGTTTGGAGTTTTCAATTAACACTACAATGGTATTGTTGTTCTCCAGCATTAGATCATATGTCATGTAAATGAAGCTGAATATACAGTTAAACTTGACAAGGTGATTTAGGCCAAGGATACATGTGTTCAGTATTATAACTTGATTGAGGTTAAATAATAATAATAAAAGAAGCCCTGACATGCTATAAAGTTTTTATTATTTGGCTTATCAGTAGATTTTCACATTATGCTTTCATAAAACAGAATGTCATTTATAGCAGGGTGAGACGCTTATGAACAGGGAGACACAAAACTACTTATAAATGACTGAAATGATTAATTCCAGATTGGATGCTTTTATATAGTCAGCATAGCAATTGGAAGTTCCCCGTGTGCTTTTCCTTTTATTTCCTTGTTTCCATTTTCCAAAATTCTGTCTGAGTTTTTTATCTTCTCCTTTAATGTGAGTGATCAGCACCCATATAATCACCCCCATCGGTAAGAGCAGCAGTAGTGTCTGGGCTGGGATTGTTCTGAAATATTACTTGACTCCAAGCGATGAATCCATCTCGTCAATGACCGAGACCATATTCCACTCTCCTATGGGCATCATGATGCTTAGGAGAGAAGCCCAGATCACTAAAACATATTCCAGTAGCTGTCATTTCTTTGAGTTAGACTGTAAGCTTTTCAGGGCAGGAACCTTATTTGTTATGTGTTTATAGGTGCCACAGACACTGATCATCTCATGAATAAATACCAATAAAAACAGCTTTGCAAGTCTGCTCTCTACTTCACTCTCGTAGAACATTTATAACTCTCATTAATGTTGATGGACCGTGCACAATACAGAACTCTCCCTTTTTACTTATGTCTTCGTTTGTTGCAGCAGTCTCTTAGAGACCAGCCCATATTGTAAGTCAGCTCAGTAAAATGTGCTTCAGTGTGCCAGCACATAGGGAAAGCTTTATGCCTTACGAATGTGTACATTACAAATGTAAAGAGAGACTAGGCTCTTTTTTGTTAGAGAGAATAAGTCCATGATCTAAATTCTTCACAACTCAATAATATCGTAACTTGCAAGTAACTTCTTTCAACAAATAACAAATAACTAGGAAAATAAACTTAGTGCTAAAGGTCACACCTAACCTCCCTGTTAGGATCAGAAAGGGCTTATGGCATTCCAGTCTCTTTTCATTGCAGCCCATAAATGTGTGTGCACAGTATTTTTGTCTTTAATTTATGAATTGAGCTAGAAACATTGATTCCTGGCATACTGACAAATACTTTGGCAGGTTAGTAATGAATCTCAATTTACCTATTTGCAAAATAAACATATGAAATGAGATGAATGTGTTAATAAGGCCTGAGGAAAAAGTCAAATACTAGTACTCTTTGAGGATGAATTGTTTCAAGACACTATATTGTAGTCCATTCAGGCATTTATTCAGCAAATGCTGACCATCTGTAATGAGCAAGGCACAGTGCAGGGCACCTGGATACAAAGATGAATAATGCACAGTCCTTTCCTCAAGAGATGACAGATACGTAAGCCTGAGAGCCATAAAGCAGTTCCATAAGTGCCCTGATAAAAATGCATGAAGTCATGGAAAATATGTCAATATCAAAATTAAGTGAATTAAACCCCAATGAGTGTATAATTTTTAAAGTTGCCCCATTCGTTCTCAATATAAAGGGAGAATGTAAACAATAGCATTTACATTGTGTAAAAATGTGATTAGGCTCCTGCTGTAAAGACCATAGTCTGCACTAATTAAAACAAGTGAAAATGTATAACATGAAAAGTGAAGTTGCTTGGCCACTGATGAAAAGTAAATTCTTATTTTTTCTTACTCTTCTGGATATCCAAGTATATCTGTCATTAATTTTCTAACCTAATTTGTATCTAGAAATTCCTCTTTACCTAGCATTTCCTAGGGCCCTATTAAATGTTTATACTCTAAGGAACCCTACATAACTGTCCGTAGGTGCAATGATAAAATGCAGCCCATTGATTTTTCTGCCAAGTAAGTAGAAGAGTTATAAATACAGTTATTCTATATTGTATGACCCCACATTATAATAATGTGCTCTTTTCCCCCTCCAATGGTGTCCAAAAGCATGAAGAAAATGAGAAGTAATGATGTTAGTGACTGAAATTACTATTCCACAAATAACTCATCATGTCACTTAAATTTCCAAAGCAAGGCAGTTTCTGGAAGCTAACACATTTACCATAGTGGCAGAAGCATAGCAAGTAAACATTTCTGCTAGGAAGACATCATCGATAAGTTGGTTTAGGGTAGTCACTATTGTTTCCAAATCATTTTTAAAACAAACAATAGACAATTACATTCTCTTGGAAAAAACACCAAAATGAAACTAAGAAATTACTTGTTGCTTGTGTTTAGCAACATTTCATGCAAATTTCTCCAATATCAATCATGACTCTAAGGGAAAATACTATTCCTCCTACACCACAAATTAGAAGCTAAGGGCAAAACAGCAATGTAACTCATCTGCTGGATCCTAAATTGACCAAGAAAGCAATCAACTTTTAATTCCCTATTGCATCACCTAGTAAGCCCACTCAGCATTAGCCATTGTGCTAGATATGGAGTTGGACATTAAGCCTTGTCTGCCTTTCTGGATTTCTGCATGGTAACAAGATCAGGGGCCGCCAATAAAATGTGCAACAGGGAAACACTCTTCTTTTGGTAATCTCTTTATTTTCCATAATAGTAATCTCTACCAAATGCTATCCCCAAGGACTATGCATGTATTACCTGACCTCCCTCAAGCACTTTTTCCTGAAGGTGAAACACTTTAATGCATAGTAAGTGTTTCTAACCCTGAGCTAGTTCTGCTCACCTCTTGCTAGAAGACCCTTGTTCATAACTACAGAACTCATTTTTGCAAAGCAAGTTAGCATTTTGGCTTTTTATTTTTAAGAACAGAAACTTTGGATCCATGATAGAACCAAAATACAAAGTCCTTTTGCCTTGTTTTGGATATAGAAGAACAAGCTATCTATAATCTATATGTATCAAAAAGAAGACAAGCAAGCAAGCACAATTTCTTTAAAGGGATTTGCAGATGTCATTTATTTTCCTTAGGACAGATATTGACAACCGACAATCACACTCTGTTGTTAGTTACATCTGCTCCAATAAGAAGGAGAAATAACTACATGGTTGTATCAAGAGTCTTAGGCACCATTGAGAGCATTTTTGAGGATTCCTCAAGAGTGAAAACAAGTATAATTAAAACTAAACCATTGATCCACTTTCCTGCTATCTAATAGAGAATCATATTTTATATCATTGTTGAAAAACATCTGTATGCTCTGCAATTCCCTTCCCAGAAAGTGGTGGGTGAGGAGAGGAAGAAGATTGGACTCCCAGAGTCTGTGGTCTTTTTGTCCTGAAAAGCACAGGATGGGGTGGATGAACCACCCACTGACAAGTAGTATTCATCCTTGGAATATGAAAAAAAAAGGAGAGTTAAATAAAATTAAAATATGGGCCTTAGAGAAATTAATTTAGAAATAAGTAAGTTGAGCATAGAAACACTGGGCTTTTGCCAAAGATAATCTACAGAAAGGGTCTTCTGGCAACCATAGATCATGAAAACAAACTTTCCAGCTCTTCCATATTTTAGGATCACATTAGTATGGTTTGCACACACTTGAAAAAAAGCCAATATTTAGTTTATTGGAGTATTGTGCAGGTCTATGAGAACTTGTATGTTCCTGTATATGTGAATAGACTGTATTTGTAAAATATAAAGATAAAGAAATTTTCTAGGAACACTCACAAGAAATGTAATAGTAGGTCCCTTGGAAAGTGAAAATAAGCAACTGTGTTGAAGGAAGCAAAACATATAATTATAAAAATATTTCTGTACTATTTGAATTTTAATAAACATATTATATGTATACATTTTCAGCTTTATTGATATATAATTGACAAATACAATGTTTAAAGTATACAATCTGATTATTTAATATACACTGAGTGCCCAGATTATTATGATCTCTGAACGCATAATAATCTGGCCACTCAGTGTATATCCCATATAATAAAAGGCTAATGTGCAAATTGTCCCCTCGACCAGGAGTTCAACCAGCAGGCAGGCCAGCCAACTGCACATGTCCCCGCTCCCTGGCCAGGCTGGCTGGACCCCACCCATGCATGAATTCATGCACTGGGCCACTAATATATATATGCATTCAGAGATCATAGTAATATGGCCACCCAGTGTATGTATTATTATTAAAAGATTCCCTCCATTGGGTTACCTTTTTTGTGTGTGAGAACATTTAAGTCCTATTCTCTTTGCAAATTTCAATTATACATTACAGTATTATCAAAAATAGTCACCATGTTATACATTAGATGCTCAGATCTTATTCCTCTTATAACTGAAATTTGTTTCCTTTTATGAACCTTTCCCTATTTCCTCCAGCCCCCAGCATCCACTTTTTAAATGTTTGTATTAGTTCCACTTTTCTTTTTTTTTCCTTTATTTACATTTCACATATGAGTGATACCATGATGTATTTGTTTTTCTCTGTCTGGCTTATTTTTCTTAGCATTATGTCCTCCATGTTTTTGCAAATGATAGGATTTCCCTGTGTTAAAAGGCTGAATAAAATATTATTGCATATATACAATGTTTGATCCATTCATCTGTTGACAGACACATAGCTTGCTTCATACATTTTAAAAACTATAAATACAAGAGTTGATTGAAGCTAATTCTGTGCCATAGACCAAAAAATTAAGATAAGTAACCTAAAGAAGTATACCATTGGGTCTTGAAACTAGCTGAATTAGGTTCTCAGAGAGATTAAATGATTTTGCTCATACTACATGAAGAGTATGTGTCTTTAAATGGGAGAATACTAAATGATGGTTTTTCCATCCCTAGCTTCCATTCTTCCATACATGCTAGAACATATATCCAAATAAGTACTTGAAAATAAGTTTCAATCAGAAACTGTCTTGTCTTAAAATCTTGCTTTGCCTTTGCCATTTCTCTCTATTGACCTTTCTTCCTTTGCCCCTGCGCCCTTGGTGTTTGTTTCCATACTGTCATACTCATTTCAGTACACATCTCCTCCTGGGCAATCTGGCTCATTCAATGGTTTCAACTCCTCCCACATATGCCAATGACTCCCAAACCTATAGCTCACACCTATAACTCCTCTCCTAAACTCCAGACACAACTCCTATCTGTCAATGAGCTATCTCAACTTTGATTTTTCTACTTCATATTTTTAGCACATCTAACATGAATTCAATTTCCACCCAACCATACTCCTTTTCCAATTTCTGCCAGCTCCATTAATAATACTATCACACCCAAGGGTGAAGCCTTAAAGTTATTATCTAATTCTCTTTCTTTCTCTTGTCCTTTATTTATATCCAATTTTGTCAATGCAGCCTCTAAAGTGTCCACAAGAAAAATCAACCAAACAAAATAAACCCCACCTTTGCAAATGCTTTAGTCCCATCTTGTCTAGTGTATTGCTACAGATTTTTAAAACTAATCCATCTGGTGTTGCTCAGTAGTTGAGCATCAACCTAGGAACCAGGAGATCACTGTTGGATGCCCAATCAGGGCACATGCCCAGATTGCAACCTTGATCTCCAATAGGGGGCGTGCAGGAGGCAGCCAATTGATGATTCTTTCTCATCATTGATGTTTCTCTCTTCCTCTCTGAACTCAATAAGAATATAAAAATAAAATAAAAACTATTCTCCCCATATTGAAAGTTCTTCTCTTAGCTTTTTCTTCCTTAGTGCCACTAGATAAAAGGTTCTGCTACAAAAATCTTCAAAGGCTCCCCACTTCCTAGAAAACTAGCCTATACCAGTGGTCGGCAAATATGCGGCTTTTTGGCCCCTTGAGTGTGGCTCTTCCACAAAATACCATGGCCTGGGCAAGTCTATTTTGAAGAAGTGGCAGAAGAAGAAGTTTAAGTTTAAAAAACTTGGCTCTCAAAAGAAATTTCAATCGTTGTACTGTTGATATTTGGCTCTGTTGACCAATGAGTTTGCCGACCACTGGCCTAGACCAAATCTACCTGTGCTGGTTTGTCTCAATTTTTCCGTATTTTCAATCAAACAGAACTGCTTGCTTCTCCCCTGGACTATGGCATGCGCTTTCATGCCTTTGCATCTTTCATCTTCAGCTTCCTTAGCCAGAAATATGACAAGTTCTGTGGGGTCGCAAAAGGTGGTATCTTTTTCACCTTCCGTCCCCCATCTGGTGGCAGTGCGGTGTTGAAGGTGGGAGGATGAGCCAAGACAGTGAAAAAACACCTTCTGCCAACTCAGTGCTATGAATTGATTTGTCAAACAATGCCTGAAAAGTCTTAGACACTATGACACTGTTAGTAAAAGAAGGTGAATAAAAGTCACAGGTGTTTCTGAGGATTATCCAGTTTATGGGAGGAAGAGATAAAATTGGAAAATAAACTGTCACCTTTATGTGTTGATATAGCGTGAAATAATTACTGTGGCCTCTGTTGAGTCTGAGATGCGATCATTCTAGATATCTTACTCATAGGCAGATAATCAAATGTATTTGTCTGCTAACAAGGAAGAAATTGTCCTTTGTAGTTAATACATTCATGAGTAAATAAAACACTAACCAAATGCTGAAGTAAGTTTTCAGATGCAAATAAACTACAAAGCAACACAAATGAACTGTACGTTAGTAGAGTGCTTTAAGTATAGTAAACCCCCTATCAATGACCCCAGAGAATATTGCTAAACCAAGACAGTCCAAAGTCCTTTATCCTAAAAACCATGTGGTACACGTACAAATCACTTGGCAATAATATTTCAAGATTCTGAGCAAATATATTTGCTTTCTCAGCAAAACCATTCTGTATTAATCTTTCCCTGGAGATGAATCATGTATCTCTAAAAAATATCAGAAAATATTGTTAGGCCCACTCTGTTTTCAAATCAGTAAATGTGAATAATTGAAGGATAAAAAATCAAGAACTACAAAAAAAACACATTTTATTTTTAAAGGTGTGCTTGGTAGACAAAGCTATGAATTTTTGTAAGTCTGGAACCAGGTGTTCACCTTCAGAGATAAATAAGAAACTACTTTCAGTAACTAATATTCTTTTCTGGAATACGTATCTACTAAAGAACTGGAGAGAAGCCACCCAGAATACTTCTTATTGTTTCTTTTGTTCTTAGGATCCAGGAAGCAAATGGGAGCAAGCAGAATTATTCAGCTAAATATTCAGGAGAAGTCCTAGACTCCACTTCTCACCCCCTTTTCATGCTTAGTCACTCATCCTCACTTCTCTCAGTGGCACTGGGCACAGCTCTCAATGCTGCTTTACTGAGTGATGGAAAAAACAATACATTGGTCTTCTCTCCAGGCCGACATCCCCACATTTCAGGCCCACATCCCCATCCTACCCAAGTTCAAGTCCAAGAGAAATGCAGTCTTTAATAGTTGGAAACTACTTCACTGTGGAAACCTAATTGCAAAAACCAGCCCCAATTTTCCAGACTCCTTGTGATTATAATTTTGCAACTACTCCCTTCCACAGCTCACAATTGATTTTCCCATCCCTTGAATTTGGAATGGCCTTGTGACTTATTTTAACTGAAAACTGTCAGTAAAACTGACACTATCTCACTTAAGTCTCAAGTGGCCTTGCATGGTTTCCCTTTTTGTCAGAACCCTGCCACTTCCATGAAAATAAGCCCAAGCTGTCCTGCTGGAAGATGAGAGGAAGGCCGAGTCAGCCAATTGGTCCAGGCCTAGGGCCCAGACATGTGAGAAAGCCTAGCAAAAATCAATAAACCTACTTTGGCAATGACTTACCAGCCAAGAATAGAACTGTTCTACCCACTCCCAGACTCGTGAGCTAAGTAAATGCTTATTGTTTCATACAGCTGAGTCACTGCGTTGAGCAGTGTAGTGTGGTTGGTTATACGTAGTACTAAATATTGTGGCAAGAGATAACAGATACTCATTCACTTTAAGACTATGCATACTTACATTAGCATAACCCTTTAATTGGTTCTAGTGCCAGAGCAGAATCCCTGTAGCAATAGCCTTATAAAGACCAGAGATGAGCCCAAGAATTCACAACTGGATTCTGGGACAGAGAACACTAAAACACGGGTAAAGTGAGGTATCAGTGCCTAAGGCCAAGCGTTGAAGGCAGGAGCTACCAACAGAAAGCCAGCCAGAGTGAATCAATTAGCTAATGCAGTAAAGAACTGTTAACACTTGGAATTAATAGAGAAAGGGTCAGAGTTAAAACCTGTGGTATACTAAGTATACCAGTTAATAATGCAGATTTTGTAATCAAAGAAAACACAATAATTTCAAGAGAAACATCAAAAGTGCTTTATTCAAAGTAATGTCCATTGCTAGCTACACATTTACCCCATCTTTCAGGTAATTTGTGGATATCGCCCCAAATAGAACTTTTCTTGTTTTGAGGCAAACCATTTAGAAACCCAATTTTCCACTTCTTCGTATGTTTTGAAGTGCTGTTCAGAAAGTGTGTGTGCCATATATCTGAACAAGTGGTAATCTGAAGGAGCAAGGTCTGGTGAATATAGCAGGGAGGTTAATACTTCCCAGGCAAGATCTCTTAACATGTCTTTAACTGGTTTTGAAGTGTGTGATGGTGCGTTATCATGAAGCAAAATTACTTTGCCATATTTTCTGGCCCATTCTGGTCGTTTTACAATCAAAGCATGGTTTGAATTGATTATTTG
This sequence comes from Lasiurus cinereus, assembly GCA_011751065.1. Classification (NCBI taxonomy): domain Eukaryota; kingdom Metazoa; phylum Chordata; class Mammalia; order Chiroptera; family Vespertilionidae; genus Lasiurus; species Lasiurus cinereus. The sequence continues at coordinate 23,135,804 of JAAGEH010000311.1, forward strand.
TTGTAAGTAGTGATCAGTATTAATGGTTTCACCTGGTTTTAGAAGCTCATAACACACCACACTTTCCTAATCCCACCAAACGCAGAGCATTGTCTTCTTTCCGAAGCAATTTGGCCTTGTAGTCGATGTTGATGGTTGACCTGAATTAACCCATGATTTTGTACATTTGGGATTCTCAAAATAAATCCATTTTTCATCACCAATCACAATTCAATGCAGAAAAGACTTTCCTTCGTACTGTTGAAGCACTATTTTACTGATGACTTTTTGGTTTTCTATTTGTCTTTCATTCAGTTAATGTGGTACCCATTTCCTTCCTTTAAAAGCTTTCCCATTGCTTGTAAATGATCAGAAATTGTTTGCTGAGCAATGTTTAATCTTTCTGCAAGTTGTTTTTGAGTTTGACATACATCTTCATCCAATAATGCTTGTAATTGTTGGCCTTCAAACGTTTTTGGTTAACCTGGATGTTCTTTGTCTTTGACATTGAAATAATCATTTTTAAAGTGTTTAAACCAGCATTCACAAGTCTCTTGAGATGGAACATGTTCACCATGAGCTTCCAGAAGTATATAATAACTTTTTCTTCAAAATAAAGTAATGAGTTAAAACTTTCCACAAATGCTTTTTGGCATGAAATCCAACATTTTAAAGTCTAAAAATATCTATGATGTTAACACCTTCAGAAAATTTGACATAGTAAGTTTTGAAGCTTGTTGTCAATACAACAAAATAGCATACATATCATATTGCATATATACCAACATATGTGTAATTCCATCTATTGAAAAAAATCTGCATTATTATCCAGTATACCTGGTAACTCAGAAAGAAGAATAAGTCTATAGAAGACAGTATCTGAAAGAACCCTAGGAGAAAACAAATACAATGAGGCAAGGTGGAAGGTCTGCCTTTTCATATACAGATATCTGAATACTGGTTGATTAAGAATTAGAATTATATTGGTCAACAGAATACATTACTTTATTATACTAGACTTGAGGTCCAGTGCATGAAAACTCATGCACTGGTTGGGGGTCCCTCAGCCCAGCCTGCCTTCTCTCACAGTTTGGGAAACCTCAGGGGTGGATGGTGACCAAGCAATCAGGGGAAGGCAATGCCCCCATTACATCTCTGTTGCTGCCACTGTCAGCAGCGCAAGCTTTAGCTGGTCCTGGTTATCTGAGCCTCAGCTGCCATCCAAGGCTTGCCTGTGCCTTGGGCTGGCCCTTGGTGGCTGGGGAGCTAAGGGGACTAGGGGACTCTGGAGGCAGGTATGTGGAGTGGCTGGGCCCACCTGGGTGCAGGCCCTGCCTTGCCACACGCCAGCCACCCTAGCAGGGCTGAGGGGACTGGGCGGCATCATCTTGTGGCTGTGGGCACCGCCATCTTTGAGGGCATGGCAGTCAATTAGCATATTCCCTCCATATTGGCTGTGGGCACTGCCATCTTTGTGACAGCATGAGGGTCAATTAGCATATTCCCTCTTTATTAGATAGGATTGCAATCTCATAAGAACAAAAGGTTTATTTGTTTTTATTTGTTTGCTATTCCATTAACCCTCATATTTGGTCTCAGTTACAATACAGTGCCCACATATACTAGGTGCTCAATAAATGTGTGGAATGAATTAATGAATACCCAAAGTAAACATCTGATTTATACACAGGTCAGCCAAGCTCTAGCATTAAGAGTCATAGGGAAAAGCTGGTCCAGAAGAATAATTCATAAAACAGAGTTTGCGGATTGTGAACTTTCATAATTAGAAATTTTATGATTGTTTATTTCATAAAACTGACTTTGAATCCCTGGCTCTTTCAGATAATGGGCATTTAATAATGTTTACTGAACTGAATTAGAAGGCATAATGAAGTAAGAAATGTTTTCTTTTCTTTTTTTTAGATGTTATGACCAACTGGGAATTACCCAAAACTATCTCCACTCCCCTACCCTTTCTCAAGCAAGTGCACTTTCTTGATACTTAATGCATTCATGTGCATCTGCACTGGGATCTGGGCATAAAATCAGAGTGGACCAGGGATGCTACACACAGGCTTCCTTCCAGTTTGTTCTTATCAAAGCCCAGCACCAAAATTATTCCCCCAGATTATTAGAAGGCCATGCTCCAAGAGTGGAGGTCAACACAACTGAAGTGACTATTTCTATTTTTTAAATCTTCACCTGAGAATATGTCTTTATTGATTTTAGAAAAAGAGGAAGGGAGAGAGAGAGAGTGAGGGGCATCAATGTGAGAGAAAAACATTGATCAGTTGTCTCTTGTATGCACCCTGATCAGGAATCAAACCCAAGACCTTTCAGTTGCTCCAACCCAGAGGTTCTCACCCTTTCTAAAGCCCCAACCCTTTAATACAGTTCCTCATGTTGTGGTGACCCCCAACCATAAAATTATTTTCGTTGCTACTTCATAACTGTTGAGAAATACTGCTATAGAGCCTAAGACCATCGGAAAACACAGATATTTTACATTAGGATTCATTAACAGTAGCAAAATTACAGTTATGAAATAGCAATGAAAATAATTTTATGGTTGGGATCACCACAACATGAGGAACTGTATTAAAGGGTCACGGCATTAGAAAGATTGAGAACCACAGCTCCAACCAACTGAGCCATGCTAGCCAGGGCTTGTTGCCTATTTTTAAATGGACATTTACCAGGTGGCACAGAGTAATTTTCCTTGAAGTCCATTTCCTAGATATATATTATTTCATGCATTTTGCACTTACAAAAAAACTAAAATACTGTGCATCAATAAAATTGAAATAGAGAACTGGCTCTGTGCAATGATTGGGATTTTTCAGACTATTATTAAGGAGCACACCTAATGGAGGTTCCCTTAACAAAGTCCAGGGAGGGGCTCCCTGCTCCTGCTGTCCTGTGTAGATAGTAATCATGCAACTTTGATGAAAAGTAATACAAAGAGTAAGGCCAACTGTAGTCCTGACATCACCAGTTGTAGAACTTATGATCCTTCTAAATGGGCTTAACTAATCAACTTCCTTCACACAGTAGTCGAGGATGAGGGAAAGCCTTTCACCAAAGCTTGTCGTTAATGTCAGATAGCTTTCTCAGGAATATAAAGTGGAGTCAAAGACCCCTGGCTAGTGTGGCTCAGTTGGTTGGAGCATCATCCCATGCACCAAAAGGTCACGGGTTCAGGTCCTGATCAGGGCATATACCTAGGCTGTGGGTTCGGTCCTGGATTGGGGCATGTATGAGAGATAGCCAATCCATATTTCACTCTCACATCTCTCTCTTCCTCTCTTAAAATTAATAAGCACATCCTCAGGTAAGGATTTTTTAAAAATGGAATCAAAGTTGTTTTGGGGAGGGGTGTTTTTTATTGTTGTTAATCCTTACCAGAAAATATTTTTTCCATTGATTTTCTTTTTATAGGGAGTTGAAGGGCAGGAGGGAAGAAGGGAGAAAGCAGGGGGCGAGAGAAAGAGAAAAAGAGAAAGAGAAAGAGAAAGAGAGAGAGAGAGAGAGAGAGAGAGAAGTAGAGAGAGAGAGAGATAGAAAGGCATTGATTGGTTGCCTCCAGCACAGGACTCAGTGGGGCAGGGGAACAAACTCACTAGTCTTTGGTATGGGCCAATACTCTAACCACTGAGCAACACCCACCAGGGCTAAAGTCAAAGTTTTTAAAATGTACATTGAAAGTAAAATGATCAGCATTTCTGAACAAAATACGATAATGCTAGTAAAATGCCTATTACATTTTCTGCTAAGTCACTGTAGATAGAAAAATGAGTTCACTCAGGCAAAATATTACTGATTTTCACAGACATTTAAACCTCTAATTGCATGCACTGTCTTAAATATCAACATGTAGAACATTTGGGCATATAGAAATAAGGAACAGACTTTATGTTCATTAGACAATATCAGAACAAGCACCTCCTAGAAGTTCCACCCCTCTTTTTCTCTTTGCTTAGTTTTAGAAATCGTTTTGTTTATTCTCTCTTCTAATGCTGTGTATGTGTTAAGCCTTATACATACTATACCCTGTAGCACTTTAGAAAGATCTTAAATTACTTTCTTATAGATATTAAGAAAAAAACTTTTCATCATTATCTTTGTACTTTGACATCCATCACAAAAATAAAAAATGCTTAAGTAAACTCCATTACTAACCTGTTTTAATAGTGAAGTCATATCAGAATGCCTGGCCTTTTCAAAACTGGATTGAAAAGTGTGTTTGAAAACCTATTATTAAAATATTTGGTTATTTATTTTACCCAGCCCAATTCCCAAAATATTAAATACTTAAAATGGAGAGAAGCTAACATAAGTATGGATATGTATCTGTGTGTTTTTCAAATTTTTGATTCATGTTAGGAAATCTGAAAATTGGATTTTCATAAAAAGCAAATAACTCTGCCAAAATGCAACATTATGATATAAATATGGGTATTGACAACTCCTAGGGGACTCTTTGAACATCCATCTAATTAATGGCTTCTCTTCTTGTCATAGTGATCATTTATTGTTAGGTGCCCTAAGACAGAATTGCTGGGAGAGTTGGACAGCAGAGAAAGCTAATAGTCAGAAGTTCAAATGCAGCAAGAATTTATGGGGCTGAACGATCGTACTTAAATATGCCTAACCCTCAAACATGAAAAGTTCTGAGCTTCTGAGGACACATTACTAAACTGAGGATTAAGGAGAAAGTTCTAGTCTAATTATAGAGTTGAGTTAGAATCTATACACACAGTGATGGAAAAAAGATGTGGGAGTGAACTGAGATTGGAATGAGAGGGGAATGCACAGGAAAATTAAATCTAGAGGAAGGAAAATACAATACTGCAAAACACCTTTTCAACACAAGTTTACAAGAAGAAACAACATTACCTGATTTTGTATTTTACCAGGCCCCACTCTTTCTGGTATGATGACCAGTATTTTGTTATAAGTAACAGTAAATTGAATAAGGCAGGACATAAAGGGAAAGCAAGAAGCTCTGATGGAATCCACACTGGTTAACAACACTCTACTCAATTCAATTAAGTAAGTCCTTATTAGTGTTTTTATTTGGTGCTGCACTTCATACCATATACACAAGGATGAATGCAGTAAGGCCCCTGACCTTAAGAAATTTATTGTCTAGAGAGGGAGAGAAACATTTAAACAAATATTCATGACACATGCAAAATCAGAATTATAGAATTAAAACAAAAGAAGGAATGAGTCTTTTGGTCCAGGAGGGTGAGAAAAGGAAGTAAATGCCTTCTGTCCAAATTTTGAAGGATGAATAAAAGTTCAAGGATAAAACAGGAAGGCACTTCTAAGCAAATGGAATGATAGATGCAAAAATACAAAGCCAGGGAGCAGCAGGTTATGTGAAGCAAGCTAGGGGCAATTTCTGAGTGAGTTACATGGAGACAGATAAGGTTCGAGGCATGACCAGAGTCTTAAATTTCAACCCAAAGAACTTGCTTGAATGTCATTCTATAGATGATGTCCAGGATGGAACCAACAGGGTCAGATTTACATTTTATAAACTATGCCCAGGGCAAAGAGAAAGATGGATGAAAGGGTTGTGAGACTGAAGCAATTAGACCAATAATTGCTACAGAAAAACCTCCTGAAGTTCCCACCTCACTAATTGTAATCATTGCTTTCTGCAAAGCAAGCGAAGGCTTACAAGGCAACACACCTTGAAGCCAAATTTTCAGATATCTAAGCCTTTTCAAGATTTGGACTTAAAAGAAAAAAGAAGTGGTTATTTTTAAAGCATAAAATGACTGTGACAATTAGAAGCATAATTTAGGTTCAATATTGCTTGGCATGTGGTAGGCACTAAATGCTTATGAAATGTTTGCATAAATTAATAAATATAATTGCCCTTCAGAGTAGGTCCTTTTTATATCATTTACAACTCATTCTTAGTAATTTATCATTTTTAATAGTAAATAGAGTTAACTTAAAATACTTTTAGAAGTAATCAAACAGAGTTTATTTAAATTTTTTTTCTATAAATCAGACTTTTATTTAGTCAGGTTGCCCTTTACCCCAATTAATCCAAATCAGTAAGCTTTTACAGTAATTGAAAGTTGTGCATACTTACCATTTCCACTGACCCTCTAAGAGCCTATAATGGCAATTGGAAAGTTTCCAAGGTCTGGTACCTTTAATTTCTCCTTTACTCTTCTCACAGACAATAGAAGTTTGCATTGTCAAGTTTAAATCTCTGAAAATGCTCCCTCATAGCCTAAATATCTCCTTTAGAAGTTTTGCTATAACTCATTCTTTCTTCTGTTTTAATTCTGAAGTTTTGCTAAGTCTTTACCTAGCAAATTCTTACATGAAAATTAAGTGAATTTCTTGTATGCACCATCTCCATTAATTTCAATTACCAGCCACTGAGATAGTGGCAGAGATAGTCTTAGCTTCTCTCTCCCTCACGCAGGCAATCAGTTATGAGGCCCTATTTAACCTACCCCCGAAACTCCTCTCAAATCTGTTGTTTCCACTCTATCCCTCTGCCATTCTCTAACCTCGAGCTCTCACAATGTCTTGCCCAGATCTTCCCAGAGGTTCCCCACCTCTAATGTTTTCATCCTCCAAGGCAAGCTATCCAGAACCACTGTCTATGGTAATTCTCTCAGCTGCACATCTGATTATGGTAGCCTCCCCTCCTTACCCTCAGTTTCGCTTATCATTGTTTCTTACCCACCGTCTACCACACTCCAAAAATATTAAATGGAAAATGCCAGAATTAAGCAATTCATAAGTTTGGGATTTTGCATTGTTCTGAGTACAATGATGAAATCTCCCACCATCCCACCCTGTCTGGCCTGGGACACGAATCACCCCTTTTACCAGTGTACCCATAATATATACACTGAGTGGCCAGGTTATTGTGATCTCTGAATGCATAATAATCTGGCCACTCAGTGTACTTCTCTTGAGTACCTCATTTATTTGATATCAAAGGTACTATAAATCATGCACCTGATCAGTTTTCCCCTTTGCAGTGGCTGGTAGAAATCTCAGGGCAAATAGGTCATTGATTTCCAGCAAAAGTCTAGAATATTTTTGGTATCATTTGAGATACAAATACACTGAGTGGCCAGACTATTATGCATTTGGAGATCATAATAATCTGGCCACTCAGTGTATGCTCCCTGATTGTTAGTCACGTAATAGCCATTTCAGTTATCAGATTCACTGTCACAGTCACAGTGCTTGTGTTCAAATAATCCTTATTTTGCTTAGGAATAGCCCCAAAGCATGAGAGTAGTGATGTTAGCGACTCAGATATGCCAAAGAGAAGCCGTAAAGTGCTTCTTTTAAGTGAAAAGTAGACGTTCTCGGTTTAATAAGGAAAAAAATATATATATTGTATGCTGAAGTGCTAAGATCTACTGTAAGTAAAAATCTTCTATTTGTGAAATTGTGAAGAAGGAAAAAGAAATTTGTGCTAGTTTTGCTGTTGCATCTTAAACTGCAAAAGTTACAACTACAGTGTGTGATAAATGCTTAGTTAAGTTGGAAAAGGCATTAAATTTGTGGATGGAAGACATGTACAGAAAACATGTTCTGATTGATGACAACATGTTGCACCAGAAAGCACTAAATCTATATAAAGACTTCAGCAAGTGGGCACCTGAAATCAGTGAGCAGTTACACAGCTTTTATTATAGTACTAGAGGCCTGGTGCACAAAATTAGTGCACGGCAGCAGGGAGGGGAGAGCGGGGTGTGGGGGGAGTGTCCTTCAGCCCAGCCTGCTCCCTCGCCAATCTGGGACCCCTTGAGGAATGTCCAACTGCCCGTTTAGGCCCAATGCAGGACTGCTGGCTTCCAACTGCTCACCTGCCTGCCTTCCTGATTGCCCCTAACTGCTTCTGCCAGCCAGCCTGATCACCCCTTAACTACTCCCCAGACAGCCTGATTGATGCCTAACTGCTCCCCTGCCAGCCTTTTTGCCCCTAACTGCCCTTCTCTGCCAGCCTGGTCACCCCTAACTGCCCTCCCCTGCAGGCTTGATCACCCCCAACTGCCCTCCCATGCATGCCTGGTCCCTCTCAACTGCCCTCCCCTGCTGGCCATCTTGTGGTGGCCATCTTGTGTCCACATGGGGGCAGGATCTTTTGACCACATGGGGGCAGTCATCTTGTGTGTTGAAGTGATGGTCCATCTGCATATTACTCTTTTATTAGATAGGATAGAGGCCTGGTGCATGGGTGAGGGCCAGCTGGTTTGCCCTGAACAATATCCCAGATCAGGGTGGGAGTCCCCTTGGGGTCTGGGGTGGCCTGGGCGAGGGGCCTGTGATGGTTGCAGGCTGGTCACACACCCCAGTGACCCAAGTGGAGGCCCTGGTATCTGGGATTTATTTATCTTCTACAATTGAAACTTTGTAGCCTGGAGTGGAACCAAGCCTTCTGCTCACACAGCCATTGAAACTTTGTTACCTTAAGCAGAGGCCTGCGGCCAGGGTGTGCAGAAAGGTTTTTTTCCATCACCAGGGACAATCCAAGCCTCCCCCCTACTCCCTCTGTGGCCTTAGCCATCTTGGTTGGGTTAATTTGCCTACTCGCTCTGATTGGCTAGTGGGCATGGCTGGTGGGCATGGCTGGTGGGTGTAGTGGAGGTATAGTCAATTTGCATATTACTCTTTTATTAGATAGGACTAGAGGCTAATACACAAAATTCGTACAAGAGTAGGCCTTCCTTCCCCCGGCTGCCAGCACTGGCTTCCCTCTGGCTGCTGGTACCCAGGACCTGGGCTTTCCTCATAGCCCAGGCTTCATCCAGAAGGTCATCAGGTCTAATTAGCATATTATGCTTTTATTATTATAGAAATTGTTATAATTTATCTTTTCTTAGTTATTGTTGTTAATCTCTTACTGAGCCTAATTTATAAACTTTATCCTTGGTATGTGTGTATAGGGAAAGACAGAGTATATATAGGTTTCAGCACTATCTGTTGTTTTAGGCATCTACTGGGAACATATCCCTGCAAATAAAGGGGGACTATTCTATGCAACTTCTCTCAATAGCTTTAAAATCTTTCAGCGGCTTCCCACTATTCACAAGCACACATCCAAACTCTTTAGCATGGCCCAAATGGCCCTTTACATGTGGTCCCAGAACCCTTTCATCTACTTCTCACCTCTGTATTTTTATATATTTTTCCCTCTGCCTGATATTCTTTTCTTTCTAGCTCCCTCCTTCAACCAGCAAACTCACATTCATCTTTTCAAGATGAGCTCAAGGGGAAAGATATACTAATACGGTGATTAAGAGCATGGGCGTTAGTGAGCTTAAACCTCGGTGTGAATCCAGCTCTGTTTCTAGCTGTATCCCAGCTCTACTACCTCCCGGCTCCGGGACTTGGGACAAATTACTCACACTTCCTGAGTCTTGGTGTCCTCTGTAAAGGAAAGTCATTTTACAGGGCATTGTGAGGAATAAATGAGATCACATCTCTAAAGTGCTCACTTCAGTGCCTGTAGCATAATAGCTGTGCAGTAGTGACTATTCTTTTTAAATGTCATCTCTTCATTGAGGTTCTCTTTAATCTAGTCACCACTGATTCTCCTCCTTGCTCTTAGAATATTTTGTTTCCGCTTCTATAGCACTTAGCTGATTATAGGATGCTTATTTCTTTAATAACAATAATAATCATAGTTAACCATTCATTCAGCACTTTCTATGTATGTCACTTTTGTAAGCCTCTAACATGTATGATCTCATTTCACCTTTGGCAATGCTATGAGATGGGTATGATTATCCCATATCAGTGATGAGAAAATTGAAGCCAGAGAGGATAAGCAACTTTCCCAATGTTACTCAGCTGGGCATTAACAGAACCAGGACTGGAAACTATGCTTAGAGCACATTCTGTTAACCACTGCATAGCACACTGGAATATGATCTCCTTGGGTACAGAAATCACATCCCTCTCATCTATATGCCATCAGCACATGCACAGTTTCAATAAACAAGGAAGGGTGATGATGAGCTTCTGAAGAGACTCCTGGAACCAAAGGTCCGTGCTCTTCTAGATCCCAGGATGCACTGAAAATCCAGGCACAAAAGCCATCTCGTCAGACCTATTCTCTTTCTCTCTACAGAATAATGCCTCCACTTTGATCCAAGTAACTATGGGAAAATCACTAGGCTACATGTGGTCTACTACCCTACAAAGGAGGCCGCAAAGGGATTTCTCCGCGCTGTGAACTTACTCCAAAATGTATGGAGTAGTGTCGATTTCAGCCTTACACAGTCGTGCATAGCTTAACAATGGGGATGTGTCTGAGAACTGCATGCTTAGGAAATTTTATCGTTGTGTGGCCATCATGGAGTACACTTACATAAACCTGGGTGGTCTAACCTGCTACACACCTGGGCTATATGGCGCAGCCTATGCCTCCTAAGCTATAAGCCTGGACAGCATATCACTATACAAAACAATATAATATTAAATCAAGCACAAGGAAATGATGCAATCAAGAGACACCGTAAACACGAGACGCATGAGGCTGCTGCTGGCATAATGTGTATGAAGAGTAAACTCTAAAATAATGACCAAAAGCATAATATAGTAAGTACATACCAGTAAGACATTCATTATCATTAGAAAGTATTATGCACTGTACATAACTTTATGTGTTATACTTTTTATGTGACTAGCAGTGTACTAGGTTTGTTTACATCAGCATCACCACACACAGGTGAGTAACGCATGGCACTATACTGTTAAGATGGCTGCATGGCACTGAGTGGTAGGAATTTCTTAGCCCTCTTATAATCTTATGGGACCATCATTGTACCTTGTTATAAGAGCATCATTGACTGAAACATTACTGTGTGATACAGGACTGGGTATGTTTTAGCAAGGAGACGAATATAAAATTGTATTTGGCAAACTAGTCTCAAAGAATTCTTTGCTACTGTGGGAGAACTTTGCCGCTTTATAATTAACTGAACTTAAGGAAATTCTGGAGAACGTATACCTCCATTTTTACATTCAAAGACACGGGTATAAAGAAGCTAATTGTTTAGAGGGAAATAGCAGACTTCTGAAACATGAAGTTTGTACCAACTAATATTATATCCTATTTGATATGGGAATAGAATTGTATTTAAAGGCCCAAATATGCATTTCATCAACTGTTTCAGCTACTTGAGCTCTTATTTCCATTTTTAAAGGAGATGAAAGTAAAATTTTCAAGGATTACTCTCTGTAGTTTAAATGATTGTGAGCCTGTACATTCTATGTAAATTTGTATCTGCATTGTTAATACTACTGCTCAATAGATCTCCAATTTAAACACACAATGCCTTCTTACTGTCCGAGTTCTTGCTAGGTCTGAGGTCATATCATCAGCATGTACACATTCAGAGCACTTCATGAACTATATGATGTCTGCAGGTCATTAATAAAAACTGAAAAAGTAAAAAGCCCCATAATTAGCTCCTGAGGTAACTCTGAATGTAACATTTTCACCTTAGATTCAACACTATTAAACAAAATGACTGGGGTTTATTCACTAATGTAGCCTGAAAACCATTCCACTATCGTTAAGCTTTGCCAAATTGAGGGACACTCAAACAGCAATATGTTGTGATTCATTGAATCAAAGGCCACAGACAAATCAATAGAGATAGTGGCTGCATAAAAAATGATAATGAACAAATGTAACAATATCACCAAGGTTACCTTGAGGAGAGTAAAGAAGTGGTTTAAAACCATCACTAAAAATAGGGTCAGCATATCAGCCTTGAATGGAAACTCATTAATTTTTTTAGCAGGTATAGAAAGAAAAAAAAACAGAATAAGAAAAGGCAAATAAGTAACCATTGGGGAAATAACTAATTTATCAAGGTATACTGTAAGAGTCTGTCTCTTAATATGATAAGTAACCTGAGATGGCCTAGGCCCACTAGCAATAGTTAAGACATTAACTTGACAGTTATAAAAGCAAATTTTAAGGAGGAATAGAAATCCAGTACACCAAATCAGTGAGTCAATTCATATTCATTTTCAAAGTCTTGAGGCATAGAAGCAGAATTAGTCAAGTGGCAGGCAGACAAAGGAAAAGAGAATGGGAAGTATCTAATTCTCTCCTTATTTTAACTCTATTTGATTATTTATCTTTGAACCAAACTCAATCCCTGGAGCAGATTATAACATTTACCTAAATTACTCAAATGGCTCTTTGAATTATTTGCTAACATAAAGAATGCAGTAGCAAATTATCTATAAGCAATGCATTGCTAATTCAGATTAAAAGTGTTGCACTGATATAAACTTCAATTAGTACTTTAGATAATTGGTGAGAAACAGTCATAATTTTTCCAGTGATAGAAGTCTAAAATCATATAGCTAGAAGCTGCCTTTGAAATACTTTGCTCCAGCCCACCACCAGACATTTCCTTTTTTTATAGTTCCCTTTTCTCAACATATTACAGAATTAAAATGCTTTTTGTACTAAATAAACTAACAGAATATAAACAGACTCACAGATAGAGAACAGACTGACAGCTGCCAAATGGGAGGAGGTTGGGGACTGGGTGAAAAAGATGAAGGGAATAAGTAAACAACAACAAGTAACTCATAAACACAGACAACAGTATGGGGATTACCAGCTGAAAGGGGGTAGGGATAGGCGAGTAGAAGAAGGCAAAGGGAGGGTAAATGATGATGGAAGGAAACTTGATTTAGGGTGGTGAACACAAAATACAATATACAGATGATGTATTACAGAATCATGCACTTAAAACCTATATAATTTTATTAATCAATGTCACCCCAATAAATACTTTTTTAAAAGTATGTATATATTTACCCTAATATGCAAATAGACCAAATGACTGAACAACCAGTAGCTATGACATGCGCAGAACACCAGGGGGCATGCGCAGAACATGGTGGGTATCAGCTGTGGCGGGATGGTGGAGTAGGTGAGTGGTGGGGCCAGACCAAGGCAGGGCACTGGTCGCTGTCATCAGGCAAGCCTCTGGTGGTTACTGAAAATTCTCTGCTCCCACACGCCACGGTCCTGCTGGACGCTTGCACCTGCTGCCCACACACAGTCCCGTTCATACCTGCTGCCAGCGCCAGGTACCAGCCCCAATTGCTCGGCACTGTCAGCAGGTGCAAGGTGGCTGCTGGCCCCGATCGCCCCTCAGGGCATCTCCACCTCTGGCTGCTCCTGAGAGGCGATCAGCAGCAGCCACTTCTCTCACCTGCTGCTGACAATAGCCCCACTCAGCCGACACTCACACCCACTGACAGTGCCAGCCCTGCTCACACCCAATGTTGGCGCCTGCCCCAATTGCTCCACTCCATCAGTAGGTGCAAACAGGCTGGTGCTGCCAGCATGTGAGAGTGGCAGCCAGTGGTGCTGGGGGCCGTGGCAGGAGCAGGGCTGCCTGCAGACAGGAGACGGGAGGGCCCCCCCCGCTCCAGCCTCATGGTCCACAGTTCCTTTCAAGGTGCATGAATTCATGCACTGGGCCCACAGTAATAAAATAAAGTGCTTTTTGTATTGACTGTTCCATGAGTAAGTTTCTCTAAGCACTTTTTAAACATTTCAACACCAACAATATTGGGAAACTTCACTCTATATTTAAACATTTTTCCAAACCACAAAAATCACTGTATGCAAAATAATTAAATCATAAAGCAAGTAAACCTCATTTTTAAGAAATAAATACTGAATTTAAGGTTGATCAAGAATCTGAATGTTAAACTCTTAGAAAAGGGCCACAGGCAGGTTAAGCTGTATCTTTGTTGTGAGGTCTGCCTTTTTATCTAGAATAAGAGATGTGAATACTTTGCCTTGTATTTTGGCAATAAATGATAAACAATAACTTCTTACCTGATAACATGGTTTATAGATTGTTTTGAATTTGAGCTCTTAGAATAATATTTAACCTTTATAAATCATCATTTTGTTTAACAGACATACAAACATGAATTTTTGAACTTTTGTCTTAGAAGCCCAGCACAATGTCCACATTGGTATAGTTTTAGAGAATTCATATCCCTAACCATCTCTGAAAAGCAAAAAAAAATTTACAGAGCTTCACAGCAAGGATAGATATGTTTATCTATATAAGGAATCATGAGGAAAGTTTATAAATGTTATGAATCTGAAAGACCATGCAAAGGATGACATAGTTAAGTGTTACCAGTCCAGTTTATGGCATGGCTTTATTAACTGTCACAGAACCTAGGATTATAAACTTCCTTTTTGTGTCTCTACAAACAGTTCCCAAGGCCACCTGATAGCTTCTGAATTATTGATAGTTTTCAGGAGAGCCCACTTAAGAAAAATACCCTTTCATTACAACTATTTAATTTTAACCTCCAAAATCCAAATCGGAGTCAAGGACAGAAAGATAAATAGGTAATTCTGTTACAATGTAGAAAACAAACATGATGTCTGGCATATGACTGACTAACCCCTAGTCTGAGTGGGACCACCTGAGCATACAGTTTATTTAACTTGCTGAATATGGCCTTTGAAACTAATACTTCTAGAATGTAGGCTCTCCAACCTGTATTGTAGAGTTTTGGAAGCTACATGGCTAAAATTACTTGACAGCACAGGTTCTTAATCATTTGAGAGACACAGATTCCTTTGAGTACCTGATAAAAGCCTCTTTCCTAAAAATAAGCATACAAATACAGATTTTTGCACACTATTGCAAGGCCATGGACCACCCTGCCAAAGTCCGTGCACTGATTTTTACTCTAGGCCAATGGTTCTCAACCTTCCTAAGGCCGCGACCCTTGCATACAGTTCCTCATGTGGTGGTGACCCCCCACCATGAAATTTTGCTACTGTTATGCATCGTGATGTAAATATCTGCATTTTCCGATGGTCTTAGGTGACCCCTGTGAAAGGGTCGTTCGACCCCCAAAGGGATTGCGACCCACAGGTTGAGAACTACTGCTCTAGGCTAAGCCAGCAAAACTGAGAGGGGTGGGAGGATTTTTTAAACTGAAACTTAGCACATTATTTTATCTACCCTGGCATTTGAACAGAATTTTAAGTGTGTGCTGGTTTTCATCAATACAGTTTAATTCACTAGACATCTAAGGAAATAATGACACCATATCCTTTGATGAGGATCTATGTACATTGAGGCTTAAGACTCATTCTATAGATGTAAGCCTTCTTTATATAATTTCTCTAGCACTTTAAATACATAATTTCTCTGAGATATGGAGAATTGAGGACAAAAAAGAAGAATTTTGATAATTTTAATTTTAATTCATATAGAATATGTTACAAACATGAAGAAATTGTAATATATTTTGTTAATCCTCAATTGAGGATGTTTTTCCATTGATTTCAAGAGAGAGTGGAGGGAAGGGACAGAGACAGAGAGAGAGAAACATCAATGTGCCTTACATCCATTGGCTGCCTCCATCGCGCATCCCCACCAAGCCCAGGAATCCAGCCTGCAACCGAGGTACATGCCCTTAATCAGAATCAAACCTGGGATCCTTTAGTCTGCAGGCCTATGCTCTATCCACTGAGCCAAACTGGTCAAGGCTGGAATAAATCCTGAAGTATAAAATTGCTACCTATCTATATTAGTAAGGCCAGGCAATAAATGGTGTCTATTTATCCAGAAAACTTCTACAATAAATGTTTCCATCATTAACTTCTTTTTTCCTCCCTGAGACCATCTTGTATTTCCCCCCCCCCTTATTATCATCATTACCTATCACAGAAATGGCCATGTAGATGCCTGTCCAAACCCTAGTTGCCACTATCACCAGACCCTGTAAGCTGCCTCTAGTGATAGTGGCAACTAGGGTAGCTGCTGCCTCTTGAAATAGTGCCTGCCTGTGGGGATAGTGCCTGCCCATTGCTATATTTCATGTCTGCCTCTTGCAACAGCATCTGCCTCTCAGGATGCTGGTTACCTCTCGTGATAGAGGCCGCCTCTCACAATAGTGCCAAACATCACTACCATCTTCTTGAGTATATGTCATTTCTAAGCCAAATTGCAGCCATATCAGTGAGGTTTAGGTATAGTCTACTTTCTCAAACTTATAGATTCAAACATCCACAGGAGGACAGCCAAAGAGCCCTTCACATCAGCTTCTACTTGCCTGGATGTTATATAACCAGCAGTAGAATTGACCAGACCTTTGGAGTAAGCATTCTAGTACTCACTCCTGTATGCAGTCAACCAGCAACTACCTAGGGAGTGTTTTCTCTGCCACATATTATATTTATGAATGGGTTAATATCAATAAAACAATTACAACAATGCCTACTCGTTGTGAGCATTTTTAATAAACTGCTAGCTATGATTGTTATCATCATTATTGTTTTTATGGTTATAAAAGTTCAAATGGCTTATAATTCCTATGCTGAAGGAACTGTGATCCAGTGAGGCATTTAAAAGAGAGTATGATAAGAATTTGATAGAAGTATGTAGAATTGCCACAGAAACAATGGGGTGGGCCATGGAAGTCCATCTTTCCCTGTGAGTCAGGGAAAGTTTCCCAGGAGAGAGAGAATGGTGGTTAGCTAGACAAACCAGGAAAGAGATGTGGTCTTTTAAGGAATCAATTACATATGCAAAACATAATACATCACATATTTGGGTGACAGTAGGTTTGTATCGTTAGAGCAAAGATTACTTGTGGAAGTTTGGCAGAGATAAGGCTGAAAGAAATGAAGAGGCAGATTATGACAAGTTGTCAGGTGCTAAAACTAAGGAGTTGAAATTATACTTTGAATACCACAGAGAGTTATTTAAAAGACTTTACACAACAGAGTTCTGCCACTATTAGCCGTGTTACTTTGAACTTATTTGCTCTATGGGCATATAAAAAACAGAAGCAGGCTTCCAAAAATTCCAGATATCACCTTCAAAATAATCAAAATGTATTTGAAGGCCCACTAATAATTTTCATACTTTTCTGTTTTGAATTTGATAAAGGAGATAAAAACCTACAAATTATTGCTCAGTCATTAACACAGTCAAGTATCACTTTAGTGGCTGATAAAATTATCTAATCAGTTACCTTATGATTTTCTAATTTTATAGTCAGATCAGTTGCAGATGTAAGTAATTAATTCCTATCCAAACTATCAACAATTTTAGTTTTGTGGGGAGTCTCATTAAAATTCTAGTTTTGACTGACAAGTATAAAATTGCATTTTCTTTGCAAGATTTGAGTATTTACATTGTTTGATTGAGATTAAAAGGGTTTTTCAGAAGCTGTGTCCCATAACTCAAGCAGAAATGTGTATCTGATGATACTGTTATCAATATATCCTGGCCACCCTCCTCTAATTCTTCCCCTTATAGGTAAG
Organism: Lasiurus cinereus; assembly: GCA_011751065.1. Lineage (NCBI taxonomy): Eukaryota > Metazoa > Chordata > Mammalia > Chiroptera > Vespertilionidae > Lasiurus > Lasiurus cinereus. The sequence continues at coordinate 23,153,133 of JAAGEH010000311.1, forward strand.
TGTAGACATGGAGTGGGAGAAGCATAGTTATCTGTGTTTTCTTTCATTCACCTCTTGCTCTGGAGTCCTCACTCCTGGTAATGGTAGGATGAAGTGGAAAGGACAGGGTCCTTAAATTTGACAATGGAAGGTAATTTAGTTACTTGTTAGGGTCTCATCTCCCATCTTCCTCTACTGTTTTCCTGTCTTCTCTTTCCCTAGTACAGTGGTCGGCAAACTCATTAGTCAACAGAGCCAATTATCAACAGTACAACGATTGAAATTTCTTTTGAGAGGTAGGTACATTGTTATTAACTTAATTAGGGTACATGGTATTTTGTGTAAAAGCCATACTCAAGGAGCCAAAGATCTGCATGTGGCTCACAAGCCACAGTTTGCAGACCACTGCTCTAGTAGAAAGAGTGTTTTGAGTGAAAGGATTGCCGTTAAGTAGAACCTGAGTTCTGTCATACATGATTTATTCTGTGTCAGTCCTTTAATTCTGGTTCTCAATATTTTAAGAGAAGTTCTTTTAGAATTTAGGAAATTCCTTTCTCTTATTGGCAAAGGTTTCTTTCCTGACAATTGAGTCAAAACAAAATCAACTTAGAAAACTGAGCAAGGGCAATGATAGCATCCTCTTTCCTCTGGAAACAGGAAATGACACTCAGGCAATGTATTTTGTAAGAAATTTTAAAAATACATCCGTATAATACTGGATAAAGGGGATGTGGAAGACTGGAAAAGAAAGTTGCAATATGATAGGAGGAAGAAAAACACAGGAAGGACAGACAACAGAGATAGAAGAAAACAACAATGAAGATTGGGAAGGAAACAGGCAACAAAGAAGGAGCTAGGGAGAGCAGCAAAAGTAAGGAGAAAAGAGGAGGACAAGGAAAGCCAGAAGTTTGGGTGCCAAGACGTTAATGTTCCCCCATCAACTGAGATGCTGGCACAGTCTAGTGCTGCTCTCCTCCCACAGTTCACACTGCTGCCAGAGTGCTCTCACTTTAAGCAAATCACAGCATGGTCCTTCTGCTACGGGCATCCAGGGGCTCCTGTAACCCACAGGGTAGGGTTAATTCTCCGCAGAGCCCTGCAGAGTTGTTCCATAGCCATGCCACTCTATGTACCATGCACATATACCATGTCAACATCAAGGACAAAAATTCCCTCTCCTCTGTAGTCCTTCATCCTGCTGAGCTGTTGAGCCATCATGTATATGATGTGCTCCCAATGCCCTTCTTTCTCTTTTCTACCTGAATATATCCTAGTCATTCTTAAAAACACTGGTCAAATGACACATCTTCCAGAATGTCATCTGCATCTCTTTCGATCCTCTTATATGCCTTTATGACAACACATGAATAATTCTTTTAGTTAGAAACTTTCTTATCTGTCAAACCCAAACAACTAGGCTGTGTGCATCCCTTTATTCTCTGCAGCCCCAATGCCTAACTCAGTGACTTATATACACATAGTAGAATATGTACTTTGAAATAAGCTAATTTCAACTGGTTTCTCATTCCTTAAGAGTTGTCCCTATTGCAGTATGATACTGATGAAGACAAGAGTAGAAGATGACATCTACCCTGGGTGTCTGGAGTTCCTGGTACAAAGACTTTGCCCTGCCACTAATTTGCTCTATTATTCATGACAATTACTTAACCCCATTCAACTTCAGTGTCTCATCTATGAAATAAAAGTAACAACACTGCTATTATTAATAACAATAAAAACCATAGCATATGTAATTAATAATGCCAGTGATAAAATAACATTCTTGTCTGCAAGTAGCAGGTAAGATATCTTGGAACTGAAGACAAATATTTTTAGTAAGTATAATAGAAAATGGTTAATATCCAAGGCTTTCTCTCCTAAAAATACTGACCCAGAGCCAATCAGGAATTCCCAGCCATAGGAGGGCAACTAGTGGATTTATTTTTAAGGACTTGATTTGCCCCTATATGGTGATGTTGGTCCTTGGAATGTGAATAGCAGCTCATCCTTTAGGCTTTCTTTATTAAAATATATTTTATAGGTTTCAGAGAAGAAGGAAGAAGGAGAAAGAGAGAGAAATATCAATGATAAGAGAGAATCATTGATCAGCTGCCTCCTGCACACCCCATACTTGGGATCAACCCTGCAACCTGGGCATGTGCCCTGACTGGGAATTAAACCATGACCTCCTGACTTATAGGTTAACACTTAAATATTGAGCCATACCAGTCAGGCAGGCTTTCTTGTTAGTATTTTTTTTTCAAAATTAAAAACAACATTCCACTTATCTAAATTTTGTTAACTTTCAGCATTTTAAAAACTCTTCTCTATCAACATTTAAAATTCTCCTACATATCTTCTGTTCTTTTCCTCCAGTATTTTTTCCTTAGCTTAATGGTTTAATGTAATTTTACCAAAAAAAATAACTTTTATTCATAGTTTAACATATTAGCCATGTTTATCATTATTTCTTTTAATTTCTTATGCATTCCTTTGCTTATTTAAACTGAAATCCTTCCAGTTTAATTTCTTTTTCACTTTTAATTTTTATATTGCCTTACCTTACTTACTTTTAATCTCCAAATTTCCCCAAAAAAAGTGTAATTATCTTTATTTTGCATTGTTTTTAGTCACCTAGTTCTTTAAAAATAATAGTGAGAAGGTTTTGTATTTTTTTTCCCCATAAGAGAGAGAAAGAGCAGGCTTTTCCCATTTGGGGGCCCCTCCCCAGAGGGTCCCTTTTGGGGACACCACTGCTCAGATGGAGTTTGTATATGCTTCCAATAAATGTCTACATTTTTCCTAAAGAAAAAAAATACTGAGTACTTGTGACTGGGATAAAGGACAACTACTAAGATAACTGAAGTCCTAGGTAAGAAGGTTGGATTTCTTCTTTTTTCTAGTTAAATCGACAGTGATGTTTTAAGCGTCCCCCCCCCCCACCCAATTACCATTCCTTCTGGAGTTCAACTTCTGACTTTAAAATGTTCAAGCTAAGCAAACTAGTAGACCCACAGGTGACGTCTCCAGGATAACAAATCTTCCCGCAGTGTCAATGCCGCTGAGCAGCTGGAATGGTATTGTCTTCTCATATTATGTTTATAGGGGAATCCTTGGGAAAATCTCTGCCCTGGGACTAAGTCTCCAAGCTCCTGACATGCAATGATTTTTCCTTCTTAAGGAAACACAGATTGTGACCATTTTTTCAACTGAAGTCACTCTGTCCACTGCGGTAAAATATCTGCATTGAGGGAGAATAAATAACATGTGAAAATCCCCAGCTTCAGTATAAGTCTTTCTAATCTATTGAGTAAGGTCTTGTCCTTTTCATTTGAGGTCAAATGAGAATTTTCTAAGGATAGAATTTAAAGGGGACATTTTCTTTTTAATGGACCAAGTGGGGTGGAGTAGGAAGGACTGAAATCAGGTTGTCCATTTTGCTCGCTGAAAGGGAGCCCCAAATTTCCCTGCCCCGGTTTGGCTGTATACTGAAAGCATCACTCTCTCTTCATCCATCCTTACTTATGGCTGAGCCATACCAGGCAGACAGGGTGGTTCATATCATCAGACAACAAGGCATAAACACAATGATGAGAAATATTATATAGGCAATGCATACAACTCAAAAGTAAAAGAGTAGCTCTATCTGGTTTGGCTCAGTGGGTAGAGCATTGGTTAGAGGACTGAAGGGTCCTGGGCTCAATCCCCAGTAGGGGGCATGCAGGAGGCAACCAATCCAATGATTCTTTCTCATCATTGATGTTTCTATTTCTCTATCCTTCTCCCTTCCTCTCTGAAATCAATAAAAATACATTTAAAAAAGAGTATTGTAAACCCTTGACTGCTTTTTTCTCAGTGGGTATAAAATTGTTCTCTACATATGATTAACACATTCTACATATCATCTGGCCCAGAGGAGGATAATTCCTTAATTTTAATAATCCTAAATCAGTTTTCATCTCTTTATGAAAGTATGTATGACCTCATCACTATAAACTCTACATGTGAACCTCAATACATTGATGGAATAAAGGATGCTGGACAGCAGAGCTTCCATCAAAGCATAAATACTCAGTGCTATAATTTGGGTTTAACTTTAAAAACAACCACAAAATCATGGACCTTCCAATAATATCCATTAAAATGAGTTACATTAAGAGTCTACATTCAAGTTAATGGATTGTTTTATATCATCCTGCCTTCAGCATAATTACTTTTAAAAATAACTTCTCCTTGTATATATTTCTTCTCGTCTCCCTTTCTTTAGCATATGAGTTAAGAAATTTTTGACAAGGCCTAAGATAACCCTCAAGAAGATTTTTAGAAAAAATACATTTAAAAGACTCAGGTCCTAGCTGATTCAGCTCAGTGGATAGAGCATCAGCCTGTGAACTGAAGGATCCCAGGTTTGATTCTGGTCAAAGGCACATGCCCCGCTTGTGGGCTCAATTCCCAGTAGGGAGTGTGCAGGAAACAGCTGATCAATGATTCTCTTTCATCATTGATGTTTCTGTCTCTCTCTCCTGCTCCTTTCCTCTCTGAAATCAATAAAAATATTTTAAAATAAATAAAAATAAAATAAAAGACTCAGAATACTAATCCTGGTTAGAATTCTAAGAACTAAAAGAATGGGATACCTCAATCATTTATGATTAGAAACCTCAACTTCCAACAAATAAGTCCTCTCCTCATAGTGAACAGGCTCTTTCTTTCCTGTAACCACTCACTTACCTATTGTAATGGGTTGAATTGTATCCCTCTAAAAGATATGTTGAATTCTTAACTCTCAATATCTCTCAATGTAACCTTAGTTGGAAATGAGGGTTCTGCAAATGTAATCAAGTTAAAATGAAGCTATCAGTCTGGATTCTAATCCAATATGTCAGATGTCCTTACAAAAAGATAAAAAGAGCCCAGCTGGCATGGCTCAGTGGTTGTGCATCAAACTATGAGCCAAGAGGTCACAGTTCAATTCCTGATCAGGGCACATGCCCAGGTTATGGGCTTGATCCCCAGTGGAGGGTGTGCAGGAGACAGCTGATCAATGATTCTCTCTCATCACTGATGTTTCTCTCTCTCTCCCCCTCTCTTTTCCTCTCTGAAATCAATAAAAGAATATATCTTCTTTTATAAGAGACAGACCCACAGGGAGAGCACCATGTAGGATAGAGGCAGAGATAGGAGTGATGAAGCCGTTAGCTAATGTATACTGCGGTTGATGTCACCACCAGAAGCCAAGAAAGGCAAAGAAGGATTCTATCCAGAGTCTCAGAGAGCATGGTCCTGCTAACACCTTGATTGTGGACTTCTAGCGTCCAGAACTGTGAGAATGCATACCTGTTGTTCTAAGCTATACAGTCTATGGTGTTTTGTACAGTAGCCCTAGAAATCTAAAACACCTGCCTAAAAGAAAAAGAAAAAAAATATTGTAGGGCAGATTTGAATTCTTAATAAATGTGTTGATTGTGTACATAGATTAGACCTTTACAAATATAATATTATAACCAACTAAGGTGCCCATTTACTGTGTCCTGAGGTCCAACCATCTACAGAATTTGCTCAGCCTTCCACTACCAATTCCTGAATGCTCACCATAGGCACAGTGATGAACAGTTTACATATATTGTTTCACTCAGTCCTTACAACAGGACTCTAAGATTGCCATTATGTTCCCTATTTGGAAGATGAAAAAAAATGAGGTTTAGAAAGTTAAACAAGTAACTTGCCCGAGGTCACAAAGCTAGGAAGTAAGGGAACTGTGATTTAAACCATGTCTGTTTGATATTCATTTCCAGGCTCTTAACCATAATGCTTATTGATTTTTATTTGCACTTTGTCCAACAATATTTAACCTCTTCAAGTGTTCTTTTCTATTCATGTCATAGAACACTGTTTCTAAATTAGATATAAGGAAGACAGCAGAATCATCTCATGAGGTACCTTTTAAATCTAGTAAATCCTATTAAAATGTACAGAATTCTAAATATTCTCTCCTCTCTCTCTCTCTCTCTCTCTCTCTCTCCCTCCTTCCCTCTCTCCCTCCCTCCCCCCTCACATTCCACATAATCCTATAACCTCATCACTTTCTCAGGATAAATACCACTCACCCTTCTTTCAAGTGTCCATTTAAATGTCATTTATTCAGTGACCTTTCCTTGATGTAGCAGTCTGTTTGGGGCCTATAAAAACAGCCTCACTATCCTTCATTTCACCTTTATGACATTTCCAATTAAAATAAAATAATTATTTGGATAGAAGGACAGACCTACTAACTGGACTGAGGACCTGCTAGCATGGCTCACATGGAAATCTAGGTAACTGAATCCTCTACTAGTTTCATTGCTCTTAGATTAGGAAAATGTGAAGATGAGGCTGCATTAGCCTGGGAAAACTGAGAGGGATCAATAAGGAGTCTACATCCATGCTCAAGTGTGTTCTCCACTAGTGTCTTCTGCCAATATATCAAACATTTATAAAAATGAGATGGCTCATTTTTGAAAGATTCTGGTCAGGTCCAGGCTAGATAGGCTTTGTTTAAAGGGAAGCAACTGATTCCAGAGGATTTAGTATAACTCCCTCTGTCTTATCATCTGCAACTAGGGTATCTCCAGGCTTGTATCTGGGATTGGAGATTATTGCCATCCTCTGCTTCGTGTCTGCCTGTATTGATTTCCTCCTGAGTCCTGCAGAAAAGTAAATCTTATTTAATTCCCCAGGTGATTTTTGCTCTGTAAAATAAATTATTGCATTCCCCAAGATCTAGAAAGCATGGGATATTTCTCTCAATAATGACGATTCCTCTTTCAGAGTGAAGAAGAATGAAATGATGAATATAGGTCCAAATTGTCTAGCTGTTCTCAGGGACTCTAAAAAAAACTTTGCCTATAGCAAATATGATAAAAATAAATTCCTTCTCTACAGACTAGGCTTATATGTATAAAATAATGCTGACAGAGGAAAATGTAGGTTGATCCTGTTAATCCAAGTAAATGCCAAGTCTCTCATTTTACTCCCACATCTTCAATTAGTTAGATGTCTTAGTTTATATATCTCTCCTGACAATGAGCACAGAGGTTATTTAGGTGTCAGACCTTACACTAACAGCCTCTTTGCTCTAAATATTATATGCACCCAACATTTGACATAATTTTCCCCAGAGGTCTAAATGCTAGGGTTTGCAAAGATACTGCTCAAGATCCACCTCACAAATCTCAGATAGTAGCCCACAGACTGCACTCAGTCTATAGATTTATTTAACTTGGACTGCAATGTTTTGTATTATTTCTTGAAATGTTTAAACTGGTCAGGATTTGCAGAACAAACAACCCTAAATCTCAATGGCTTCAACCACAAATATTTATTTCTTGCTCATAAGCCTGTTATTGGCTGGGGATCTGCTGGGTTCAATGGGAATCCACTGGCATCTGATAGAATTTACTTGTTACAATTTGCAAGATAGATGGTTCCAGATGCTCTACATGTCTTCTCAAGGTAGGATTACAGAGAGAGCCTTTCTTAAGGTAATTGCAGGAGAACATGTTTGGTGGGAGATAAAACCTGCTTCTTAAAGCACAATTCATGTTTCTCCACATTTCATTGAGCAATCCAAATCACATGACCAAATCCAAAAGCAACGAGGGCTTTCTGTTCTATTGGGAAGTTCTGAAAGATTACATGGCAAAGACAATGGACATGTAATTCTGCCTTAAGGAAGAGATCAAGATTTGAGAGCAATGATCCAAACGAATGCAGTTGTCATCATTTAAATATTGTGATGGTGTCCACATAAATCTGAAGTTCCAGATTTTCTTGAAAAAATAAGAAGATTTAGTAATGAGCCCAAAGCTCAAAGTATAATTTATCCTATTTCACAAAGTAACCTGTAGAAACAGGACTCCCCAAAGAAGACAAAGCAGCTCTTGTTTCTATGAATCAATAATCACCCACTGTAGCAGTCATGCTTAGTCTAATGGAAAGCCCACTGTGTCTGAACTTCAAATGTCTGGGTTCAAATCCAGACTCACTACTTACTACCTGTGAAACATTGGGCAAATGACCTCATCTCTCTGAACGTTCATCACTTCATCTCACAGGGTTTTAGACTAATTGAGATATTACACATAAAAACTGTCCTGTGAATTGAAAAATGCTACCCAAACATTGGTTGTCATTATTAGCAGGGCTCACCTACTGAAACTCAAATTACTATTTAAGGAAATGACCAATTTGCATAGCCACCTGGATTTTACTGTCAAGGACTTTGACTGGGATTCAAATGCTTTAACAGCAGGGTTGTTTCATTCATGGAAGATCCAGCTGGTGTAGCAGTTTGGGATGTACACTAAAAGATGCTTGGAAATACCTGCTGGTCTTTCAGCTATTGTGCTATAAAACCAGGTAGGGGGATCCTTTTATCATTTCCAGAGCTGAATTTGCTTTAAACCCCCTAATGGAGCCAAAATTGTCAGACCAAATTCCACGTGTGATGAAATCCAACCAGGTTAACATGCTCTTTCCTTGTTAACCACCCAGGCTTTTCTAGATGAAATCCCACAGCCCTAACAGAGGCAAAACTTGACTTAACTTCAAGGAAAGTTTTGGATTTCAATGAGCCTTTAAAGTCCTTTCAAAAGAGATAAGGACTTCAATGAGAGGTTTGTCTATACACAGAGGACAACAGAGATAGGCCATTTGTAGAAATTCAGTTCATCTAGGAGCAGAAGTTGTCTGATGAAAATTGGTTCAGTAAGGAGGGGCTAAGTGAGGCATGTAAGTTCAAACTCACTACAATGAAAATGACTCTATTTTAGATTATCAGACTTTATTTTTTTGTATTTTTACTCATGAGTTTTTAAAAGCAAGTGTTTATTTTTACTGCCATAAAGATAACATAATAACTGTGGTTAAATTAGAGCTGCCATATAGTATACAAAACTTAGAAAATGCTTAGCACATGGATATATTATTTTATTATTATTATTATTTAACAAACAAGTATTTTAAACTAAAGATTTCCACAAAGACTATGAATTCAAACTTTGACTCATGAATAAACACTGTCAATTTATATTAAGTGCATTCTTTGACACCAAATAAGCTAAAGTGGCTATTCTTCAAATAGTTGTTACCATACAGTATTTTCTAAATCAAGCTAATAATAATTGCATATTGGAGATCTTTATCTCAAAACATTTCTATCAGGGCACATTATGCTGTAACTAAATCATTTTTACTGTGAAAGTTATTGTTTTCTAAGCTGCAAGAAGTGTCACATTGTGCCACAGGAACTTAATTATAGCAAATGTACTTAACCAGAGCTCCCTGCAGAAGAGATTCCTTCAAATAGCTGCAATATATATATATATATATATATATATATATATTCAACATTCCATAAGAAGACTCTTTCTGGAAATGTGGTTACTAAATATGTAGTGAAATTCCTGTAGACTACAGTAACTCTATCAGGTATGAATCAAAGGATGCGCTCTCTAGCTACAAAAAGTGGTATTATACTAAACCATATGTGCTAGAGATTTTTAGAATGTTTTTCAGCTATAAGTTGTACTTTCAGCAATGGAAAAACAGGAATTCTAAGACATAATACTTTTTCCATAAAAAAAAACACACAACAGCACTTGTATTCTATGCTAATTTCTAATACTTCTTGGGAACCTAAGGATTTTATTTAGTCCACAGATTAAGATCTTAGAGTAAATATAATAAAAATATTTTAAAGGTTATGTATCAACAAGGTGTCAGTGTGCATAAGGATGAAGTATTCTAGTCATAATTAAATTTCAAATCTAATTATAATTTGAGGCATCCTTTTAATTACATTGCCATATTTTCTTTTCCTAGGAAGATGAGTGGTATAGCATCTTTTATCTGTAATTTTCATTTAATTAAAAATGTAAATAAATCAAACCTTCTTCTTAAAAATATTTACTTTGCACATAAAAAAGGGAATTTATAAAGTTGGGTTTTATCTACTTAATCCTATTTACTTTGAGCTATAAATATTCATATGATGTATGAATACATAGGAGTAAAGGTCTAAATTTTCCTAAATATTATGAAGCATTAAAAAAAAGTCTTGCCTGTAATTATCTTTCTTGGCAGTAAAAAATCTCCCCTCACTTTTGGCAAATACCTATTAATTCTTCAAAGCCAAGTTCAAATGTCACCTCTTCTGTGTGAAGCTTTCCCTAATTCCCAAAGCCAAATTGAAGAGTAGGCAACTTCAATAATGACTTAAATCCATAAAGAGTGCTGAAATATCCCTGGGATTTTAGTAAATCTCTGGAGAAGAGTCTTTACCAAAGTTCCCTCAGAAAGAGAATTGCATGTAGTTAAAAAAACAAAAACTTGAGCCACTTGGGGGAGGAGGTTAACTATGCCCCTTCCTGAAGTAGTAAATATGAGTATCAGGGAGCACTAAATTATCTCCTAAGGATCCAGGTCCTTGGCAAGCTTTGATTCTCTGTGAAATGTACCAGTTTAAAGCCAAAATGGGATTCTTGGGCAATAGGGGACAGGTTGAGAAAAGACTTGAGTGCTTCTCATCTGCCTATCTCCAGACAATGATAAATTTCATCTCTTCCCTAAGTTAATCTTAAACAAATATTTGCAAACAATCCCCGGTCCCATTTTCTTATACTCCAACATCAGACCATCCTATCTAATAAAAGAGTTGTATGCAAATTGACCATACTCCACTATACCAACAAACCACACACACCAGCCATGCCCACCAGCCAATCAGAGCGAGTATGCAAATTACTAGGCCACCCCATGTCCCAAGGGAACACCCACCCTGATCCAGGACACTCTTCAGAGAAAACCAGCTGGCCCCCACCCATGCACCAAGCCTCTATCCTATCTAATAAAAGAGTAATATGCAGATTGACTATCACTCCAACATACAAGATGACTGCCCCATGTGGTCACAAGATCCTGCCCCCATGTGGACACAAAATGGCCATCACAAGATGGCCAACAGGGGAGGGCAAATGACAGGGACCAGGCCTGCAAGGGAGGGCAGTTGGGTGTGATCAAGCCTGTAGGGAAGGGCAGTTAGGGGTGACCAGGCCCACAGTGTAGGGCAGTTAGGGGCAAATAGGCTAGCAGGGGAGCAGTTAGGCATCAATCAATCTGGCAGGGGAGGGGTTGGGGGATGATCAGGCTGGCAGGCAAAAGCCGTTAGGGGCAATCAGGAAGGCAGGCAGATGAGCAGTTGGGAGTCAGCAGTCCTTGGATAGGGCCTAAACAGGCAGTTGGACATTCCTCAAGGGGTCCCAGATTGGAGAGGGAGCAGGCTGGCCTGAAGGACATTCCCCGCCACCCCCTTATGTGCAAATTTGGTGCACCAGGCCTCTATTCTATATATATAAAAGGCTAAGCAGCCAGTAGGTATGACTTGCACTGACTACCAGGGGCCAGACATTCAATGCAGGAGCTGTCAAGTGACAGAAACTTTGCAGAGTGCCCTTTCACACTCCAGGACCTCTCAGGGGATATCAGACTGCCAGTTTTGGCCCAATCCCCTCAGGCCAGGCTTAGGGACCCCACCTGCTGGAGGGACCTGCTCACTCTGCAGATGCCCTTTGAGCCCTGGTGCTACCCCGGGTACAATTGGCTGGGGAGGGACCATGGGAGGTTGGCTCCAGGGCATGTCCAGCCCATCTTGCCCAGTCCCACCCTGACGGCCACCTTCTAATTAATTTCCTTTCAACCTGCACGAATCATGCACTGGGCCACTAGTAGAATATAAACTAGGAAAGAAGGAATATGAAGCCAGGAAAGGGTAAATCCCAGTGATAAGATGATAAGATCAATGACTAGTAAGCAGTATTTATGGGGTGGGAAAAATTTTGGAATGAAAACTAAGAAGGGGTGATCAGAGAATAGAAACTTGAATTGAGACTATAGACAGCTTGTACTTATTAGTCATAATGAAGGGCTGGATATGACTAGAGAGCCAATAGCTAAGGTGAAGTGGAGGACAAGTTCATTGAAGCAAAAGAAGCTAAGAGAAACAAGGACTGTCCTGAAGAATGTAGACAACGTTGGAGTCAGTAACAGTGAGCCAGGCACTCAAATGTTTAAGAAATCAGGGACGGTGACAACAGCAAGGAGAAAGTAGTAGATTGTTTGATGGTTTTATGACTTCAGACTCAAAACTGGAGTTTATAATCAACAAGAAGGCCCCCTGGAAGTAGCAATGAGGAGCAAGGAAGGCATCTGGTAACCTCCTCCACACCACACTAAGAGGGAGAAAATGGGTTTCAGCTGAAAGAGGAAGCAGCATCTTTATGGGAGAACCAGGTTTTCATCTAGTGAAATAAACTGATGGACATTTGGAAGTAAAGGGAATGTTCACAGAAGAGGTTGAGGATATAAGCGATTTTTGCTGATTGCTGATTATGAATTCCACGAGACAGACTGGAGGTATTGGTGGTATTGAAAAGAAATGGGGCATGGAGTGTTGAAAGAAGGTCTACAGAGCTATGTGTGTGGAGTTGTGGGATTACCTGGCCATGTTAAGTTCCTTGGGGTACTGAAATAAATAGGATTAAAAGATAAAATGAGCTCTAACCAGTTTGGCTCAGTGGATAGAGAGAGCGTCGGCCTATGGGGTCCTGGGTTCAATTCAGTCAAGGGCACATGCCCAGATTGCAGGCTTGATCTCGAGTAGGGAGCATGCAGGAGGCAGCTAATCAATGATTCCCTCTCATCATTGATGTTTCTCTCTCCGTCTCCTTTCCTCTCTGAAATTAATTTTAAAAATATTTTTAAAAATATATAAAATGAGATTAGTCCTGATAGTTTCAAGACTAATGGTGGTGATTAGGCTCTGAGTGTAATGTAGGAAGAGGATACATGGTTCAGCCAGGCTCTGTAGAGTCCTATGACCCTTTCTTTATCCCTGCCAGCATGGAGACCATAAAAGGTGGTCTCTCCATAGCACCAGGACCTGTACGGCACTCTCTCTTAACAACCAGAGCACTCAGGACAGGGATTTTATACTGAGTTTCTGGGGCTCTTAAGTCCTATTGCACTATGCCCTTTCCTTCCTTTAAAAAAAAAATGGAGATCCATTGAATATTTTGAGGATGAGAATAGTAAAATTCAAGTTTTGTTTTTTGTTGTTGCTTTTTTTTTAGGAAAATCCACTGATTTTCAGCAGTTAGATTTTCAGAGGGCCAATAGAAATTGAAAGTCTTAATTTTGTTAGTGAAAGTGGAGACAAAGAAGAAAAAAAGCTGCAGATTACTAAAAAAAAAAAAGACTCTTTACAGTTATTTATGGAAAGATATAGAAGAATCTAGAATAAATACTAGGTTTGAGGTTTGAGACTGAGTTGACAATGGCTCCATCAATTAAGACAGAAAATAAAGGAGAAAAAGTTTGGTAGAAATAGAATAAGACTTTAATTCAAAACATAATGAGTTTGAGGTCTCTAAGAAACATTAGGTATAGATACCTAAAAGGATTTGTTTATAAGAATAATGATGTTTCTGTGTATACTGTGAGCAAGGTTACTGCCCTTTGTTCCAGTCTATATTTTAAAGGATTTTTGCATAACAAACAACCTCAGAAGATAGAGTGTCTTCCTCCAGAGCAAAGGGAAGGCATGTTTACTGCTTATTATAAAAGACTTAGCTTTCCTAAATTCAATATTCCTCTCATGTAATGTAACCCACTAAGTGTGCAGGTGTTATGCAGCCCTCTTTGTATCGTCCTGTGGGAACTGGGGTTCAGGGAATCAGTGCAAGAAATGCAGATACTCTGTCTACTGCTATTACTATAATAAACCATCTATTGTCTCTTACCCGGGGGTCTCATGTCTTCTAATAGCATCAATGAAACTATAGCAGGTTAATATGTTTACTTGCAAGTATAGCAACATCTTAAACTCTTAATAGTTCCTGACATTTATCTGTAAGATAGTACAACATTTTAATTTACAGAAAGCATCTTACGTTTTTCAATTTCAGACCTCAACTTATTAAATTCTTAACAATTAACTGACAGTCTCTAATATTTTCCAGACTTTTAGAAGTATTGATGTAATAATTCTGACAGTTAAGGAAATGATTGTCAGCATTTTGCAGAAGGAGAAATGAAGATGCCACTCATACATGGCTGTTTCAATGTTATAATTATTTGGCATCTAACACCTTGTTTTGTGTATGGGCTCAGTAAAATGAGGTTAATCTAATTGGCTAAAATCTAATAAAGATATTTAACTAAAGGTCAGAATTCCAGGATCCATTGTAACATGAATTGATGGCATAACAGAAGTCCAAAGGGAGTAAAAAGCAAGAAGAGCCTCATAAATGATGCCACCCAAATATGTCCCAATTCTAGTCCCAAAAATTTGTAGATATGTTTGTTTCTCTACATGGCAGAAGTGATTTTGCAGATGTGATTAAGTTAAAGATCTTTATATGAGGCAATTATCTTGGATTATCTGGGTGTGCTCATTGTAATTACAAGGGTTCTTATAAGAAAAAGAGGGAGGAGGGAAAGTCAGAGGAGATGTGATGATGGAAGCAGAGGAGAGGAAGAGAGGGAGAGAGAGAAAGAGAGGGAGGGAGGGAGGAAAGGAGGGAGGGAGGGAAGGAAGGAGGGAGAGAGGGAGAGAAGATGCTATATGGCTGGCTTTCAGGATGGAGGAAGGGGCCATAATCCAATAAATGCAGGCAGCCTCTAGAAGCTAGAAAATTCAGAGAAGTGTGTTTTACCCTACAGCCTCCTTCCAGAAGAAAAGCAGCCCTATTGACACCTTGATTTTGAGGCTTCTGACCTCCATAAATGTAAGAAAGTAAATGTGTATTGTTTTAATCCACCACTTTCCTAATTATTCAACACAGCATTAATAGACAACTTCTTTGGTTAATTTTAGCTTAGATTGCTTGCTATTTCTAATGTGTGTCCTTTGGCAACACTGCACTGAATGAAATTCCTCCTCTTATACTTGTTCTTTCTCCATAAGAGGCAGAATTGCTTTCCAAAAAGTAAAAGGAGAGGAGGGAGTTAAAGGGAGAGAGAGGAAGTTGCCCTAAGTAGTAAAAAAAAAAAGAAAAAAAATCACTTCTGAAGCTTTTACAGTTAAAAAAACATTTAGCAATAATGATTTCTAGGAATCAAGACAAAATAGTATATATATTTTGACTCAAAGTTAGAAAATAATGTTAGGAAGTGTGTGCCTCTTGCATGGCCCCCACTGGGAATCAAGCCTGAAAAACAAAACCACTTTTCAAGACTCATGATGGGCTATAAGAGGCAAATAAGTGTGTGTGTATTTGTATCATGGTAGAAAAGAGTCAAATTCCTTAATTCTTCTCCCGCCCCCTCCCCCCAACCTGTCTGCTTTTCTTAGTAACTAGTTTAGGCTGGGACTTTAACAAAGTATTCTGATCATTTTCTCCCTGCAGAAGGAGATCTTAAAATGAGGGCTGAAACAGGTTTAGCCAGAAAGCATATATTGGGGCATGCACATGGATGTACTATTTGTATGGCTCTCAGGCATGAGATGAAAGGTTCTTGATACAAATCCAATCCACTTGATGTGGTCTATCTAGCTCTCAACCTGAAAGGACTAAGTGTATAAGGAGAGTGCAGATATGACAGTGGGACAGAACTCCAGAGAGCGGTGAGGTGATTTGGGAAGAATGTTGGAGGGGAAACTCTGAGGACTTAAGGGAAGAACTTAGAGCTGGCGAGGGCTGCCTCTGAATGGTAGAATTAGCCCAGTGCTGAGCTGTTAGTTTGAATGCACTAATATGCATTTTTAGCACATGTTGTTAAGTATTCTTTTTTAAAAATATATATATTTTTTATTGATTTCAGAGAGGAAGGGAGAGGGAAAAAGAAATTTGATCAGCTGCCTCCTGCATGGCCCCTACTGGGGATCAAGCCTGCAAGCTGGAGATTGTACCCTTGACCAGGAATCGAATTGTAACCTCCTGGTTCATGGTTCGATGCTCAACCCTCTGGACCACACCATCTGGATACTGCTGATTATTCTTGAGTTATCTGTTTAGGAAACACCTAAATTTCAGCTCCTCTCACTTATGTTGTACTAGAAGTCCCCTTCCTAGAAACCATTGTTCCTGTGGACCACAATGCACCACCAGCATCCCTAGGAGTGTCCTCTACTGCTGTCATTTACCAGACCCATTTCTTTCTCTCCTTGCAAAGATTCAACACTCCTTAGACATTTTCTGTCTCTTTTTGGTTTCAACGTGTGGAGCTCATTTCAATATTTGATACTCCCCGTGGAACTCAGACTGTTAACCCAGTTCAGCATAACAATAAACACTATGTGCTGAAAACGATGCTAGGCATAGAGAAGATCATGCTCTTTGCTGTAAAGAAATTGATCATTGAATGACATTTCAGATCTTTCTGTATCATGCACCCTCTTTCCCATAACTGGAAGGGCAAGGCAGAGACAGATCCTCTCCCCACACTCTGGCATAGAGACAGTACACCCTTCCTTACTGTTACGTGTCTGGAGAGCTGCTTCACTTCCCTCAATTGTGCACAGTCCATGATTCAACCCATCATCATCTGTGGGTTCTAATGGGCCTCATTATGTGGACATTTTTTTTTATTATAAAAGTGTCTTTATTTGGCAGAGAGAGGAAGTATAAAATTGTATTTTCCCTTTGCCTTAATCAAATTTTATTTTTACCCTAGAATTCTGGTTCCAGCGAAGCAAACATTCATAAGTTCTCATGTTACCAAAAAAGCCACACAGCTTCTAGGGACAGCAACACAAGAGGTCGTCACAAAGTCCCTAGCATTTTTTTTAACTTTAAGTCAAAATATGTATTCTACATTGTCTTTATTCCTAGAACTCAGCATTGCTAAATATTTCTCAGTGACAAAGCAAAAAAGGGGAAGGGCATCTTTCTCATCCAACAGGCTCATAAATAGAAAAAAAGCACTTCTATTTTTACCAAAATTGCCAAAGATTCAAAACCTTTCCAAGACAATTGGAGGGTTGTTTCATGCCTGGTTTTGGTTTGACACACTCACACAAGCAGTTGTTACACCTGTGTCTAAGGGTTTTTCTAGGCTTCAGATTGAAAACCTCAGAAACAAGTATTCTCTCTTCACTTGGCACCTTACTTCTGCACATGAAGGGTTTTGGATCAGACAGACGGTTATGATGGTGCTCAGTGGTAGTGTTCTTTTTCAAACTTGGCTTGTGAGGCTGCCATTCCTCTCAGTTCTTGTGGAAACACACAGTTCCATGACCCTGCCAGCCTGGG
Organism: Lasiurus cinereus; assembly: GCA_011751065.1. NCBI lineage: Eukaryota > Metazoa > Chordata > Mammalia > Chiroptera > Vespertilionidae > Lasiurus > Lasiurus cinereus. The sequence continues at coordinate 23,170,400 of JAAGEH010000311.1, forward strand.
TGTAGTACCATCCTGAGAGGCGCCCAGGACTTTCCTGCACTAATTGTCTCCCAGACAGTGCTGCCTTCCCTGCAGCAGTCCACGCCAGACTTTGTTGCAGCCTGTGCACACTTTCCACTCCCATGTGGAGTGCCAAAACCATTCCACAAGGACTGCTCCAAGTTTTCCTGTCAAGATAAGCTTCCAGCCCGATGTACAGGAGATTAGCATAGAGCATGAAGACCACAATCTCATAAAACTGGCAGCACAGCATCCTAAGTTGAACTGTGGGATGGATAGACCCTTCCATACTGAAAAGTAAAATAGATTTTCAGAAAGAATACCTGGTTTTTTTAAGATGCATTGAAGAAATTAGTTAAAAATTCTTTTTAAGTGGGATCATTATTTTATATAAAAAATAGATATATAGTCATCTTTCATTACATAAAGTCATCAAGCAGCAGCATTTACAAATATGCCCTTTATCCATCATATCATGTTTATTTCTACTGCTTCTTCACAAACATTTAGGAAACAGATGTCTATGTGCCAAAGTCCTTCTGTCGGTATGCTGAGTTTTCATTCTGGTTAAGTTATATTGTTCTGTGGTTTTTTTTAAAAAAAAAAATAGATTCACATAAGGGCTTCCAGAAAACAGTCCTGGTAGAATTTAAGATATTAGAATCTCCAACCTATAAAAGGAAACTTTGAGTTGCTAATAGATCTAGGAATGACTCCCTTCTCAACTTTAGTGTTACTTCCTTCACGAAGCTTCTTTGAACCTTACTTCCCTTTTTCTTGTACTTCCACCCCTCCCTTCACTGTTTCTTCTCCTGGCTCCCAAAATTCCTGTGCATCACTACATTTTCATTGTCTCCCTACTTAGACTGTGGAATCAATGCAGACAATAGCAGAGAAACTTTCTTGGTACTAATTGATTCTGGCATAGATACTGGCACTTAGTAGGTACTCCATTAGTGTCTGAACAAATAAATGAAGGAGTGAACCACCTATATATATATAAAAGGCTAATATGCTAAGTGTCCCTATGCCCATCCAACCAGTCTCTATGATGCGCACTGACCACCAGGGAGCAGACACTCAATGCAGGAGCTGCTGTGACATGCCACTGGCCATTTACAGAGAAATGGTACCACAGACCTGGCGCTGACAAGGCAACACTCGCTTCCCCCATGTGGGACAGCCCACTAAATCACAGCTAACATTGTCATGGCACAAAATGCAGCCCACAGCCCAGCTCAGCCCTAAAACGGTGGCTGTGGGCGCTGGATAATGATGTCACATAGTAACCCCGGCTTCCTCTCCCTAGCGACAACTAGCCTCCTTGCAGTTTCTTCAGCCCAGGGACACAACCTGATATAAAGTCAGGTGGAAACATTTCACACTTTAACTGAATGTCTGTGAAGCGTTTTCCTGTGCCTCATCTCATTTGATCCTCACAGAAGTCCAGGAGTAGGTATATAGGAGAGTCAGTGGAAACCTATTTTCTTTTCATTAGCTGAAAATGGAGATTTAGAAAGTATAGAAAATTGACCTTACTGAGAAGAAGTAAAAAGTGGTGGACCTTGAAAATGACTTCAGGTTTTCTCACTGCACAGAATATAGAAAAACCCTCCTGGAGTTAATATTTTACCCTTTGTTCTCCCTGCATGATCTACAATAATAATCTGCTTCACTTTGATATTTACTGCTGTGTTGCTGACAATTACCTGAAAGAGAAGTTGGTGGGTTTCACTGGGCTGGAAAAATGTTTAGCTACATCAGAAAGCAGGTTTGATTAGGCAAGTTCATTCTATCCTATATAATAAAGAGGTAATATACCAATTAACCCTCAGGCCCTCACAAGATGGCTGCCTACAAATGGGCCAGCAGGGGGATTAGTGAGGGACAACCAAACAACCGAACAAGCAGGCTGCCTGGGGCAACCAGACCAGTGGAGGGAGGGGGGCCATGAGAGGTGACCAGGCCATCAGGGGAGGCAGTTGGGGATGACCAGGCCAGCAGGGGGGTCAGTTAGAGATGACCAGGCTGGCAGGGGGGACACTTGGGGCAGTGAGGGGTGCCCCCCCCCCGGGGGGGGGCCCAGTTGGGGGCCACCAGGCTGATGAGAGGGGCAGTTAGGGGTGACCAGGCTGGCAGGGGTGGCATTTAGGAGTGACCAGGCCAGTAGGGAGGGATCAATTGGGGGCAACCTGGGAAGCAGCAGAGGGTAGCTATGGGGAACCCCAGGGATCCCAGATTGGAGAGGATGTAGGCTGGGCTGAGAGGGACACCTCCTGGTGCACAAATTTCATGAACTAGGCCTCTAGTCTACACTAATAAAAGAGAAATTTGCAAATTGACCATACCTCTATGACATCCACCAGCCAACCAAGAGTAAGTATGCAAATTAACCCAACAAATATGGTGGGTTAATTTGCATACACAGGCGTGAAGAGGCCAGGCAGGGCAGGATGCCTGCTATGAAGGGGAAGGCAGGTGGCGGAGGGAGCTACAGGAACAGCACTTCGGCAGAGCAGAGAAGAGTGAAGGCTCCACTGGAGCAAAGACAGAAGGTGGCGGCCAGAGCAAGGCCTGGGTCCCAGGTGCTGGAGAAAAACCAGTGCCAGCAGCCAGGGGAAGGAAAGTCTATTGCATGAATCTTCATGCAATGGGCCTCTAGTATATAAAAAGCTAAGTTAACTGGCACATGCGTGATTCATATAAAGCTCTCACTGGCACCAATTGCACATGTGTGTTTCAATCTTTCATTGTTGATCATGAATTTGGTTGACACTTGTGTTATAAAGAAAGGGCAAATAAAGATCTTAAAATATTTCTTCTAATTAATTTTCTTTCAATGTGCATGAATCTGCGCACTGGGCCACTAGTGATAGTATAATTACCTGAGATATTTGTTGAGGTAGAGGCTGGAAAACATTTGGAATTCTTGAAGAGTGGGAAGATTACTTTTTCTATTTAAATTTCAACTGGTGTGCCACAAAATGTTTTAAAACTTGGAATAGTTGACTATTTAGTCAGGAGCACTGATCTCTTTTTCCTTAGATTGTCAAATAAATTTTTTAAATGACAACAGTCACCCCATTTGAATGAATCAAAATTATACCTTTTTTGTGTCAGATTGGCAAAATATATAAACTATGTTTTGGCATGCTCAGAATTTTAATAATTAGTTTATGTGTGCCATGAGATTAAAAAGGTTAAAAATGACTGGTTTAAAGAAAAGATCAAAAGATTTCAGCCTGAGAAGAGGTCCCCATATGGTTTTTATTGTAATCTTGCTTTTTTCTCCTACTGATTAAAAATAAAAAAAGAGAGAGTCCAAAATAATCTGGGAGACTGGCAGAAGTGTGAAAAGACTGTGAAGCCATATTTTCTGGGGCCTTCTGGCAATCCTTGTCAATCCAGGCAAAGCTGGACCCAGTCCCGGGGCATCAGCTCCTGCATGCATTGGTGGACAGCTTGCCTCTTGAGGACATGCTTCAGGGACTCCTTCGAAGCCTCTCTGTCAACTCTGCTTTCTCTTCCTGCCAGTTCTACCTTCTCAGCACTCAGCAGGGCCCATGGGTGCCCTTGTGCTCTGTGGACTTTCCAGCAAATCTTCATATTTCTACTCTGCTACCACTTATACTGAATTCTGCCCGAGTCCCTACCAATCTCCTGGCCTGACTCCTCTTATTTTGTCTGTCTCCCTTGTCCTTTTGCTCTGTATTCCTTGCAGAGACATTGACACGTGTCCTGATCTGAACAGGATCCATCCCTTTCTTATGCATAGATTTGTTCTACCTGGAAAATCAAGTAGGTGCATCTACTCAATGCAAACATTTTTTGCACAGCAAAGGAAACCATCAACAAAACAAAAAGACAACCTACCAAATGGCAGAACATATTTTCCAACAATAAACCCCATAAGAGGTTAATATCCAAAATTTATAAAGAACTCAAAAAGGAAGGTGGCAGCGTAGGTAAACACCAGTACTCACCAGCCTCTACCTGAACAAATATCTCAGGTAAATATACTATCACCACATCAAAATTACAACTACAATGCAGAAAAACCATTCAGGATTGCCTGAAAATTGGATGAATGGAAGTTCTGCAACTAGAAGTAAAAAAGAAAACACATTGAGACTGGCAGGAGGGGTGGAGGTGCAGAACAGGTTGGTTTTGAGGCACGTTTTTAGTCAGAGATCTTCCATGGGGAACAATGGGTCCCAGACCCACAACAGCACCGGAAATATCGTCAATAATATTGTATTAAGTATATATGGTGCCAGGTAAGTACTAGACTTATTGCAGGAAGGGGGAAATCACTGTGTAAGTTATATAAATGTCAAACCATTATGCTGTATATATAACACTAATATAATGTTGAATGTCAATTGTAATTTTAAAATAAAAAAATAGAAGGGGAAAAAAAGCAAAGTCATCAGGCAAAGCTCTCTGCATGGGGCAAGCATTTAAGACCATAAAGGCAACAACCTCAGATTCTAAGAAGATGTACAGGGCGATAGAAATCAAGGAAACTGGCAGGAAGACTGTTCTTGGGAATTAAAAGCTGAAACAAAAAATTAGTGTCATGGAAGCCCAGGAAGCCAAACAAAGGGCCTAGGAAATAGCTACCAGTTCCAGCATCATGCCCTTGTTTCTGTCAAATAAATGTGTGGTTATGTCCTACTAATGACAAAGTAGGAGCCCTAGATAGGACTGTTTGTGGTTTTGAATCAGAACCCTCCACATTTGTGTTGGACTAATTTCCAAACCTCTCTGCCTTGATTTCTCCTTATGTAAAATGGAGTTAATAGTTCCTACACTAGGAAGGTTTTCCAGGCGTTAAATGAGATAATACAGGCAAGGCACTGGTATAGCCCTGTTCAACAGGAAGTTCTCAATGAGTATTAGCTGTCATTATTATAGTGAAGGTGATAGGGTTTAGTGTAACTAGCATGGGTCATGTGAATAGAAGTTAAGGTTTTAGGATTCCCAAATGAAAACTAAAGGAGCCAGCAGAATAACATGTGATGTTAGATATTTGGAAAGATACTAAAAGTTTAGTTATTTTCCTTTAGAATTATTCTTCCAGCTTTATTGAGGCATAACTGGCACATAATAAACTGCATATTGAAAGTCTACAATTTGATGAGTTTTGACATATGCATATACCCATACAGCCATTACCACAATTAAGATAATGAGCATATCCATCAACCCCAAAAGTTTCCTCCTATCCCTTTGTAATCGCTCCCTCTCACTCCTCCCTGCCCTACCCACTATCATCCTCAGGCAATCACTGATCTGCTTTCTGTCACTATAGATTAATTTACATGTTTCTGGAATTTATATAATGGAATCATAGTATTCTTCTTTGGTTGGAGGGGGTGTCTGGCATCAATGACTCAGTGAAATTATTTTGAAATTAATCTATTGTGTTGTTTGGGTCAATTGCTCATTCCTTTTAATTGTTGAGTAGTATTCCATTATATAGCCTGATTGGTTCATCCATTCATTGGCTCATGGACATTTGAGTTATTTCCACAGTTTGAAGCTATCTATCTATCTATATATCTATTATCTGTGTGTGTGTGTGTGTGTGTGTGTGTGTGTGTGTGTGTAAAGACAGCAAATGGAATACCATAATGACTGGAATGACCAGTCACTATGATGCCCACTGCATCCAGCAAACTGGCCCAATTGGGAGGTGAGAGTGAGGTTGGCCGACCAACCTTCCATAATCCTTTCCGGGGCCATTGATACCTCATCAGCCTCTCCCACCAACAGCTCCTCCCCACAGACAGCCCTGACCCCAATTAGCTCCCCCACCCCAATTGGGAGTGGGTCCCACTAGCCAATTGCCTGTGGCCCCTCCTCTCAGCCAGCCCTGATCTGTCCCAAATGGGGCTGGGCGACCAGTCCCACCCATGCATTAATTCGTGCACTGGGCCTCTAGTTAAAATAAAGCAGCAGTGAACATTCACATATAGATCTATGTATAGACCTTGACTTTCCTTTCACTTGAGTAAATATCTATGACTAAAATGACTAAATCATATGATAAATGTAGGCTTAACTTTTTAAGAAACAACCAAACTCTTTTCCAAAATAGTTGTACCATTTACATACTTAAAGGTCAAAGATTTATCTTCTGAATTATTTTTATAAGAATGTAAAACATATTTGATTTTTGTCTCTATATGGATCTAAGATTGCTGGCTAGGTCCATGGGTCCTAAATTCTTACTTATCTTGGAAATATAATCTAATTGTTTTGTTCCACTGGGGGAATAAACTTTTAATAATTCAAGCCTACAAGTTTAAAGAAATCAAATAATAAAAGCATCATGACAACTATTGGGTAAGACATTTACTTATTTAAATTCAAACTGTCTCTTTAAAGATTCAATAGGGAAGGCTTGGATTGAAAAGTGATATGCTGAACAATCACCTCTCTACCCTCCTCCCATGGCCTTCCAGCCCATCCCTTAGGTCACTATCACCCTCTCAGACTGAAGAGTCATGATACAGTGCCAAGTCAGAGGCACCACTCCATATTCTTGTTCTCAGAGTTACCTGCAGACTTCACGTCTGAGGAAGCCAGCATACAACTGCCCAAAATTCAACTCATAACTGGATGGAGAGGAATTCTCAAATCAGTCTCAAAACAAACTCACATTGAAAGCACACGGTATTATTCAAAAGAACTGGTCATCTCAATTCCAAAAGGTTAAAAATCTCTCATATAAGAATCTGCTCTAAAGAGGAGGAAAAAATCCTGTGGTGCCAACTGGATATTCTATTAATAGAACCATCAGCATTACTACATTTTTGGCTGGCAGCTGCCAGTGTAAAGCATACTCCTCTCCCTCTAAACCAGCGGTTCTCAACCTGTGGGTCTCGACCCCTTTGGGAGTCGAAGGACCCTTTCACAGCAGTCGCCTAAGACTATTGAAAAACACCTATTTCCCATGGTCTTAGGAACCAACAGACCACTCCTCGATGTAGCAAAATGTAGCAATGTATTTTACTGTTGTCATATGAAGACTGTTACCCATGCTACATCACGATTCAAGACAAAATTTCATTTATTTGTAATTAGAAATAAATATTTCACAATATATAATTACATATTGTTTTTGTGATTAATCACTATGCTTTAATTATGTTCAATTTGTAACAACGAAAATACATCCTGCATATCAGATATTTACATTACAGTTCATAACAGTAGCAAAATTACAGTTATGAAGTAGCAATGGAAATAATCTTATGGTTGGGGGTCACCACCACATGAGGAGCTGTCTTAAAGGGTCACGGCATTAGGAAGGTTGAGAACCACTGCTCTAAACCCATATATTCTCATTCTCATCTCTCTCCCTCTCTCTCTCTCTCTCTCTCTTTCTCTCTCTCTCTCTCATATGCTTGGGAACTCTGGTTTCCTAAGAGGAGGAAAAAGGAGATTTTGGTGTAAAAAGGACCAGGAAAGTTGAAAAGGAAAATGAAAGGTAAAAGTTTATGAACTGGGGTTAAGCACCCTTGATTATGGAAATGAAGGCCAGAAGCTATTCGGGAGGGACTCTCTGGAACTCCCAAGTATAAGTATCAGGCTTATTCAGATCCAGGGCACTGTCAGGCATGAAAACAATAACTGGGGTACTCTAGCCATGGAAAACAGGCAGCTTTTCAGAGGCTGCTCCCTGGACGTGCATATTGCTCTACCCAGTGAGAAAGGGACTTTACCAAGTAATTTTGCAGGCAGTGGACATGGGTTGTCACAACAATTGTGCTAACAGTGATAAAAAGAATAGCTACCATTTATTAAGCTCTGTTGCATATTAGGTATTGGCTAGGTATCTTATAAATATTATTTCATTGCACCTTCTAAATGAATATATTGTGAAAGCACAAAGTTAAGTAACTTGCTTAGGCCACACAGCTGGTATGTATTGGAGCCAGAATTTGATGCAGTCTGTGTGCTTCTAGAACCAATGCTCCCAGGACAAGGAGGATGGGGTGAGAGGGGATTAGGCACCCACAGCACTGAAATTGGCTTGCAGTTGTATGATGTATGAGAACATGTGGGGCTCCCTCCGGGAAACTTCCCAGGAATAAGGAATGGGTGCTCTGAAGAAAGAGGGAGGACACCCTACTATTATGCAGATGTGTACTCTCCAGCACAGCTATCTGGGCACCAGAAAAACCTGGCAAGTGGCGATTTCAGCAGAAGACCTTACCCATAGAACAGTGTCTATTAGGGATTACACTTTCGGAATCCACGTTACAGTTTTAAAAGGTATTTGCAAAGGGAGGTTTAATTCGGTCATCTATCAATGTCCCAGAAAGCAGACGTGCAAGAGTAATCATCTCAGGTACGCTTGCTGTAAGGAGCGCTGGCAGAAGCAGTTACCAGAGAGAATGTTCAAGCACAGCTGACAGCGGAAAGCAGCCTCCTAACAGTGTCTGAACTCAAGGCGGGATGGTGTCATCAAAAGCTCCTTCCCTGAAAGGGATCTTTTTAACCATAGGAGCAACTACCTCCCAGAGAGATGTGAAGGTTTAGGGGACTTCAATTACTTTGAGGCCTGCAAAGAAAGCTGCCTCTGACATGAGAGTTTTTTCCAACTCCAAGTTCCAACTTCAGGCTCAAGGAGGAAACAAGTAATTAAGCTCTGCCAAGACCGAGGACTGAGCTCCCTTTGCATTCCCCTGGGCTTGCCCTCCTGCTCCGGCTCTTGGTCAGGAATGCCCCAGACCACTCACTTTGTCACCCGCCAGGTCTTGACTCATTGTGCAAGACACACAATCAAGTACCTTCCTGAGAAAGCCTTTCCCAACACTCTGCTTTGGGTTCACTCTCCCCCAATTCATGGATCCCCGGATGCCTTATAGCCATGGAGCATAGTAATTTGTTTTCAAGTCTATCTTTCCACACTAAAAAGAAATTCTCCAAAGGCCTGATTTTACCTCCTAGCCCACGGAGGATTAAGAAAGTGGTGATGAAGAAATATTATTTCCTGACTTATTCACTTCTGGTTAGGTCCGGGGAAAAACAGAATGGAGGACAAGCTCCAGCAAAGGAATCAGACTTGTCAGAAATCTTAGACCCTTTCCTGATTCTCTGTACTTTCCCTTAAGCTAGGATTGTTCCTCCCTAACTCTAGGCTTTAGGAAAACTGCTAATAACTTGTGACAGATGGACATGGTCCTCAGAATATCTTCAGCAAGCCCCAGGACTCAGAGGCACCCAGTTGACAGTTCCCATGATGGATGAGATTACTCAAAAAGAAGATACAGGCTAGAGCTGGCAATGCTTGGGCTGATGTGGAGAGACCAGGGCAAACAGGAAATTTCGGTATGTCACAACAGAGATTGTCAAGGTAATCCCCATTCCTAGCTAATATACTGCAAAACAGGCTAGAGCTCTGTTCAGGAAGGACTTAAAATTTAAGATATAAAGATGAGACTCTCCTAACAATGGCATTTGGAACCACAGTATTGTCACTGCCAAGACCAAAAAAAAGTTTGAGCTTTCTTTTGACCTGCAGACATATGCTTCAAAAAACCTTTCTTCACTCCTTCTTAAGAATTGGGTCAAGGGTAGGCAAGAAGAGGATTGTTTCAGAATACATGTATCCTGGCATCTTTTCATTTTATTCTCTCTGCCTTGCCAGAAAATCAACCATGGCAGTAAGAACTGTATCTTCCTACTCATTTAATTTATAGGCCATCAGAGCATGGACTGCTCCTGGGTACCTCCTAGCTTTTAAGAATAAATGTGAATACAATAAAAACAAAGCTAATGTAAGATTTTGTTAAATAAAAAAAGGTATAGGACTTTTTGAGACTTAATTATACCTAAAAAAGATATTGGTGTTGGGTGGCCAGGAGGTGGATGTTAATTTACTATATTGATTCCTCTGCCACATCCCTTGAGCTATAAATTGTCATTAATTATTCATAGCCCAGAGACGTCCTATATTAGGAGGAAAATTTTCCATTAAGACTTAATGCACCAGTTCAACACTTTAAAAAGTTGATGCCTGGGTGATTCAGAGGTAGAGATGTACTCTAATCAACACAGTGCAAAGATGAGTCTGACATGTCTGCCACAGCGGTAAGGGAAAATAGAGGGCAATTGACTAGGGAGAGAGAAGCAAACTAACAAAAATCTCCCTCTCGCCTACGCTATTTATAGAGAGAATCATTATCATTACCACCATCCAGATAAAAAGACTCTTGGCTGAGCCCCCAAAATCATCTTCCTCAATAATAAAGGATTTTGTTTCCTCTCCTCAGACATCTTTTGTACCCACCCTTCTTGTTTTTATTATTTCCTGACTAGGACAAATATGCTCACAAAAAATACTCCCCACACTGGCTCCTCCATAGGGAACTGACCACAGGTCATGGACCATGGAATGACATACTACATTATCATCCAATCAAACAAAAAAAATAAACAGGAGGAGCGAGCTCCGAGGTCTTGAAAGCATAGACCTCATAGCCAGCTCTGCCTTTGAAGTTCCACTTTTTTATTCAATACTGATGTGGTGTTGTTCTTAGCCTATGACCTGTGTGCCGTCCCCTGCAGATGGTGGAGATCTGAGGACCATTGTTGTGGAGTGTGTTCATTAGATATGAAAAAAAGAGACTGTGAATGAATGAAACAAAATGTCAACTCCCTTCAGATTCTTTAAGAATAAAAGCAAACAAGCCAGATATTGAATACTGCTAGGTTTTATGTGCATTAGGAAACCAGATTAATATTGTCTAGTAAATGTATTCTGTCAAAAGGGAAAATTAAAAAACAGGAAGCAATCTCCAAATTAAGTTTTTTATTATGTTTGCCAAATCTAGGTGATATTGTTACATCTTTAAAAAAAAAATAAAGTCCCATTTGTACCATGTGAAGAATATACCAAAGGCCTCTGTGACTTTGAAAGGGGATGAAATTCCTCAACAGATGGAGGAAGAATAGATGCCATAGACAGAGATAATCCATATGCTAGTGAATTGCTAAATAGCTCACTTCATGGAATGGAAAGGTCAGTTGTTAGACTGAAAATTCAAATTCAGCAGGCCCGTCTCTGAGTTTCTATCTTTCTTCACTTATTCTTTCAAATGCTATCTGCCAACACTGTACTTGGCCTTAAAGATAGAGAAATGAGGAGGAACCGACCCTACCCTCAAGAAGATGACAATCAGTCGGGTATCACTGCTGACCACATCCTTGTCACTTTCATTGTATAGTGTGTCACAGAGCAAAGAAGAAATCATGCTTATCAAAGACGTAATAAATCCTGAGCCTTACCTTTAAGACGTACTGCTATTTCTTCATCACCACTTTCTTAATCCTCCGTGGGCTAGGAGGTAAAATCAGGCCTCCAATCCATGTCCACTGCGCACCTCCCCTCCCACATGTTCAAGAGGTTTTCACTTGTGCACTTAGCTTCTCCCTCTCTCCCCCCCAAAAGTAGAAGTCTAGTTTCTTGTTCATGTATTATTTTTGTTGGCTTGTTAACCTCCCCCAAGGATATTATTTTCATTGATATTTAGAGAGAGTAGAAGGAAAGGAGGGAGGGAGGGAGGGAGGGAGGGAGGGAGGGAGGGAGGGAGGGAAGGAGGGAGAAAGGAAGGGAGGGAGAGAGGGAGAGAGAGAATGACAGAGCTGTGAGAGTGACACATCTATTTGTTGCCTCCCACACGCACCCCAACTGGGGCCCAGGATTGAACCTGCAACCCAGGTACGTGCCCTTGACCAGGAATGGAACCCGTGACCCTTCAATGTATGGGCCGACACTAACCACCGAGTTACACTGGCCAGGGCTTGTTCAGATACATTTGTTAAAAAGAACTAGGAGAATGTGTGTAAAGTGATGGGAGCAAAGGGTAGTCAAGGAAAGAGTGATGGGGAGAGGAACAAAGATAGCTCCCTACTCCCTCTGAGTTTAATGATGAGTTTGGGACAGATTCCAGAGCCGTGTTAAAAGCTTTTCTTTCACCACTGCAGACATGGCCATGAGTATGCTCAGGCTTCACAAGAGACTCGCCTCCAGTGTCCTTCATTGTGGCAAAAAGAAGGTCTGGCTGGACCTCAATGAGACCAATGAAATAGCCAAAGCCAACTCCTGTTAGCAGCTCCAGAAACGGATCAAAACAGGTTGATCATCCAGAAGCTTATGACTGTCCAGGCTGGATGCTGGCAAAACACCTGGGCCTGCCAAAGGGCAGGCACGTTGGCATGGGTATGTGAAGGAGTGCTGCCAGTACCCACATGCCTGACGAGGCATCCTGGATGGGGAGGATGAGAATTCAGTGCCGGCTTCACAGGACACACTGTGGATCACAGCCTGTACATGAAAATGAAGGAGAATGTTTTCAAAAACAAGCAGGTTCTCATGGAACACATCCACACGCTGAAGGCAAACAAGGCTCGAAAAAGCTCCTCAGTGACCAGCTGAGGCCCACAGGTCTAACATCAAGGAAGCACACAGGCACTGTGAAGACCCCTTCCCAGCCAAGAAGGGGGAAATCATCACGACTCTGTCCAAGAAGGAAGAGACTGAGAATCAAAGTTCTCTCTCTCCTGTCTTTACATAAAGGCTTTGGCAATAACACAAGTTAGTCCTTCCATAAAACAAAACTTTATTTACCTTTCAAACAAAATGAGTGAAGGGATGAGATAGTCTTGTTCTGTGACACAGCCAGGTTGGGAAAGGTGTGGATGAGAAAATGAAGATGAGACTTAAAATATCACCCTGGCTATGACTTGGATTCTCCTTAGCATGATTCAAGAGATGCAAGAAACAAGTGGAGTCTAATTCTACTTGCATTTTCACCGTTATCTGAGAGAACCAAAGCTTTTCAAGTTACTAGTTCTTATTCCCATTTTTCAATTGAAATCACTGAGGCACTAAGAAATGGAAGGATTTGTAGGGCTATCCAGGTACTTAAGCAAAGGTTTCCAATTGGAACCTGGATCTCCAAATTCAAGACCCTTTTTCACTAAGAGCACAGACTCTGGAGTCAAACTGCTTATGTTCAAATCACAGCCCTGCTACTACAAAACATGCCTCAACTTCCCTAATGATTCCTACGTCAGAGGGTGGATATGAGGATAAATAGGTCAATATATGAGAAAATTTTATAACAGTCACAGTGAGTACTCAATAAATGTAGGTAACATCAGTAGCAGTACTAGTAGTAATAATAATAATAGTAATAGTAGTAGAAGTGGTGGTAGTAATAATATTAGTAGAAATCATTTTGTCCCAAGCATGTAGTTTGCTGGAAAATAAAATTTACAAACTTGATTATGGCTCCTTCTACATGGGAACAGTATATACTTCAGCTTATTAGAGACATCTTATAATTTTCAATAACAGTTCATTTCCCTTCTAAAATTAAATGTACAGGTATTATATCAGAATACAGTCTCAAGTAAATAAAAAAAAAGAGGCTTCTAAAATTTCTATCATATCCCAGCCCATGTGGCTCAGAGGTTGAACACCAGACCATGAACCAGGAGGTCACAGTTCGATTCTCCATCAGGGCACATGTCCAGGTTGTGGCTTATTCCCCCGTGTGGGGCATTCAGGAGGCAGCAATTGATGCTTCTCTCTCATCAGTGTTCCTATCTCTCTATCCCTCTCCCTTCCTCTCTCTCTAAAATATCAATTAAAATAAATTTTTGAAAAATTCTATCTTGAAATGGGACTTGAGGGGCTCCAGGGCTTGGTAATATGAGAAATAACTTCCCATTCATCTTTCCTGAATGAGATAATGTTCCTAATTGTTGATCTTGACACATGTGGAAAGTAATACAATTTATACTAATTTTTCCCTTAAAAGGAAAGAGGGAATTTGTTCCCCTTGTTGGAAATCAAACCTATCCTATATAATAAAAGGGCAATATGCAAATTGACCCCAACTGCCGTACAACCAGTTGCAATGACATGCACTGGCCAATGACACACACTCAATGCAGGAGCTGCTCCCTGGTGGTCAGTGCACTCTCATAGGGGGAGCTCAGCTTAGCCACAAGCCAGGGTGATGGCTGCAAGCACAGTGGTGATGGTGGAAGCAGGCCTAAGCCCTTGGTCGGACATCCCCCAAGGGCTCCTGGGCTGCCAGAGGGATGTCTGACTGCCAGCTTAGGCCCAATCCCCCAGGGAGTGAGCCTAAGCTGGCAGGTGGACATCCTTCAGGGGTCCCGGACTCTGTGAGAGGGTGCAGAACAAGCTGAGCCTCCCCTCCCCCGAGTGCATGAATTTTCATGCACTGGGCCTCTAGTAGCTAATGAAAAGCTCACACTGAGTCAGACTTCCCACAACAGTAAATAACAGGAAGAGAAAGGTGTCACTCATCCAACCCTTCCGTTTGTGTCCTGCAGCTTAAAAAAAAGTTTAAACAATCTCCTTCTTGCCATGGCTGCCATTTCACAGATCTTCTGGTAGAAGGGCTTAGCTACTTCCCTGTGCCAACCAGTTTCATATATGCTAACTCTTTTTTTATATTTTTATTGATTTCAGAGAGGGAGAAAGAGATAGAAACATCAGTGATGAGAGAGAATCATCAATTAGCTGTCTCATGTACCCCTCACACTGGGGACTGAGCCTGCAATCTGGGCATGTGCCCTGATGGGAAATTAAACTGTGACCTCCTGGTTCATAGGATCAATGCTCAACCACTGAACCACGCCATTCAGGCCATGCTAACTCTTAATCCTCACAACTGTGGAACATAGGCATAGCTTATCCTTACTATAAAGTTGAGGAAATTGGGTCTGAGAAAGGCTTTAGTGCCTTCCCCAAGGTCAAAAGCCATAACTGGGTTCATTTAAAGCAGGGATGGGGAACCTTTTTCTGCCAAGGGCCATTTGGGTACTTATAACATCATTCATGGGCCATACAAAAGTATCTACTATATTTGGTCAAATATTTAATTAACTCACCCCTAATGCCTTGGCAGGGTCAGACCAAATGATTACAAGGGCACCCTGAGCCTTTCCCATCCCTAGTAAAGTCACAAAGCTCAGAAGTCCTATGGGGTTCAAACCCTGACTCTCAATTCAGGCTTCTTTGCACCACCTCAAAGTTACCAGGGCTGGAAGCATAAGACAAGAATGGACTTTGACAACAGTTCAGATACCACCAGCTTTTACGCCCTGGTCATCAAGCTACCCCAAAGTGCTGGTTTCCTTGCTAGCCTCCAGAAAGTTGATTTTTCACTATAAACTTTAGGCCTAAAATATCCCTCAGAGGTTAACAACATTTTCCTGCATCCAACCTATTCTTCTACAGCTCTTGCAAGTTATTTGATGAACTAATTTGAGTTTTACACCCTCCTCACTCTCCCATCTGGGTAGCATATGTTCATCTGGCTACTGAACATTTATTGAGCAATACCATGTGAAAATATCTTTGTTAGGTAGCTAAGGTATAGAGGGAAAATGGATGAAGCAAGATCCCTCTCCTACGGGCACTTATAATCTGCTAAGAAAATAAAGAGGAACAGAAATGATCACAGCAGAAAGTCCCCAAGTGCTAAGTACCTCAGAAGCATGACAAATTAAAAGGTAAAACACGCACAGAAAATCCACTGAATATGTGCAAGGCACATTGCTGCGGGAGCTGTACTCTTTCCAGAGATAGAGCTTTTCCAGGGGGGAAATGGAAACAAAAAAAAGGGCTTGATATTGATCTAGCAACACTGCCATCCAGGAACAGCAGGTTGTTTTGTTCCAAAAATCTATAATGCAATCAATTCCTGATTAAGAATTGTTTATTATTCTTTACAGAGATGATTTAGCGTTTCTGCATCCATACGGCCAACTAATTTCCACTTATTCAATTTTAAAAGGCAATGTCGACTGTAGATGTCAAAAGAACAAAGAACACACAGAGATTAAGCTGAACTGGTGTTTGAAAGGGTGTTATGTTCTTTGGATATGAAAGCATATTGCTTCAGTGCCTAAGTCTCATCTTGCTTTTTTTAACCTGCCACACTTGAAAAAGTCTACAGAAATGTGAATCTAATTCCGTGATCGTGAGGTAGTGTGGTGTTCTGGGGGTTTTTAGTTTAGTTTTGTTTTGTTTTTAGTCTAGTTAGGGGAAACTGATGAAGGACATTAGATACAAGGATGCATGTGTAATCACTGATTTATGGATTTCCTCCTCTACCTGCTAATTCATTCTTGCTGGTAGTCAGTGTTCTCTGGGTCTGAACTTTTTTTCTGATCCCAATTATTCAATGTAAACAAATGAAGAGCAAGTATGGGTATTCAGCTTGACTCATTGGAACAGAAGATAGGAAACATTAGTATCGATGTATTCCAGGACTTGCAAGCAAAGCACAACTAAATTTAGCAGCCAGTGATATTGATTTGATTAAAACTGGTTTAGGACTTGTAAATGTCACTGGAACTTAGCAAAATGAATATTATTAAATCCTTCTGGTGATGGGGAAAACTAACAAAGGGATTTGCAGTGGTTTCTGTAATTAATTGCTCTGTCATGATTTATATTAACTTACAGCGCAACTCCATTAGCTCAGACCTGTCATCTCTGCTCAAGGAACCACCAAGTAATCACTAGCACATTAAAGAATAAATTAGTTTTTGGCTTGGAGCCTAGTTGTGGAATGTTTCATTTGTGTCTGCTGCAGACATATGTACCTAATAAAGTTGGGACGAATGAGTTAAAGTACATATAGATCAATGTCAGCGGGTTATATTTTAGAGACAATATGCTCAGCATTGTTCATTAGGGCTAATGAATCATGGCCCTTCAGCCGCATCACCTTGTGTTTAGCAAATGCCTTCAGGTAAGTAGAGATGCAAGATTCCTTGAAAATAGGTACATCTCAAGAGAGTTCCCCCTCTTAGCAGTCTGTGGCCTGTGGTTGTAATAATAGCTTCATGTGGTTTTTGTTAACACTTCATTACCCTAAAGTTGGATAAATTATCCTCCTGCTTCTGCCCTACGTGCAAACACGGAGCCAAAGCCTTAGCTACTACTACTTAACATAGATTATGGGGATTTGTAAGGGTCTATCAAATCATCTTTGACATTGATAGCTGGATGATGCCTTAAGCAGTGCCTGATAAAGGACTGTTTTACATTTCAAAAGAGAGCTCCGATTGCCTTGCTGGGCTGTAAGCTAAAACTTGAGCCACTTCCTTTTCATTTCAGACCCAGGAAGGCTAACCAGGCACTCCGCTGGCCAGGATGATAACTGACACCGAGGACAGAACGTGTGAGGCCAAGTCCTGTGGAGGCTGCGCCCAGGAAAGCGTGTGGCCCCAAGAGTTCACCAAAATCTGCAAGGCTCCAAGGGCAAAGTCATTTCAGCTCAAAATCTCTGGGCACTACCCAGACGTTCATAATCTGTCCTGGATCATTTCTGCAATTTGAATCATCAGATGTCAGTGACTCCTTCACAGATGCTCTGCCTGCAGTGCGAAGAGCTTGCCTCACAGGGGCTTCTCCTGCCTGGCTGAATAGAGTGACAAATGTCCAAAATGCAAGAAGATTGCAGCCTCAGCCAGCTGGAAAATGCATACATTATTGAGGATAAAATATGAAGAGTGTGAGTCAATTTATGAAATATGGGGAAGCTTATTTTTGCTCTTATAATGTGCTAAGTGATTAGATTTCATATTTGCAATGAGTGGTGCTGATGGCTTTGCATTTAATTGGAGGAAAACCTAGAAACATTCTTCCCCAAACCCCTCAAAAATTTTCTTTGTGTCCTGCCCATTATTATATACCCTTTTCTTTAGTGTAAGTAATGAACAAAGTAACTTTAAGAAATATTTTCTCCTGAAATAAAACAAATGTTTAAAAAAAAACAGTGGTGGCAGGAGAAGGAGGGCAGTAAAGATAGACATTAGGAGAGGAGTGGGATGATGACTGGGAGAATGGTGGCATAAGTAATGGTTCAAGGAGGATACACAAGTTTTTTGTAAAATAGGGATTGTTTTTAAATATAGGTTTCAGTTCACTAATAAATGAAGAAAGCATTCTGAAGCTACCCTTTTGGTAAAGTTTTTCACTTACCAATACAATATCCTTACTAAAATCATTTCTTGTGTGCAGATGGTTTTTAAAAATGCCCGTGAAAGCTTCTCCGCCAAGTACTCTAGTGTCTATTTTTATTTATAAAATAAAATTATGATAATTTACCTTTGATCCTAACATATCAGTAATTAGGTATAAAAATTATGTCCCAAGATAGACTTTCATAATAATAACAGCCAGCATTTAACATTTGGTCGGTATTGAGTAAAATATATCATCAAAGTTAGGAATAAAGTGAAAACCTGGGATGCAAAGAAGGAAAAAAGTCAGGCCAATGGATTCGTCTGGCTGGTTGTTTGTTATGAAATTGTTCCCTTATTTTCAGGTCTCTCTTCAGTTGCTCTTAGAGACAAACCGGTGTGTTCACAGAGAATTCACAGACTCGTGTGCAGACTGAATTAAGAGGCATTACATGTAACACAAAGAGAATCCTTTCCTTAGGCAGTGCTTTGTGTTTCCTGCCCTTTTGTTTATGCTTCCCCAAAGGATGCGAAAATATCAAATATAAGTTCTAAATCTATTAGAACAATAGATTCTTGTGGACCTAAAAGAAGCACATGCAGATCAAACACCCACATTTTCTCATCTTTGGCAACACAGAAGCAACTATTACATTACCCAAACAGCTACAGAAAATAGGGGTGATTTGGAAAGCACTGGCAGTCTCCTCTTTCATATTCTTTTGTTTCTGTCAACCAACTAATCATCTAGATAGAGAAATTAAATATCATTTTTTCTTGTTTCTCACATCTGTTGGCCGTTTTTTGTGTAGCTTGATGACTTCAAACAAATTATATAGCTTCTGGCCTTTTTGTCCCTCCATTTTGAGGTGTGGCAGAAGTTAGACACGCCGGGTTCAGCCCCAAAGTCCTTCAGTAAAGCAAATGTTTCATTTTCCGCAGAGCCCATATATTCCATTCAGACTCATTTCTTTCACTGCTAGATGTGAAGAGCAGCTGTGTCTCCTGAGTAGCTAAAGGAGATCCTATGTACAAAGTTAACAAAACACAGCCTGGACAATGGATTTGATCTCTACAGCAGGGAAGCCGTACTTTTCAAATGCAGCTCTTTCTAGCTCCAACAAATTACAGGTCCCTGAAAAGATCTGGTGACCCTTTTTAAGTGTGTATGCTGAACAAGCTCAGAGGTGACCATGACTTAGTGCAGCATGTGAACATGTCGCCAAGCACTATGGGCCTGGATAGACCATTTATGGCATCCAAGCTCCCTCAGTTGGTGGCATTTAGGGGAACTATTAACTCTGCACAAACTATATATATTCAACCACTTCTGGCTAATGGACAGAACTATTTATCTCTTTATCACAGGGCTGGAGGCTGACACTGATATATGAGTACTTTTTCCCTGACAAGATACTCTTGTTGTTCTTTAAATATTTTTTGTTCATTTATTAGTTATCATCCCAGTACATGTTTGGAACAATGTACACAAACCAGTGTGGGCAGCCAATTTAAATCTTTCAAACACTGCCACCACCGTTTTTTTTCCCTATCTATAATGCACTATAATATAGTGAACCCAATTTAATAAAATATATATCATAAAGGAGAGCTGCCACTATAATTTCAGGTTTATAGTCAATTTTATGACTAGTAAAATCGAACTTTCAGAAGCATTACTAGGAAGACAGTTTAAGGAGCTACTAAGTAAGGGCTAATTTCTTGGACTTGAATTTCAGTTATATTAATCTCAAATCCTAATAACTCTCTTTATGGAAAGTGGGAGCAATAACCAATACTACTGTTATCAGACAATACAGGAACTGTAGAAAATAGGTATAGTAATATGCCTTAATAAGTCATGCCTACTTTATTACAATCTTTGTATCATTCCCTCCCACACTGATTCTGAGCTTGGCCATGTGACTTACTTTGGTCAATGAAACATTGGCCAATGACTTAACAAGGACTTGAGAAGTGCATGTGCTTCAGGCCTTACTTATTCTCTCGGAATGCAACTGCCATGTATAAAAGTCTGAATTAGTTTCCTACAGACACATGGATTAGCCTTCAGGGAGCAACAATTGCTTGGCATGAGAGCGATGACATCTTGAACCTTCCAAATCCAGTTGAGCTGCCAGATGATTGCAGTCACATGAGTAACCCCAGCAAGAGTTACAGAAAAACTACCCAACTGAACTCAGCCAAAGTTATTGATCCATAGATTTGTGAGCATATAAAATGGTCATTGTTTAAGCTACTTCATTTTAATGTGGATTATGAAGTAGGAAGAGAGAATTGATATGGCAGCAAACTGTCATAGTCACCATTTCTTCTCTCTTTTCTTTTTTTTAAAGGAGATGAAAAAATCTCTCTGATATATTTTTTAATATTTTTTATTGATTTCAGAGAGGAATAGAGAGATAGAAACATCAATGATGAGAATCATTGATTAGCTGCCTTATGCATGCTCCTACCGGGGATCAAGCCCACAACCCGACTATGTGGGCTGGAAATCAAACCATGACCTCCTGGTTTATGAGTCAACAGTCAACCAGTGAGCAACACCAGGTGGGCCACTTCTTCTCTGAAGGTTTGATTATATTTTTGCTCATATTTCTAATCCTGCCTGTTACTTCAGCTTCCCAGACTATTCAACTCATCCCACATTCTACCTTTCTTTAGTGTCTGAGATGCTATCAATTCAACTCAATTCATCAAATATTTATTGAATATTTATTCTTTGTCTAGCCTTCTATTATATTAATAAAGATGTTATCAGTTACCTGTTCACTAAATGGACTTCTAGTCTAGTCTATTTGTGTGAATATCTGTTGGACAATACAAGTATTATGAAGTTAATTTATATTAAAAACACAGTTGATTTTTAAAAGGGAGTTATAGTCTATAAAGGGAGCTTAATAGACTAATGTGAAAGTGAGTGTTGAGAATAGGAAATGTTCTGAGTCCATTAATGTATAACTACAGGTACTGGGACTGAGGGAAGGATGGTTGAAGAGAAATAAAAAGAGCCATGAGAATCAATATCAACAAATTTCATGCCTTTATATCTCTAATCATTCTCCTTCCTGATGTCTTGTCTTCTAATTTCTTATGTTATTATTTACTTAATAATTTATGTTTATTATTTTCTTATACTTCCTCTTAGGTTTATTCTAAATATCATGAAGCTTCAGTATAGATAGAAAACTATGTAAAACACACTGACTATTTTTTTATTACAACTGGGAAAAGCACAGCAGTCCACTGGCATCTCCCCTGCCATAGTGTTTATATCATCATTAGCCACAAAAATCTGGTTGAAAGTGCAACAAAAATAAAGTGGTGGGTGAAGATGAGCCACATGGCTGGACATGCTTCAACAGTAGGCATCTGGCCAGCCATGTCAACAAATGTGGTCCACATGGCACAGAGCTGTATAGTAGAAATGGGCCATGCAGTAAGAAGAGGAGAAATAGCCAGTCCTCTCGAAGTAGTTGCAGTCCTCAACACTATTTCACCAGCAACACCACATTAGATGATTTTAGGCAGTGTAGCAGCTCCATTCTGTCATAGGAATGAAAATGTTAACCTTTTTTTACATTATGCCTTCTTCTTTGCTTAATTGGCCATGTCTACCTAGTAATCATGGAGAAGGATGAAATAAAACTTCTGGGTAGAACAGAACTTACATTGTGTCCTGAACCACAGCAAAAGAGCAAAATAAAGTGAGGCATTGGCAGTTTGAAGATGGAACAACATAATCACGTCATGCCACCAAATTTTGTTGGACTTCTTTATGCCCAAGCAAGCTTGGCTACAATAGACAAAAACCCATAAAGAGCATGGTTAGATTGTCTCAGCACAGCAGATGAGTGACATTTAGTTTAGGAATTCTTAAGTGAAATTGAAAAAAAAAAGTTACTATTCAAAACACAGTATCTTGGTAATCACATCTCTATTACTGTGTTCATCTGACTCAGTGATTTTCAACCTTTTCCATCTCATGGCACACATAAACTAATTCCTAAAATTCTACAGCACACCAAAAAATTATTTATATTTTTTGCCTATCTGACAAAAAAAGCACAGGTATAATTTTGATTCATTCATACCAGATGGCTATTATTGTATTGGCTATTGGTCTTTTTTTTATTTGACAATCTTAAATGAAAAGAGGTCAGTGACCTTAATAGTCAGATACTGCATGTTTTAAAAATTCTTATAGCACACCAGTTGAAAACACTGGTCTAACTCTTTAAACCTTTACAGAAAAGTGGTAAAGTATTTTCAGAACATTCCTTTTATATGCAAAAAATGATTTTACTCAAGCCAATTTATTAAGTCAAACTATGAATCAAAATCTATAATAAACTGCATTATTATACTAATTCCAAAACAGCAAAACTAAATCCACACATATTTTTATGTACAGACCAAAATTACTTTTAAAATTAATTTAATTTTAAAAGATTTTACCTTCTTTAATTTTTTAATATATTTTTATTGATTTCAGAGAGGAAGGGAGAGGGAGAGAGAGAGAGAGAGAGAGAGAGAGAGAGAGAAACATCAATGATGAGAGAGAAACATCATTGATCCATTGCCCCCTACATACTCCTTACTGGGGATTGAGCCTATAACCCAGGCACATGTCCTGACTGGGAATTGAACAATGACCTCCTAGTTCATAGGTCAAAGCTCAGCCACTGAGCCACAACAGTCTGACTCTAATTTCATTTTTTAATTACAATTTTTCTTTACCTTTGTCTCTAACTCCATTATTATAATTAAGCATATGTTTTTTTAATAATATTTTGAATATATTTTGTCTTTTATAGTTATCCAAACAATTTTGAAATATACACAGAACTGAAAGATAGGTCATTTACCAAACAGGTTTTAGTGATTTTGCCATATCGATAGGGGGAACCATGCACCCACATTCAGGCTAGATCTCAGCTTTTTCTCCTACACCAAGCTTCTCCTCTGCTTTCTGGTGCTTTCCCTTAACACAGCCATAGGACTGCTTCCTGTAACAGAGCTAGGCAATGTTTGCCCATGGGTGTTGTCTATGGAGGATGTTTTCATATACGTAGTTCTGGTCTTGTTTATTTTTACTATCTATATGTATTTATTACAATCTGTTTTTTCACTCTTTTATGAATTAGAGATATTTGGAATTCTCAGTATGGAAACTTTTGTAAGAGTTACACATTGTGACATTGCAAATTTAAAATGTAAACCATGAGAGAATAATGTCTTTTCACTTTAATATTTTATGATTTCTTTGAATAGGTCACCCTGAAATAATCAACAATTCTGAAAAATAAAATAAATATATGAAAAGGATGTATTCTCAAGGAGAAACCAAGATGGTGGCATAGGTGAACATCTAAACTGTTGCCTTGCACAACAATTTCAAAACTACAGCTAAAATACAGAACTGATATAATCCAGAACCACAGAAAAGCTGGCTGAGTGGAAATTCTACAACTAGAAGGAAAGAGGGGGGCTCACGGAGACTCAGAGGAGCTGCAAAAAGCTGAGGTACAAAGACAGGCACATGGAGAGATCAGGCACGTGAGTGCCAGGCTGGCTTTCTCTAGCAGGAGGGAAACAGAAATTGCTGACTGCACTGAACCCCAGTTTCAACTGCACTGACCCCAGTTCTGGGCAAGACCCTGGAGTCCCAGACTCATACAGGGGAAGTCTAGACTGTCGGGAAAAGAGAGGAGCACACAGAAACTCAAGGGAGCCACGAAGGGTAGAGGTCTGGAGGCATGCACACAAGTGCATGCAGAGAGGACTGACTGCTGAGTGTGCCACTGAGGGAGTCTGGATTGTCAGAAAAAGAGAGGAGCATGAGGAAACTCAGGGGAGCGATGAAAGGCAGAGGTCTGGAGGTGTGCATGAGAGTGTGCACAGAGAAGACTGCAGCGATTACCAAGGGACACTGAGATCCAGAGGTCTCAAAGGGCAGGGCTGATGGAAATCCAAGGCTGTCTGCTCAGCCCTGAGACTCCACCCCATCCTAGATGAATGCAGAGGCTTTGCAATTTTGCAAGTCTTGTCTCATAAGGCTGTCTCCAGCACAGAAGTTCTCCCAGAATAGACACAGCTGATCTCACAGCCAATTGGCCTGGAGGTCAATTCTCCTCAGTGATACCAACAACAATCAAGACTTAACTACAACAAGGCTGTACACACAGTCCACAAAGGAGTGTACCAAGAATGTCCACCTCAGGTAACTGGGGAGGCTGAGCCACTGAGCCATATAGCACACCTAGCACACAAAGCTACTCTACCAACACAGGGAAGCAGCGAAAATGCAGAGACAAAGAAACAGATCACAAATAAAAGAAGTGGAGAAAAACAAAGGACTGGATATAGAGTTCAAAACCACAGTTTTAAGGGTTTTCAAGAATTTTCTAGAAAAGGTTGATAAATTTAGCAAGACCCTCAAGGATATGAAAAAGGACCAACTAGAAATTAAACACACACTGGACTGAAATAAAAAATAGTATATAGAGTCCTAATAGCAGACTAGAGGAATGCAAGAAACAAGTCAAAAATTTGAAATACAAAGAAGCAGAAAACACTCAACTGGAAAAGCAAAAAGAAAAAATAATCCAAAAATGTGAAGATAGTGTAAGCAGCCTTTGGGACAACTTCAAGCATACCAACATCAGAATTATGGGGGTGCCAGAAGAAGAGAGATAGCATGATACTGGAAACCTATTGGAAGAAATAATGACTGAAAACTTTCTTTCTGGTGAAAGAAATAGACTTACAAGTTCAGGAAGCTCACAGAACCCCAAACAAAAGGAATCCAAAGAGGACCACACCAAGATACATCATAATTAAAATGCCAAGAGCAAAAGACAGAGAATATTAAAAGCAGTAAGAGAAAAACAGTTAATTACCTACAGGAGAGTACCCATTTGACTGTCAACTAATTTCTCAACAGAAAATATGGAGGCCAGATGGGCGTGGCAGGAAATATTCAAAGTAATGAATAGCAAGAACCTATAACCAAGTTTACTCTACCCAGCAAAGCTATCATTCAGAATGAAGGTCATATAAAGAGTTTCACAGACAAGAAAAAGCTAAAGGAGTTCATCACCATCAAACCAGGATTATATGAAATGCTGAAAAATATTCTTTAAGAAGAGGAAGAAGAAAAAGGTAAAGATAAAAATTATGAACAACAAATACATATCTATCAACAAATGAATCCAAAAATTAAGTGAATTAAAAATCTGATGAACAGAATAAACTGGTGAATATCATAGAATCGGGGGCATAGAAACAGAGTAAACTGACAATTCTCAGGAGGAAAGGGGTGTGGGGGGTGCAAGAAGAGACTGGACAAAAACCTATGGATGAGGACAGTGCAGGGGAGGTAAGGAAAGAGGGTGGGGTAGAAATGGGCTGGAGGGGAGCTATGGGGGGGGGGGGAAAGAGGAACAATTGTAATAATCTGAACAATAAAGATTTATTAAATTTAAAAAAATAAAAATTTTAAAAAGGATGTATTCTCTATCTTCATTACTGTAGAAAAGATTTACAAAATGGAAATATGAAAACATATATTTGGAAATTACATACTATAATTCATTTTAGTGTGTTATTTTTAAAATTAATATGTGAAAAATAATTTTTTATAAAATGTCCTTAGCATTTAATTCTAAAAGTATTATTCCAGTGGTTTTTATAAGTCATCAAAATATTAAGCCAAAATGGCCAAAGTATAGTCTATATTATCACAGAAATTGGATTAAAAAGTTAAAACCTTTCTATACTAATAAAGACAAAATGTATTATTTTTCTTTAAGAACATTTTTGTTTGCCCATGTAGAACTGCTCAGCAGTTCTAACATACATAATGACATGGAATTAAAGTATGTATATTTCTTATCTAGCATGTTATAATATACTGGAGGTCCAATGCACAAAATTCATGCACGAGGCTTGGCCCTCTCAGCTGCAGCAGCTTGCCTCAGCCCTCACAGCCCTGGCTTCATCTGGAAGGACGTCTGAAAGGTCGTTTGGCTGTCTGGTCTAATTAGCATATTACACTTTTATTAGTATGGATGTTAGAACTATTGAGTGTTGTATCTAGCATAACTATTATGTTCCTTGTACTTAGTTTTTTGGTCCTTTAGAGATATTTGAAATCCATAGTAATATTTAAATCATAAAATCAAACTAAAGATATTGAGTTATGCTTGTTAATTTTTTTTTCTTGAGTAAACTAATTAAAAGCTACATAATTTCCAATACTCTCAGGCTAAACATAAAAATATTTTCTGATACCAACTTGAATGGACTATGTTGTTTAAGCCTTAACACAAATATGTGAAATTCTCATGCTACTTTATCACTTATAAAGTACCAATCTCAAAGAAGGCTGTTGTATGTTGAAAATGAAAGCAAAGATTTAATCCTAGAACTTTTTTTTTTAATTTTTTGCCTTTCTTAATGAAAACACTTACACAGAAAGATTTAAATTGTCTTCAACATTGGTGGCAGTTAAAGGGAAATAGGAGACACAGAGAAATGAAAACAGGAACAGAGATCATAAAAGAGAGGAAGAAAAAGTATTTTTAAAGATAAGGAAATAAGAAAAGAAGTTTAATGTAAATGTGATACAGTCATGATGATTTAACTCATACGTAAGTACACAGGGCAAAAGAAAAAATGACCACATAAATGCTCTGGGTAAACATTAAGGATACAGAAAGGAGCCATTTATTGCTCTGTAACCTCAGCGGCAAGCAAAAATTATTTCCTAAATAACAGATCTCCAGGCTTGCTGAATTATTGTGTAACAGAGGGGCAATAACTTCCACTGAATTTCTCCCTTGGTTATCTGTAAAATGAGCAGCATGAACTAGATCCAGGTAATCTTAGGTGCTGTTTTCAGAAACCTCAGTCCATGGAAACTTTCTGTGCAAAACAGAGTCACTGGTAGTTCAGGTTTTGGAGAGTTTTAATTAATTATCTAAGTGATTAAAATCTAAAGAATGAGAGAAAATAGCATCATGCTAATTTAAAAAAATTATAACACTTTGGCTTTTGTCCCTTTTATTTCCTATCATCATGAAGGAGTACATAATTAGGTCAGATATTTTTCAGAATCTCTATTGCTAAGAAAAGTTAATTCATATATCAGAAAAAAATTATCTCATGAAATACTTAGATTTCCAAAGAATGCTTAAATCTAACAATGTCATAAGTCAATTTTAAAATTTGCTTCTATCAGAAATGGGAACAACAAGTGGGAGATGGCAAACTTATATTGGTTTTTTTTATATTCTTTCATACATCTGTTTAGTGGGTATTTTGCCTGATTCAAACATATGGATTTAGTTAATAAAGTCTTTTTTTTCAGTAGTTATGCAATTTTAAATTCACTATAACTTACCATTATGACTATTGGTTGGCGGTAATTTTGTCAAACATTACAATTTTATTCAAGTATTCTTATAAAAATAAACTATTTAGATATAGATTCAGATAAGTGCTCATGTCCTTAATTATTTACATAGTGTTTGAAATGTAATCATTTTTCCCTTATAAAGAGTTAAACTTGTTTTATAGTTCCATATTGGTATATTTTGCTTTTTAAATAATACTTCAAAAAGTGAGATTAAAATAAAGATTAATCTGAGATCATATGTCATGCAAATAACATAGCAAGGAAATTAAAATTTTCTAACCTAGAAAAAACATTATTTAGGTAACTACTGATCCATCCTTTTAAAAAAACAAATAAGTATTAAACTTTAAACCTCTATATCTAGTTCTAGTTCAAGGATATATATTGAAGACACCATAGAAAACCATATTCCCAAAGAAAACATTGTTAATATAACACAGAACTAATTTTGAAATGAAACAATAGAGAAAATTACAGCTGAGAATATACTATCTTCAGAGTTGCAGAGGAAGTGAATGCTGATCTGCCCAGTGTCCCACGAGGCAGACTCAGTTTCAGAACTGAGATATCCTATGGAGGAAAGAAATTCTAAATATGATTGAAACCAGAAAATTAACTGAAGGTGTCTTTATGCATTCAGCAGCCAGCATTAAAATCCAGGCAAAAAAAAAGGTGAAAGGGAGGATGTTTCCTGTAAATAAGTGACAGAAGATATTGGAAGAAAGCTCAGAATTCAAGTGAGGATACTAGTTCCACAGAATATTTGCATTTCTTCTGGATTTAGAAAGTCCTCATTCTATCAATAAAACTTTTTACCCACTTATTCTAAAGTAAAGCCTTCTAAAGGACATAGCTCATCCCACTCTACTTCATTAGACATAAGAGTGCCAATTAAGGGAGAAACTTCATGAGAAAACTAACTTATATAACTGGAGAGAAAACCTACACTGTTCCACATATAGTTTTTCTTCTTAAAATATCAGAGGGCAAAACAAGGTATATTAAGAGAATCAGTAGTATAGAAGAAAAAGATAAAGATAAACAGAAAGCCATAGAGATCATTCAGGAAATAAAAGAACATTTATAAAATCTAATAAATACAGTGGTACCTCGAGATACGAGTGCCCTAACATACGAGATTTTTGAGATATGAGCCGTCGAGCGAGCGATTTTTGCTTTGAAATGTGAGCAACATTTGAGATAGGAGTAATCGCGTGGATGGGCCGGCTGCACACGACCCACCTGTTTATCATGACTCGAGCGTCTCATAGTTTCCCACTCCTCAAGGTTATGGAACAAATTAAACTCATATCTCGAGGTACCACTGTATTCAGATATTTAGACAGATATTATATCTATGAATCAAAAATGGGTTACAATGAAAAAGGCTCAATCAAGAACTCTCAAGACAAAGAAAGAATTCTCAAAAATGAAATTTTTTTTAATTCAATAAGGAAACTAAATAAGAAAGTCAAGAAAATATTACAGAATGTAGAGCAGAGAAATGAAAGGAAAAGCTAAATGAGAAAAATTATATATATACATATATATATATATATATATATATATATATATATATATATATAAACCTAATATGCAAAGTATACCTTCAGGAGTTCTATCTCTCACTATGATGTGTGCTGACCACCAGGGGGCAGCAAGGAATGAAGGAAGGCCCCTGCCAGCAGCTGGTAGCCAGAGAAGGGAGGCCCCTGGCAGCAGCCAGCAGCTGGCAGCCACTAGGAATCCTACCATGCATGAATTTCTTTTTTTTTTTAATGGCACAAGGACTATATATTATACACAAATAACAGCCAGCCCCATCTCATCCAGGAAGACAAAACAGGAGAAAGGCAGAAGAATGCCATAAACAGACAAGTCCAAGGATGTGAGATGGCACTCTCACACAATGTATTTCAATCTTCTCTTCTTAAAAAAAAAAAAAAAAAACAGCCAGCATGGTTAAAGGCCACAAAAATGGCTTGAGATCATGGGAAAACTAACGACATGTAAAAGGACACTACTCAATCAAAAACAAGACGATGCTCACATAATGAGGTAAAAAGTTCAAGACCCAATACACACAAGAACCAGGGCGGCATGCGGATGAGCACACATATTCACAGCTTACACCAACGCAGGCTCTTCAAGGATACATCAGGTGACATGAGACTGTGTTCTCACAAACACATTCCAAACGCAGTTCAAGAATACGTAAGTCGGCACAAGGGGAAAAAATGGAAGGCAGAGGTCCCTCCATGGCAACAGCAACATCAGTGGCAAGCACATACACAGCAGGAAGAAGAGCTGTGGACTACATGAACACTGCACCGACACCCGCACTCAGCGACCGCATAGGGCAGACCCAAGGAAAAGCATGGCCAAACGGGGACTTCGCGTTCACTGGCTTTACCTGTAGGGCTTTCTCTCTTTCCACGTCCAGCACGGAAACACAGTGGGTTCACTTCTTCGGTCCAGGGCCTTATTGATTCCTTTCAGCTGTCGTGCGCACACTTCCTCGAGGGACGCCCTCGCTTCTTGCCTCTCAACTCACTCCCTCTTCCGGGGCGACAAATGGACGTGTTTCTCTTTCCGCGTCCAGCAGGGAAACACAGCAGCTTCACTTTCTCAGTAGAGGACCTCAAGTGAAACAAACTAGATCCCTACCATGCATGAATTTGATGCACTGGGCCTCTGGTGAAAAGATAATACACACACACATGTACATACATACCAATATAGGCATCCTAGGAAGAATGAAGAAGGTAGAGAGAAAAAAAATTATAAAAGAAATAATAGAACAGACTTTTCCAAACTTAAATATAGTCACAAGTCTGCAATTTGAACTTGTATACTAAGTGTTGAGAACATAACATGATAAAAGGCCTATACCTAAACACATTATTGAGAAATCTGCACACCTCAATGAAAAAGAAAATCCTAAAAGCTTTCTGAGACAATAATAAGTAACTATAAAAGAAGAAAAATCAGTTAAAATTTAGACTTTTTATCCACAACACTGGAGGCTAAAAGGCAATAGAATTTTAAAACTCCAAAGGAAAAATATTTCCAACCTAGAATTCCATGCCCTGCTTAACAATTAATCAAATATGAGGCTGGAAAATTAAGTCTTGCATAAATGGAAGAGCTCAGAAAATATAACCCCCATATATTTCTTAGAAAGTTAACTGAAGATACGCTCCACTAAAATGAGGAAGTAAAGGAGGGTGAGGGCCTGTGCTTGGGGCAGGGGATAGCAGGGGAGATGTTAATAGGGGAAGAAAAGGAGACTCGTGTAATACTTTAAACAATTTAAAAAAATTGAATGAGGAAATAAACTATAGATCTAGCTGAAAGAGTAGAGCAGTCCTGGAAAATGGCAATGCAGCTAGCCTTAGAGAGGAACAACCCAGAATAGAGGAGAAAGGGTGGGCTTCATAAATTGTGAAGAACAGCTCTAGGATAAAAATAATTAACAACATTGATAACCTTTAGGATTCAATAAAATTAAATGATGTCAAAGAGGTAAATCAAAAACTTCATTGAACATAAAAAATTTTACAAGGAACTCTCATACTAATTATTAAACAAACCAAAATGTGGTCATTTATTAGATATATAAAAAGAAAATTCACTTTATTTTGATGCTAAGCAATGTTGTTCTATTGGCTTGGGACACTGGACCTGAAGAGATGTAAATGTAACCTGAGCTAACTGGCCCAGTGGGAAACAATATATACAAAATCACAATAATCCTATATAATAAAACCCTAATATGCAAATCGATAAAAAAGTGGAACAACTGGTCACTATGATAGACACTGACCACCAGGGGCAGATGCTCAATACAGGAACTGCCCCCTGGTGGTCAATGAATTCCCACAAGGGGAGACTGCTCAGCCAGAAGCCGGGTAGATAAGGAATAAGAGGTCCCAGACTAGAGCCCAGACTGCAGGAGGGTGCAGGCCGGGCTGAGGGACCACTTCCCAGTGCACAAATGTCATGCACCGGATCTCTAGTATATACATAATTGTTTTATGTATATACATATATAATTATTGATTCTCAAATTTTAGATGAGTATAGAAAAAGCCCAGAATTCTTGACTATGATTACAGGATAAAAGGTAAACAATAACAACCTTGAAAGTGTAAAAGTAAAAATGTAGCAGATAGGCCATGGTGAATGGCAGATAGCACAAGATAATTATCCTTATCAGTTTGGGGAATGAGAAAATATTGTCAAAAGTTGGTGAAACAAAAAATATATTTTAGTGTGTAATTAATGTTATATATGTAACCAATAAAATCATATAAATGTATAATAATAAATACTTAATATTTAATTGAGAATAGGAATGTGAGGAAAGTAGTCAACATGCAGTGATCTAAATATGTGACTTTATCAGGAGGTTTTCAATGGATATGGAATAAAGTTTATAAATCAAGAAATGTTATCCTGGAATACAAAGATAATAATCAATAGAAAATGTAAAAATGCAATGGTTGACCTTGGCTCTGTGGAATGGACCTGGGAATGGCTGTGACTATTGCTTTGAATGGTATGTCCCCTGTACTATTTGTTACAATGTTCATATGTTAATTTGCTAAAACTCTTTTTTTTCAAACTTAAAATCATTAAGATCTCACTTAGACATAAAAAAGGAACAGTCAAGACAATGTAATTCTGGACTGGTCCATCTGCTAGAGAATGTGATCACACCTATTATGTCCTGAGCATCCACTCTATGCAAGACAGAATGCTAAGTTGCTTGTTTCCAAAGATCAGAAGGGAGAAATCAGAATGTTCATTTCAGAGATGTAAAAACTGAGCTTCAGGGAACGTACGTAACAGGTCCAAGGTAGCAAAGGGGTTGAATGGTATAGCCAAACCAACGCCAAAGCCAAAATAAAATTTAAAAATATAAGGAGAGAGGTCATATTAGATCCTACCTCTTGGTATATATCCAGTCTAACAGTCTCTAATTCCATAAGCAGAACAAAACCAACATCTACTCAATTTCCCATGTCAACCTAAATATCTATGCAGGTATCCAAAGAATGTGGATAACTAGATAAGTTTTCGTTTCCAGGGTGTGTTTACAGGGTCTACAAAGTATGTTATCTAGCACAGGTGCAGGGATTTACCCTTGCAGGCTCTTCCTACATCGGGTGTGTCTGTATCACATTATACATATTTTATTCCATTAACATTTTCCTGAACCTACATTTGTGCATATAAAAATATTTCACTGTTACAGCATAACAGTAAATCAAACCAAAAATAAAAAAAAAGGTCCCTTTATCAAAGCTTAGTTTATGTTTATTTTAAGAGTGTTCAAAAATCCACTCAATGTGGTTAGGTTTTACAGCTCTTAAAAACATGCTCCAAATTTATAGATATTTCATAACATTCCTATCAGCATATAAGAGCTTCTCTCACAGCTGGCACAGAGTGTCCTTTCTTCTGTCTCTTCTAAATCGGTAGGAAGCTCCTTAGATCTCCTTTTGCGAACATTTTCTCTCCTGGCAGTGGGGAGTCACAAAGGGGAAGCTATTGATCTGGCACTGAAGCAAAAAATTTCCACACGATGAGATAGCTAGCATAAGTACAAGTTCAGGCAGGAAACCAATGATTTTATTAATTATTGCTGGTCTTGTCATTATACAAAAATACTCAGGCCAAAAGGAAAAAATACAGAATGTGTGTGTGTGTGTGTGTGTGTGTGTGTGTGTGTGTGTGTGAGAAAGGGAGAGAGAAGAGAAAGGGGACAAGGAATGAGAATGAATGCCATCCTGTAGACACCCCACCAGCACTCACCAGAGGAAATCAAGTTGCCGCCAGTTTGGCTGGGGTTCAGCGCCATCTGCATAGTATTTAAAAGTGAGAGCCAAACTCTGAGCTATTTTATTGGAGTTAGTAAGAAAGCTCTCCAATCTATATCCGAATCTCAACTGTTCCAGCCTCTGAGAATCACTGAAAAAAGCTTACGGAGGTCAAGGAACTTAAAAACAGCATGAGGAGCCGCTTTGCAGTCCACATAAAACCAAGAGTCAGTGGCCTGAGCATTTGATTAGACCATTTGGTCTCTAATGAGTGGTGGGGAAATCCTCAGACAGTTCTTGGGGTGAAAGGTATAAGATAGAGGATAATAATAGTAGTACTAACAGACAAAATATACAGAGTGCTTGCTCAGAGCCAGACACTGCTTTAAGATTTTTACATTCACTAATTTATTCCATCCCCACAGGTAAGGTTGTGTGGTATTATTATTACCCATATTTTGCAGATGAAGGATTTCCCAAGAGAAATTCCTGGGATGTAAATGTTTTTTCTTAATGTTGGTTTTTAATTTTTGATCTCTCAAGATCCAATGCTTATTTTTGTTCCCATGTGAATCCAAAGTGTGCAAATGTGATTCTGAGTTTCTTTCAATATCCATAAAACATTTAAGAAAAACATAGATTATTTAAAAAATAGGTTATGATTTATCTAGCTAACATTTATTGAATACCTTTTATTGCCAAACTCTGCTATTCACATAAAAATTACATTTAATCTTGCAAAAAAAACCATAAGGTTTTTTGGTTTTGTTTTAATATATTTTTATTGATTTTTTAAAGAGAGGAAGGGAGAGGGATAGAAAGTTAGAAACATCAATGAGAGAGAGACATCCATCAGCTGCCTCTTGCAAGCCCCCTACTGGGGATATGCCCGCAACCAAGGTACATGCCCTTGACCGGAATCGAACCTGGGACCTTTCACTCTGCAGGCTGATGCTCTATCTACTGAGCCAAACCGGTTTTGGCAAAACCCATAAAGTTTAACACCCATTTGCAAATGAGGAAACTAAGGCACAAATGTAAGTAACCTGCCAGAGATCATAATGCTAGCAAGTAGCTAAGGCAGGACTTAACCCAAGACAACTGTCACTTGAGTTTGTGCTATTGCTTTGGTATCTATTGCTGCCCTCAAAAATTAGTGGCTGCATCCAACAATTTATTATTTCTCTCAATTCTGTGATACAACTGGGCTCAGGAAGTGCTCTCATTAGGGGTCTCACAATGAGACAGCAGTTGGGGCTAGAGTCAAAAGAAGACATAAGTGGGCTGGACATCTAAAATGGTTTTTTATTCAGACAATTGGCACCTCTGCAGGAATGGCTGGAATTGCTGGGGGCTGGCTGTCCTCTCTCTCTGTCTCCACAGTCTATCAGCATGGGTAGCTTGTGCTTCCTCACAGCTTCATGGTCTCAAGATGATAATCACATCCAAGAGACCTAAGAAGAAGCTGGAGATTTTCTCTTGACCTAGTCTTGAAGGTCATGCAGCATCACTTCTCCACATTCTATTGGCCAGAAGCAAGTCCCAGGTCCCAGGTCCCACCACATTCAAAGAAGGGGATTACACAGCAGTGTAAATATCCATGGGGACCCCAATTTTGGAGACCAGTATCATAGCTCCTACTTACAATGATTTGTTGCTTATATTGTAAACTGCAGAGCCAGAGATCTGGGTCCAGTTTGAAGGAGGAACATAAGCTATTGAACATAAGCACATGGGAAATCCTTTCCAAAATAATTGTCTTCCTCTACTAGAGAAATCTGCAGAGATGGCACTGTGCTGCCTCAAGATGATATCAGTGAGAGGAATTCCAAAAATGTCTGAAAAGATTCTAAGCCTCATTAGGTCAGATAAAAATCCCCATTTTTCTTTTTCCTTACTCTTTAAAACAAAGTGGGAAGTCTCCCTAGAATGCAGGTATGTTCTTGATTACTTGTCCTAGCTCTGCTAATTTGTCTTGACCAAGTCATGTTTCCTCTTCCTTGAAAATGTATATTATTATTTTCCATCATGAAATCTATGGGAGGGGTCAGAAGATTATGCACATGAAGTTACTTTGAAAACTGAAAAGCAAAGCACTTCTCACTTTTGGAGCTTGCTATTGGTTGATTATTGAACTGATGTATGTCTCTTCTACTGTGCTATATGTTCCATGACATCAGGGACTGTGTTGAGCCCACAGTTAAGAAAACCATATGCTTTATCATCCAAGCAGGAACACTTCCAAGAGTGAAAGGGGACTTTTGAAAATAATTATGTTATAGACCAACAGATGTAAAAAGGACATGTGTTCATCCTACCCTAGTAGATACTCAATAAACATTTGTTCAATATAAAATATTATTTATGTGACACTTTTATTATTTATCTTTTCTCCTTTCTCATTATTATCTTGTCATTCTCTCTTATTCCATCTTTTCCTCACTGTCAGCTAATTTTGTCTTTATTTCCTATCACTTAATTTTGTCTTTAATAAAGAACTCAAATTCTATCCCATCTCTAATAGCAAACTGACCCTTTCATTATTAGATTATCACTACACTTAATTTAAACTACCTCCCAAGAATTAGAGTTACATTTTATTACTTTCAAATAGAATTGTTTAGTGCCTACTACATGGTAAGCTCTTTCTCATCTGGGCTAGGTAGCAGTGACCAAGATAAGCAAAATCCCTGTCTTCAGAGACCTTACATTCTTGGGAAGTTAGACAGACAGTATATATACAGGTATTATAATCTCAGGTTGTGGTAAGTTCTATGAAGAATGTAAAATGGGAAGATCTGGTAACCAATTGTGTGAGTTTTAAAAAGTCTAGAAAGAGGAGTCATAAGCCAAAATCTTAATGAATGAAAAGCCCATGCATGTGAAGGGCTAGGGAAAAGTGCTCAAAGCATAGAGAGCAGTAGATACAAAGGCCTGAAGGAGGATGAGTTTGTCAGCACATTGAGAAATGGAGGGTCATAGGCACAGAACCTAGTAAGCAAGGGGAGAGTGGGACGGCTGTGGTTGGAGAGTGCTGGCTGTGAAGTCAGGCAGACCCACATTAGAGTTGCTGATTCTCCTTATCCCTGTGGCATGACCCAGGCATGTTATTTATACTCGCTGAGCCAACCTTTTAGGGTTGATGTGCATGCAGATCAAACAAGATAAATGTGAAGAGTCCTCCAAATAGTAGATGCCATATACATAGGGAATGAGATAGAGTTACAAAATTACTTTGAGATTCTTGAATGAATGCTCTTAAACTAATTCATAAGTAGCTGTATTTGTAACCTATTAACCCAAAAATTAGACGTAAAAATTAAAAGTAATATTAAGTGTTTGTGGGTTTGTTTGTTTGTTTGTGTGTGTGTGTGTGTGTGTGTGTGTTTAAAATATATTTTATTGATATTTCACAGAGAGGAAGGGAGAGGGATAGAGAGCCAGCAACATCGATGAGAGAGAGAGACATTGATCAGCCACCTCCTGCACGCCCCCCACTGGAGACATGCCCGCAACCAAGATACATGCCCCCAACCGGAATCGAACCTGGAACCCCCCAGTCCACAGGCCGACACTCTATCCACTGAACCAAACTAGTTTTGGCTGTGTGTGTGTTTTTAATTTCCCTGATGGTCATTGAAAATTCATGTATGTGTTCAATCTGAATATAGAATAAAGATGGAGATGTCACTTATCATTTCTGGAAATTCCTTTGGCATCCCAGGCCTGGTGTCCTTTGCCTTTTCCTAACCTTCTTGTCTCAGTGCCCCTTGCACATCATTATTAATTCTCCCACTAAGAGTCACCAGAGTCCCTATCTTCTTTTTAAATCTCACCATTTCCTACTCCTTATCTTTCATAGCATAAAACAGGACTGTTTCCAAAAAAATCTTAAGCTAGTCAGTCCATGCTGAAAGGGATTAGCTTTCTAGTAATCTAGCTGGAACTTGGCCTTTTTGTGCTTTCCCTGAGCTGCACCTGTTGTGCAGGTGCTATTCCAGCCACTCTTCCCTGAAATGGCCAGCGTCTGAAGTCCTTTGTGCAGTTCAGCAGGTGCATTAATTATAGACTACCTGGATGCATCTAGAACACTTGGCAGTAGCAAGACTGTAGTTAATGTTCTGTTAAACAATGTCTCCGATGGTGTGTATTGTGGAGAATTATAAGAGACATTTAGATAACAGCTTAGTATAATCCAGGAGTCATTTAATTGCTTCAATTGTGTCCTGACTGAATTTTGTTGCAAAATAAATCTTTTTCTTTGGTAAAAATTCTTCCAAACTGATAATAGGTATCGGCCTTAAAACAAGGTACGAGAGAGTTATATTTACTGCCATGAAAATAATTTCTAGTCAGGGAAATTCATTAGCATTACTGAAATGTTGGCTCTTGCATGGATGTGCCCGCAGTTCTTCTCTGAAGCCAGGAATCCCTAAGGCATTTTCATACTTTGATTTCAAATGTGGAAAAACTCAGTACTGCCAAAGATTGCATTTTTTCAAAAGATGAATCCGAGTGGATTTTTCACCAAGTGCATCAGAAACTGAAGTTATTTCAATGACCTGTGTTGAAAATTGAAAAGTACTCATGTGCAAGAATAAGCATGTGGATCTCTCATTTGAAAAGAAAAGAAAAAGGTAATTAAATCATCCTTTTTTAGTTAGTCCAAGGAATACCCACTAAGATGAAACCAGTTTGCCAGTTCATTAGATAAAACACATAAAAGTGGTCAGAATTATCTCAGCTTCCTTGAAGCCCAGGGTAAGGTAATGAACCAATCAGTACACAAAGACTGGTCTGGTACATGCCCCTCCGGCCTCCCTTGGAAAATATCATCTCTGCCTGAGAGATATCCTGTCTTCCTAGCCTCCTTTTTATTTAGCTAAGAACGCTCTTTTCAGAGTAACTCCTTGGCTCACAGAGGAAGAAGCAGGTGAAAGCAAGAGCTGGGACTTCTCGTAGTTGAAGGAAAAGAAACTTAAAGAACTGTAATGTTGTCATCACCAGTTCCAGAGAAAGCAAGTTTTTGGTTACTTAATGTCACTTATCTTGTAATAATAAAGAGTTATCCAGGAAGGACCTAAAAAACAAAAGTTTTTATAGGTATTTTAGTAGCTCCTCCAATTCTCTCATCAGGCCATTAGGACTAACAAAAACAGCAATATAGAATATGAACATGGATAAAGCAGAGAAAACAAGAAAGGAATTCTTTGGGAAGGGCCCAGCAGACCTGTACTAGTACTTACATTTTATACTCATTGCAAACAAGGTCCTTTTCTTATTCCTCCATCTTCACTGCATCCAAAGGACATAGCCCAAGTCGCATGAGAAAGAGCTGCCTTCACCTCTCTCTAATTTTATTTAAAAACCTATCATCCTGACTGGAAAAAAATAAAAAATGCTGACTTGAGGGAAATAGCATAATGGTATTCCGTTTCCCTCTGCACTCTCTGAATCACAAATACAAGCATTTTTGTTAAAGTTAAACTTTTAAAGTGTCCATCAAAAGCCATGATCATGTTCCCTAATCATGAGTTCCCATATTGTGTCTCAGCCCCAATCCCACTGACTCATTATTGAGCCCAATGTGTACACTTTGCCATGAGATATGGCCACAGAGATATCTCTTCAGCACTGAATCCATAACCTCTTCAGTTTTCCCATCCAGACACAATAGACTTCCATATTCTTATGCTTTTACCCTTAGAATCATTTTGGAGATAGGTTTTGTTTTCCTCATGCAGAATTTAATCCTGCTTATATTGCAATGAATACGTATTGGCCCTTAATAAGTGCATGAGTTGTAAAGCTAACTAAAAGAACAATCTTACCTTCAAGAGGCTCAGAGTGTGGTGTGAAAAAAAGACACATATGCAAGTGACAACATAAGTTGGACTCGGATCAGTTCGAACTAGACAAGGAGAGAGCAATGACTGAGGAGTAGAGTTTCAACAGGCAGAATGTGAGGGAAGGCACGTGAAGCAACTGTGACAAGATGAGCACAGCAAATAGAGTGAGTGTATTCAAGGCAATGAAAGCGAGCTGTGCATGGAACGGATGGTGGAATGTGGTCAGAGATAAGGCTAGAAAATTGACTCGTGCCCTCTAACAGCACATCACCAATTGGGATACTTTCTTTACCCTCCCCCCCCCACACCCTGCCCTTTTAAAAATTGTTGTATTTATATCTATTGCCAGGAGAAGATTTTTCAATCAGTTCATCTCTTCATGCTTGGAATGTTTTTATTAGATTATAAATCCTTAAGGGAAAAATATGTCTTTTGTGTATTTTTGTGTACTCCAAATACTAACAGGTATTGTATACAAAAGCACTCCCTACTTCTTAGTGATTCTATGTTACACTGGGTACACCCCTCCAGAGCCCATGGTTTTACGGGCATTTTTCTGCCAAATGGCTACATCAGGAGAGGAGTGAACATCCTTAGGAAGTATCACTAGTTATCAAGATAGGGGCAGGTGGAGGAACCTGATTTTGGCTAAACAGACGTAGGCCTGGAAGATTATAACATTCATAATTCCTTGATTATCAGAAAATATTAAAAGGTTAAGAAACTGTCCATTCTACTCACCAATTCAAACTAGAAACAATGGATCATGAAGTCCAATTTCAAGATCTACAAAAAACCATCAGCCTGAGATATTTTATTCCTTTTTTTATCTCCTCCTACAACAATATTTCACAGTTCAAGTTGTCTTTACTTGTCCTTTTTACAAGCTTTTTCACAATTTTAAGGAATGTGACATGCATTCTGTGGAAGAGAGAGAAAAAAAGACGGGATAGCACCAGATTTACTCTGACCTTTTTAAGGTTCCAAATTTAGTTAGTTAGCCATTTCTATCCTCTTCGCTTTTCAGAAGCTCGTGTGTTCCAGAGAACTAAAAATGGCAAACCCTCCACATTACCAGCATTTAAAAGGTTAAATGCTTTATTTTTGTCCCACTAAGCAGAGGATTAAGACTCCAATGTGTCTGGGCTTGCTATGACAAAGATCACAGCAAGAATCTAGAAATGTGTCCTTAACACTTTCACTTCCAGGCCTCGGATCTCATGCTGGGTCCCAAATTTTGCAAACTGCTAAACTGTGGCTCTCAGAAATGGCCACAAGGCAGACAGATGCTACCTTTGTTCCTCAGAGTTGGTCGCCCCTGTCTGTAGGAGCCCAGCGTGCAGGATGCCGAGTCCCCTTGAGTAGGGAACTGTCCCTGGCCGCAAAGGAACTCCATCCTCTGGGCTGCTTTGGGACCCTGCCATTTTTCTATGCAGGGCAGTCTTCCCTCAAATGAACATTTACAGAATGGACGGCTTTCTTTGTGAGCAGATCTATTTTAAGTGATATTGAGTGAAGCGAGATCCTGAATCACAAACCTTTCCTGTAAAGAGGCATGAGGGTATAAAAAACAGTCAGGAACGTCAGGAGGAAATATTTTACCATTTATAAAGGTACATGCCTTTCTATTCTTTTCTCTCTCCCCTTTCTCATATGAACAACAATTTCTTTTCTAAATTCTCCACATCGGGGCACACAGGCAAAGCGTAAGAATACCATCAGTAGAGGGTGGAGGCTTTGTCTTTTCACCTATGAATTAGGCATGAGTGAGACGTCTCCTGGTTCCAGAGAAGTGAAGTCACCAAGAAACAAGGCTCAGCAGGGGGCCTGACATCCAGCTATGTAACAGCTTTGATCCTTTCTTCCCCTCCTTGGGGCTACTCTCAATTTTCTACCAAAATAGCCAGGGCTTGTATTTTCTTACCCATTTCAAAACCTGCTATGAGAACACATAAATGGTGGCATAATTTCCAAGCACAAGAAAAGTGAACTACCTATTCTCACAAAACAATGAAAGCCTGCTGGGCTGTTAAAAAATGAAAGAATTAAAAATGGGGTTTTTCGTTTCCAATAGGAGAGCGCTTGCTTTGGCCTTTGGAAGCACATTTAAGCTTTTGTGACCTACGCTCTAAGAGCTGACCTGGAAAGCATAGCTATGAGGTGTGGTTAAATTTCAGGCCTTACATAAAGAAATTCGCTGCTTCTGTAAAAGTGATGCTCTCTGGGGTCCTAAAACTACACCTCTATTCTCAGAAAACAAAAATGTAAGTGATGATAATGTGCTACATTCCTTGAATGTATCAGCCTTACAAAACCACTGCAGCCTGGAGTTTTTTTTTAACGTATTAAATCCCTCTTCAAGAGATTTTCCTGCATAATATAAATGTTCTTCTTTTTGCCACTTCTAGAGCACAGGATGATGGGAACATAAGGGAGTCAAAACTTATGTGGAGTTGAACTCTAAATTCAGCATGTAAGGTGAAAATTACATAGTCAAAGTTATCCTTCAAAATCCCTCAAATTATCTATAGAGTATGCATGTATATGCTTGTATAAATAAAATTGTACAGTAACTTTTTTCATACTAAATTGTGGGAACTTCAATGCTGGATTAATAGGAAGAATAAGAGGAAAACCTACATAGTTCTCTGGGCATTCAAAAATAGGAAAAGATAAAAACTTATATTTCATTTGCTTGCATGGTCACTCTATTCTCTGCTAATACTTAACAACAGAAATTGTTTTGGTGAGCATTAAATAAAGTTTGTAGAGTCTAGTTATATGTATGCTTGATGTGACTCTCCTATAGTCAGTTATGATCTTACAACTCTAGTCATTTTACAAATGTATCTCCACCCATATGTTATCTGATCCTTATTAAGTAAAATAGACAGGTATGAACATTCTCAATTGTAGGTGAGAAGATAATCTGGAAACCTTAATTGTCATTTCAGAATTCTTTGTCACAAAAATAACCTTCAAAAATGAGGGTGGGAGAAAACAAGATGGCAGCATAGGTAAACACCTACACTGCTGTCTCGCACAACAATTTCAAAACTACAACTAAAAGACAGAACGGACATCACCCAGAACCACAGGAAAGCTGGCTGAGTGGAAATTCTACAACTAGAAGGAAAGAGAGGGGCTCACAGAAACCCAGAGGAGCTGCAAAAAGCTGAGGTACGGAGATGCTTGTCTGGAGAAAGCGGGTGCTGGAGTACCTGGCGGCTTTCTCTGGCGTGAGGGAGATGGAGACTCTCAACGGCATTAAACCCCTTATCCTACGACACTAAACCCCATATCCAGCCGAAACTCATATGGGGGGAGTTTGGACTGTGAAAAGGGAGAAGTGCCTGGAAATTTAGGGGAGTCGCAAAAGATCAGAAGCCTGGTGGCACACACGGCACAACGCGCAGAGGACCGACTGCTGATTGTGCCACTGGCTTTCACAAGTGGGCGGGAGATAGACTCTCCCAACTGTGCCACTTCTGACTCCACTAAGCCCCTGTTTCGGGTGAAACCCTGGGGACCTAGACTCGTGTGGTCCTGGTGCGCAGGGGAGCCGGAAAGGTAGCGGTCTAAAGGCACTGCGGGTGCGCGCGCGCGCGTGCGCACAAGGACCGCTCCAGCCATTACCCAGTCACTTGAGAATCAGGGGCCGTTGAGGGCGAGGCCAACTGGAAGGCAAGGCGGTCCCTTAAGCCCTGAGACTCCACCCATCCCAAGCTCAACAGAGGCTTCTTCAGTTTTGCAAATCTGGTATCATAAGGCTGAATCCAACACAGAAGTTCTCCCAGCATAGTGAAAATGCCGAGACAAGGGAAGGGATCACAAACAAAAGAAATGGAGAAAAAAAAAACGACTGGATAGAGAGTTCAAAACCACGCTTATAAGTTTTTTCAAGAATATGCTAGAAAAGTTGTATAAAATTAGCGAGAGCCTAGAGGAGATGAAAAAGGACCAACTAGAGACACTGACTGAAATAAAAAATATTATTCAGAGTCCTAACAGCAGACTAAAGGAAGGCAAGAATCAAGTAAAAAATTTGAAATATAAAGAAGCAGAAAACATTCAACTGGAAAAGCAAGAAGAGAAAAGAATCCAAAAATGTGAAGATAATGTAAGGAGCCTCTGGGACAGCCTCAAGCATACCACCATCAGAATTGTGGGGGTGCCAGAAGAAGAGA
Organism: Lasiurus cinereus; assembly: GCA_011751065.1. Taxonomy (NCBI): domain Eukaryota; kingdom Metazoa; phylum Chordata; class Mammalia; order Chiroptera; family Vespertilionidae; genus Lasiurus; species Lasiurus cinereus. The sequence goes on from JAAGEH010000311.1 coordinate 23,213,736, forward strand.
GAGAGCAAGATACTGAAAACCTATTTAAAGAAATAATGATTGAAAACTTCCCACATCTGGTAAAAGAAATAGACTTACAAGTCCAGGAAGCACACAGAACCCCAAAGAAAAGGAATCCAAAGAGGACCACACCAAGACACATCATAATTAAAATACCAAGAGCAAAAGACAAAGAGAGAATATTAAAAGCAGCAAGAGAAAAACAGTTCATTACCTACAAGGGAGTACCCATATGACTGTCAGCTGATTTCTCAACAGAAATGATGCAGGCCAGATGGGAGTGGCAAGAAATATTCAACGTGATGAAAAGCAAGAACCTACAACCAAGAATACTCTATCCAGCAAAGCTATCATTCAAAATTGAAGGGCAGATAAAGAGCTTCACACATAAGAAAAAGCTAAAGGAGTTCATCAACTCCAAACCAGTATTATATGAAATGCTGAAAGGTACTCTTTAAGAAGAGGAAGAAGAAAAGGGTAAAAGAGAAAAAATTATGAACAACAAATACATATCTATCAACAAGTGAATCTAAAAATTAAGTGAATTAAAAATTTGATCAACAGAATAAACTGGTGAATATAATGGAATCAGGAGCACAGAAAGGGAGTGGACCGATAATTCTCAGGGGAAAAGGGGTGAGGGGTGTACAGGGAGAGACTGGACAAAAATCATACACCTATAGATGAGGTCAATGGGAGGGAGGTAAGGGCAGAGGGAAGGGTGGGAGCTGGGTGGAGGGATGCTATGGAGGGAAAAAAGAGATACAAATGTAATAATCAGAATAATAAATATTTAATTAAAAAAATAAAAATAAAAAAATGAAATACCAAAAGCAAAAGACAAAGAGAGAATATTAAAAGCAGCAAGAGAAAAACAGTTAATTACCTACAAGGGAGCACCCATACAATTATTAGCTGATTTCTCAACAGAAACTATGCAGGCCAGAAGGGAGTGGCAAGAAATATTCAACGTGATGATAAGCAAGAACCTACAACCAAGAATACTCTATCCAGCAAAGCTATCATTCAGAATTGAAAGGCAGATAAAGAGCTTCACAGATAAGAAAAAGCTAAAGGAGTTCATCAACACCAAACCAGTATTATATGAAGTGCTGAAAGATACTTTTTAAGAAGAGGAAGAAGAAAAAGGTAAAGATAAAAATTATGAGCAACAAATACATATCTATCAACAAGTGAATATAATAGAATTAAGGGCATAGAAAGGAAGGGACTGATAATTCTCAGGGGGAAAGAGGTGTGGGGTGTGCAGGGAGAGACTGGACAAAAATCATACACCTATGGATGAGGACAATGGAGGGGGGAGGTAAGGGCACAAGGTGGGATAGGAGCCAAGTGGAGGGGAGCTTTGGGGGCGGGGGGGGAGAAGATGAACAATTGTAATAATCTGAACAATAAAGACTTATTTTAAAAAAAAAGATCAGTGGTTGCTGAGGTGGTAGTGGAGAAATGACTAGGTGGAGCACAGCTAATTTTTAAAATATTCTGTTTGATTCCATAATGATGGATATTTGTTGTTATACATTTGTTCAAACCCATTTCATGCACAACAGCAAGATTGAAACCAAAGATAACTATAATAGGAAGCCAGGATGTCATATCTGACATCTAACAATGAAGTTTTTAAGCCACTGCATGTATTTTATCGAATTTGATTTTCATAGCAACTTAATAAATTAGAGACTTACATTCTTAGGGGTCTCAGGAAGCATACTCCTGGCTCTTAGCAAAGTAGAAAGCCACAGCACATGCTTAATAACTATGTTTAATGAGTCAATTAATTCCAATCTAAAAAAAATAAACAATGAAATCCAGAATGGTTACAGAAGTTTTCTAAGGTCTACAAAGCAAAAATAAACCTAGCCAGTCTTGAACTCAGTTTTCTGATTTTTTAAACCAGTTAGCTTCCCACTGTCCCAATCTACCCTGGGATAACATGAGTTATCCTAAAGGGACCAGCCTAATCTCCTTTGTTATGCCTATGTACTTTCTACACAATTGAACCAAAGGAAAGTATAAGGCATGTGAAAGACTGGGGATTACAGGGAGAGAAAAATCCTAAAGATGATACAACACAGCCATATCCTAGAACAGTGGCTTCTTAAAACTTTGGGGCTGTGATGCATTTATAGATATGCATTGTCTTAATCACTTCAAAATACCAGAGACTGAGTGGCTTAACAAATACTTATGAGGGTTTCAATATATGAATTTTAGGGACCACAAACATTCAGTCTATAGTATACGCATTGCACCACAACCCAGCATTTACATGCACACATACACAACACACACAAAAGTCTAATGAAACCATACTCATTCTCACTTATAGGTACTTGCCCTTACTTATGAGAAAGAAACCTTGATATTTTCTAGCCTGTTCTATTATTGTTTATACTGGTAGCAACTAGTTAATTTGATTTTACAACCCTAGCAGAGAACAATTTGAAGTAAGATTTTTATTGAATGATTTAAGTCCTTAAGATTCTTTCTCTTCTGCTTTGTAAGTAGAAGGTAGTGGTCTCAACAGTTTTTACAGCCTATGAGATAGTTCATAATCACCATCATAATAATGCAGCCACCCTGCATTTATAAAATACTTTATACTCTTTTGAATGCTAACTCCTACTTTCTTTCCTATGCAACATGCCAAGCCCAGTGGTTTAAGCAAAGAAATGTATTAATCACATTAAATAGCTTAAGAAATTAAGGTCAAAAGACATTAAGTAACTTGCCACAAAGTCAATTAGCAGCACACCTGTAATTGGTAGTTGTTCTGCCTCCAAATCCGTACTCTCAGCTGTGTCTCTATCCCCAAAAACCAAATGTAAGATGAGACCTACTGAATTCTATCATCCACATTTCTGGGAGATTCAAAATGAAAGAAACAAAACAGAAAGGGGAAAAAAGGATTCTGGTTGCAAATCAAAGGAGTGGGCGTTGGGGGCAGAAGTATATGAGAGGCAAGAAAAGGCTAATTATCTTTTGGACAAAGGGCTAATATTAATATATACATATCTGTGTGCATATAAAGGAAGGTAGCTTATCACTGAGATCATTTAAAACAGTAAATTCTTATCCTTCCTTGCTACTTAATGTATGTGGAACTAGCATGCAGACTTAAAACTGAGGTCTTTGTACTAATTATCAAGTTAACAAAGGTCTGGTTTTCAACAATAAAACATGAAAAAGAAAAGGTTAGTCGAAAAAAAAATCGTGCCTTTGTTTAAAATCATGCCTTCATTCTCTTTGGTATCATGGGAAATATTCCCCCAGGAAATTAAAAATCATCCACCATTGTGTGCCTATCTTACAACCAGGTGTGTGCCTATCTGTTACAATTACAGAAGCACTGAAGATTAGAAGACAAGGTTTAACTGTTTTTAGAGACAAATTTATTTCCTGTGAAAACATAGACTATCCTCTATTCCTCATATACACCTTTCAGATCTTAGATAAAATAAATGGTGATAACAAAATAAGCTTCTATTTAAATGGAATAATAGTAGAACATTAACAAGCACAGGTTCCAGATTAAAAAAAAAAAACACAGGGAAATGCATATGTTTTCCTTATACTACTATCTAATGTTGCTGGAAAATACACACAACAGTCATCCACCCTAGGAGCTTTTTGCATTGCCAGCCTTGGCAAAGCAGCATCTCTATAAGCTTTATCAAGTATAAAGTTGAACCGCTTCTATAAAAAAATGAGCTACTCCAGAAATTCAATAATAGCAATCATGAAGTTGTTTCAAGGATGATTTTAAGAATGCTCATTGGAGGCCCATGAATGGGTCAGAACTTTGGGAGCTACCCTGAAAAAAAATCTTTGAATCAACAACAGTAGGACACATTTTCAAGGTGATTTGAGTTCAGCACTTTGGAATTGATTTAACCAATTTTGGTGTATCCAAAATGGAAAAACAGAGACTTAATTGGAAAAGCACTTAACAGTGTCTGTTATATTACAGGAGTCCTTTTGTTGCACAGTGTTTTTAATTTTTTTTTAACTAATCTCTTCGTATAATCTTGCCCTGTGTTTACCGTACAGTTCCCTTTTGTTTCTTTGTCAACACACTATCTACAGCCTTAGCTTACTCTATGGCTCTTGAATTGTTCACTGAGATCACATCACCTCTCACCACAGCCGTTGGCAACACATCTTGCCTGAAATAAACAGATTTCATGTCTTCAAGTATACAGTTAGCTAATTTATTTTAGCAGTGAACCCAAATGTCCTTTCAGAAATCTGAAAGGTTTTAAATCTAAGATACATTAGTATGCCTAATGTCTTTTTGTAGGGTTAGGAAAGGGGCATGAAAAGCCATAATACTATTTACACATACAAGCTAGATTGTTGAAACTAATGAATATTCTGCATTCCACAACCTATTACTAAGTTTCCACCATAAAAAACTGTTGTACCAAGTGGAAACTTTGAAGTACTATCCTTCTCTATCCACAGGCTTCAGTCAGGCTCCAGGCCTGTTTCCATGGTCCATCCTGTTGCCTGATTGGTTCAAAGTTGGGCATATGACTCATCAAGGCCAAGCAAAGGGATTTTTACTGTAATGAGGCATATTCTCTCATTCTCTCATTCTCTCTGTCTCTCTGACTCTCTCTCTCTCTCTCTCTCTCTCTCTCTCTCTCTCTCTCTCTCTTTCTCTCTCTCTCTCTCTCTCTCTCTTTCTTCATGAAATAAAAGGTACTAAAGAACACGCGATCCTAGATCGGACAGGCAGGTACCACCTTTATCAATGCATGGAGACAGCCTGTCTGAGAAGAAAGCCAACCTGGAAAAAAAACAAAGACAGAGATAGAAAGAGTCATGCCCCAATGATATCAGCTCACCACCTGACCCAGCTGTGCTTCAGCTGGATATGGACTTTAAGTTCTGTTTCTGCATACCTGGGATTTCTGTCACTTACAAACATAATGACTATGGAAAATATTACCGATACCAAAGGAGATTAAGCGTTGCCATTTATTTTATGGTACATTCATTCAAAGTCTCTTTTGAAGGATAATTTCATAAGGTAATTAGATTGGTAGGATTCTTTTTTTTTCTTTCAACACTTTACATGTTTTACTCCACCCTCTTCTTGCTTGCATAATTTCTTAGGAGAAGCTATGATCCTTGTCTTTGTTCTTCTATAAGTAAGGTATTTTTTTCTGTTGGCTTTTTTATTTTTTTCAGTATTTTTTTTCTTTATTTTTGATTTTTTGTTATTTGAAAATGATATGCCTAAGTGTAGTTTGTGGGGGTTCTTTTTGGAGGGGTGGCATTTATTCTTCTTAGTGTTATATATTTCTTGAGTCTATGGTCTCTGACATTAATTTTGGGGAAATTCTCAGTCACTATTGTTTCACATATTTCATCTTTTCTTTTCTCTCACTTTTTCTCATTCTGGTATTTTCTGAATGGGTATATTATACCTTTTGTGCTGTCCAGTTCTTGGATATTCTGTTCCTTTTTTTTTCCCAATCTTTGTTCTCTTTGATTTTCAGTTTTGGAGGCTTCTATGGATACATTCTCAAGATCAAAGATTCTTGAGTCTACTAATGATCTTATCAAAGGCATTTTTCATTTCTATTATAGTGTTTTTTATCTCCAGAATTTCTTTATAGCTCTTTTTTTTTTAAGTTTCATGTCTGCTTACATTGCTCATCAGTTCTTATATGCTGTCTACTTTATCCATAGAACCCTTAGCATAATAATCAAGTTGTTTTAAATTCCCGGTCTGATAAAAAATAAATAAAAATAAATTTTCAGTCTGATAATTCCAATATCCCTGCTGTGTCTGGTTCTGATGCTTGTTCTATCTCTTCAAATTGTGTTTTTTGCCTTTTAGTATGCATAGTAATCTTATTTTGGTAGTTGGACATTATGTACTAGGTAAAAGAAACTGCTATAAATAGGCTGTTAGTAATGTGATGGTAAGGTATGAGAAGGGGAAGCATTCTATAGCCCTATAATTAGGTCTCAGTCTTACAGAGAGCTTACACCTCTAGACTGTGAATTTAAGTATTTTTCTCTCCCACCTTAGGTGGGACAGGATAGCTTCAGCTTGCTGGAGTTGGGTCTTTTCCTTCTTCTAGTTCAGTAAAACTCGGATAACACACTAGCGGACTGGGATCTGGTTAATTAGTTTCTCTTAAAGGCAATCCTTGCTAACAGTGCTCAGACATATTACTAAATGGTTCCTTTTCCCCTTCTCCTGATGGAAGCACAAGGAGATTTTTCTCCAATATTTACTGTGAGACCCTGGTTGAGTTCTTGGAGATAAAATCCACAAAAGCGTGGGTGGCCCTTGAAGACTGGATTTCCCTAGGTTTTATCTCTCAGACATGTCCACAGTGAACTCCCAGCAATTCATCCAATACAATTAAAGTTTTCCTATTTCAGAATCAGTTCCTGTAGTTGTTTCTACTAGTTAGTTTCTGCTCTCTTTCTATATTTGTCTGTTTGCCTTTCCAATTTTTGGAGCAGTGATTTAACCTGTATCCTCTCTTCTCTTACAGATCTAAGAAGTGTTGACTTTTTCAGTCTCTTCTGCCTTCTACTTGTTAGATGGAATGGCACTTTCCAAGCCCTTCACATGTGAAGCCAGAAATCCAAACTTTCTTGATTCACATCATCTTTAATGACTCAGTAACTTTTTTATGGCATGCTGAAACTAAAAGTAATACCTAACAGTTCTGTTTATTAAGTAGCTAGGACCAAACAACTTTTTAAGTATTTATGTTCTAACATCTTAACAGACATTGGAAAATAGATAATAACACATCAGTTGAGATTAAAAAATTAATATTTCCAAAACCAGTTTGGCTCAGTGGATAGAGTGTTGGCCTATGGACTGAAAGGTCCCAGGTTCGATTCCGGTGAAGTGCATGTATCTTGGTTGTGGGCACATCCCCAGTAGGGGTCGTGTAGGAGGCAGCTGATCGATGTCTCTCTCTCATCGGTGTTTCTAACTCTCTATTCCTTTCCTCTCTGTAAAAAAATCAATAAAAATATATTTAAAAATTAATATTTTACTTTATTCTTAAATAACCACAATTATTTATCAAGAAGATATGTATAACTATTAGGCACTGCACAACTTCCTAAACTTTGAAATAAGATTAAAACTTACTTCTTTCATTTTATATTTCTCATTGACTTTCACGTGGTATTTGCTTTTTGTTGCAGCAATCACCAGAAACCTAACTTTACAAAAATATAACATTACCAAAAAGAATATAGCATAATCTAACAAAACAGTGATTTACCTCGAGCTAGTTGTTTGTGGAGTCTGACAAATATAAAACACTATTGTGTTTCTTTCAAAATTTTAAATAGTCCACAAACCCTGGGAATTAAGAAATGATACAGTCAAAGAGTCTCATGCAGTTCTTAACAATTGTGAGGAATCTCTCTATATCCTCCCTCAAGATGATCTCTACAGGATGTGTTGCTAAATAAGTAAGGTAGGAAGAAGAAAGTTTATAAAGTTTATTAACCAAAGGAGGCAGAAATATGAATATAAATATATCTTTCTTATATTTAAAAATGGAAGGAGAAACTATAAAATTATGTCTAATATTTACCTATATGAACAAGAAGGTAATGGAGTAGGGCAGCAGTTCTCAACCTGTGGGCCGCGACCCCTTTGGGGGTCGAACGACCCTTTCACAGGGGTCGCCTAAGACCAGCGGAAAATACCTATTTCCCATAGTCTTAGGAACCAACAGACCGCTCCTCGGTGTAGCAAAGTGTAGCAATGTAGTTTACTGTTGTCATATGAAGACTGTTACCCATGCTACACCACGATTCAAGACAAAATTTCATTTATTTGTAATTAGAAATAAATATTTCACAATATATAATTACATATTGTTTTTGTGATTAACCACTCTGCTTTAATTATGTTCAATTTGTAACAATTAAAATACATCCTGCATATCAGATATTTACATTACAGTTCATAACAGTAGCAAAATTACAGTTATGAAGTAGCAACGGAAATCATTTTATGGTTGGGGGTCATCACCACATGAGGAGCTGTATTAAAAGGTTGCAGCATTAGGAAGGTTGAGAACCACTGGAGTAGGGGGTGGGGAGTCTGAGATAAAGCTAGGTTTTTCTAAATATACCTTGTTTTCCAGCTTTGACATGAATCTTATACATATTTTACATAATTATAATTTTGAAAGCAATCTCAAAAAATAGAAAGCTAAACAAAGTAAATGAACTTAGTTGCACATTGATTTTGTAGCATAACCACACAGATTTTAAAACACAAGAATTAAAAACTGATGTTTTCCTGGCTGGTGTTGCTCAGTGATAGAGCATCAGCCCACTCACTGAAGGGGACTTGATTCCCGATCAAGGGCACATACTTGGGTTGCAGATTCAATTTTTGGCCCCAGTCAGGGCACCTGTGGGAGGCAACCAATTGATATGTCTCTCTCACATCTATGTTTCTCTATATATATATGTCATTCCCTTCCACTCTCTCTAAAAATCATTGGAATAAATATCTTCAGACGAAGATCAACAAAACAAAAACATAGTGTGAAAGTCCTCAATCATATTAACAACTACGAAAACATATTAAGCTCTTGTCAGTTATTGTATTATTGGTGATATTATTGTTGCTCTGAGACTACTTTCTATGTGTATTAATTAAAACAATTATGGTGGTGTTGCTGAGAACTGGGATTCTTAGATAAGCAGATAACTGGGGAAGTAGATAAAGGTGTAAGCTACATGAGAGAAGAAGAAGAAGAAGAAGAAGAAGAAGAAGAAGAAGAAGAAGAAGAAGAAGAAGAAGAAGAAGAAGAAGGAGAAGCCGCCTTGTTGAGTTGGAAAAAAAAATGAGTTCATGACATATTTTGTCCTAAAATATACATTTGTTTCTTCTTAATTCTGCCCTCAAAAGAGCATCCAGCACCAATCCTGCCCTTCAGAGGAAATCTAGTGTAATAGCATAACTATTTAATTCCTTTTCACTTTAGTTAAGTGTCTTCTAGACCCACCTAGGAAACAGTAAACCGATAAGTTTTCTTGTTTCATATAATTAAACCATTGCATTATACCCACTTATTTTACCTCTTTCTCAATTCTTAGCCAAGATAATTCCAGCATCTCCCAAGCTTCAAGTAACTATCGTAGCAATGCATTAGAATTGGTTCCAGGTATACTTGTCACAACATTAAGTCCTAAGTCATGGAAGAATACCCCATATCAATCTATTCTCACTTATCTAGTTTTATATTCTGTCTCTTAGATCCAGCATTTTGAAGTCCATTCCAAGGTATTTTATCTTAGTTTCTGTAAGTATGTATTAGCCAGATCCTACAGATTTTTGGATGACTGAGTCCTTTCCTCCCATGACAGGAACAATAATTTCCTATTGGGCAATGCTAAGGCCTGATCTAAGTAATTAATTTAGAATAATGAGCTTTAAGGACAGATAAATGGAGAACAAGTATCATCTTATGAGGTTATTGTTACTTAGAGCATAATATCTAAGAAAGAGGAATGTCTATCTTCTAGAAATGGGGATAAGTAAGTGAATCTATTCTGTTAATCCAAAGGGGGGATTTTGGAGTTGAGGGTTTTCAAGTATATGCACCCAAATATCTCTATCTTACTTCTCTACCATCTCACCCCTTCCTTAAATGGTCTTCCCTTTCCTATAGAAGACTTTATTGAAACTATGACTGAACCTTTTTTCTAACTTCACTAGTCTCACAATTAGTACCTGTGCTTAATTTTCAGTATTATCTTCCTTCTTGCTTTATTTTTTAAATATATTTTTATTGATTTCAGAGAGGAAGAGAGAGATAGAAACATCAATGATGAGAGAGAATCATTGTTGGACATTGTTGGACATTGTCCAACTGCCTTCTGGCATCCTCCTCCCCCACTGGGGATCAAGTCCACAACCCACACCTGTGCCCTGACAGGGAATCAAACCATGACCTCCTTGTTCATAGATCAATGCTCAACCACTGAGCAACACCAGCCAGCTGCCCTCTTGCTTTAGAATGTGAGATTCTCTTTAAGTACTGCCCCAGTGGCCTTCTGTCTCACAATGTACCTTAAATTGACAACTGGCTGATCTGAACCAATCATTTTCTTTCTTTGGTACTTAACAACAAGCAACCAAATTTGCAATTTTTTATAATTATTATCACCCGCATATCTCTCAAATACTAGAGAACTTATATAAGCAGAACATCTCCTCCAGCTATTCCCAAAACAAGTATAGGTGAAAGTCTTAGTAATTGTAATTCTGCAGCACACCAAGCTCTATCATCACCACACTAACAGAAATGTCAGTTATGGATGCCAGCTGGTCAACAGTTATCCAATTATAGGACCCCAATCCTAGTTTCAACTGTCTTGATTAGTGTTCCCCCAGAAGCAGACATTGATAGAAGGATTCAGTACAACTAATTTATCTGTGGAGTGATCCTAAGATATATGAGCAGAGTAGGGATGTATGTCAAGAAAAAAAGGAAGTGTGTATTATTAAGCAATTACAACTGTGAACATTATAGCCTAATCCCATGATGAATCTTAAAATTGGTCTAGACTACATGCATCAGAGTATTCCCACCCAAGAAGCAAGGGTTCTGCCATTCATTAGCTGAGAGCTGCATGAAGAGAAAGGAAATGCATAGATTTCCCAGCTTTGTCATTCTATCCTGTGATCAGAGAAAACCTCAAAGCAAAAAGGTATAGGAGCTGTCAGTAGGAAGCCACAAATTATGAACTGAATCTATAAGGGAAAAGCATTAGGAGTGGGATATTTTTAGGTTCATCTTTTTGCTCATCTACAAGTCTTTACACCACTGCTGAGGCTATTTTCTCTGTAAACAAGGTTCTTCTCATCACCCCACTCCTACACCCATATCTGATTGAATCTGTTTAAATCCTTTCTGGGTTTCAAGGTCTAATTAAAATATCAAGTCTTCCCTCATCATCTCAGTTGAAATTAATCCATCTGTTCCCTACCTCACCATACCTGTAATCATGGTGCTCTATCTTAGCAGTCTGTACAGTTTGCACAGTAATAGAGTTATTTGAAAAACATCTATCTTGTTCACTAGATTTAAGTTGAGGAGAAGGACCAATCATATTGACATTTCAAAATGTCATGAAATCCCCCAAATCCTTTAAATACAATTATGTTTAATAAGCAACTATTAAATTATTCTATTCATTCAATGAATATTTATTGAGTGCCTACCATATATGAGGCTTAGCGCTAACTCCTTGAGATGTACCAGAGCCAGAAAGGCATGAAAGGTACTTCATCTCTTCATTTTTCTAATTAACTACTAGATTAATCCAACTTTTTTTTTTGCTAGATGTAAATTATCTATTTTTTCTTTTCTTTTCTTTTTTTTTACTCCTACACTGCATCATCCTTGCTCTTATAATAACAGGTAAAATATATTGCACACATACTCCACGTCAGATCATGTTGCTTGTTTAAATTCATTTAATCTTCAGGTTTAAATAAAAAATTCCATTTTATAGCTCTGGTAACTGCGGTATAAGAAATAATAACTTGCTCAAAAGTATAGAGTTCACAAGTGGAGAATAAATGGGTGAGCTTTATACTATCTATGTGATTTACATTCTTACTATTCAAAATGCCCTCTCCAAGCATGCTATACCTATGTCTGCTGATAAGACCAACTGGAATGCCCTCCTACTTTCATCCATTCAAGCCCTGAACAGTAATTGTTATAATTTTATCTCTCTCCAACAGTGTGTCTTTGTTTTTTGAGAGCATATCAAAATTTGGCTTTCTCAATTTTTTGTTATAAAAAGAATTTTTACCAATGATAAAGGTTTTATACTAAGAAATGCAGAATAGGGGAGAATCCAAGATGGCGGCATAGGTAAACACCTACACTGCTGCCTCGCACAACAATTTCAAAACTACAACTAAAAGACAGAACAGATATCATCCAGAACCACAGGAAAGCTGGCTGAGTGGAAGTTCTACAGCTAGAAGGAAAGAGAGGGTCTCACAGAAACCCAGAGGAGCTACAAAAAGCTGAGGTACCGAGACAAGCGCGCTGAGAGAGCGGGTGCCTGAGTACCTGGCTGGCTTTCTCTGGCGAGAGGGAAACGGAGACTCCCAACGGCATTGAGCCCCTTCTCTTACGACACTAAACCCCAGATCCAGCCGAAACTCATACAGGGGAGTTTGGACTGTGAAAAGGGAGAGGTGCACAGAAATTTAGAGGAGTCGCAAAAGATCAAGTCTGGTCGCAGGACAGATTGCTGATTGTGCCACTGGCTTTCGCGAGTGGGCGGGAGACAGACCCTCCATACTGTGCCACTTCTGAGTCCACTGGGCCCCTGTTTCGGGCGAAACCCTGGGACCTAGACTCGTGTGGTCCTGGTGCGCAGGGAAGCCGGAAAGGCAGCAGTTAGAGGCACTGCGGGCGCCGCGCACAAGGACCGCTCCAGGGATTACCCAGTCACGTGAGACTCAGGGGCCGTGGAGGGCGGGGCCGACTGGAAGGCAAGGTGGTCCCTGAAGCCCTGAGACTCCACCCCTCCCAAGCTCAACAGAGGTTTCTGCGGCTTTGCATCTGGTATCATAAGGCTGAATTTAACACAGAAGTTTCCCCGGCATAGTGAAAATGCCGAGACAAGGGAAGGGATCACAAACAAAAAAAATGGAGGAAAAAAAACGGCTAGATATAGAGTTCAAAACCATGCTTATAAGGTTTTTCAAGAATATGCTAGAAAAGATGGATAAATTTAGCGAGAGCCAAGAGGAGATGAAAAAGGACCAACTAGAGATACAAAAGAGCCAACTAGAGATGGAAAAGGTCCTACTAAAGATGATAAAGGACCAAATAGAAATTAAACATACACTGACTGAAATAAAATATATTATACAGAGTCCTAACAGCAGACTAGAGAAAGGCAAGAATCAAGTAAAAAATTTGAAATATAAAGAAGCAGACAACATTCAACTGGAAAAGCAAGAAGAGAAAAGAATCCAAAAATGTGAACATAATGTAAGCAGACTCTGGGACAGTTTCAAGCGTACCAACATCAGAATTGTGGGGGTGCCAGAAGAAGAGAGAGAGCAAGATACTGAAAACCTGTTTAAAGAAATAATGACTGAAAACTTCCCACATCTGGTAAAAGAAATAGACTTACAAGTCCAGGAAGCACACAGAACCCCATATAAAAGGAATCCAAAGAGGACCACACCAAGACACATCATAATTAAAATACCAAGAACAAAAGACAAAGAGAGAATATTAAAAGCAGCAAGAGAAAAACAGTTTATTACCTACAAGGGAGCACCCATACGACTGTCAGCGATTTCTCAACAGAAATGATGCAGGCCAGACGGGAGTGGCAAGAAATATTCAACGTGATGAATAGCAAGAACCTACAACCAAGAATAATCTATCCAGCAAAGCTAACATTCAGATTTGAAGGGCAGATAAAGAGCTTCACGGAGAAGAAAAAGCTAAAGGAGTTCATCAACTCCAAACCAGTATTATATGAAATGCTGAAAGGTACTCTTTTAGAAGAGGAAGAAGAAAAAGGTAAAAGACAAAAAATTATGAACAACATATACATATCTATCAACAAGTGAATCTAAAAATTATGTGAATTAAAAATTTGGTCAACAGAATAAACTGGTGAATATAATAGAATCAGGAGCACAGAAAGGGAGTGGACTGATAATTCTCAGGGGGAAAGGGGTGAGGGGTGTACAGGGAGAGACTGGACAAAAATCATACACCTATGGATGAGATCAATGGGAGGGAGCTAAGGGCAGAGGGAGGGGTGGAAGCTGGGTGGAGGGGTGCTATGGAGGGGAAAAAAGAGAAACAAATGTAATAATCTGAATAATAAAGATTTAATTTAAAAAATAATAATAATAAAAAATAAAAATAAAAAATAAATAAATAAAAAGAAATGCAGAATAGATTGGTCTAGACTACATGCATCAGAGTATTCCCACCCAAGAAGCAAGGGTTCTGCCATTCATTAGCTGAGAGCTGCATGAAGAGAAAGGAAATGCATAGATTTCCCAGCTTTGTCATTCTCCAAAGGGGGAATTTTGGAGTTGAAGGTTTTCAAGTGTATGCACCCATATATCTCTATCTTACTTCTCTACCATCTCACCCCTTCCTTAAATGGTCTTTTAAGGTGTGTGTGGACGTGTGTGTGTGTGTGTGTGTGTGTGTGTGTGTGTAAAATAGGGACAGTTAGACCCTGCAGTTCTTCCAGGGAGGTTGCCAATCTGGGCAGTCTTAGATGGCAAAACCCCACAGCCACCGTAAACACTCTATGGGGGGACACCAGCAGGACAGAGACTGCTTGAGACCAGGATCCAGCCTTGCCACCACCCAGTCTGGTCTCAGAATCAAACCAGGACCCTACAGCCACTCTGGTAGATGACCTGCAACCACGCTGTAGACCCAGGGACACCAAGATTCCAGGCACCAGGTCACAGATTTCTGTGAGTCACGAAGCCAGTCCAGGGATGTCAGGGACATAGAAACTGCCAGATCCCAGCTGCACACTAAGGCTTTCTGCACACACAAAGCAGTGGCGACTCTACCTGACTTTGAACCTTGGTATCAGACACAGGAAGTTTATTTCCCATGACTCATCTCTGAACCCAGGGAGGGAGACTGGACAGAATTCAAGCCTATCTGCTCATCCCTAGGGAGGTAGTTTCTGCAACCAGATCCTGCGCCTATGCAGGGCAGGGAGATAGTGCTGAACTTGAGCCCAGACTTGTGAACTCAGGGAATTTGTTTTGCTCAAATCGTCTCCACACCCAGGCAGGGGAAATGAGGTGAATGCAAGCCTATCTGCTCATCCTTAGGGAGATGGTTTTCTGCAACCAGATCCTGTGCCCACATCGGGAGACAGTGCTGAATTTAAGCTTGGGGGTGCAAACCCAAGGAATTTGCTTTCCATGACCAAACCCTGCACCCTAGCAGAGAGGCTGTGGTGAATCTGAACCTGGATGTGCAGTCTAGGGGAGTTTGTTCCCACAACCAGACCTTGTACCCACACAGGAAGGCAGTGCTGAATTTGAACCTAGGTATATGGACACAGGGAGTTTGTTTTCCACAGTGTACACCCGTGTGATCAGATCCCACACCCACACTAAGTGATAGTGGCACCTGACTTTGATTCAAGGTAAGCACACACAGACAGCTGTTTACTGCAGGGCAGAAGTGGACCTCCTACCAACACAGTGTGACTAAGCAACCCAGTCACCTGGGAAGATCAAGGACCTTGAATCACCCATAGCAACCACACATCTTGGTATCAGAGATCTTCAGTGACACTTGGAGGGTGCAAAACTCCCACTTTGCTAATTGACATCTGAACCTTCTGGTGACAGTCAGAATGGGGAGACAATGAAGCAATCCCCAGAGGAAAGAAAATGAGAAATCGCCAAGTAAGGAAATAAGTGAAATGGAAGCATGCAACATGACAGAAAGAGAATTCAGAGTAGTGGTCATACAGTTCATACACTAGATGTATGAGAAAATCAACAACTTACGCAAAAATCAGGAAGAAATGAAAAATGATATAGCTACAATCAAAAACACCATGGAAGGCTTCAACAATAGACTAGAAGAAGCAGAGGACCGAATCAGCGAGTTAGAAGATCAGGTACAGAAACAAGCCCAATCTGAACAGCAACTAGAGAAAAAAAATTAAAAAGCAGGAAAGCCTAAGGGAGCTTTGGGACAATGCAAAACAAAATAACATACATATAATAGAAATGCCAGGACAAGAAGAGCAGCAATAATTAGAAAATTTATTGAAGAAATAATGACAGAAAACTTCCCTGATATGGAGAAGAAAAAAGTTACTCAAGTACAAAGAGTCTCAAGCAAGATGAATTCCCAAAGACCTTCATGAAGACATGCCATAATTACAATGGCAAATGTTATTGACAAAGAGAGAATCTTAAAGGCTGCAAGAGAGAAACAGAGAGTTACCTACAAAGGATCCCCCATCATAGACATACAAATGATTACTTTAAACAAACTGGACAACCTGGAGAATATGGACATAGTCCTAGAAAAATAGAACCTTCCAATACTCACACAGGAAGATTGTAAAAATCTCAATACACTGATAACTATGGGAAAAAATGAAGCAGTCATCAAAAAGTTTCCAGCAAACAAAAG
The DNA here is from genome assembly GCA_011751065.1 of Lasiurus cinereus. NCBI lineage: Eukaryota > Metazoa > Chordata > Mammalia > Chiroptera > Vespertilionidae > Lasiurus > Lasiurus cinereus. The sequence continues at coordinate 23,229,962 of JAAGEH010000311.1, forward strand.
CCCAGGTCCAGATGGTTTCATAGGAGAGTTGCACCAAACATTCCAGAAAGAAATAAAATCTTTCCTCCTTAGACCATTCCAAAAAATTTAAGAGGAAGGAACACTTCCAAACTCATTCTATGAAGCAAGCATTACCCTAATACCAAAACCAGATAAAGACAACACAATGAAAGAGAATTACAGGCCAATATCCCTCATAAACATAGATGCCAAAATCCTCAACAAAATCCTAGCAAATTGGATCCAGCAGTTCATCAAAAAGATCATACACTGTGATCAAGCAGGATTTATCCCAGGGATGCAAGGATGGTACAATATCTGCAAATTAATAAACGTGATACATCACATAAACAAATTGAGGGGAAAAAAATCACATAGTCATATCAATTGATGCAGAAAAAGCATTTGACAAAATCTAACACCCTTTCTTGATAAAAACTATCAACAAAGTGGGAATAGAAAGATCATACCTCAACATCATAAAAGCCATATATGATAAACCCACAGCCAGCATCACATTCAATGGACAAAAACTAAAACTATTTCCCCTAAGAACAGGAATAAGACAGGGATGCCTTCTCTCACCACTCCTGCTCAACATAGTACTAGAAGTACTAGCCATTGCTATCAGACAAGAAGAAGAAATAAAAGGCATCCAAATTGAAAAAGAAGAAGTAATACTGTCCGTATTTGCAGATGACATGGTACTATACATAGAAAACTCTAAAGACTCCATCAAAATATTCTTAGACTTAATAAATGAATTCAGCAAGGTAGCAGGATACAAAATTAATGTCAAGAAATCTATGGCATTTCTATATAGCAATAGTGAACTTATAGAAAGAGAGACTAAAAAAGCAACCCCATTTACCATTGCAAGAACAAAATTAAGACACCTAGGAATAAACTTACCTAAAGAGGAAAAAGTCCTATATGCAGAAAACTAAAGGACCCTGAAACAAGAGATAGAGGAAGATATAAACAGATGGAAGAACATACCATGTTCATGGTTTGGTAGAATCAACATCATCAAAATATTCATATTACCCAAAGCAATCTATAGATTCAATGCAATCCCCATTAAAATACCAACAGCATATTTCACAGACCTACAATGAACTCTCCAAAAATTCATCTGGAATAAAAAAAAAAGATCCCCAATAGCTGCAGCAATCCTGAGAAAGAACAAAATATATGGGACCTCAATACTAGATATCAAGCTGTACTACAAAGCCACTGTTCTCAAAACAACCTGGTACTGGCACAGGAACAAACATATAGATCAATGGAATAGAATAGAGAACCCAGAAATAGATCCAAACCACTATGCCCAATTAATATTCAACAAAGGAGGCATGAACATACAATGGAGTTAAGACAGTCTCTTTAATAAATGGTGTTGGGAAAATTGGACAGATACATGCAAAAAAATGAAACTAGACCACCAACTTACACCATACACAAAAATAAACTCAAAATGGATATAGGACTTAAACATAAGATATGAAACCATAAAGATACTAGAGGAATCCATAGGCAGCAAAATCTCAGACATATGCTGAAGGAATTTCTTCACTGATACTGCTCCTAGGGCAATAGAAAATAAAGAGAAAATAAACAAATGGGAGTACATCAAAATAAAAGGCTTTTGTACAGCAAAAGAAACCATAAAGAAAGACCACTACATGGGAGAACATATTTTCCAATGGGCAATGGACCTAAACAGAAATTTCTTGAAAGAAAACAGAAGGAAGGCCAAGACACATATGAAAACATGCTCAAAATCACTAATTATCCCAGATATGCAAATCAAAACAAGAATGTGGTACCATCTCACACCTGTCAGAATGGCTATCATCAATAAATCAATAAATGACAAATGTTGGCGAAGATGTGGAGAAAAAGGAACGCTGGTGCACTGCTGTTGGGAATGCAGTTTGGTGCAGCCACTGTGGAGAACAGTATGGAGTTTCCTCAAAAAAACTAAAAATGGAACTACCATTTGACCCAGTAATACTATTTCTAGGAATATATCCCAAGAAGCTAGAACCATCAATCAGAAAGGATTTATGCACCCCTATGTTCATAACAGCACAATTTACCATAGCTAAGATTTGGAAATAGCCTAAGTGCCCATCAGCAGATGAGTGGATCAGAAAACTGTGGTACATCTACACGATGGAATACTAAAAAGGAATTCCTACCATTTACAACAACTTGGATGGAACTGGAGAGCATTATACTAAGTGAAATAAGCCAGTTAGAGAGATAAGTATCACATGATCTCACTCATTTGTGGAATATAATGAACAACATAAACTGATGAACAGAAACAGTTCTGGAGACAGAGAAACATCAACCAGATCATCAAACCTCAGATGGAAGGTAGGGGAAGGTGGAGATAAAAGGGAGAGGTCACCCAAAGGACTTGTATGCATGCATATGGGCCTAACCAATGGACACAGACAATAGGGGGGTGAGGGCTTAAATGGGGAGGAGAGAGGGGTAATGGGGGAATAAGGACACATATGTAACACCTTAATCAATAAAGAAATTTTTTTATATATTTTATTGATTTTTACAGAGAGAAAGGGAGAGGGATAGAGAGTTAGAAACATCGATGAGAGAGAGACATCGATCAGCTGCCTCCTGCACACCCCCTACTGGGGATCAGCCTGCAACCGGGATACATGCCCTTAACCAGAATCGAACCTGGGACCTTTCAGTCCGCAGGCTAACGCTCTATCCACTGAGCCAAACCGGTTTCGGCAAGAAATTTTTTAAAAAAAGAAATGTATGTTCTTCCTCATCATCTTTCCTGAATGTCCTATACTTCTATACAATAAACATTTAAACTTCTCTTTGAAATACATACAAAAGAAAATTATTAGCAAAATTTCAGTGAGCAGCCTCTTCCTTCTGTTCAAGTAAATTTGGTTTAGATATTTTACTATTCTTCTGTTATTCAGTTCTTGAGTTAGGCAAAGAAAGAATTCAGAGTCAAGAACTCTACTGCAAAGTGAAGTTTATTTAGCAAGCAAAGTAAAAGCAACAGGAGAAATCGAGCAGGCTGAGCTGTGGCCTTTTAAAAAGGAAGCCATAGAGGAAGAAAAGTGAGTTGACTGGGCTGCATAAACTCAGGAAACAAGTCATGCAGGCAAAGGAAAGGCCTGTGAAGTCAGGTTCCGAGAGTTATCTCAGGGTGAGCTACCACTGCCCACTACTCCTCTGGTTGCAAGCCTCCTGGGGACCCTTAGAGCTTGAGAGAAAGAAAGCAAAGATACATGCTGAAGAAAGAAGTCATGCTCTAGAGCAAGCCTGTCAAACTCAAAGGCTAACACGGACCAAATAAATGATGCATGTGGCCCATGGGCTGCAAGTTTGACATGCTTGAGAGTGCCTCACTGGATCTTTCCTTTAAAAAATTTTTTAAATTGATTTCAGAAAGAGAAAAATATCGATTGGCTGCCTCCTGCATGCCTGCTACTGAGAATAGAGCGTGAAACCAGAGCATGTGTCCTGACCAAGAATCCAACCTGTCACCGAGACCGGTTTGGCTCAGTGCATAGAGCGTCGGCTTGTGGACTGAAAGGTCCCAGGTTCGATTCCAGTTGGGGGCATGTACCTTGCTTGCGGGCACATCTCCACTGTGGAGCATGCAGGAGGTGGCTGATCGATGTCTCTCTCTCATCGATGTTTCTGACTTTCTATCTCTCTCCCTTCCTCTCTGTAAAAAAATCAATAAAATATATTTTTAAAAAAAAGAAAAGAATCCAACCTGTGTCTTTCTGGTGTTTGAGTCAGTGTGCAACCACTGAACTACACTGGCCGGACTCCTGGGGTGTGTCCTTTAATATGCTGATTCATCAAAATGAGCACATAGAGTGAGGGCTCTGGTCCCTACTGATTGGGGAAGGGATCTTTAGTCAATGCAGCTGGTCCTGATGTCAGCCATGGTGTTACTTCATTTGGTTTTGCTGCTTTTCTGGCCCAGAGCTGAAACACAACTGAGGCCTTGATGTCATATCTAATTTGACCAAAAATTCTGTCTCTGTGACCAACAAAGATTATGTAAGCTGATCAGAACTTCATTGTCCTGAAAGCTTAGTGCTTAAGGGAGCGGTCATGCAAAGGAGGAGACCAGAAGTAAGGGCTGGATAAGGCCCTTTTGAATTAGCTATTGTCTCAAGTTTCCCCATTTCAATGGCCAAGTAATTTTTCTAGCTTTTCACTATCCTTCCTCACTAGGTTAAACAAGGTATGGGCATAAATTTGGAAGAAAGCTGAAAATGTTATTAGAATAAAAAAACTAAGTGTCCTTAGAATTATTTTGACTTCAAGGTAAAGGGCAATGGGAAAATCAAAAGGAAAAAAAAAAAAAGAAAGAAAGAAAAAAAATTTTGTTTAGTTCTAAAATTATTTTCTTTTAAAAACTTAAAATATGTGGCTCATCACATTTTATATTTAAAATGTATTTTATATTACTTAATAAAATTTTCAATTCTAAATTGTATTAGTTAGCAGTGCAGCATATACTGAAAATGTATTAAGTGTTTTTAAAATTCTATTGTGATGCCTGATGTAGGATTGGCAGTATTTAAATGACTCTGGCCTGCAACTCATCATCTCAGGCTGTGAATTCATTAAATTTGAAAGGAGGCAGGCAAAAGATTCATTCTGAGTGGGAGATATCCAGGAGAATGAGCAAGTTGGTCCAGGAGTTGCTGTTGGGCGCCTTTGAAGAATGGTAGCACACCTTTTCCTGAGTAAGATCGGAGTGTTTCAACATATGGTATTTGCAAACACACATGCACCTTCTCCATAAAGAGAAAACAGTCCCTGCTCATCTAAGCTGTCCAAACGGAAATTACTCTACTGCTTCATCCTTCATTGCTTGGTTCAACCACTGTATTATTCATTCCCTACTCTCGGGCCTCTGTATACTATCACAAGGGCTGCTGCAATATTTAGTATTTGAGGTTGGAGATGTGAAGTGATGCATAGATACGGTACTTAGTTTGAGATGATTACAGAACACTGTGACTTGTAAAAGGTACTTAGAGATAAGTAAGTTCGTGAGTTAACTTGAAACCTTAAGGTTAAAGGAATGACAGCCAATAGAATTCTCTGCATTTTCTGAGGATGTGGTTTTCTAGTGAGATAATATTGGATTCTAAAGCTTTTCTTAGAGTGAAGTACACTTCAAACTGGCTTTAAAGATTCATTGTGTAGGCTTAAAAATCTACCTTTAGGAAAAGCGGGCCTGCCAGGTAACCTAGAATGAAAAGAGAAACAAATGAACACTCTTCCTATGGGAATGCCAGGCCTAAAAAGTAATGTAAGAGACAGTTAGCGTTCCTTTTCTTCTTCAAAATCACCATAAAGTGATAATGACCTCAGGAGTCTGTGTGTGTGGCCCATTTGATGTGGTTTGGGCCGAAGGAAAAGCTAAAGACTAAATGTATTTTAAGTAAGTGGGCAAAAACCAAAATAAGTACATCCCTGAGGTCATTATTTCCATTAGCTGACAGCTTGTATACAGTATTAAAAGCATTGTAAAAAAACAATACACACTTTTCCAATGTTTTATTTTCTAAGAGCATTTATCCACACTGTTTCTGAACACTGATTCAAAGTAAAAGTAACTTTTATTCCTGAAGGGAAGCAATGTTTAAACAAACAAGTAAACAAACTATGGTGTTCAGAGCAGCTTCAGTTAAGTAAATATCCTAAACAAGAGCTGCATAAAACAAACCATCAAGGCTAATTATGGTGCATGTGTAACATGCAAAGAAGTGTTTAGCACAGTTTTTAGCAGACTGCATCATTATTGATCTTTATAAAATATATCCCACCTATTTCCAAAATCAATTTGAGGAGGTAGGCCCAATGCTCAGTATGAAATGAAACTGCCATTAAGCTAAGTTTTATTTTATCCACATTTCAAATTAATTTGGGTTAAAATAATTTTATATTTTATCATATATTTATATGATTTTGGTGTGGCCCTTTAAAATTCAACAGATATTGGTCAGTCATGTGTAAATACAGTTGTAGAAGGTGATTCTATAAGTCTAAAAGCTATAATCCCATTATGTACAGAAGATGTATTTGATAGCTGTAAGTCAATAATAAAGATAGTTCAAACAGAACTGTTTATCCCTTTGTGTGGATTTTCTGTATTAGGAAAATATCCCTTCCTATATCTCTGTACTATACATATAGTTCTAAAGATCTGAATGATTCATATGACCCTAAAACATGGCTTAATAATCTTTTCAATCTCCTTTTCTCCTTGGGTTACTAGGAGTGGGTTTTAACTTGCCTGACAGGTATTTTTGTTCATGGTTTCTAACAAATTTCAGAGGAGTACAATCATGTTTCATTTTATTTCTATGATACTTAGGCGGGTTTTGTGACTCAGCATACCATTTTGAAGAAAATGAAGAATAGCTTTTCTCCAAAATGTGTATATCAGAATGGCTAAAATGATAGAGATAGAAATACTAAATATTAGAGAGGAATAAAACAACTGACACCTTTATGCATTGCAGGTGGGAATTTAAATGGTATAACAACTATGAAAAACTCTTCGGCAATTTTCATTAAAAGTAAACATATGCCTACATGGTGAGCCAGCAATTCTACTCCTAGGTTTATTCCTAAAATAAATGAGCAAATTTGTCTATAAAAACATTATAGCCGCATTCTTCTTTTTTTTTTACAATTTTAAAGTATTTTAATTTAAAAGTATTTACATAAAGAAATGTACACAAATTAAATTTGTACTTACCAAATTAAATATACCTATTTAAATTAAATACACAACATGTCGGCCCTAGGTCAAATACCCATATTTATAGATTTCTTCCACTAAATTGATTTGAAGTATGTATTGAGATACTTATCTTTTTTTTTCATTTTTACTTTTTTTTAAATTAAATCTTTATTATTCAGATTATTACATTTGTTCCTCTTTTTACCCTCCATAGCACCCCTCCACCCAGCTCCCACCCCTCCCTCTGCCCTTAGCTCCCTCCCATTGATCTCATCCATAGGTGTATGATTTTTGTCCAGTCTCTCTCTGTACACCCCTCACCCCTTCCCCCCTGAGAATTATCAGTCCACTCCCTTTCTGTGCTCCTGATTCTATTATATTCACCAGTTTATTCTATTGATCAAATTTTTAATTCACTTAATTTTTAGATTCACTTGTTGATAGATATGTATTTGTTGTTCATAATTTTTTGTCTTTTACCTTTTTCTTCTTCCTCTTCTAAAAGAGTACCTTTCAGCATTTCATATAATACTGGTTTGGAGTTGATGAACTCCTTTAGCTTTTTCTTCTCTGTGAAGCTCTTTATCTGCCCTTCAAATCTGAATGTTAGCTTTGCTGGATAGAGTATTCTTGGTTGTAGGTTCTTGCTATTCATCACGTTGAATATTTCTTGCCCCTCCCGTCTGGCCTGCATCGTTTCTGTTGAGAAATCAGCTGACAGTAGTATGGGTGCTCCCTTGTAGGTAATAAACTGTTTTTCTCTTGCTGCTTTTAATATTCTCTCTTTCTCTTTTGCTCTTGGCATTTTAATTATGATGTGTCTTGGTGTAGTCCTCTTTGGATTCCTTTTCTTTGGGGTTCTGTGTGCTTCCTGGACTTGTAAGTCTATTTCTTTTACCAGTGGGAAGTTTTCAGTCATTTCTTTAAACAGGTTTTCAGTATCTTGCTCTCTCTCTTCTTCTGGCATCCCCACAATTCTGATGTTGGTACGCGGAAAGCTGTCCCAGAGTCTCCTTACATTTTGTTCACATTTTTGGATTCTTTTCTCTTCTTGCTTTTCCAGTTGAATGTTGTCTGCTTCTTTATATTTCAAATTTTTTACTTGATTCTTGCCTTTCTCTAGTCTGCTGTTAGGACTCTGTATAATATTTTTTATTTCAGTCAGTGTATATTTAATTTCTATTTGGTCCTTTATCATCTTTAGTAGGACCTTTTCCATCTCTAGTTGGCTCTTTTGTATCACTAGTTGGTCCTTTTTCATCTCCTCTTGGGTCTCACTAAATTTATCGAATTTTTCTAGCATATTCTTGAAAAACCTTATAAGCATGGTTTTGAACTCTATATCCAGTCATTTTTTTTTCTCCATTTCTTTTGTTTGTGATCCCTTCCCTTGTTTCGGCATTTTCACTATGCCGGGGAAACTTCTGTGTTGGATTCAGCCTTATGATACCAGATGGATGCAAAACCGAAGAAGCCTCTGTTGAGCTTGGGAGGGGTGGAGTCTCAGGGCTTCAGGGACCACCTTGCCTTCCAGTCGGCCCCGCCCTCCACGGCCCCTGAGTCTCACGTGACTGGGTAATCCCTGGAGCGGTCCTTGTGTGCACGCGCACCCGCAGTGCCTCTAACCGCTGCCTTTCCAGCTCCCCTGAGCACTAGGACCACACGAATCTAGGTCCCCAGGGTTTCGCCCGAAACAGGGGCTTAGTGGACTCAGAAGTGGCACAGTTCGGAGGGTCTGTCTCCCGCCCACTCGCGAAAGCCAGCGGCACAATCAGCAATCTGTCCTCCGGGCAGCACCGTGCGTGTGCGAGACCGGACCTGATCTTTTGCGACTCCCCTAAATTTCCGTGCACCTCTCCCTTTTCACAGTGCAAACTCCCCCGTATGAGTTTCGGCTGGATCTGGGGTTTAGTGTCGTAAAATAAGGGGTTCAATGCCGTTGGGAGTCTCCGTTTCCCTCCCGCCAGAGAAAGCCAGCCAGGTACTCCGGCACCCGCTCTCTCAGCGTGCGCGTCTCAGTACCTCGGCTTTTTGCAGCTCCTCTGGGTCTCCGTGAGCCCCTCTCTTTCCTTCTAGCTGTAGAACTTACACTCCGCCAGCTTTCCTGTGGTTCTGGATGATATCCGTTCTGTCTTTTAGTTGTAGTTTTGAAATTGTTGTGCGAGGCAGCAGTGTAGGTGTTTACCTATGCCGCCATCTTGGATTCCAGCCCGCATTCTTCTTAATATCTCCAAACTAGAAACAACCCAAATATCCATCAATAGTAGGATGGGTAAATAAATTATGATATATTCATCCAGGGGAATACCACACAGCAATAAAAAAATGAACTATTGTCATATGCAACAATATGGATAAAACTCATAGATATTATGTTCTGCAAAATGCTCTAAATACAAAGAAACATCCTGTATAATTCAATTTACATAAATTCCTAAAACACAAAAAAACTAACTAGTGATGGGTGTCAGAATAATGGTTACCTCTTGGCAGATGGAATACAGATTGAAAAGGAGTATGAAGTCTGATCTGATTATTATTCAGTGATAAAAATATGGATCTTAATTTCAGTGGTAGTTTTACATTTACAGGTATACACCTAAGTTTAAAAAATATCATTTAGCTTCAATAAAACTCTTCTCTATGTTTATGTTTTATGTTTTAATATAAAGATTAAGACAAAGTACACTCATTTGTATGATGCTTTGTATACGCAGGTACTGAAAGTGCTGTGTTACTAAATCAAATTCCCTTTTACCCCTGGAAGGATAGAGGAAGTGATTAAAAAACACATATTACCAAGAAATAGTGCTACTAATAAATAATAACATCTTAAAGAACTATGCAAATGTAATGGGCATTCTGACTATTCTGGATATATGGTTCTGCTTGGCACTGCTTTGGGCCATAAACTCACATTTACTGGTTTGCATTCCTCTGCTGTTGGTGTTTCTTGACAGAAAGTTTGAAAAAGGCTTCTCCACAGAGTATCAAGAAGAGGTGTGGAAGAAACTAATTGAAGGGCAGGAACATTAACCCACAGGAGAGAAAAACAGGAGAACTGACTGTAACAGGATTAGAATTCTTGAACCAAGAGAAGAACCAAGACCAAGAAATTATGAAAGATCATGTTTGGGTTTTGTCCGTATTTTAGAGGGATCAAAAATTTCCTGACACTAACTCAGGCATAAACAAAACAGCGCCCTCAGGGTCATCCTTGTAGTTTTCTAATTGATGGGAAATTAGAAAAAACCTACTTCTAGTCATGTTATTTTAGAACTACATAGTCTGATCTGATCATTTAAACTGTTCTTTTATGTAGGTCCAATGTTTGGGGATAATTACATAATCTATCTATTTCTGCCTATTTTTTTAATATTCTTCTACAGGGTAACATTCAGGTGTATTAGGGAGAAAGCTCACATGATATCTTAATAGCTAAGTGAAGAGACTTCAGATCTGGGAGTTGTACCTCTGGTCTCTTCCTGGTCCCACTTATGGGAGAGGGTTGGGCTGGTTTGGCATAACCCAAGTGTTGGGGCCTATTGACCAAGTTCTATGATGGGGCTTCTGCTGGCTACTGTGGTCAATAAGTGTAAAAGTCATTGTTTTTTTAAGGTAATACTGGCTAATGATATTAAGTAAGTTTCAGGTTTACAACACTCTCATTTGATATTTGTATACATGATCACATGCTTACCACCAGAACTGTAGTTTCTCTCCATCACCATATATTTGACTGACTTTACCATTTTGCCCTCCTCTACTCCCCTTCCTCTATGGCAACTTCCAATCTGTTGTCTGTGTTTATACATTTGTTTTACAAGTCATTCTTAATTAATTTCATCAAGACTGAATGGTCTTTCTCAGCTCCTGCTGGCTATGTAGCCTGCCAAGTCTCTTCCAAGTCCTCCATTCCAGTTCACTAGTCAAGCATAAGTCCCAGGGGAGGCCCAGTGGACCTTGACTCAATACCCATGTCATTAGGAAACAAAAGAAGGCACAGTTGAACAGACCACCATGTTTCTTGATGCTACTGCTTCATCATGCTACTCTGCCATCTTAACCATACTGTCCACTCCATAGTGCACAGTGATCTCCTGAAAAGTCCCAACTGTGAAATGAGTCGAATGGCATCTGTCCTTGAAACCTCCTCCCATTCATTTACTCTCTCCCTCCTCACCAAAATCTAGGAGGAGATACTTGAATTGATATGTATTTTTACTTCTTCTATCTTTCTTTCTCTCCTCAGGATCACCTAAAACCATTAGTTGCCTTTTCTTTTTAACTCCCTGTGTCAGATAAGGACAATCTTCATGTCTTCAGCATTAAAGGTGAAAGTATTATCTTGCCTAAATTCTGGTAAAAAAAAAATTCTGAAATTTGGTTCACTTGACTTAAATTCTTTATATATTCAATCAGAGTCAAAGAAAATTCTTTCTTTTTGTTATCATTGTTCAACAAAGCCCAAATTTCTAGTCCATTATTTTGATGCAAAATCCTATTTTGAATTTCAGAAGCTGAATTTCAACTCTCTTTTTTTGTTCTTGTAACATATACCCTATTTGCTCCCACCCACCCTGTACCCACACCCACCCCCGGGCAGATGAAGGGTTGATTAGGAGAAAAATCTTATATAGAGAACATACTTTTTTTTTTAGAGAGAGAGTGAGAGAGAACTAGTATAAATTTATTTAAGTTTATTTGAGCCAAATTGATGATGTGCCAGGAAGCAGGATCTCAAATGCTCCAAAATATTCTTTTTTAAAAAAAAAATGAAGTACTAATCCCATTATATCCAAAACTTTTCTTAACAAGCTCCATCTAGATCATGCTGGTTAAGAGCAATGAGAGAGTCCCTAGGTTTTGGATCATGTTCCATAACTTTTTGGCTCTTTTTCACATTTCTAGAATATTTACTGCTGCTGACTAAAAAGAACATAGAACTATAAGAGAAAGGGCAAGTTCCAAAGTTACAATCATCAGCACAACATCATCATCAACTGTCATTCTCCTCCTCACAGCTGCTATTAACTACCCACTGAATTCTTATTGTGTGTGCTATGTGTCTGTAATGGAAAAACTGAAGCTATTGAGGTTATGTAACTTGCCCAGATCCCATGGTATGGAAGTGGTAGAGGCAAGATTTTAACCTAGGATAGTCTGACACTGAAACCTGTTATATCCAATGTCCATTTCACAGACTGTGAAACTAGAGCTCAGAAGATTTAAATGACTAGCCTAGCGTGACACCATCAGTAAATTTATCCTTAGCCTGCACTCTTTCCACAAGACTACACTGCCTCTCAGCAGTGTGCACCAAACACCATGCCATATGCATTCCTATGCTGCCTCCCAACACACAGCATAATGTTCTAAACACAGAGAGCATCGAAGAATGTGAGAGCTGGTAGGAATTGTGAAACAAAACAGAAATTTCTGCTTTTGCACAAGTGAATTCTGGTAAGAATCAGGCCTAAAACTCCCATCTCCTGCATTTTTTTCTCCTTCCCTGCCTCCACTAGGTATTTGTTTATTTTGTCCCATTCCAGAGCCTAAGAGAAGAAAAACGTGTGGAGAAGAACATGTGGTGGCAGTCAGAAAGAGTGGGTGGACCAATCCCTGCAACTCTTGAAAGAAGAAAGGGGTACTGGGCCCGGTCCAAGAAGTGTCCCCGGGGGCTCCTGTCAGCAGGAATCCCCGCATCTCCACATGCGGATGCGAGAGAAGTGCCTGGCAGATTCAATCACACAGTGACTCAAATGTCACAGCATGACTATAGAGAAAGAATAATAGTGGAAGCATGCGGCCAATTTTCAACAGAAGGGCTCAGGATAAGGAAGCTTAAGAAAATTGCTGAAGAGGATGATAATGACAATAATAAAAACAAATAGCTACCATTTATTGAGCATTTATGTGTCTGGCACTGGGCTACACACTTTACATATCAACCTGATGAAGTATAGTTATTATCCCCATTTCATGAGGAGGAAACTGAGGCATGGAGGGACTGAGGAGGTTGCCCAAGGACACACAGCTCTTAAGGATAGAGCTTGGATATGAACCTGGGTCTGCCTAACTTTGAGTCTGTGCACATTCGCCTGGAATCATAATAGCAGTCATTAGACACCCAAGGCTGCAGTAAATGCTGGGTGTACATCGTCTTCATTCCTTCTCACAAACAGCCTGCTCAGTGTGTCTCTCCTCTCCATTTTATAGGTGAGGTGAAAAGCTCAAAGACACTAATTGTTCAAGGTCACACAGTTAGTTAGTGACAGAGCCAAGATTCAATAAGTTTTGTTCTTTTTATTATTATTATTGATTTTTACAGAGAGGAAGGGAGAGGAATAGAGAGTTAGAAACATTGATGAGAGAGAAACATCAATCAGCTGCCTCCTGCACACCCCCTCCTGGGGAAGTGCCCAAACCAAAGTACATGCCCTTAACTAGAATCAAACCTGGGACCCTATAGTCCACAAGCCGACATACTATCCACTGAGGCAAACTGGTTAGGGTCAGTTTTATTCTTGTTGTGAGCATGAAAATAACCACAACAAAAAGTTAACATGACTGGCTAAAAATAATGTTAGTGGAGAATTGTCCATCTCATGTGCTATTCGTGACTAACTCTTGGTGAATCTGAAAAGCTGCCTGTGACCCAGGCACTGAAATAAGAGAAGCAGTAGTTTAATTTAGTCATTTTCCCTGTGAATGTAGAACCACCTTCACCATCCTAAGAGACAATGTCAGACACTTGTGTAACCACCCACACTCTTAGAATAAAGGTATTCATCTCTTCCCCACAGGCTCACGACCTAACCCCAAGCCACAAAGATAAGAAAAAAAAGATATAATAAAATATAAAAGATACACACAACCAAAACCCAGGAAACTTTTTTTCCCCTTGGAAAATCATAGAAATATTCCAATAAAAATCCAGTTCTATAATTCAAAAGATTCCTAGTCTACTAGTCTCTACATCATTCAAGTATGAATAATTCAACAAAAAACAAAATAACATGATTCTTAAATCTCCAAACAAATGCTCCTCCTCAGTTATGGACAAAGGCAAACTAAAAATAGACAAAGTTAAAAAGATCGAAAAAATGGCAGCAGAAGAGACAGACGTGTCCTGAGCCTTGTTCTGGAGCAGATAGAAAGAACAGCTGAGAGTTGCATGGGGAATGTTTGTTGGTGAGTTGAGGGACAGCTATACTTCAGGAGATGGTGGGGGACTACTGGATGGGGCTCCCCTGACCGGGCTGCCCCCACTGCTGCTGGGTTCCCTCCCGGAGCTAAAGTAGATGTTATCGGAAGCCTGAAAATCTATAACTATGGTACCCGCTGAACAGCTGTGAACCCCAGAACGCCAGTCCCCAATTGCACAACACACAGATTCAGAGGAGCTCTACACTCCACCATGGAAAGGTCAGATTTCACCTGGGATAAGGTGAGGTCTCTGGTCCCAGCAAGAGAGAGAAACAGGTGCACAGCAGGAGCTGGAGACCAGGGGAAGTCTGCACCTAGAAAAATTTATGGCTGTTGGGGCTGGTGTGAATGTGGAAGGGGGTCCTCAAAGCCGCTAACAAAGGGAACTCTAAAAAGCAACCCATTTTGATCTGCCACAAAAGGACAGCCTAACTTTAAAAAAAAAAAAATTTAAGTGTGCTGGCTGCTTAGACCCAAGGGGGAAAAAAAGACTGCACAGATTTGCACGCAGACCTGGAGTTCACACACTTATGCTGGCTCTTTTTTCTCTTTAAATCCTTGCTTCTGATTACTAAGTCCAATACATAGGCTCACCCAACTGGGGACACCCTAAAAACTGGTAGGTTGTTTTTCTGGAACCTGGTGATCAAAGTAGGCATCAACAGTAAAGGAAGTAAACAAAATAGAGGCAAGCAACCTGTCAGAGAAAGAATTCAGAGAAATGGTCATAAGGTAGTTGAAAAAAATTAAAGACAAATTCTATAATATGTGTAAGAACCAAGAGGAAATGAAGGAGAACCAAGAAGAAATGAAAAATGATATTGCTGCTATAAAGAATTCAATAGAAAGCAACAAGAAAAAGCAGAGGACTGCATCAGTGAGCAAGAAGACAAGGTAGGAAGAAATACCCAAGTAGAGCAGCTTCTAGAAAAAAAAATTAAAAAGCAGAAAGAGCCTAAGAGAATTTTGGGACAACACAAAACAAAACAACATCCATATAATAGAGGTAACAGAAAAAGAGGAAACTGAGCAAGGAATAGAAAACCTGTTAGAAGAAATAATGACAAAAATTCCCCTGATATAGGGAAGAAAAAACCCACACAAATGCAAGAAGCTTGAATCCCAAGCAAAATGAAGCCCAAAAATTTGATACCAAGGCACATTATAATTAAATTGGCAAGAACCAACAACAAAGTAAAAATATTAAAAGAGGCCAAAGAGAGAAAGAAAGTAACCTACAAAAAAATCTCCATCATACTAGAGACTGATTTCTCAACAGAAACTCATCAGGCCAGAAGGGAATGGAATGAAACACACAAAGTCATGCAAAGGAAGGATCTGAATCCAAGAATACTGTACCCAGCAAGGCTATCAATCAAAATTGAAGGTGAAATCAAGAGCTTCAGAGACAAAAGAGGACTAAGGGAATTTATTAGCACCAAACCAGCAATGCAAGAAATGCTAAAAGGACTGCTCTAAAAAAAAAGAAAAGAAAAGAAAGAAAGAAAAGTAAAGAAAGAAAAAGAGAAAAAGGAACATGGGTAAAGAATAAAAATGGCAACAAATAAGTACTTATCAATAAAACTTTAAATGTAAACAGATTAAATGCCCCAATCAAAAGACATAGGGTTACAGATTGTATAAAAAACACACAATGGACATATCTGCTGTCCACAAGAAACCCACCTCAAAAAAAAAGATGCACACAGACTGAGGGTGAAGAGATAGAAAAAGATTTTTCAGACGAATGGGAAATTTAGAAAAAGCTGGAGTAGCAATACTTATATCTAACATTAGATCTCAAAGTGAAGGATATAACAAGAGATAAGGAAGGGCACTTCATAATACTGAAAGGAGCAATCCAACAAGAAAAAATAACTTTGGTAAACATATATACACCCAATACAGGAGCACCCAAATACATAAAAAAACTCCTGGGGTATATCAAGGGAGATTGACAGCAATACAATTATAGTAGGATACTTTGATACCCCACTATCACCACTAAACAAATCCTCTAAACAAAAAATCAGCAAAGAAGCATCAATCCTAAATGACTCATTAGACCAGATGGAATTAATTGACATCTTCAGAACATTTCACCCCAAAGCCACAAAATATACATTCTTCTCAAGTGCACATGGGTCACTTTCAAAGATAAACCATATGTTGGGTCATAGGCAAAGTCTCTTCAAATTCAAGAAGATAGAAATCATATCAAGCATCTTCTCATATCACAGTGGCATAAACTGGAAATCAACTACCATAAAAACAATCCAAAAAAAAAAAATCAGACACATGGAGACTAAACAGCACATTGATAAACAATGACTGGGTTACCAGAGAGATCAAAGAAGAAATTTAAAAAAACAAAAAAACATTATGGCAACAAATGAGAATGAAAACACAACAATCCAAAATCTATGGGACACAGTGAAAGCAGTCTTGAAAGGGGAGTTCATAGCTCTACAAGCCTACTGCAAAAAACAAGAAACAATGGTAATAAATAACCTAACCTTACAACTCAAAGAGTTAGAAAGAGAGCAACAAGAAAAGCCCAGTGTAACCAGAAGGAAGAAAATAATAAAGAATATAGAGGATATAAATGACATTGAGACCAAAAAAACAATACAAGAGATCATAAAATCAAGAGCTGGTTCTTTGAAAGGATAAACAAGATTGATGAATCTCTAGCCAGGCTCACCAAGAAGCAAAAAAAGAGGACCCAAATAAACAAAATCAGAAATGAAAGAGATGAAATTACAACAGACCCCACTGAAATACAAAGGATTGTTAACAAATACTCTGAAAAACTATTCCAACCAACTGAACAACCTGGAAGAAATGGGTGTATTCCTTGAAAAATAGAACCTTCCAAAAATTAATCAGGAAGATTCTAAACATCTTAATAGGCCAATAACTATGGAAGAAATTGATGCAGTCATCAAAAATCTTCTAGCAAACAAAAGCCTGGGGTCTGATGATTTCACAGGAGTTTTACCAAACATTAAAGGAAGAACTAAAACCTATTCTACTTAGACTATTGCAAAAAAATTCAAGAGGAAGAAACACTTCCAAACACCTTCTATGAAGCCAGAATTACCCTAATACCAAAACCAGATAAAGACAACAAAATGAAAGATAATTACAGGCCAATATCCCTCATGAACACAGATGCCAAATTCATCAACAAAATTCTAGCAAATCAGATCCAGCAGTACATCAGAAAGATCATACACCATGACCAAACAGGATTTATACCAGGAATGCAAGGATGGTACAATAACTGCAAATCAATAAACGTGATGCATCACTTAAACAAATTGAGGGAGAGAAATCACATAGTCATATCAATTGACACAGGAAAAGCATTTGACAAAATCCAACACCCTTTCTTGATAAAAACTCTCAGCAAGGTAGGAATAGAAGAATCATACCTCAATATCATAAAAGCCATATATGATAAACTCACAGCCCACATCACACTCAATGGGCAAAAACTAAACCATTTCTCCTAAGAACAGGAACAAGACAGGGATGCCCACTCTCACCTCTCCTGTTCGACATAGTACTGAAAGTATTAGCCATTGCAATTAGACAAGAAGAAGAAATAAAAGGCATCCAAATTGGAAAAGAAGAAGTAAAGCTGTCCTTATTTGCAGATGACATGATATTGTACATAAAAAAAGACCTCCTCCAAAAACTAATAGATTTAATAAATGAATTTGTCAATGTAGCAGGACAACATTAATATCAAGAAATATTTGGCATTTATATATACCAACAGTGAACTTACAGAAAGACAGACTAAAAAAGCAATCCCATTTACCATTGCACCAAAAAAATTAAGATACCTAGGAATAAGCTTAATTAAGGAGGTAAAATACATATATGCAAAAAACTGAAAAAAATAGAGGAAGGCAGATGGAAGAACATACCATGTTTATGGATTGGTAGAATCAACAGCATTAAAATGTCCATACTACCCAAAGCCATCTATAGATTCAATGTACTCCCCATTAAAATACCAACGGTATATTTCATAGACCTACAATGAACTCTCCAAAAATTCCATCTGGAATAAAAAAAGACCCCAAATAATCACAGCAATCCTGAGAAAGAAGAATAAAGTAGGTGCAATCTCAATACCAGATTTCAAGCTGTATTACAAAGCCATTGTTCTCAAAACAGCCTGGTACTGGCACAAGAACAGACATATAGACCAATGGAATAGAATAAAGAATCCAGATATTGACCAAAAACACTATGCTCAATTAATATTTGACAAAGGAGGCATGAACATACAATGGAGTCAAGACAGTCTCTTCACTAAATGGTGTTGGGGAAATTGGACAGATAACATGCAAAAAAATTAAATTAGACCACCAAATTATACCATACACAAAAATAGATTCAAAGAGATACAGAACTTAAACATAAGAGAGGAAACCATAAAAATACTAGAGGAATCCACAGGCAGAGAAATCTCAGACATATGCCGAAGCAATTTCTTCACGGATACTGCTCCTAGAACAATGGAAGCTAAAGAGAAAATAAATAAATGGGACTACATCCAAATAAAAAGCTTTTTTCACAGCAAAAGAAACATCAACGAAACAACAAGAAAGCCCACATATTTGCAATGTTATCACTGATAAAGGTTTAATCTTCAACATCTACAGGGAACTTATATAACTTAATAAAAGGAAGATAAATGATCCAATAAAAAATGGGCAATTGACCTAAATAGAATCTTTTTAAAAGAAGATAGAAGGAAGGCCAAGAGACATATGAAAACATGTTCAAAGTCACTAATCATCCAATGTAAATCAAAATGACAATTCAGTACCATTTCACACCTGTCAGGATGGCAATCATCAACAAATCAACAAATGACAATTGTTGGTGAGGATGCAGAGAAAAAGGAACCCTCGTGCACTGCTGGTGGGAATGCATACTGGTGCAGCCACTGTGGAGAACAGTATGGAGTTTCCTCAAAAAACTAAAAATGGAGCTTCCTTTTGACCCAGTAATCCCACTTCTATGAATATATCTCAAGAAACTAGAAACACCACTCAGAAAGGATATATGTACCCCTATTTTCATAGTAACACAATTCACCATAGCTAAGATTTTTAAACAGCCTAAATGCCCATTAGCAGATAAGTGGATTAGAAAACTATGGTACATCTATACTGTGGAATACTACACTGCTATAAAAAAAGAAGGAATTCTTACCATTTGCAATTGATGGACCTGGAGAGCATTATGTTAAGTGAAATATGCCAGGCAATGAAAGAAAAATACTATATGACCTCACTCATTTATGGAAAATAAAGAACATTGTAACCTGATGAATAAAAAGATAGATACAGAGGCAGTAAATCACTGAACAGACTGTCAAATTATAGTGGAAAGGCTGGGGAGTGTTGGGGAGGAAGGAAAATAGATCAACCAAAGGACTTGTATCCTTTGGTGTGTTTATATAAGCACACCAATGGTCACAAGACTCTGTGTGAGGTAGGATAAGGGTATGTAACAGGGGTTAGGGGAGGCTGGGGAAAGGTCAATGGGGGGAAAAAGGAGATATATGTACTAATATATGTAATACTTTAAACAATAAAAAATATTTAAAAAATAATAAAGGTAAAATAAATTAAAAATTAAATTTAAATTAAAATTAAAATAGACAAAGTCAATTTTAACCAAAAGTATTGGCAAAGTTGTAGAGGGAAATCACTCTCATGTATTGATGTGGGAGCATAAATTCATCCGACCCCCAAGGGAGGGCACTTTTGCAGCATTTATCAAATTTATAATTTATGTACCATTTGACCCAGCAATCCACTCCTAAGAATTTATCCTTCAGATTTACTTACATGGGTACAAAGTGGCCTATTTATAAAGTTATTTATTGCAGCATTTTTTAAAAGCAAAAGATGTGAATCAATACAAATGTTCATCAAGAGGAAACTGTTCCTAAATCATGTTTCAGCCATGCAGTGAAGCACCACAGCCCATGGGAGGAATGAGAAGCTCTTTACATTCAGAGACAAAAAGGAGTCTGAGATCTGTTGTCAATAGTGAAAGGAGCAAGATGCAGGACAGTGAATGGTATATATGACCATGTGTTTAAAAAGTTAGCAGAAATTTCAAATATGTTACTTATATAAGACTAAACATATTTGTAAAATACACAAGAAAATGCCAACATTTATTGCCCTGCAGGAAGGGAAGAGAGTATCTAATGAATACTGGGAGGAAAGACTCATTCATTGCCCCCCTTACATCTTCTGAATTTTTAAACATGGGACTATATCTCTCTTATTCAAAAAAACATCCTGTATAATAAAGGCTAATATGCAAATCAGCCAAATGGTGGAACAACTGGTCACTATAATGCACAATGACCATGAGGGGGCAGATGCTCAATGCAGGAGCTGCCTGCTGATGATCAGTACGCTCCACAGGGAGGAGCACCACTCAGCCACAAGTTGGCTGGTGAGCACAGCAGCAGTGGCGGGAGCCTCTCTAAGGATGTCCAACTGCTGGCTTAGGCCCACATTCCCCAAGGGTTCCCTGACTGTGAGAGGGCACAGGCCAGGATCAGGGACACCCTCTCCTCTGAATGTATGAATTTCATGCACCAGGCCTCTAGTTTTAAATAAAATATAAATAAAGTTTTTTTTTAGTTGCTTTCCCCACAATGAGTAAAGTGCAGAATAGAACAAGAGTAGGAAAAATATTTTCTTTTTCTTATATTTGCTTATTGATTTTGAGAAAGAGAGAGATAGAAACATTGATTTGTGATTGCACTTATTTATGCATTCACTGGTTGCTTCTTGTACCTGCCCTAACTTAGGGATCGAACCTGCAACTTTAGCATACTAGGAATGACACTAACCACCTGAGCTATCCAGCCAGGGCCTAAAAATATTGTTTGTCATAAACATGAATACTTTTTAAAATGTAAATAATTTCAGTAAAGATTAGAAAGCTTTTTTAAATAATTCCCAATAGAATTTTTTTTTTACTATTAACAGAAAACATCAACTATTGTGCTCCTAAGTGTTCAAAAAAGTTGAACTGGTTATATCATTTTTCCTTAAGAATAATTTCTTTTTCCAATTTAGTAAAGAGATTTTTGTTAGTTTATTTGTTTTTGTTTCCTAGAGTAACTTACAGCCTAACTCAACATCTCTTTAGAAAGATAGTGATACTTGAATTCAAACTTGAGATGTTTCTAGAGGTTTCAAGAATTCCAATGGCATCGTTCATTTTCACATCAAGGGTTCTGAAATGTGGTCACCCTTGATAACCATGCTCTGATCAGTCTCCTGCTTAGAAAATGCATCAGTGAAAATTCTACATTTTCATTTTCATTTGTGAACATGGCCCTACAAGGCTTTTTGATTCTTTAAATGTTTTCAAATGTTAATTGAAGAGCTATACCAAGTCATATGCAGCATAACTTCAAGATACTCTATTCTTTATAAAGTGACATTTCCTACAATTGTAGAAAAATATAGATAGAAACTACTAAATGGCCACTAAATCAACAAAACAAAATCGCTCTTTTGATATGTGATTATAATGTACATGAGACATAAGAAGCCTAGCATAAGGCATGAACCTGATAAAATGAAAACTGTTAAGAGATCAATAACACTACTGTGCTAAGTTCTGTGGAACAGGTATATCAAGTCGAAGAAGTTTCCGTTTCTATTAATGTATGAATGCATAAAATAGAACCAAACCTACTGAATGATTGTATTCTGTCCCCATTCGTGGACTAAATATTCTTTAAGCAAAACATTAGGGGCTGGTGAATAGGGCAGGAGGCCAGTAAAGAAAGCCATTTCAAAATGCCTTTTAAAGGCTACTTAGAACTCAGAGGAATAATAAGAAGATCAAACCACTTTACAAGAGAGATAGTAGAACTTCATATGAAGCTAGTTGGTGTAACTGGATTTTGACCAACACTAGTATTGCAGCCTTATCCTACTATATATATGGCTACTATGAATCATAGACAAATTTAAAAACTAAATACGATTTTGTCACTACCTAGTATAGATTCTTGCTATTCAAAGTGATGTCTATACCTGAATAGACACTTCTCCAAAGAGGATATACAGATGACCAACAGACATATGAAAAGATGCCCAATGTCATTAATCATCAGAGAAATACAAATTAAAACCACAATGAGATATCAGCTTACACCTGTCAGAATGGCTATCATCAATATATCAATAAATAACAAGTACTGGCAAGGATGTGGAGAAAAAGGAATCCTCATGGACTATTGGTGGGACTGCAGATTGGTTCAGCTCCTCTGGAAAACAGTGTGAGTTTCTCAAAAAATGAAATATGGAATTGCCTTTGACCCAGCAATTCCACTTCTGGTTATATAATCAAAGAAACCCAAACACTAATTCAAAAAATGTATGCACCCGCCGAAACCATTGGCCTATGGACTGAAAGATCCCTGGTTCGATTCAGGTCAAGGTCATGTATCTTGGTTGCAGGCACATCCCCAGTAGGGGGCATGCAGGAGGCGGGTGATCAATGTCTCTTTCTTTCATCAATGTTTCTAACTCTCTATCCCTCTCCTTTCCTCCCTGTAAAAAAAATCAATAAAGTATTTTTTTAAAAAAAGAAAAGATTGTCTTAAAACTTTTTAAAATATATATATGCACCCCTATGTGCATTGCATAACTATTTATAATAGCCAAGATATCGTAGCAGCCCAATTATTTATCAATAGATGAGTGGATAAAAAAGCTGTGGTACATTTACACAATGCAATACTCCTTAGCTGTAAAAAAGAAATCTTACCTTTTGCAACAGCATGGATGAACCTGGAGAGTAGTATGCTAAGTTAAATAAGTTAGTCAGAGAAACAAATACCATATGATTTTACTGGTATTTGGAATCTAAAGAACAAAAAAAAACAACAAACAAAATTAAAACAGACTCATAGATACAGAGAACAAACTGATGATTGCCAGAAGGGAGAAGGGTTAAGAGAGTGGGTGAAAAGGGGGAGGAATTAAGTACAAATTGGTAATTACAAAATAGCCATGGAAATATAAAGTATAGTATAGGGAACAGAGTCAATAATCCTATCTAATAAAAGAATAATATGCAAATTGACCATCACTCCAACACACAAGATGGCTGCCCCCATCTGTTCAACGATGCCTGGCCCCATATGGATACAAGATGGCTGCCACAAGATGGCCAGCAGGGAAGGGCAGTTGGAAGGAAACAGGCTAGCATGGAAGGGCAGTTGTGAGCAATCAGGCCAGCAGGAGAGGGCAGTTGGGAAGAACCAGGCCTGCAAGGGAGGACAGTTACAATCACCAGGATGGCAGAGGAGGGAAGCTGGGGGCAACTGGGCCTGCAGGGAAAGACAGTGGGGGAGAACCAGGCCTGAATGGCACAGTAGTTGGGGGGGAGCAGGCCTGCAGGGGAGAGCAGTTAGGGATGACCAGGGCTGCAGGGGAAGGCAGTTAGGGACAATCAGGCTGGCAGGGGAGTGGTTAGGGGATGATCAGGCTAGTAGACAAAAGCGGTTAGAGGCAATCAAGAAGGCAGTCAGGTGATCAGATGGGAGCCATCAGTCCTGGATTGTGAGTGGGATCCCAGATTGGAGAGAGTGCAGGCTGGACTGAGAGACACCCCCGCTATGCACAAATTTCATGCACCAGGCCTCTAGTATTGTAATGCCTATGTATGGTGCCAGGTGTACTGAAAATCTAACCATTATACTGCATACTAAAACTAATACAAAATAATACTGAATGTAAACTGTAAGGAAAAAATAAAATTAAAATAAGTTTTGAGGATAAAACACTGCAAAACAAACAAAGTGTGGTCTATAGATCAGCAGTATCAGAAATATCTGGGAACACAATAGAAATTTAGAATCATTTCATACCCACCTCAGACTATGAAATTAAAATTCACATTTTAACAAGATCCTCAGGTGGTGATTTAGACATTAAAGTTTGAGGACCACTGGAATAGAGCATGAACATGAAAAGCGGACAGATCTGTGTTGAAATCAGAGCTCTGGCACTTAACTTTGTGAATGAGCAAATTATATAACCTCTTGAAACTCCCATTTCCTCATTTTATAAATGGAAATTGTAATAGTTGGCTTATATGTTTGTTGTGACAATTAAATGAGAGCATATTTGGAAAACAGCAAGTAGAGTACTAGGCATCAAGTATGCATTCCATGAATATTAATGCTCTTCTTCTTTTCTTCCCATTTTAAAAGATAATAAAACATTTAAATAATAAGAAGTAAAGAAACGATACAAAGACTGCAACATTAAGAAATTCTTAAATCATCCTACAATATTTTTGAGAACTAAGCTAAGACTTCAACCCACAGTTAAGCCAGTGTCTTTGGCTGAGTCCATTAACACAGGCAGGAACTCATGTTCTTACACAGCCATCACTGATAAACTCCAGGGTGCATTTTAAACAACATAAGCCCATCATTAATGTTATAAAAATATTCAAAACGCATGTCCTGCTGACTCATTTTCATATACAAAGACAAATCAATTGTCAACATACAAATATAAATTTATATATTTTTTGTCTTCCAAATCATATAATCAATTAGGAATGTTGCAATTACTATCTATTGATTGGTATCTATAAATTACTACCTTAGGATGGCTTTAAAGAAATTAGCCCTAGCTGGTGTGGCTCAGTGGCTAAGCCTGCAGACTGAAGAGTCTCAGGTTTGATTCCGATCAAGACACCATGCCCTGGTGTTCCTGGCACAAGAGTAGGTATGTAGCCTGGCCAGTGTCGCTTAGTGGTTGAGTGTGGAGCCATGAACCAGGAGGTCATGGTTCAATTCCTGATCAAGGCACACATGCCTTGGTTGCCAGCTCAATCCCCAGTAGGGGGTATGCAGGAAGCAGCCGATCAATAATTCTCTCTCATCACTGTTGTTTTTATCTCTCTCTCCTGCTCCTGTCCTCTCTGAAATCAATAAAAATGTATTTAAAAAAGAAATAATAACATTAAAATAATAATAGATTAATTGTACTGCCTGCCTACTTGTTTTCTAAAATATTTTTTATTGATTTTAGACAGAGAGGAAGGGAGAAAGATAGAAACAGTGATGAGAGAGAAATGTCAATAAGTTGTTTCCTGAACCCTTCCTACTGGGAACTGAGCCCCCTGGGCATGTGCCCTGACTGGTAATTGAACCATGACCTCCTAGTTCATGGTCCACACTCAATCATTGAGCAGCACTGGCTAGGCTTCATACCTACTCTTGTGCCAAGAACTGGGTTAGACTATTCACATATTTACAGCAAAAGAGAAACACTTAGAGGAACAATTGTAATGATCTGAACAATAAAGATTTATTAAATTTAAAAAAAAAGAAAAACACTTCAGTGGGTTGTCTTTATAAGAAGCACCTTCGAAGAAGTGATGCAAAATTATTGAAGGGATTGAGAATGTCTTTCTCTGTGGCGATGAAAGGGAGGAATTTTTCCCCTATCTTTCTGGGTTCTTACCTTTGATCCCTGAAACACAAAATAGATTAACATGGGAAAAACAAACAGAAATTTATTAACATGTATACCTCATATATATATGGGAGATCCCCTAGGAAAAATGAGTAACTCCCCTGGCGTAGAATTCAGGGTTAAATACCATCTTACTAGAAAGAAAGGGGAATGTAAGCCTCTTAGGGGAAAGTAAATCATTTTTAGAAAAAATGAATGGATTTACCAAGCTCTGAGGCTTTCCTTTCCCAGAGAGCCAGGTGATTGCAACTGACGAAGATGTCTTTTAGAAAGAGAAATGCCATACCTGTCAAGCATGACTCAGTGGTTGAGCATAGCTCTATGAACTAGGACCATTTCAATTCCTGGTCAATAATTCTCTCTGATCATTTATGTTTCTATCTATCTCTCACTTTCTCTTCTTCTCTGAAAAAAAAACAAAACATTTTTTTTAAAAGAGAGAAATTCCAAGTCACAGACATTTGATCTTGAAGAAATTCTGCATCAACCCACAGCCCTAGCCTCAACACATAGATCATCAGAAGAAGCTAACACCAAAGAAAATTATGGCTCCTTCTTAGAAGAATAATACCAAAAATACTAACATGAAAGGAAGGCAACAAAATGACAAGCCATGCCAGAAAAAGCAAAATGCATGGACAAAACCAAAGAATAATTTTAAATAACCTTAATACTAGTAAATAGTCTCAGGGAGATAAGAAAGATAATGCAAACCAGCACCTACAACAAGAAGACATAAAGAAAAACCAAATGGATGTACTAGATATGCAAAATATAATATTTAAGATAAAATATGTTTAATTGCAGAATGAACACAAAGTAATATACTATTGAGAGGGAAAAAAAATAGGTCCAGGAGAAATAATCACCATGAACATATATCAGCCAAACAATATGTCCACAAAATATGTAGACCAATCAGAAATCTGAGTAGATCTCAATCTTTGTACTTAATGATTTTAAGATCCTCTCAGAAACTGATAGATCAGACTCCAAAACAAGTAATTGAATGTAAAAGCTAAGTAACACATTATTAATTTTCAGTGTATCTATATATATAAAAGCCTAAGCAACCAGCTGACCAGCCAGTAACTGAGCCCCCAGGGAGCAGACACTCAACACACAGGCCTGGAAATATGGAACAGATTGATAAATCTCAGAGGGAAGAAGGGAGGGAGAGGGCAGGAAGAAATTAACCAAAGACCTTATATGCATACTAGTGGCCCCGTGCATGGATTTGTATACCAGTGGGGTCCCTTGGCCTGGCCTGTGGGGATCAGGCTGAAATCAGCTCTCCAACATCTCCCAAGGGGTTCCAGATTGTAAGATGGCGCAGGCTAGATCATTTTGGGGAGGGACCCCACCAGTGCATGAATCTATGCATCAATTCTCTAGTTGATATATAAAACTTTATACCCAAAAAATAGCACACATTCTTTTGAACACACATGTGAATATTCACAAAATTAACTATGTATTTGCTAACAAAGTTTCAATAAATTCCACAGAATCAACATCATGGAGATTATATTATCTACTCATCTAGATAATAAAAGGGTAATATGCTAATTAGACCAGATATACTTCCAGATGTCCTTCCCGATGAAGCCAAAACTGTGAGGGAAGCCCAAGTTCAGGATTCCAGAGGGAAGCAGGAGCCTGCAGCTGGGGAAAGGAAGGCCTACTCTTGCACAAATTTTGTGCATTGGGCCTCTAATAATATAATAAATTTAAAATAAACCCAAAGGATAGATTTTTAAACCTCATAAATCCAAATAAAAATATGTCATACTATTGAACAATCATTAAAGAGGAAATTATAAGAAAAATTATGAAATATTTAGAACTAAGTAGTAATGAAACATCAAAAGTTTGGTATGCAACTAAAGCAGTACTTGAAAGAAAAGTTACATGTTTAATATATTTATTTGAAACCAAGAAAACATGAAAACAAGTGAGCAAAGCATTCAAATAGAAATAAAACCAGAAAGAAAGAGCAATAAGTAAACAAAGAGTTATGTAGAAAGAAAATTATAAGGACAAAAATCAATGAAATTAATTGATTATTAAAAAAACAAGTAATGAATCAAAAACTGGTTCTTTGAGAACATTAAAAAGATCGTCAAGTTCTAATAAAATAAGAAAAAAAAGAAAAGAAAACTGCAGATTGAAAGGGAGAAACTCAGACACTAGATATTTAAAAAATATAATAATGTTAACAACAAAGTGGTAATGAATTAAGAAAACCTTAAAAAAGGAATAATCTCTGAAAAAATATGTCAAAATGTCACTAAAAATATAGGAAATTTGAACTTAAGTTTAAAAGAGCTCACTTTAGACAACACAAAATGATTGTAACAGATAAAGAGAAGACAAAAACCAAAATGGCAAAATCAATGAGGAAATACTATTTAGAGTAATAATAAAGCAGTGCTAACCAAAGGGGGAAGGGGAGGAGGAATAGTCAAAAAAAAAAACCATAGGCAAAGGAAATTAAGTAATAATCCACATGAGAGAAACTAAATGAATGCTTGAACTTGCTAGGAAGAAGAAATACAAAAAAAAATTGCCCACTTTATACTCCTCAAATTGTTAAAAGAGAAAGTCATAAACTGCCACATGTGAACACACGTGGGGAAAGGGGAACTTTCAGTGCTGGGAGTATAAATAGGTGACATTATTCAGGAAATAAATTTGGCAATGCTTTCTGAAATTAAGGATGCATAGCCTAAGATCCAGCAAGCCCCCTGCTGAATACATATACTCTCCTAAGAACCCAGACATAATTTTGCAACAGTGCATGTACAAGAATCCTCCATGCAATCCTTTTGTGGACAGAGATTGTTGAATATCACTCAAGGACCCATCTCCACTGCTATGTGTAAGTAATATGTGGTGGGTAAATGCTATGAAGTAATGAACTAGAAATGTATACAGTAACATGGACTGATGATAAAAAATATATATATTGTTGAGCCCTAACAGTTTTGCCTAGTGGATAGAGCGTTGGCCTGTGGACTCAAGGGTCCCAGTTTCAATTCCGGTCAAGGACATGTATCTTGGTTGCAGGCACATACCCAATAAGGAGTGTGCAGGAGGCAGCTGATCAATGTTTCTCTCTCATCAATGTTTCTAACCCTCTATCACTCTCCCTTCCTCTCTGTAAAATATCAATAAATTTTTTAATATATATATAGATAGATTAATAGATAGATATTGTTGAAAGAAACATGTAAAAAGGAAACTAGATCGATAGCATTTAAGTAAATTTTAAAACATATCACAAAACCAAATACTATGTATATTTCAGGGTGCATAAGTCACTTAGGCTCTTGTATATCATACACATTACACTGATGCCTTTAGGGGGAAAGTAGAGAGATAGAGATGAGGAGCAGTAAAGTGGGAGACATATAGGAGTGTGAAGAGAGATGACAATGTGTTCATCCACCTTCCTGGATAACACGAAGCCTATGTGTGGCTGTGCATCTGATCCATGGATTGAAATTAAGAAGACAAGTTGACCCTGCCCAGAAAACTCCATTTAAGAGCCTGAGGGCAGTTTACAAATCCCAGAAAGATGAACAGCAATGCAAGATCCAAATCTCCCTGCCCCAACCTGGGAGCTGAAAGATAAATACTGGCCATGGTAACCTAGATGATAAACTGATGTGATAGCAGAAAACATAAAGGTGTGGTCTTCTTCCCTGATTCCCAACAAACCTTCTACAACCCTTGGACTCTCCTGAATATAAGTGTGTTTTGTATGGCAATGAAATGATCCTGAGCAGGCCTTTAGAGAACTTGAGGATGGGGACTGGTCACCAGAAAAACCAAGCCATCGATGAAGATTTCAGACCTTTCAACCTCCTCCCCACCCCACACACTCCTTCTATCTCTGCCCTCACCCCATTCAACCTCTGGAAAGGAGAAAATGGCTGAAAATTAAATTCAATCAACGATGGCCATCAATTTAATCAATTTTATCCACATATTGAAACCTTGACCAAAATATCCTACATGATGGGATTTGGAGAGTTACTAAATACATTGATATGCTGGAAAAAGCATGGTGAGCTCAAATATATTGCCCTATGCCTCTCTTCCATTTGGTTGTTCCTGAGTTGCATTCTTTATAAGAAGGATTTATATGCACGCATATAAGCATAACCAATGGACGCAAGACACTGGGAGGGGGGTGAGGACATGTGCCAGGGGCAGTATAGGGGAGGCTGGGGGAAGGTCAATTGTGGGGGGAGACATATGTACTACTATTTGTAATACTTTAAACAATAAAAAAGGAAACCAGAAAACAAGAAAATTATCTTCTTGAGTTCTATGATTTGTTCTAGCAAATTATCAAACCTCATGTTTATAGCTTTTTTTTTTCCCCAAAATTATTGGTGGCCCAAGACTTGCAACTGGCATCTAAAGTGAGCATAGTCTTGCAGGAATGAGGGATCTGATGCTAACTCCAAGTAAGTAGTGTCAAAACTGAATTGATTTGTTGGATACCCAGTTGGTGTTGGAGAATTGGAGAAGTGGTGTCAGAGTGAACCACAGAATCAACCAGATCAATAATTAGTGGTTAGAGAATTAAGGATTTTCCAACTTCCTGCAATAATCACCTACTAAAAATAGTCTGATATTGTTTTATGTCAATCTGATGTATTAATGAAACTCTGGTGTGTGTTAAAGATCTCTACCAGTTCCAAGTATGCAACACAAAAATGTAATACACACCAATGTAGAATAATCTTAAAATTCTAATTCCCTTCCCTTTGTGGCAGCAACAAGGGGCCTAAAAGTTATTAATTAAATAAAACACATTCCTAGCTCCCAAAACAGTTTTCACTGGATTTGGCAGGATTTTCTTCTGACCAGAAATTTTACTAACACACTTTTTTATCTGCATACTTTCCACTGGATAAAGAAACAGAAAATATTAGCAAGTCTAGTGCTGATAGAGTATTTGGTTTGTTTTTACTCAAGCTGCTTTCATAATAACAAAATAGGCTCTCCACATCTTGTTTTGGAAAACCTGGTCTTGGCCAAGATTTGTAGATTTATTTAATTACCAGGTGTGCTGAAGCCTGCTTATTCAACAATGAACACTTTGTGGACTGCCATTATAACTATAAAGATTCTTTATCCACCTAGAAGTTATGTCCTCTTGTAACTCCATGGGAATTCAGTAAATAAGAAAAAGAAAACAAATATTCTATACAAGATATGTAATGCAGGCCACAAGCACAGGTGTGCAAAATGCAACTTTATTATCCCATAATCATTTGTTTTTTGAGTTTGGGCTCCCAATTATTTATTTTTAAATATATTTTATTGATTTTTTTACAGAGAGGAAGGGAAAGGGATAGAGAATTAGAAACATCGATGAGAGACATGGATCAGCTGCCTCTTGCACGCCCCCTGCTGGGGGTGTGCCCACAATCAAGGAACATGCCCTTGACCGGAATTGAACCTGGGACCTTTCAGTCTGCAGACTGACACTATCCACTTAGCAAAAATGGTTTTGGATGAGGTCCCAATTCTTAAAAGTCAACTCAGGGTTGTGTCTAAATTCTAGTGTAAGGTCTTAAGAGAGGGTTGTGACTCTCAGTGTTGCTTGTGCTCATATGCATCTTCTGAAACATTAGCATCCCAGTGGGCTGGTGAGATGCACTGTCCTCTCCTCCTCTCCTCCCTTTCTCTCCTCTTGTAATCCCTTCCCCTTTCTCTCTCTCTCTCTCTCTCTCTCTCTCTCTCTCTCTCTTCCTTTCCTATATAATAAAAGCCTAATATGCTAGGTGTCCGACTGTTCAACCAATTGCTATGATGCACACTGACCACTGGGAGCAGATGCTCTGGCAAGTAGGTTAACTTGCTGCTGGGCTGGCAGATCAGGACTGGGTGAGACAGGCTGCACATGCCCTGGAGCCCTTCCGAGATCCTTATCCGACTCTGATTGTGCATCAGTGGGGTCCCTCGGCCTAGCCTGTGCCCTCTTGTAATATGGGATCCCTAAGGGGATGTCAAGAGCCAGTTTTGGCCTGATCCCCACAGGCCAGGCTGAGAAACCCCAGTATATTAGCGGTTCAGTGCACAAATTCATGCACATTGAAAGGAAATTAATTAGAAGAAATATTTTAATATCACTATTCGCCCTTCCTCTATAATAGAAGTATCAACTAAATTTATGATTAACAATCACAGATCAAAACACATTCATGCCATTGGCACCAGTGAGAGCTATATATAGAGAGAGATAAACTTGCTTAATTAGACCTACTTTATGATTTAGCTAAACTTTTTCCAGCCCAATGAAACACCCCAATTTCTCTTTCAGGCAATTGTCAGCAACACAGCAGTAAATATCAATAAGAAGCAGATTATTATTGTAGATCATGCAGGAAGCACAAAGGGTAAAATATTAACTGTAGCAGTGTTTGACTATATTCTATGCAGTGATAAAACAAGATGTCATTTTCAAGATCCACCATTTCTTACTTCTTTTCAGTCAGGTGAAGTTTCTAAGCTTTCTAAATCTCCATTTTCTGGCTAATGGAAAGAAAGTAAGATTCCACTGAGTCTCCTATATATATATACTCCAGGACTTCTGTGGGGATTAAATGAGATGAGGCACAGGAAAAGGCTTCACAGACATTTGGTTAAAGTGTGAAATGTTTCCACCTGGCTATAAAGCAAGTCATGTTCCTGGGCTGAAGAAACTGCAAGGAGTCTATTTGCTAGAAAGAGAAAGCTGGGCATTGCTGTGTGATGTCATTACCTGGTGCCCAGAGCCACCATTTCTGGTCTTGGCTGGGCTGTGGACCACATTTTCCACCATGGAGTCTTGGCAGCATTGGCTGCAATTTGGTTGGCTGTTGCTCCCAGTTGGTGGTAGGGCATGTCTTGCACTTGGGGGAAGCCAAGTGTTGCTTTATCGACGACAGGTCAGTCGGGCTGTTTCTCTGTAAATGGCCAGTGTGCATCACGGCAGCTCCTGTGTTGAGCATCTGCCCCCTGGTATGTCATAGTGACTGGTCAGACCATCAGACACTTAGCATATTAGCCTTTTATATAAAGAGAGATATATGAACATGAACCAGGAAACTTGTGCTTCTGTTTCTACTATCAGTTACCTTGTGTCTCAGAGCAGCCAGTCAGAAGTAAGTCACATGGGGAGAATGGAACATGATACAGAATTAGACCTGGAGGCCCTGACCATGCTGTGCCTTCAGCCTTTGCTTCCACTCTGGACTTTCTGCTATGGAAATGAACAAATGTCCTAATTGTAAGCTTGTTTGAATTAGGTTTCCATTTACTAGGACCTGAACATATGTTGATAAATCTAGTACATTTCCTAGAACCACAGAGGCAGTACCTTTCACTCTAATTGGCTTAGCCTAATTGGGAGTCACTTCTGGGACAGGGAGGGGTTCAACCTAAATCACATGGCTATAATGGCCAGTCACAGTGTGCATGTTTTACATGAAACATTACTTCATCATATTTTTTAATTTAGAGAAGGAAAACATGGATTTAGAAGAAATACTTATTACAGCATACCCAAAAACATTGGGAGTAAGAGAGGTAACAGTATTTTATTTTCCAAACTCCTATTCAAATAACTGATCTAGTTTATCTTTTTAGGATTAGTACCAGATGAATCAAAAAATAATACACAGAGTTAGTGCCTTCATTTTCATAAATATAACATCTGTTTTTCTGGCTATTTACCTAAGAAAGGACAAACAAAGCAGTAAAACAGCTGTTTAATGGCAAAACAAACTAATCAACAAATACTGGGCCACCAACAGCATATTTGAAATAACGCAATGTGGCCCCCATCCTCAAGCCACTTGTCCCTCTTGAGGCATAGAATGAGCCTCAACAGAACTGCTACCACAATTAGTCAATCACAGTTCTCTCAGAACCCCTTTCCTTCCCTCTTAACCCAGTTGAATCTTTGCAGCATAAAGGTTTCTTATTAATACATTGAATAAGATAGGTTACATGAGCTTCCATGGGGTCTAACATAGGAAATGAAGTTTCCACAATATGTCACTCTAGTGCTGTGATGAGAAATCCATCCAGCCTGGATGGGAAGCATGTTCTAATCTCATCATTTCTGCCCAACACCTGGTGCTATAAGTGTATGCTTTCTTTTCATATAACAACACAGATATTAGAAGGGAGATAATCACTGCTGACAGGGGGAAGCAGAGAAATAATTCAGAAGGACCAAAAAAATTATCCTGTACAATCAAGAAATAAAGTATGCCCTTTCTCATTTATCACATCAGCATCCCTTCCCTAACAAATGCATAGAACCTTCCATTGGAAGGTTTGGTTTCTCCTATTTTGGGGGGCCCACTCTATAGTTTTCACATTTACTCTTTTTACTTTAACATGAAACTCTGTAAACAATCAAAGGTAGTGATCAGCCGAGACCGGTTTGGCTTAGTGGATAGAGCGTCGGCCTGCGGACTGAAAGGTCCCAGGTTCGATTCCGGTCGGGGGCATCTACCTTGGTTGCGGGCACATCTCCACTGTGGGGCATGCAGGAGGCGGCTGATCGATGTCTCTCTCTCATTGATGTTTCTGACTTTCTATCTCTCTCCCTTCCTCTCTGTAAAAAAATCAATAAAATATATTTAAAAATAAAATAAAAGGTAGTCATCATTATCCCTTTAAGAACAATAACTTTGGGACAGAATCATCAATTGTTTTACCCATGGCTCCATTTCTTAACAGGTAAGGCTATATCAGAAGTGGGTTCTGTAGAATACGATTCCATTGCTCTTCCCACTGAATCATGCCTTGGCTACTCACTCTACCCTCCTTAGATAGAACTACTGTACTGCCACAACTGCTTTGTATTTCAATAGTGACACTGAAGGGGAAAAAAAACAAAATTTTTAAAAGTAAAGGCTGAGAGGAACTAAAACCTATCCTCCTCAGACTATTTCAAAAAATTCAAGAGGAAGACACACTTCTAAGCTCTTCCTATGAAGCCATCATTACCCAAATTCTAAACACAAAGAAAGAAAACTACAGGACAATATCCCTTATGAACATAGATGCTAAAATCCTCAACAAAATTCTAGCAAATTGAATCCAGCAGTACATCAGAAAGATTATATACCATGACCAAGTAGGATTTATTCCAGGATGCATGGATGGCACAATACTTGCAAATCAATAAATGTGATGTATCACACAAACAAATTGAGAGACAAAAAATCACATAATCATATCAACTAATGCAGAAAAAGCAATTGGCAAAATCCAACACCCTTTCTTGAAAAAAAAACTCACAGCAAAGTTGGACTAGAAGGATTATACCTCAACATAATAAAGGCCTTATATGACAAACGTACAGCTAACATCATCCTCAATGAGCAAAAACTAAAACCATTTCCCCTAAGAAAACGAACAAGACAGGGATGCTCACTTTCACCGCTCCTGTTTGACATACTACTGAAGTGCTAGCCATAGTGATCTGACAAGAAGAAGAAATAAAAGGCATCCAAATTGGAAAAAAAGTAAAACTGTCATTATTCACAGATGACATGATACTGTACATAGAAAACCCTAAAGACTCCATCAAAAAAAAAAAACTAGACTTGATAAATGAATTTGGCAATGTAGCAGGATACAAAATTAACACCCAGAAATCTATGGCTTTTTTATATACCAATATGAAGTCATAGAAAGAGAAACTAAAAAAACAATCCCATTTACAATTGCACCAAAAAAAAAATTAAGATACCTAGGAATAAACTTAACTAAGGAGGTAAAAGACCTGTACTCAGAAAACTACAGGACATTGAAAAAAGAAATAGAGGAAGACATAAACCGATGGAAGAACATACGATGCTCATGGATTGGTAGAACCAACATCATTAAATGTCCAAACTACCCAAAGCAATCTATAGATTCAATGCAATCCCCCTTAAAATATCAATAGTATATTTCACAGACCTAGAACAAACTCACCAAAAATTCATTTGGAATAAAAAAAAGACCCGCCGAGACCAGTTTGGCTCAGTGGATAGAGTGTTGGCCTGTGGACTGAAAGGTCCCAGGTTCGATTCCGGTCGGGGTCATGTACCTTGCTTGTGGGCACATTTCCAATGTGGGGCGTGCAGGAGGCGGCTGATCGATGTCTCTCTCTCATCGATGTTTCTGACTTTCTACCCCTCTCCCTTCCTCTATGTGAAAAATCAATAAAATATCTTTTTTAAAAATTAATGAAAAAAAATGACCTGAATAGCCACAGCAATCCTGAGAAAAAAGAACAAAGTTGGCAGGAACACAATACTAAATACCAAGCTATATTACAAAGCCACTGTTCTCAAAACAGCCTGGTACTGTCACAAGAACAGACATATAGACCACTGGAACAGAATGAAGAAATTAACCCATGTCAATATTTTCAATTAATATTTGACAAAGGAGGCAAGAATATACAATGGAGACAAGACAGTCTCTTCAATAAATGGTGCTGGGAAAATTGGTCTGATAAATGCAAAAAAAATGAAACTAGGTCACCAACTTATATTATACACAAAAACAAACTCAAAATGGCTAAAAGACTTAAACATAAGACGGGAAACCATAAAAATATTAGAGAAATCCATAGGCAACAAAAATCTCAGACATATGCCAATGCAATTTCTTCACTGTTACTGCTCCTAGGGCAATGGAAACTAAAGAGAAAATAAACAAATGGAACTACATCAAAATAAAAAGCTTTTTCTTGTTGTTACAAGAAAGCCTACTGCATGGGAGAACATATTTGCCAATACCTCATTCATATGTGGGATATAATGAACAACATAAACTGATGAACAAAAATAGGTCCAGAGACTAAGAAAACTGATCAGACCGTCCAACCTCAGAGAGAAGGCGGGAGGTGGGAGAGGGGGGGAGAATGGGGGGAAATAAAAGATCAACCAAAGGACTTCATAACCAATGAACATGAATACTGGGGTGGTGGGGCTTGTCCTGGGGGGTTGGAGTGGCAGGGGTAATGAAGGAAAATGAATGTAATATGTAATACTTTAAACTATATGTATATATGCAAGAGAATGTAATATGTAATACTTTAAACTATATGTATATATTCTTTAAACTATAGTACATTTTATATATATGATAAAAGTAAAGAATGATACAAGTATGCCTTTTTTCTGAAATGCCACTTGATTCAATAACAAAACACCAAAGTGTATAGATATGTCATCCTTGATATATGGAAACAATGCTCCTAAAACATTTTATGGGTCAAGTGCTTTAAGATACATTTTTTAAATATATTTTTTATTGATTTTTTACAGAGAGGAAGGGAGAGGGATAGGAAGTCAGAAACATCAATGAGAGAGACATCGATCAGCCGCCTCCTGCACGCCCCCTACTGGAGTTGTGCCCACAAGCAAGGTACATGCCCCCGACCAGAATCAAACCTGGGACCTTTCATTCCCCAGGCCGATGCTCTATCCACTGAGCCAAACCGGTCTCGGCTAAGATACATTTTTATTAGTGGTATATATTTTGCATTAACTTAGGCATTCTATTCTACTTTATCAGAGGCAATGGTATGGCAGAGTTTAGGGACACTGTTTAATGTGGAAACTGACAATACCAGCCCTTTAATGATTTAATAAACTTGCCCAGTTATCAATGTACCATTGAGCAAATTTCTAAGGAATGGTGAGTTAGAATGGGGAGCAAAATTTAATAATATTTATTTAAATCTAGGGTGGGTGACTTAATAGGGGAAAAAAAGCAGTCATTCACATCAACATTTGCACAGGACTTTGACACAATTACTTCCAACCACTGGAATGATGGCTACATGGACCATGGAAAGAAGAGAGGCCACTGAGAGAGGTCAGAATCTAGGTCTTAGATTTAAATTCTATCTCAGTAACACTGTCATTTTATATGGAGTGGAGGGCATTGGCTGGAAATGACTAGTCGGTTAAAGATTAATTCTAATACAGCAAACTGCCATAGAATTAACAAACTATCCAATTTTAGCTATGATTTTTAAGACAGTTTCCTTCTGTGATACCACATTCAAAGATCCATAAAGCAGCCTTTTTTGGATTTATTTCACATTTCTCTAGCAGATCCCACAGCGTTCAAAGAAGCGACAGCCAGAATTGGCACAGTGGTTTCCAGTATTTTCCTTGTATCTGAGGGGAAACAGGTTGTAAAGGGCTAATCAAATGCTGTCCTTGCAGGAGCAAGAGACAGAGATGCGGGGAAGGAAGGCACTTCCTGCCAGTCTCCACTCCCCCTCCACCAGCCCTCACGCACCTGCAGTGACCCCCAAACCTCAGAAGCTGGAATCAACATGGAGAGAATCCAATTAATATCTGTAAGTAAAGAAAGTAAAATCTTCATAAAAAATACAAAAGCAACCTGGATTCATGCTTTTTAGTGGGGGAAATTCATTAGGATAATTGACTAATATATGACAAGCTGCAGCTGGTTTGCCTCCTGCTGGATCTTGGGTTTGCCCCGTGCAGAGAAAACCCCAAGAACTCGTTCAAATATGTCACTCATCCCTCTCGTGACAGCGTTCACTAAATAGTTAGGGTAGAGAGGCTCTGAATGGTGCTTTTATTTTTTCCGTCAAGTCATTCTGCATTTGCAAAATCAAGTTATTTTCAAGTGAGTGGATTTTAACTTTTAGTAAAAGTCAGAGAAAACTATGACCTGGAATAAATGTAACTTCCCCGGAATTAGTCTAGCAACTGAAGGAGTGCCATCCGGCCCTTTTCACACCCATTTAGATACAGTGGATCCTCTGGGAATAAAAAGTCTGGAGTGCAGAGGCAAGCTCAGAGTTTCCCCATAACTATGAGCAAAAACTAACAGGACATGGAGACCTGAGGCAAAGGCAAGACTATTATGGCTTTAAAAGGCATAGAGTTGAGTGATACATTAAAATAATGAAGAAAAGGGGAGAGCAAGCATAACATTGGGGTATCGAGGCTCTGTGTGAATTCAACTAAAATACAAAAGATTACCCACAAGACCCAAAATTTGGGAGATTAAGTGCATTTATGGAAGTAAAGAAAAAAAACCATAGTGCATGACCAGCAAATTAAGGGACCAAGTATGGGCATAAGCCCAGAGTGCTGCAGTCCAGCCTGCCCTCACACACTGAATTGGAAGAACTGAGCTAGGAGTGTCCTTACAGGGAAAACTTTCTTAAAATGTGCAATCCCCCACAAACGGATACATTTGTGAAATAAATTTAAAATGAATTATTAGAAAAATAATGATATGCCTAGATGCAATGTCAATGCCAGATTTCTGTAAAAGCGTGAAGTTCTCTCTTGACTTCTCGACTGACCTCATCTCAGACCGTAATACATAGTTCAAAGGTAGGCAGTGATCTGAATAGCATCAGCTTACTCCACCGAGACTGATCACAAAGGATTCCACACGCAATGTATCTCTCAACGTGGCAGATGTGAGCTTTCACAGAATGACTTTTCAAAGGCAGAAATCCTGGGTCCCAGCGATTCATAAAAGTCTGGGTACTGGCAACAAAAGTAAAGTTTCAAAGTTGGGGGAAAGTGGTTGCAGAGAAGGTAAATGCAGGTATAAATTTGTTAAAAACAGAAATGTTGCCACACAAAATAGTTAAATGACCTAATAATATTCCTAAGAGGTGCTAGGGAGAGCAGGAAAGAAGCATTTAGCCAAAACCGGTTTTGCTCAGTGGATAGAGCATCAGCCTGCAGGCTGAAAGATCCTAGGTTTGATTCTAGTCAAGGACATGTATCTTGGTTGCGGGCACATTCCCAGTAGAGGGTGTTGCAGGAGGCGACTGATCGATGTCTCTCTCTCATCGATGTTTCTAACTTTCTATCACTCTTTTCTTTTCTGTAAAAAATCAATAAAATATATTTTTTTTAAAAAGAAGCATTTAATCCTAAAATGTATATGAAACCAAATTGCCAAAGCAATCTTGAGAAACAAAAACAAAGTTAAAGTTATCATTCTCCTTGGTTTCAAACTATATCACGAAACTATGGTCACCAAAACAATACGATACTGGCACACACACAAAAAAAAATGGACACATAGATCAATGGAACAAAATGGAGAGTTCATAAATAAACCCAGGCTTATATGGTTAATTAACCTACAATAAGGGGGGCAAAAATATGTAATGGGAAAATAACAGTTTGTTCCATAAAGAGTGTTGGGAAAACTGGATAAATGCATGAAAAAAGATCAATCTGGGCAACTTTCTTACACTATACACAAAAATAAACTCAAAATGGATTACAGATTTAAATGTAAGCCCATAAAATGCATAGAAGAAAACATCGGCAATAAATTATTTTACATCAGTCTCATCAATGATTTTTTGGATATGTATCCCCGAAGCAAGGACAACAAAAACAAAAATAAGAATATATCAAACTAAAAGCTTTTGCAAAGGAAGCCATCAACAAAATGAAAGAACAACCACTAAATAGAAAAAAATATTTGCAAATAACATATCTAATAAGTGATTAACATCTGAAAGACATTTAAAGAAAAACTTCATATAGCTCAACATCAAAAGTACAAACATTCTGATTTAAAAATGGGCAGAAGACATAAATGGAAATTTTTCCAAGCATATACAGAGGTCCAAAAGACACAAAAAATGTTCAACATCATTAATCATCAGGGAAATAGAAACTAAAACCACAATGAGATAGAATGACTAGTATCAAAAAGATAACAAATAACAAGTGATGGCAAGAATACAGAGAAAAGGGAACCATTGTGCACTGTTGATGGGAGTGTAGAATAGTGTAGGTACAATGAAAAACAGTATGAAGACTGCTCAAAAATTAAAAATAGAACTATCATATGACCCCATAATTCCATTTCTGGGCATTTATGTGAAGAAACTAAAAACACTAATTCAAAAAGATAAGACACCCATATATTTATTGCAGTATTATTTACATTAGTCAAAATACCTGTATATTCATCAACATATGAATAGATAAAGATGTTTTAATACAACGGAGTATTATTCAGGTTCAGGCATACAAAAGAATGAAATCTTGCCATTTATGAAGACATGAATGGAGCTAGAGAATATTATGCTAAGTGAATTAAGTCAGAGAAAGACAAATATCATATGATTTCACTTATGTGTGAAACCCCCCAAAACAAGACAAAACAAACAGATTTATCGGTACAGAGAACAACCTGATGGCTGCCGAAGAAGAGGGCTGTAGGGTGAAAAACATAAAGGGAAATAAGCACAAACTTGCAGTTATAAAATAAATAAGTCACAGGAATGTAATATACAGCACAGGGAATAGAGTCAATGATATCATAACTTTGTTGTTTTTAAACATATTTTATTTTTTACAGAGAGAAAGTGAGAAGGATAGAGAGTTAGAAACATTGATGAGAAAGAAACATCAATCAGCTGCCTCCTGCACACCTTCTTACGGTGGGTGTACCCGCAACCAAGGTACATGCCCTTGAACGGAATCGAACCTAGGACCTTTCGGTTCATAGGCCAATGCTCTAGCCACTGAGCCAAACCGGTTAGGACAATAATATCATCATAACTTTGGACTGTGACAGATGGCTACTGGAGATGTGCTGATCCCATTGTAAAGTATATAACTGTGGAATCACTAGGTGGCATATCTGAAACTAATATAATATGGTATGCCAACTACATTTTTAAAAAATAAGTTAATTTTTTAGAATGCATAAATCGTGAATAACAAGAATAGTGCCCCTAACAGTAACTGTGGAGGACATTGCCTGGGCGGTGGTTTTGTCTAGCACCTACCCTGAAGCCGGAATCTGAGCCTCCTTGACTCAGAGCAGGACAGCATTGCCAAGGCTCTCTAGAAATGAGAAGGCCATCATCAGTACCTGCCAGGAGGCTGGAAGAGGGCTCAGCTTATTCCATTCACACAAGAAGCGACCCATCATTGCCCTATATCTATTTTCCTGATAACTTGAGTCACGTGTTGTCTCTTAATTTTACTTATGTGTTTTGAAAGCTTCGCAGCGCCTCCGTTTATTAAATCTTCTTTCTGCTTCTTCCCAGAAGCTCCTCTTTAAAAACACATAAACAGTTCAATGTGAAAATTAGCTGTGGTTGATTTATAATTCATTTTGGAAGAGCAGCTTTTAAAAAGACAGAGAGAATTAAGCTGAGAGTTAGGCTTGAGATGTACGTGCCTCCCTCGGCTTTTGAATTAGATGAGTTTAATGGGAATGTGGACACTAGGGCTGTGGGTAGAGGATAAAAAGCTATTGACCCTGCTGATACTAAACATTCCAGCTGAGAGTGGAATTCGTTTTGGAATACATAAAGGGAATGAGCCTGGGCAGGCTTTGAAGCACCACTAAAAAGACCTGGCCTCTCTCTACCTTCATCAGTCCACCAGGTATCTCTTCTGCTGAAACATTG
The DNA here is from genome assembly GCA_011751065.1 of Lasiurus cinereus. Taxonomy (NCBI): domain Eukaryota; kingdom Metazoa; phylum Chordata; class Mammalia; order Chiroptera; family Vespertilionidae; genus Lasiurus; species Lasiurus cinereus. The sequence continues at coordinate 23,271,990 of JAAGEH010000311.1, forward strand.
CTTTCTCAAAGAGACGCTCAAATCCCAAAGCCCTGCATTGTAGCCATCAATAGAAAGTAGTTTTGAAATTTTCATTGTAGTCCCCCCCTGTTGAGGACCAACACTCCCTCCAAACATTGACCAGTAGTTTTCTACCTGGATAGCAAGTGGTGTTCCTGCAGCCCACATAAGGAAGCCTTAGCCCCAGGTAGAGAACATGCATGGAAGGATCCCCGAATTTAAAGATGAGAGATGAAGAGAGTCTGCATTGTTTCTTCATCTACAAAATCACACAAAGAGAAAGTTTGAGCAGAAATCTTGAGAAGGGAAATTGGGCTTGAGACAAGAAGGTAAAAGCAATGTCAAAAAAGTAACAAAAAAATCTGCTTCAGCAATTTAGCTTTGATTAGAGCAATGGTTCTCAACCTTCTTAATGCCATGACTCTTTGATATAGTTCCTCATGTTGTGGTGACCCCCAACCAAAAAATTATTTTCATTGCTATTTCATAATTGTAATTTTGCTACTGTTAATGAATAGTAATGTAAATATCTGTCTTAGGCTCTACAGCAGTGGGTCTCAACCTTAAGCGCTAGCAGGGTCGCCTAAGACCATCGGAAAACACAGATATTTACATTACCATTTATAACAGTAGCAAAAAATACAGTTATGAAATAGCAATGAAAATAACTTATGATTGGGGATCACCACAACATGAGAAACTGTATTAAAGGGTCACGGCATTAGGAAGGTTGAGAGCCATTGTATTAGAGTAAAAATACTTCTCACGGCTAAGGAAGGCAGTTTCTGACAAATTTATTTTATTTTAAAAGATTCAAAATTATTTCAGGAGACAAAATCAATATCCATAAGAAGAGAAAAAAACATCCTGCTTATAATAATAAGGTCATGCTTTCATATCTTCATTTCAGAAGAATCGCCCCAAAAGATGATGTGGGTCATGCAATCCAGGATTCTGAGCTTGACAGTGACTCCCCCAGAGGCATGCCTGAAGAGCTTGGATGTGCTGTTTGAGGTCCCCCAGAAAAGGCAGATTGATCCCAGCTTCTCTAAGAAGTCTCAGTCATTGAATAAACCTGCAAACACTATTGGAGTTCATTATCATCTTTCAGGAAAAAAAAATGGCGGCAGAATAGACAGACATGTCCTGAGCCTTGTTCCTAAGCAGACAGAGAGAATAGCTAAGGGTCGCACTGGGAGTGTTTGTTGGCAAGTTAAGGGACAACTATACTCCAGAAGAAAGTGGGGGACTGCTGGATGGGGCTCCCCTGACTGGGCAGCCCCCACTGCTGCTGGGTTTTTCTCTCAGAGCCACCAGCTTGGACGTGGAGACCACTCCATCTTGAAGGGGAAAATAGATGTTTATGAGGAAGCCTGAAAATCTACAGCTATGAGCCCCAAAACACCGGTCCCCAATTGGCGCAAAAATTCAGATTCAGAGGAGCTCTACACGCCATAAGGAAAGGTCACATTATCACCTTTCAGTGTTGCACATATTTAAAAGATTATTTTCTGCTGCTATTCTTACTCCTTTCTATTTACATTGCTAAATTTTTAGATTTAGTAAGCAAGTCAATTTTTGTATCCCTTTCCAGAATTTATAAATTTAAGCCATGTCTCTTTAAATTTTAAAACCTTCAACTTTCTAGGATTTGAGAAAAAAGTTGTTTTTAATTTCTTCACACATGGCATCTGTCTTCTCATTTTAGTTGCCCTTTTATGGAACCTTTCTGGTTCCAGCATTCAGAAATTAAAAATACGGTTTAACATTGTGACCATACCTCTTATTAGCTGTATCCTTTAGGGCAGCTCTAATTCTACAGAGCTGAGGACTCCCTCACATTAGGTCCTCATTTCCTTTAAGCAATCTAATCCTTCCTCTGAGTACTTTTCTTTCAAGTATAGTAAGATAGTAAGATAAAACACACACACACACACACACACACACACACACAAACGCATGCACAGCAAAGCCCTGTATTTGGCATTTTTGCATATAGTTTCTCTTTTAATCTTGAAATATTACTGTCACGCATATTTTACCATCCTCATTTTACAGTCAAGAAAATTGAAACTCTGATGGGCAAAGTAAATTGAGCAAATTTATACCACTAGTAAAGTGGTATAGACATAATGTTAAATAGTCATCTGGTCTCTTCACTTACTTTTTGTTTTCTTTATTGCATCAAGGAAACACATACAGTATAATAAATAACTAGAGAAAAATGTCATGATACCACTAGCCAGCTAAACAATAGAATACTGCCCGCAACTTAGTGAAGCATGCCATGTGCCCTTACAATGATCACATCTTTTCTCTCCATAGGTAATACCAGCTTGATTCCTATATTAATACTAGAGGCCTGGTGCACAAAATTTGTGCACTGAGTGGGGGGGCTCCTTACCACCCACCTGCTCACTGCTCCTTACCACTCAGCTCACTGCTCTCTAGCACTACCACAGAGGCAGTGTTACAGAAAACCAGAATAATCAAACAATGCTCAGAGAGTTTGGAGTCATACTTTATTCACCGGTGGGCTTAGAGAAAATGAATTCAAATTCTAAACAAAGCTACAAGCAGAATTTCCCTTTTTATTAAAGAGCCAATCCTATGTGCACTTAGTAGTTATCTGCTGACTTTGAAAACAACACAGTTCTATCTAATTAAAAAATGCACCTGGCATGGCATTGAGAGTATGGGCATATCTAGTCTCTGGCCTAGAAAGTCAGACAGCTAAGTTTATCTTCTTCATTATTCAAGCAGGCTAGAGAGCAAAGTTATTTTTTTTAGAATAAGAGACCATCTAAAAAAACAGCAGAGAATTCCAATCATTAGTTTTACAAAATAGGGGTTAGCTTTCTTTGCAGGAGAGGCTCTTGCCACTGCCACTGTGCTTGCCAGCCGTGAGCCCTATCTTTCTGTGTAGTTGTCTGTGGACCAACTGCTCTCTTCCTTCTCCCTTGGGGCAAGCAGCATGTGAGGGCAGAGTGCACTGTCATGGAACATAGAGAGCTGCCCAGAACTGAGGGGTGTAGCCAGGCCCACGGAGTGAGAGATAGACACAGAGAACGCTACCTCACCCAATTGTGGGGCGGGCTGGCCAATCTTCATCTGCCTGACCCCACCCAGGGAGGGACGGAGCAGAGGGTCTGCCTCTCCATTCTCCATCCTTCCATCTGAGACACCTGTTATCCTTGCCAGGCCTCCCCCAAAGTGAGTTCAGCTCAATCTCTGAATGTAAAAGGGCACGGGGGAGCGGGAGTCCACTCCACTGCCCCCTGATTCCCAATGACAGGACCTGGACTCAGGACGATGGCCACAGCTACAGAACATAGATCTGTTTCAAGAAAAGTTGGGAATGCAGACTTCCGTGTGAGCCCCTATTCCAAAAGGTGGCAATTTATTCACATTGTGGCAGACACCTTCACAAGTAACATAAGTGGGTAACGTCAGGGCTAAGCCAGGCTATTTTCTCATCCAATCTCTCTGGGGCGCATGGACAGAACCAGGTCTCAGCTCTTCGCAGGACACTTCTGGGGCTTTTTTATGCCTAAAGGACAGTAGTTTGCATCCATTCTTATTCTTTGGTATCTTTTCATCGTCGGATAAAAGGATACGTACATTCAGGCAATCCTCTCGAGATACAATATTCCAGTTGCACCCATGTGATGACAGTGCCCTTCAGAGGGAGGAAGCTGACAGATGGGGAGCAGGGAATTCTGAAAACCAAAGCAATGACAGAGATGCTAAGCCTTTCCTTCACATGTCTGACACCCCTCTTCAGGCAGTCTGCAAGCCGGGCATCTGCTGGATCTTTACCTCTTGATGTCCTAGCAGGCTGCCCTGGGCCCTGCTAGGTGATGTGCAGGGCCGCCTGGGCCTGGAGGAAGTCACGCATCTTCCCCACCCCCCACCCTAGCACTCCTGGTACAGGTCCTGCATATGGGTGCTAGTCTCCAAAGGCCACACCAGGATGGCAGCGTAGATGCCTTCCATCTGCCGCAGCAGTGCCCTGTCTGCATGCCCGTCCTCGCCTGGGCCTGGCCCCTGCTGCTTAGGCATCCCCAGTACAGGCCAGGACCTCCAGAAGTGGCAGGGGAGCTTGCCCCTCTACAGTTTCAGGACCACTTCTGGGTGTTCCGAAAGCTGTAAGCAGCCTCAAAACTGTAGCAGAACCTCTTCATCTCTTTCAAGGGTGGCCTCCTGGAAGTCTTTGTCCCTCAGGGTGCGGTAGGTGAGCACTCCCACCTCTTCATGGAACAGCTCCTTGCCCATATGCCTGAAGATGTGTGCCAGGGACCCATCAGAGCTGGCACCCTCGTGGAGCCTCACCTCCTCCTCCTTCATGTCTCCAAACAGAGTGTCCATGGCGGCATCATTCGAGGTGAGGTCACTTTGCACCCATTATCTGGACAATTTCACCTGAGTTTAACACGCAGTCAGCACCCTGGGAACTATGTAAGGCTGTGGGAACATCATCTCAAAGGGCCTCCAGTTTCTTATCATAACACAGGGCCACAATGACATGGAAAATCTTGTCTGGGGACAGGTTCTGCCATTTGGTGAAGTAATCCTTCACCAGAGAGTCCATGATCTGGTGGGGAGACTTGGCCGTAGGGAGGTGGGGGTGATGGGTAACCCAGCACACGTTCTGCATATCGGTCCCAGCCGAGGCAGGTGGAGGTCAGCATGTGTAGCTGGGACTCTTCCTCAGGTGCTGGCAGTTCTGACACACAAATTCCTCCTGACTCTCGAGAATGCTCAAGTCCGCAGCTATCTTCATGTCAAAGACAGTGTGCCCAAGGCTTTTGAGAAAGCTACAGAGCCCTCTGGATCCATCAGTGACACTGAGGCTGAATTTAGCAGCAAAATAAGGCAGAGACTGAGGACACATGGATACTGTCAGCACCTTGTGCTATGAGGTGTCACATTTCTTATTCAGGTTCAGAACACAGAAGTCCTTGGTGTTCTGTTGAGAAACTTGGACTTTTTTCCTCTGCGGTCACACAACTGTCACACGCCAGACAGTCACTCAGAAATATCTTGGCATTGGCCAGCCTATGGAATTCTCCCTTCTCTTCGTTCTCCTGAGCCAGACTCCGGACGTTGACTGAGGCATTTTCTTGGCCATCAGTTTTTGGTTTTTTTTACTACATTCCTTCCGTGTGCAGTGATCACACTTCATCTGGAGCGGGGTGGGTGGGGGCTGGCTCGAGTGACCTGGAGGAAGCATGGGGAGAGCAGTCAGTCACCGCTAGTCACCCCTGGTGCTGCTGGCATATCCTTTCTTCCTTCCCTATCTAGGGAGAGGAAGTGGCCACAGTGCCCAAGGCCGAGGTCCAGGAGGCTGGCAGCACTGTTGGGATCGTGCCGGCAATGCTGGTCCATTGGTGCCTCTCCTGTCCTCTGAAGATTGTACCTGCAGGGCTACTAAGGAAGCCAGTCCCCAGTTCTGCCCTGCTTCTGCCACCGATTGATTGGAGTCTGAAGGCCAGAAGGAGGGACCAAGAGGCCTGCCTTGCAGCTGGTCACCAGTCCCCGCTGCACCACTCACTGGGGTTCCCTGTTAGCCATCCCCTAATCATTGGGAGCCTGTGGGATGGGGGAGGGACCAAGTGGTCTGCCTTATGCCAGCTCACCAGTCGCTGCTGCCATGGATTCATTGGAGCCTGATGAACCCAGATTCCCCATTAGCCATCCCCTGATCAATGGAGCCTGAAGACCAGGGGATGGAACAGTAATTCAATTGGTCCTTACAGACCTGGCTCTTTATATATATAGATTCTTGAAGATTTTTATAGTTTTATCAACACAAAACACACCTCTAAACAATGTAATTAAGTTTTGCCTGTTTTTGAAATGTATAGGAATGGAACCATAGACTATGAATTATTTTGTCCTGATTTCTTTCTAAATTTGTATATGTGCTACTTTCTATGTATATCATTCATTCATTGACATTGTTGTGCAATACTCTATTCTATGCAGGGCTGATCTTCAGGAACATGTCTGCCCACTGCAGCTACTTTCGGTCAATGTCATTCTGATTGGACCAACTCCTATTTGGATTGCTTAATGCAAATTATAACTGTTAAAACATCACTCTGATTGTGTATATATCACAATACATTTATTCCATTTTACTGTTGAGAGATATCTATCCCTCAATTTTATATGAATATTTACTATTATTTATTTCTATGATAAAAAGAGGCTTGAAAGGAAATACCTACCTCATCAGAGAACCCATATTTCTACCTATAATAATTTACATAACTTAAGTTTCGCTGGTTTGTACTGTGTATTTACAGAATTATGCAACCACTACCACTACCTAATTCCAGAATAGTTTTATCATGCCAAGAGAAACCTTCTAACATTTTGCATTCATTTTCTAAACTATGCACCTAGAAATCTATATTCTGTCTCCATGGAGATGCATGGATGGAACTGGAAAATATTATGCTAAGTGAAATAAGCCAATCTGAGAAGGACAAATATTATATGATCTCACTTATTTGTGGAATCTAATGAACAAAATGAATTGACACAAAATAAGACCCAAAGCATGGAGGCATGGGACAGACTGACATACCTCAATGTGGGGTTGGGTGATAAGAAAAAATAAACCAACGAACTTGTATATTTACTAGTGGCCCAGTGAGTGGATTCATGCACATTGAAAGGAAATTAGTTAGAAGAAATATTATAATATCGCTACTCGCCCTTAAGTGTCAACCAAATTCACAATTGACAATGACAGATTGAAACACACATATACGATTGGTGAGAACTTTATATGTATTGTACATGCGCAACTCAACTTAGCCTTTTATATATATACTAGAGGCTTGGTGCATGAAATTTGTGCATGGGGAAGGGGTTGTCACTCAGCCTGGCCTGCACGCTCTCCAATCTGGGACTCCTGAGGAGATGTCTGACTGCTGGTGTAGGCCTGATCTCTCAGAAATCAGGTCTAAACAGCAGTTACACATCCCTCTCATGATCTGGGACTGCTGGCTTTTAACTGCTCACCTGCCTGCCTGCATTATCACCCCCTAACCAATCCCCTGCCAGCCTGATTGACACCTAAATGCTCCCTTTCCAGACCAATCACCCCCAAGTGCCCTTCCCTCCTGGCCTGATCACCCCAACTCCCTTGCCAACCCGATTGCTCCCTCCTATACTCCCCCACAGGCCTGGTCACCCACAACTGCCATCCCATTCTGGCCTGTTTACCCCCAACTGCCCTCCCCTACTGGCCATCTTGTGATGATGTGGGTGCAGCCATCTTGTGGCAGCCATATTGTGATGATATCAGTGGAGGCCATCTTGTGGAAGCCATCTTACAATGACTTTGTGGTGGCCATCTTGTGAGGATGTTGCGTGACACCACCTAGGTTTTTATTATATAGGACTAGGGGTCCAGCATGCAAAATCACATGAGACGCAGGACCCAGAGTCCTGCAGCTCAGCAAGACCCAGAAAGAGTCCCACAGCCACCTCTGCTGCCATCACCATAGGAAGCAGAACCCAGAAACTCGCCCACCACCTTGGCAAGACCCAGAAACCCTCCTGCCACCCAGAAGCCTACCCGTGCCTCCGGTCAAGTCCTCCAGAGTCAAGTCCCCGCCCACCCATGCGCATCTCGCTGTGCACGCAGCCTCCTGCTGATCGGTCATTATGGCATGGTGGTGTGACAATCACAGACTTTTTATATAATAGACTAGAAGCCCAGTGCATGAAATGCATGCACAGGTGTGATCCCTAGGCCTGGCCGGTGAATGAAAAATAAGAGTCTAGCATGGAAGATCAGGTCATTGTTTTTTTTTACCTCTGGGCCCTGGGCTCCCCTGGGTTCCCATATACCCCCCTCCACCTGAGACATAGTGCCCAACTCCCAATGCGGAGATGTGGTAAGCACAATCAAACGCCTGGTAGAGGGGCAATATGCATATTAGACTTTTACTCTATAGGATATCTTCCATTGATTTCAGAGAGGAAGGGAGAGGGAGAGAGATAGAAAGATCAGTGATGAGAGAGAATCATGGATTGGCTGCCTCTTGCACACCCCACACTGGGGATCAATACCACAACCTAAGCATGTGCCCTAGTGGAGTCAAACCTTGACCTCCTGAGTCATAGGTCGACATTCAGCCACTTAGCCATGCCCACCGGGTTCTTGTTCTTATTTTAAAGGAGAGGGGATTAACAATCCAGAGGTCGACTTGCCCAAAACAGCCAAGTTACACAGTGGCAGAGTCAGAGGGAGGGAGGGGGACTGGTTCCAAATACGCATTCATGAGGCCTCTGTGTTAAAGGGTTCATCCAGGAGGGCAGGTGCACAGACACTGTCTCTGACTCTTCAAGAGGCACTTCCTCAAGGCCCTCAGATTCTCTGCATGACCCCCACCCTCTCTACCCGACGAGGAGGGCAGAGGATGGAAAGGGTCACCTGCGGTTCACCTGGGAGGGCATGTGTAAGGGGGAGGGAGGGGCAGAGCTGGGAGCACCACAGACCCTGGGTGGGCGTTAGAAGCAACGATCTGGATGCTGATCGCCCTGTCCCAGTGTCTCAGGAGCGTTTCTTTCTCCAGAAGCACTGCAAGCATTGCCTTAGGCTGCAGGACTTGGGGCTGTCTCTGCCCTTAGGTTCTGTAGTTCAGGATCCTCTCTGTCCTGGAAATTGGATCTGGGGACTGGAGTCAGACCACCTGGGGAAACCAGGTGAACTCTGAGCCCTTTTATGACCCGGTTCTGAGCACAGCTGATCTGTGTGTCCACAAGGGGCCTTCATTTTCCTTGTTTTCAACATTTGCTTTCCATAGTACTGTACATTCTATTTTGTTGGGGTTTTTTGTACCTAAAATAAAACCATTTGCTTGTTTCCAATAAGTACTTGTCATCACTGAAGAGATCTTGGGGGGCCGAAGGGGCATGGAGGGATTAGGGCAGCCAGCCGGGAATGACCCGCCTCCTGGAGGTCAGGGTGGGAGGCTGATGGGGAACATTCCACGTCCCTACTGTGGAGCTCAAACTAAGGTCTGGGCTTGACAGTCAGACCCTCAAAACGGACAGCCCTCTGCCAGCAGCTGCTGGAGACCCTGCCTTCCCAGGGGCCCAGTGGAGCCTGGGCCTCCTCACCCCTCCCCACCCACATGGTTCCTCACACTCTGGCTTCCCTTGAGTAGACCCCAAAGCCACCAGCTCGCCCTTGCAGAAGGTGCTGTTGCCTCCTGCTGTCTCCTTGCTCCTGACACAGAAGCCAGCAGGACTTCACCTACAGCCCCGGTGCCTCCCCCTGCACTCAGGGGACGTCAGGTTGTCATGGGCCCTCGATCCCTGCAGGATGTGCCCCCCGACCCAGCCTTGACCCCTTTCTACTTGACCTCTTGCTCCTCCTGCTGCCCCTCTGTGGGCTGTCTCCTCTGCCCGATGCCCTTCTGCAGGCGTTTGCCTGGCTCTCCTCCATCCATCCCCTTTCCCTCAGTGAGCCTCCCTCTGGCTCTGCTCCATTTCTGCTTAGGCCAAATTCTACATTCCCGCCCGAGTGAAATTTTCATACTTCATAGTGGTTCTGAACATCATCAAGAAAAAAAAAATGAAGAAGATGGGAAAAAATAGATAGTTGAATGCCAAGAACATCCCCAAAGGAAGGAGCCGTTCTCTTTAAATAGAAAGAAAACAGCATTTTACAACTCAAAGCTCTAGATAGTTTCCCCCTTTAGGAAAAGGGAGCAAGCAGTTAAGTACCCGGGCTGGCAACAAATTCATGAATCACAACAATAACCTGTTTCTTTTGGATACTGGATCTGCAAATTATCCACCAAAGTTCAGATTGGACAGCTGCTACCTGACTTCATTTAATATCCAACATGGAATGCTTTTGGCAGAGAACTGGTTTCTCTTTCCTCACCACAAAAATGAAAATGAAGTGTCAAAGGGTCAGAAATACCCAAGGTAAAAACCAATGAATCGCTGATATAGTAATTAGTAAAAATGTATTGTGCACAAACTAAAAAGATGATTTGTAAGCCAGGAGCACTCAAGCCAAAATATGGGATGAGGCTCGGGTGTGTATTGTTATAAAGCAGCTTATATAGTGAGAAAACAGTTGAGTGTTTATTCTCTACAGTGATTGGTTACAATGTTAGAATCTGCAGTGGTTATCTCATATTGACCTTGAAAAACAGTTCAGATTTTGCCTACGATTTCCAGAGATATAAGCAAGCAATGACCAAGGTCAAGTTAGTCTTGCAAAATAAGCTAAATTCAGCTTTATTTGTATGACTAAATGGTCCTCTCTGATCAGGAAAACTTCAAGGTTAGCCTAAGTTTGCATTTTTATTTTAAGAGAAGACTTTACTAAGAATTACTAAAATATTTTTAAAAACTGTATCTCTAGGTGTTTGCATCTTGGATTAACTGTTGAGTGTTTAATTACTGGGTCAAGGAAAAGTTCTACTATATAAGTGTCTGATTAGTTAAAGGTGGATTAAAAATAGGAGAACTGATCAGTGAGGACTAGAGATGTTAGCTGATTAAAAAAATAATGAGTGTGTGTGTGTGTGTGTGTGTGTGTGTGTTTTAAATCTGTATTTAATTTTGGCTTATATATGAGAGGAGACATATGGAACTTGGGTGTTGTTGAAATTACCAGTAGCATCTGTTCATCCTTAACTTACCCCTTAAATCAGAGATAAAATATATCATATTACAGATATCTGAGTAAAATAGATGAAAATATGATATGTTCTATTTAATGTGCAAGTATAACATAATACTATAATAATTTCTAATTTTAGACTGCAGGTTCTATTCCTAGCCACTAATTAAAATATGATTAATAAATTCTTTTATTCTCTATGTAATTTATTATTTATGATTAATGGAAGTATCAAATATAAAAGCTAAGTTTTCTATTTACATTTTTATTTAAGTAATTAACAAGAAAAAAAGCTAAATAACTTGGAGATTTAAGTCAGCAAATGCCCAAAAGAATTAACCTAATTTTTTTTAATCCTGAAAATATTAAGGATTATAATACCAGACAAAACACCTGAAACAAAAGGAGTGGAGTTTACAAAACAATAGCGGAAGAATACTAAAGGTGCATGTCAGTTATGAAATTTTGTAACAGAAAACTGGAGAAGAATCAAGCAATGCTTAGAGAGATAGAGTTACATTTATTATTATTATTATTATTATTATTATTATTATTATTACTCACAAGCCAGAGGAAAATGTCTCTCAAATTCTGGAGCCTGTCACACAGGAAGTGTCCTGTGTTTCTACCTTTTTGTCCTCTTTGTCTCCCAAATGTGGGGTTTTCCGGTCCCCTTTGCAAGTTCTTAAACAGCCCCTACATTCTGGGGCTTTGAGACCTCAACCAAAGACTTGGCCTGGTGCCAGCACTGATAACTTTGTCTGAGAAAGGTTTAATGGCCTCTCTGAAATGGAAGTAGTCTTATTTTCTTTATTATTTAAGCAAGCAAGCATTTACAGAAACTAAAATAGCAAGGTTAAAATTTTAAACAGCAGTTTTTATATAAGATGGATGCCTCAATTTCACTTATCACTAGTGGAAAATATTGACTTCCCTTAATAGAAAAAGTAATGTCCATGGATGCCAAAACAACCAATTGATTTACATCATAATAGTGAGTCCTTTGCATAAAAAAAGAAACAAACTTTTTGTTGCAATAATCCTATCACCATAAGGACAACTAAAGACAGACAAAGTAGAATATGCAGCATTAATGATATTCTAGCAACTGTATACAAATCAGCAATACAACAGCAACATCTAAGTGATCCTTCTTCCCTCCCTTCCTTCCAATTTTCCTTCTTTCCCTCCTTCCTTCCTAACTTTTCTTTTTTTCCTTCTCCATTTGATTACTTTCTTCCTTCCTTCTTTCTATTTTATGAAATTTTACAGTATTTTTTTCATTTCAAGGAACAGTTCTCAGCCAGTTATTGAATTTTAGTGTTTCATAGTTGAATAGTCCCTCTCCATCATTTCATAACTGAAGACCTTGTTGCAAAGCAATCACGAATACATGATCATTACTGCTAAGTTGTTCATATTTTATTTTTAGAAAAATACATATATAAATTTTAAAAATTGTTTTCCAGAAAGTTCACACTTTTTTCTAATAAAATCAATAATAAAACTATGTTTAAAGTTTAAACTATGTTTAAATATATGGTATTTGTTTGCATCTTCCCAATGTTGAGTCACAATATAGACATTTTGTACTCTTTTCTCTACTGTTTGCTTCTTTTCACTTGACAGAATACCTGGATAGCCCTACAGAATGTGTTCATGTGTCTATACATTTTTAGAATGTATGGATATAAATATAATATTTTTATATTAAAGGGTAAAATCATACATGTAAGAAAGTTTTCAAAGCAGTATTTCTTTTTGTTTTTTCTTCTGTTCTTACTTGCACTTCTATTTCAATACACATACACACATTTAATTTACCACAAAATCATTGAATTTGATACCTAGTGATAAAGTATAATTATTTGCAAAAAAAATTAAAAGCTAGACTTTCATACAAATTTAGAAAGAGAATATATCAAAGATTCATTAAAGAGGGAACTAGCAAGATAATAAAGCTGCTTCAAAGATAGAATTCAAGAAATAAGTTTATAGCATCAGTTAGGAAAGGACATTAAAATGAATTTTCTCAATTAAAGGAAAGACTAGTTAGTATCCTGCCAGGTAATAAAACCATAAACTTTGGTGTCTTTATCTAGTAGAAATCATTTTCTTCTAATAGATCAAAATTTCAAGTTAACAAGTAACTTCACAGTGTCTATATCCTAATCCTATATAATGAAAGCCTAATATGCAAATTGTCCCCTCAACTGGGAGTTTGACCACTTGCTATGACGTGTGCTGATCACCAGGAGGTGATACAGGACATGGTGGTCATCAGCGACAAGGTGCTAGCAGCAGGCAGCAGTACAGGCACTGCTGGTCCCAATGAGCCCTGACGAGAGCAGGACCACAGTGGGATGGTAGAGCAGGTGAGCGGGCAGCACCAGAACAAGGTGAGTGTGAGTGGGGAGCTAGTGGGTGGGGGGCTGATCACCCCACTGATCACCCTGCAGACAGTGACCAATAGCAGAGGCAGAGGATGGGGCCGCTGCCTGGCTCCCAGGTGCTGAGGGATCTGGGCAGGGTTTGATTGCTCCCACTGACCAGCAACTGCTCTGACATTACAGAGAAGGGGCAAATATTTCTTCTAATTATTTTCAATGTGCACAAATCTGTGCACCAGGCCACTAGTCAACAATAAAAAGTGTTAAAAAAGACAAAACAAAACCACACTCAACTGAGTAAATGTGAAGATCTAATTGGCTTTATTCAACAACTCATGAATCGGGCAGCATCCCCTCTAGCAGATAGAAAGGAGCCCTGAGGCCTGATACAACATGGAAGGCTTTTATAGGTAGAAGGAGGTGGGAAAGAAAGGAAGCTTCTAGCAAAGAAAGGATTATCTCAGCCAACATCACCTTCCTTTGGGGAAGGGTGATAGTCTACCATGCAGATTTCCTCACTAGTGCTGATCAGGTAATTCCATATGGACTCATGTGATATCACTTCTTAATCTAACACAATTTAATTGGCTAAAGGTCACATTCCTGGGAGAGGCTCTCAGGGCAATTAAGTCTTGGTTTGTGACTGGGGCTTAACACATGCCACTCTACTTTAGACCTGTTGTTTCTTTTTTAACAATAGGAAGTAAAACAATAGTGTATCTCTTTGTCTGGGTCTAGTAGACAATGCTTTAGTATGATATTAAAAGGACATGCAATCATCCTGTTTCCTTATTTCCTGCTGTTAAATAATTTTTCTTAACAGCAGGGTGACATCAATGGACTATGGAACTGTGCCAAGTTTGAGTCATACCCTAAGAAAATTTAGACATTCCTCAGGATGACACTTCATGTTGTTCCTCTTCCTGTTAGTCATGATGACACTCCCAGACCTGTCTTTTGGTATTTACATAAATACCAAACTATATAAATTATTATATAAAAGCCAAATCTTTGCTTGTCCCCATTAAGACCAGGAGCTCTTCTGTTATTCTTAGTGAATATGAAAAGTAATTGCTCTAAATAGTTCATGTAAAAGCCTTTATATAACTAGTGAGCTTATTATTACTGCAAATAAATCTAATAGTTACAATGATCTCAAAAGTTCATGTTAATTAGCATTTCTCACTGACCGACATAAAAGAGCTTTCTGACGTGGGTTTATATTTCAAAGTTGTACTAATCCACTGCATTTCTGTAGCAAAGAGTAAATGCTCACTTTTAATATATAAATTTAATGATTTTCTCCTCCTTCTCATCTACACTAGAAGGGTGGAATCAAATATTTCTTCTCACTTCCCTGCCCATGAAGAGAGGTAGTTCTTAATTTGCTAACAATTTGGCTTTTGTGTTCAAAGGGCACTGGCAGTCTGTTGTGAAAGATCAGAAGAGATGACAGCATAAGGTAAAGGAGTCAGAAAAGAGAAATGCCTTGGGCTGGAAGGGAATTAAGACTGGCAGTGCCCCTTGCAAGCAGCCAGCCCTCAGTAGATAACAGCATGCAGTAAGATGTGTGCACTTGCCCGGCTTTGGCAAAACTGCCCACAGATGCAAAGCTGGAGAAACAGAGAGTTTCCCAATCTTGACACCACCATCTATCTGAATAATGAGAATTCTGCAGCTACTATGACAGATTAGAAATCATAAACCCTTCTCACGAGTTGTAGGTATCACATAGACCTTCTGAATTCTGAAGCAAAAGAGAAGGAGAAAGGTGGAGGGCTCAAGTAATAGCTGAGATAGAATGTCCCATCTGCCCTTCTGGGTCGGGTACCATATTCATCAATTAAGTTGTGTTTGGTTAAGAAGTGATATTTTTGTCCTAGCTGTTTTGGCTCAGTAAATAGAGCATCAGCCCATGGACTGAAGGGTCCCCATTTTGATTCCCAGTCATGGGCACATACCTCAGTTGCGGGCACATATCTCAGTTGCAGTCTCATCTCTGGCCCTGGTCAGGGTAAGTGCAGGAGGCAACCAATCAATTTGTCTCTCTCACATTCATGCTTCTCCTTCTCTGTCTCTCCCCCTCACTTCCATTCTCTATAAAAATCAATGGAAAAATATCCTCATGTGATATCACTTCTTAATCTAACACAACTTAATTGATGAATTTGGTACCCCACCCAGAAGGACAGATGGGACATTCTATCTCAGCTATTACTTGATCCCACCCACCCCCAACTTTCTCCTTCTCTTTTGCTTCAGAATTTAGGTCTATGTGATACCTACAACTCATGAGAAAGGTTTCTGATTTCCAGTCTCTCATAGTAGCTCCAGAATTCTCCTTGTTCAGATAGATAGTGGTGTCAAGATTGAGGAGCTCTCTGTTTCTCCAGCTTTGCATCTGCGGGCAGTTTTGCCAAAGGAAGAGGAGGGGGAGGAGAGAGGAGAAGGGGGAGGAGGGAGGAGAAGGGGGAGGAGGAGGAGGAAGAGGGAGAGGAGGAGGGGGAGGAGGAGGAAGGAGAAGAGGAGGGGGAGGAGGGGAGATATTTTTTGCATACTTCAGTTTACTGAGATTCAAATCTGTCCTTTTTTTATACAGGTGAGTATGGTGGATCCCAATAGTGAATCCCCATAGTCATCTATAACCCATCAGAGCCAACCTTAGCATTTGATTGGTTGGTACCAAATCATATCTTCCAGAAATATTTCTCTTGTGAGGGAAGTAAATGAGGATAATTCCTCTGACACATAAGTCCACACAAAAACCTGTACATGAATGTCCACAGAAGCATTATTCATAATACCCAAAATGTGGAAACAATCTAAAGGTATATCAGGTAATGAGTGGATAAGCAAAATGTGGTGTATCCAAGCATTGGAATATTATTCCACAATAAAAAGACACTAGATTACTGATACATGCTACAGAATAGATAAACCTCTAAAACATTATGTTAAGTAAGACAAGTCAGAACAAAGACCACATATTTATGATTTTATTTATATTAAATGTCTAGAAGAGGTAAATCCTGAGAGACAGAGAATAGATTAGTTGCTGCCAGGGTCTGCAAAGAGAGAAGAATGGAAAGTGAGTGTTTATAGACTTAGGAGTTTCCTTTTAGGGTGATGAAATGTTCTGGAATTAGATAATGTTAACAATTGCACAACTCTCTTCGCACACTAAAAATTGAATTGTACACTTTAAAGCTGTACATTTATGGTATATGAATTATACCTAAATAATTGTACACTTTAAAGCTGTTGTTTAAACAGTTCATTAGACAAGGAGGCGTGAAATCTGGATTCTAACCCAAATGTTGTCCTGTTTTTATAACATGACTGCAGGCATCTTTTACTCTTTCTGGCCTCAGTCTCCTCATCTGTGAAATAGAAGTGATGCATAAGTGCCCTCCCACTTCTGACAATTTATGATTCTATACCTCCATTATAAAACAGGCCTTTGCCCACCTACCTAAAGGTGATTTCTCCCTGCTTTGAATGCTCATTACACGCACTACTTTGTATTACTATTATTTGTGCTTCATCTCATCCTCTCCGCTAGAAATGTGAGCCACTTACAGGAAGACTCTAGACCATCTAGTACACAACAGAGATTTAATCATTATTTAAGATGACTAGAAATATAAAATTATATTTAGAAGACACTGTATGAAATGAAGGAATCAATCAAAAAATCAAATTTTTATTTCCATGTCACCAAAACAAGGAATTGATAATTATCTCTCAACTTGACACTGATTTAATGTAAATGTTTGCCATAATAGAATCATAAATGTAGTCGTTTGACATACCATACTAATCCCCTTGCTATCCTGAATACAGAGGAGATACTGCCCTGTTTTAAAATAGGTTGCCTATACCATGGCAGCTTCACTGTTGTCAATATTAAATATGATAAAAATAACCCCCCCCAAAAAAAAGAAAATGTTTGAACCAGTATTATTTAATTATAATTAATCAAGTCTTTTGTATTCCAGTAGGTGTCCTGAACACCAAGGGCTGAGCAATAAAGTCTTACCAATGAGAGACTTCTGCCGAGTACACTATTATTAAATCAGTGTTGAAAGGTTAGGCCAGTGTTTTCCCGCAATCATTGTTGAGTTTGCAAATTTTTAAAAGATACAGGCCTTGCTACTTTGTATAATTTTCCAAAATGTATGTTTGACAAGCTGAAATTTTTAGGCTAAGAAGCACGTTGAGTAAAAATGTAACCATTACTGTCCTTTAAGATGACACATAATCTTTTTCTTTAAGTACAAAAAAAAAATTATCCAGAAACTAATCTTCAATTTTGCATTCTTTCTTCCACTGACGAGCTACATAATTTAACTCAAAAACACTTATCACTCATTAATAAAAATACAAATGAAAAAATTAGTTCTAGCCCACTAAGATTTAACTACAACCTTATAATCCCAGCACATTCCCCTTTTTTCGTCATAATTGCCAGTTCGAAATACCTTAATTCATTCCTAAATGTGGAGTTTAGAAAAAAATCTTTGTAATTGATAAGAACAAACTAAAGCAGCATCAAAACATTTTAAAAACCTATGCAAAATTAAATTATATAACTAGCAACATCTGAAAACATTCTTTGTTCTATATTTTGTTTTGCATATGAGATATACCTGAAAATCATGTTTTATAATATTAAACACTAAGGACCCAGTGCATGAATTTGTACACCTTGAAAGGAACCTTGGGCCATGAGGCTGCAGTAAGCACAGGGCTGGGTCTGAGCCCATCCTCCACAGCTCTGCCTGGCCCCTCCCATGCCCCTGGTCCTGTCTGCTGGCAGCCCCGCTCCCACTGCCACTCCCACGTGCTGCCAGCGCAGGTCCCGCTCACACCTGCTGATAACACGGAGCGATTGGGGCCAGCACCAGCAGTGGTGCGAGTGGGGCCAGCACCATCAGCAGGTGCAGCACCATCAGCAGCTGCTGCCCTAATTGCCCCTCAGGAGGAGAGGGAGGTGGAGAAACCATCAGGGGCAATCTGGCTGGCAGTTGCCGGCACTAGCAGTGGTGTGAGTAGTGGCTCGGGCACCAGCAGCTGGTGCCAGCGGAGCCATCACCAGCAGTGGTCCAAGAGGTGGCTGCCGGCCCAGATTGCCCCTTAGGAGCAGGTGGAGTGGAGAAGCACTGAGGGGCAATCAGAGCCGGCAGCTGCTGCTCACACCCGCTGGTGGTGCCAAGCGATCAGGGCTGGTGCCAGGCACCAGCAACAAGTGTGAGCGGCAGCTCTGGTACCAGCAGGGGGTGTAAACAAGGCCAGCGCCAGCAGCAGGTGAAAGTGTCAGGCCAGACTGTCCTGTGCAGGAGCAAAGAATTTTCAGTAACCACCAGAGGCTCACCCCAGTGACAGTGACCTGTGTCCCATCTTGGTCTGGCACCCCAGCTCACCTGCTCTACTATCCTTCTGCAGCCGACAGCCACCATGTTCTGTGCTCGGCTGCCTAAGGCCAAAGCCTGCCATGTTATATGTCCACCCCGTGGTGGTCAGTGCACATCATAGTGACTAGTTGTTTGCTTGTTTGGTTGTTCCATGGTTTGGTCTATTTGCATATTGGGGTTTATATATACAGATGTTTTCAGCAAGTACCCACATCTCTTAAATATATTGATTAAAGCTTCTACATGGTATTCTTATTCTTCATCTTTGGCATAATAACTTCTATCTGTACTATCATTTTAAATTTGTATTTAATGACTATTCATTGAGTACTAATTATTCTGCCAGTAGAAATAATAATAATCACACATGCAAAAAAATGAGATTTGTTGAGTGCTTAGTATAATACTAGAACTACACTAAGTTTTTTTATAATCTTATCTCAATCAACCCTAACAACAATTCTAAAAAATAGTAGTTTACTCTTACTATCTACATCGTTTTTATTAATTTTTTAATTAAATTTATTATTCAGATTATTGCATTTGTTTCTCTTTTTCCCCTTCCATAGCTCCCCTCCACCCGGCTCACACCCTCCCTCTACCGTTACCTCCCTCCCGTTGACCTCATCCATAGGTGTATGATTTTTGTCCAGTCTCTCCCGGCACTCCTCTCACCACTTTCCCCCTGAGA
Organism: Lasiurus cinereus; assembly: GCA_011751065.1. Taxonomy (NCBI): domain Eukaryota; kingdom Metazoa; phylum Chordata; class Mammalia; order Chiroptera; family Vespertilionidae; genus Lasiurus; species Lasiurus cinereus. The sequence goes on from JAAGEH010000311.1 coordinate 23,291,151, forward strand.
ATTATCAGTCCACTCCCTTCCTGTGCTCCTGATTCTATTATATTCACCAGTTTATTCTGTTGATCAACTTTTTAATTCACTTAATTTTTAGATTCACTTGTTGATAGATATGTATGTGTTGTTCATAATTTTTTATCTTTTACCTTTTTCTTCATCCTCTTCAAAAGAGTATCTTTCAGCATTTCATATAATACTGGTTTGGAGTTGATGAACTCCTTTAGCTTGTTCTTATCTGTGAAGCTCTTTATCTGCCCTTCAATTCTGAATGTTAGCTTTGCTGGATAGATTATTCTTGGTTGTAGGTTCTTGCTATTCATCACGTTGAATATTTCTTGCCACTCCCGTCTGGTCTGCATCGTTTCTGTTGAGAAATCAGCTGACAGTCCTATGGGTGCTCCCTTTTAGGTAATGAACTGTTTTTCTCTTGCTGCTTTTAATATTCTCTCTTTGTCTTTTGCTCTTGGTATTTTAATTATGATGTGTCTTGGTGTGGTCCTCTTTGGATTCCTTTTATATGGGGTTCTGTGTGCTTCCTGGACTTGTAAGTCTATTTCTTTCACCAGATGTGGGAAGTTTTCAGTCATTATTTTTTAAATAGGTTTTTAGTATCTTGCTCTCTCTCTTCTTCTGGCACCCCCACAATTCTGATGTTGGTACTCTTGAAGCTGTCCCAGAGTTCTCCTTACATTATCTTCACATTTTTGGATTCTTTTTTCTTCTTGCTTTTCCAGTTGAGTGCTTTCTGATTCTTTATATTTCAAATTTTTGACTTGATTCTTGCCTTCCTCTAGTCTGCTGTTAGGACTCTGTATAATATTTTTTATTTAAGTCAGTATATGTTTAATTTCTAGTTGGTCCTTTTTCATCTCTAGTTGGTCCTTTTCCATCTCCTCTTGGGTCTTGCTAAATTTATCCATCTTTTCTAGGATATTCTTGAAAAAACTTATAACTGTGGTTTTGAACTCTATATCTAGTAGTTTGTTTTCCTCCATTTCTTTTGTTTGTGTTGTCTTCCTTTGTCTCCGCATTTTCACTGTCGGGAGAACTTCTGTGTTGGATTCAGCCTTATGATACCAGACTTGCAAAACTGCAAAAGCCTCTGTTGAGCTTGGGATGGGTAGAGTCTCAGGGTTTAACGGACCACTTTGCCTTCCAGTCAGCCCTGCCCTTTACGGCCCCTGAGTCTCACATGACTGAGTAATCACCGGAGCGGTCCCTGTGTATGCATGCTCTCTCAGTACCTCTAGACTGCTGCCTTTCCAGCTCCCCTGCACTTCGGGACCATATGAGTCTGGGTCCCCAGGGTTTCGCCCAAAACTGGAGTTTAGTGGAGTTAGAAGTGGAGCAGTTGGGAGGCTCTGTCCCCTGCCCACTCGTGAAAGCCAGTGGCACAATCAGCAGTTGGTCTTCTGCGCACAGTGCTGTGCACCCCACCAGACTTCTCCCCTAAATTTCCATGCACTTCTCCCTTTTCACAGTCCAAACTCCCCTCGTATGAGTTTCGGCTAGACCTGGGGTTTAGTGTTGTAGGATAAGGAGTTCAATGCAGTTGGGAGTCGCCATTTCCCTCCCACCAGAGAAAGCCAGCCAAGTACTCCGGCACCCGCTCTCTCCATGTGTGCGTCTCTGTTCCTCAGCTTTTTGCAGCTCCTCTGCGTCTCTGTGAGCTCCTCTCTTTCCTTCTAGCTGTAGAACTTCCACTCAGCCAGCTTTCCTGTGGTTCTGGATGATGTCCGTTCTGTCTTTTAGTTGTAGTTTTGAAATTGTTGTGCGAGGCAGCAGTGTAGGTGTTTACCTATGCCATCTTGGATTCTCGACTCTATCCACATCTTACAAGTGAGAACATTGAAGGTTAATAAGATGAAGTCATCTTTCCAAAGTTACGTAGCTAATAAGTGTTTCAGCTATGTTAGACAGTTTAGGGGTACACAAATGAAAAACATCCAGGTGTCCTAAAACAACGTACAATCAATCTCGTGGGACGGTCAGAGAAGGAACCAAATAACAAATGTGAAGTGGGTTGTAAGTGATGACTCTTGATTAAATATGAAGCTAGTAAACTTAAAGATTTTAAGTTAGAGAAAGAGATTTATTTTATGGAATTGATTCATGACTATGGTAATCTAGGGAAGAGCCAAAGTTACTGCTCAAGTCCAAAGGCCATCTGCTTGCAGAATTCCTCTCTTCTGGGGGACTTTATAGTCTTTGTTTTATTAAAGCCTTTAACTGATTGGATAAGGCCCACCCATACTTTAGAGTGCAATATGCTTTATTCAAAATTCACTGATGTAAATATTAACTTTTTCTATAAATATTCCATCTCAGAAACTTCCAGAATAGTGTTTGACCAAATATCTGGGTGCTGTGGTCCTGCCAAATTGACACATTAAATTAACCATCTCAGTGCTTTATAGTTATATTGAAAGTCATAGGCAAAACACCATGCCCTGTGGTAAAGAGTCCTACAAATGTATCTTCTCCAATAGAGCTACACTCCTGGTGCTGAGGGCTACATTATATTTACTATTTATTCCCAGTGTGTATCACAATGAGAGACATACAGAACATTTTTAGGAATTCTTACTGAATTAATTTTAGTAGACTCTGCTTGAACTAAATTGAATTAAATTCAGTTTTTTGGCCTTTTAAAATATCTAGGAAAAGAAAGTGTTTTCAGAATAAATAAGTACTACTGGTAAGTTCACAGTTTGGAAATCATAACTCTATTGGCTTCCTCGGTTGCCCAATTTGTGGCAAAAGCTATGTATTAGTTATTTACTGCCATGTCACAAATTACTACAAACCTAGCAACTTAAACCAACACACACCTCTTATCTCATAGTTCCTGTGACTCAGGAATCCACTCAGGGCAGAGCAACATGCCCTGCTTCAGGATCGCTCCCAAGGCTGCAATGAGGGCCTGGCCAGGGCTGGGATCTCTTCTGAGGCTGATGGGAGAAGAACCTTTTCCCAAGCTCACCTGGTTATTTTCATAATCCAGTCCCTTGGCTCCTTGCAAGCTGTTGGCCAGACACAACCCTCAGCTTCCTCACTCTTGGGCCAGCAAGAGAGAGTGTTGATATGGAAAGTAAACAGTACAAATATGGATATTACAATCTTGTGTAATTATGGAAATAACATCCTTATCAACTTTGCCATATTCTATTAGTTTGTAGCAAGTAACAGGAGCCACTCACATTCAAAGATGGGGATTCCACAACAGCATGAATACTGGGACCTTGGAATACTTAGGGAATATCTTTTGTTCTCCACACAGTTCTCTTAGGATTAGACTTGAGGTAAGGTTTTCAGAAATACCAGCCCTGTAGCTACATAAAATACAAGTTTCTTTTAGGGTAGTCATACAAATGTTCAGGTGCTTCAGGGGCACCTAACTGAATCACATTGGGGGATGGCAGTCCAGACATGAGACTTGATGAACTACCTACCTCAAAGAAGAAGGCTGCACACAGAAAAGCCACCTCACTCCCATTGCAAGCAGGATTCCTGAGCTCTCCCTAATACCAAACACCACCTTGGAAAAAAAACTTCTAGGGTATTGAGCATTACATTTTCTAAAGACTTACTTTTAAAAAACTATTTAAATAGGAAGAAAGTGATTTTCTATTATTTAGTGAAAAAAGGTTAGGTTAATTGATCAGGGAAGTGTGTGTGTATGTGCATGTGTATGTATGTCTGTGTGTGTGTGCGCACGCGTGCGCGCATATATGTTTTATTATTCTGAAGAGTGAAACACTGGAGGGCAATTAGCTCAGTTACAGGAAACAAAAAACGAGTTTCTAAACTTAGTGTGGTAAACACATCGTCTATATATATAAAAGGCTAATATGTAAAATGTTGCTGCAGAAGTTCAACCGGGAGACTGGGAATTCTATCACTAGCTATGACGTGTGCTGACCACCAAGGGAAAGCTGGCAGCTGGGGAAGGGAGGCCCTGGCCAGCAGCCAGAAGGCCCCGATCAGCCCTGATCGCTGGACAGGCCTAGGGACCCTAACCATGCATGAATTTGGGTAATATACATAAATGGCTTCAAATCAATGTGTTGTGCATTTAAACTAATATAATATTTTATATCCACTATACTATAATTTAAAGATTTTTATAAGAATTTGTGCAGTGTGAATGAACTTTGAACTCTGTAAAATTAGAACTGATTGTACTTAATAAATAATTAAGTGATTATACCAGTAGGTTGCCACAATACAAAAATCCCAATCCATTTTTAGAGAAGACAAGCAAGGAAAATCCTGGTCTTGTCACTAAAAGGCCAGAGCGACATGTTTGCATTACTTAGGAATAGGCTTGGGAGTCTTCCACAGATACTACAGCAGGATTAATGAAATAGTTAGCATTTGTTCAGCACTCATTATGTAGCAGGAAATGCTCTTTCTAGTTTTCCAACTTTTAATTTGATTTTTTTTTTTTGCATCTACAGAACACTTAAAAAATGTAATACAATGAACATGCTTCTATGGTTTGCCGTGATAAACCACTTATTAACATTCTTCTACATTTTTCTAGATAGATAGAGCATAGATATAGATATATAATTTATATGTCTGTGTGTATATATCTATGTATATATATATATATACATATATACATATATACATATATACATATATATATAAATCACTATTGAATTAATACAAAATTGACTATTCCCAGTGTCTATCACAATTAAGGACAAAGAGAAAGTTTTTTAAAACTCTTATAATTGGATTAAGTTAACTTTAGTTTCTGGCCTTTTAAAATCTCTAAAAAGGAAAATATATTCAGAATGAATAAATGCCACAGATAAGCCCAGAAGTTTAGAAATATATATATATATGCTATAGTAAAGTATATACTATATAGTATATAGATAGTAGTATACTATGTATAGTTATATGTACACACAAAACTTTTTTTGGCTAATCTATTTGAAAGTAGATTTCAGAAATTGTGTTACTTTGACACTTTTTACATTCCTTGCAACAAATTGCCCCAAGTTTGCAAAGCTGGTTATGGTTAGTCCTGAGCTTGGAGTATGACGATCTACTTGGAGCCCAGGGTCTCAATAGCTGAGTCGTTCTTATTCAGTTAGGGAAAGGTGAGAGAGGTGAGACAGGTGGAATAGATAGAGTTCCTGTCCACCACAATCAGAAGAAAGCAGCATGAGACAGCTTGGGGCGAGGGAGGGCATGGAGAAAGAAGGGGGGAAAAGTGATGGATAAAAGGTCACAGAGATGGGAAGGGAAGGGAAGAGGAGGATTTTTATAGAAGGAAAGGTGACTATCAAATGAGAAATGCTACTAAAACATTATCTCCCACTTTTTCCTTTGATCTAGGACAAGTGTGTGTGTGTGTGTGTGTGTGTGTGTGTGTGTGTGTGTGTGTATGCTGAGTGGCCAGATTATTATGACCACCTGACATTTGTAGGCAAACTAGCCATATACTACATCATATGGGATATGGAAGCTGGAAGCCTCTTCAAACATCTTTGCTGTCTGCAGTTATCAAGATAAAACATCTCCAATTCGCACAGGAACACAAGGATTGGACAGTCGAACATTGGAAAAAAGGCATGTGATCCAATGAATCATGTTTCCAGTTGCATCATGCAGATGGCAGAGTGAGAATTTCGTGGAAACGGCATGAAAGCATGCATCCCACAAGCATGAGTACAACCCTTCAAGCTGGTGGGGACAATGTTATGGTTTGGGGAATGTTTTCCTGACATGATTTGGGCCCTTTAATTCGTGTGGAACAACATCTGAATAGGACAATATACCTAAGTATCATTGCTGATCAAGTTCATCCTATCATGTTGATGGCGTATCCCAGTGGTCGGCAAACTCATTAGTCAACAGTATGCCAAACACACTGTTGTATCCCAATGGAGATGGCTTCTTCCAACAAGACAATGTGCCATGCCATGGTGCTCATATCTTGCAGGAGTTGTTTCAAGAACATGAGGGAGACTTTACCTTGTTTAGGTGGCTCCCACAATCACCAAATCTCAATCCAATTGAGCATTTGTGGGACAAAGTTAAAAGAGCCATCAGGCAGCTGATTCCACAAACATCAAATCTCACAGACCTGGACAGTGCTATTCATCAGACATGGTGCCAAATACCTCGCATCACCTTTCAACATCTCGTGGAGTCAATGCCAAGATGTGCCACAATACTGAAGGCAAAAAGTGGCCCAACGAAGTACTGATGAGGTGGTCATAATAATCTGGCCACTCAATAGGTGTGTGTGTGTGTGTGTGTGTGTGTGTGTGTGTGTGTGTAATTTTTAACTTGATATTTCAAAGTATAAACCCACAAAGGGCAGAGAGTAGGTTCTGCTTGCTTCAACATGAGTCTAGCAGAGTACTGCGCGTAGCCATGTACCCAGTCAGGCACTTTGTCTGCTTGTGATGTTAATGGGCTTATATTTCTGAGTCATTGAAGTACCCAGTCATTAGGATTATATTTAACATTATATGAACAATATGCCAATCCTCACAAAAGCTTTTAAAATGTATCTCCTTAACTGTCATGAATATAGCCCTGGGGATCTATAATACAGGAACAATTATAAAGGGCCCATTTTATAGCCTGAATATGCATTAACCCTTGCTCATAATAGCTGAAAAAGGAGCACCCAAAGACATAAAAATAAAATCTTCAAATTCTTTAAAGATTAAATTCACAAAATTATGTCAAAGGGTTATTCATTATGATGAAGATCAAGAAACTAACTTCATCACCGTCATTAATACTCAATATAGTTTTTGGATCCCTATATAAATAGGTTATAACTCAAGAAAAATATATTAGGTGAGGGAAGGAGACAAAACAATGTTATAGGTTTACCTAATAATTAATAAGTAAAAATGAATAAAAATAAATCTTGCTTACATTATACTCTGCTACCTTCTCAAGGGCTGCCCACTCTATTCACCCCTTGCCTGTGAAGACAAGTTTCAATGTTTAGTCTTTAAGGCAGGGGCTTGCAAACACTTTTCATACTGGTTTATGATGAGAAATACAATTGGATATACACAAAAATATATTTACAGAAACTTTTGTATTTTTAAGTACTGTATTTGTATATATACTTTATAAAGCTATTTATTTTCTCAGTATTTTTCGAGTTGATTAGCAACCTTGTAAAGGTCACCAGATTGATTTGGTGAGTTTAATTAATATTTTAGAATATATATATATATATAAAGTGAATTGCAGGGAATATAAGTTTTGTTTCATTAAAATTTTGTTTTAGGTATATGTTTGTAGGTATATGCTCTGGACATTAAGTAAAATGTATTTCTCACAGTGGGTCTTCATCAAAAAATGTTTAACACTTCACCGCACTGTCACACAACTGCAATGTTGTGTAACATTGCAGTTAGAAAAACATTATAGTTTAAAAGGCGCCAATTAGCTGCTTTTATCTTCAAAAAATACTCTATTTTAATATCCATTATGTTGTAAGTTTCATTATGTCACATCTTAGTGTCTTAGCCTCTGCCCTAGGAAAATGGGGATTGAGAATTGTGACTTAGCAATGTGTTGCTACATAAAGGGTCACTTGGAAGGATGGAACAAAGAAACACTGAATCAGCATGCTCTGCTCTGTTTTAGTCTCCTGGCACAAAAACAACAGAAAATATCCAAAAAAGGCAACAAATGGTCTAAACACTTAAAAATGCACTTATAAAGAACTACTTATGGGTACTGAAACCGATATAAATGTTAATAAGATGGTAACATTTTCTATATTTGACTGAAATATCATAATTTAGCATTATAAATTCTCTCAAATTTGATATAAAAATGTACGGTTCTGGTGCATAGGAAGAGGTTTTTTTTAATTATAGGTTAAATTATAGTCTATTTTCACCAACAAGTTTCTGTGGTGAGCGCCACTATAAACATCTAGAGGCAGAGATCAGCAGATAAATCTGAACTGAGCATATGGTCCAAGAAATGATACCATGACAATAGGAAAACCATAATAATCAAAGATAGATAAAAATTTATCTTGGTATAAAAAGAAATTTGTAATAGTGGGAAGAAGTTTTAGTGAGGGTAATGCTTGAGTTGACTTCTAAAGAATGTTTCATGGTTTCATGTTTTAGTACTAGGAATTATTAGAGTAAAAAAATAAATAAATTGTTAAAACTAATACTTTGAAAAAGAAATATTATCAAATGAAACTGAAATAGTTCACAGCTAAAGCAAAAGATGATATAAACAGTGCATTGAATCAGAGTATAGGATAAGATTATCTAATGTCTCTTTGTCCTTTTCTAATATTAAGAATTTAAAAGTAATCCTTACCCAGCTGGTGTGGCTCAGTGGTTGAGCATCGACCCATAGAAGGTCATGGCTTGATTCCCAGTCAGGGCACATGCCTGTGTTGCAGGCTCAATCCCCAGTGTGGGGTGTGTAGGAGGCAGCCAATCAATGATTCTCTCTCCCTTCTTCCTCTCCCTTCTTCTCTGAAATCAATAAAATAGATTTAAAAATAAATAAAAGTAATCCTTGATAACTGACATGCTACCTCAATCAACTATTGTCAATAAGCAAAGGAAACCTGAAAATATGCCTGGTGTTTTCTTCCAAAGCTACAAATGAATCCTAGCACTGAGTGGTAAACCAACTTCTGGTAGAACTCTAAGTCAGCTTTCAGAGCTGATCTTTCACTGGCTGAAATATAGAGCAGAATATGCACGAACTCTTAAAAGGCATTCTCATTGGTATCTCTACCCAACATCACCTATACACAGAGGAAGGGTATATAGACAGAAGGAGGGAGGGGGAGATACAGCAAAGGAATTTCACTGTACATGGTAAAATAAGAGATCCAACTTCATTGATGAGCTTCTAAAAGAGAATAAGGAAATCTATTGCCCAAAATTTATTGCCAATTTTTGCCTTCTGTTTTAAACACAACTACAAAACAGAGCAATAATGAAAAAGAATGGAAATTCCAAAGAGCTGTCCTTCCCATAATTAAAGCATGTTCTTTTCTATCTTTCCCAATATTTCTCCTCCAATTAGGTTTTGTATACAAGAACCAAAGTCCTGCAAGAATCTTCCACATAATTTCCAATTACTCTTTAGCTAAGGACATTTCAGCTTTTAACAGTGTTTTAACATTTAAAGATGATACTTTCTTGCATTAATTTGATCTTGAAAGTATAGCAATAATGTGACTATTTCTCTAAAATCTAGGAAAAGAGGAAGGAATTTATTCTCTTCAAATCCCAGTCATTATTTTCTTCAAATATCTTGTCTTTTGCAAATATTGTAGCTATTTTATTGTTATATTGGAGTTATCTTATTTTGATCTAAATAACACATTATTTTCCTCATTAGGATTTAACTGAGTAAGCGAGTTCTGTTTTAATTTGATAATAGTTTGCTAATATTTTTAATAATGAGAAGATGTAGTGTTCACTCATCAAAGAACAAAAATAATATTCGTGTCCAACCTACTTAAATAAAAAGGGTAAATATTTAAATATTTTACATGGAGGAAAAATATTTAATAAAATAGTGATCTGCTAAAAAGTTATGTTTAATTGTAAAAATAAAACTTATACAAATAAACATTAATTGTACACTTACTACATGCCAGGCACCAAGGATTTAAGAACAAAGAAAAACCCATTGACCTGAATATTTCATTGCATATATTTTCAATTTAGAGAGGAAAATATGCATTAAGTTATACAAAACACTGTAAGAAAATAGAGCATAGAAATTGACAATAAGACCTCCTGAAAGTGATATTTTAGAGGAGCATATTATCCAGAGTATGTTTGTTTGTTTGGATGTAATTTACCTTTGTCAGAAATATACTTTCCTTAGCAATAATTACCAAATAAATTGATGTTTCTCTCTCTCTCTCTTTCTCTCTCTCTCTCTCTCTCTCTCTCTCTCTCTCTCTCTCTCTCTCACTTTCCTTCCCTCCCTCCTTCCCTTTCCTTTCAATTTCTCTAAAAATCAGTGGAAAAAATATCCTCGGGTGAGGATTAACAACAAACAAACAAAACTGTGGTACATTGACAACATGGAATACTACATGGCTGTAAAAAAGAAGGAGCTCTTATCCTTTGAAATAGCATGGATAGGCCTGGACATTATTAAGCCAGTCAGAGAAAGACAAATACTATATGATCTCACTTATATGTGGAATCTAATCAACACAATAAATTGATGAACAAAACAGAAACATGGAACAGACTGACAGATCTCAGAGGAGAAGGGGACTGGGGGGACTGGAAGAGATTAACCGAAGAACTATGCATATATGCATAGCCCATGGACACAGACCACAATGTGGTAAAGGCCAAGGCAGCGGAGGGGAGCTGGATAGAGGAGGCCAAAAGGGGACTATGGGGGACATCTATAATAGTGTAAACAATAATTTTCAAAAAGATCTTCTCTCTCCTTCACCCTCTCCCTCTCCCTATCTCCTCACTTGGTCTGTCCAAATGTCATACTCCAGGTTTGTGTGGGTTTTTTTTTTTAATTTTCTTATTCCATTTCATTACTTGTAATTATTTTTTTTATGTCTCTGGCAAATATTTGAACAACATTTGCAATGCTAGGCAAACTCCTATTTTTCTGGGTGAAGGCTCAGAGACAACAGTCCAGTATATTTATACAGAATAGATATTGAATCTTGCACAGATACTTTTTAAAAATACAAGTGTACTGCCCTCATTTTTATCTCAACCATTTTATTAAACATTTAAAGTAAATAAAACTCTTCTAAATACCTGTCCAGTTGTGTGGTGGATGTTTTGTGTGTATTGTTGCTTTAATGATGCTAGGTAGAATGAAGGGTGTGGATGTTCCTAATCTATAATAATAAAAGCATAATATGCTAATTAGACTGGATGACCTTCCAGATGAAGCAGAGGCTGCAGGGATTCCAGGTCTCAGGTGCCTGCAGGCAGCTGGGAGAAGGAAGGCCTACTCTTGCACAAATTTTGTGTATTGGGCCTCTAGTATTTGTATAATGTTCTGGATATGGATAACATGAATAACATGTCTCTATCCTATTTACTGGAAAAAATAGTTGGCCTCAGGCTATAACACGCTTTTTGTATAAATGTTACTAAGTGTGGAAAAATTCAACAGAGAATTTCTTAATTCATAGTCAGTAATTTTCAATACTTTTTAAACTTTATTTATTGTTCTCTTGTAGAGGGCAGTGAAGAATGATGGGACTAACTCTGATTTGGGAAGACCTGAATATTTGCCATTTCTGAAAATGCATGAGGTTGAAGGTAGGCCCTTTAGATCAAGCACTCTTTATAAATGCAGATTTTTGGAATCTAATGCTAAATAAAGGCTTGCTGTTTCAGTTTTAAATTTCAGTTTAAAGCTCTTTTACTTTTCAATTACATTTGACATACAATACAACATAGTGATTAGACATTTAAATAACTTACAAAGTGATCACCGTGATAAGTCTACTACCCATCTGATACCATAGTTATTACAATATTATAGACTATACTCCCTACACTGTACTTTATATCCCTGTGACTGTTAACAGGCAATTTGTACTTTTTAATCCATTCACTTTTTTAAAAAACTGTGTCTATATTTATAAAAGCCTAAATGACTGGGCAGCCATTTGACTGTATGCACACTGACCACCAGGAGGCAGACACTCAATGCACAGGATCAGGCTCCCTCCTATCTGGATCGGGCTTGCAGGGATTGGGCCAACACTGGCTCTCTGACATCCCCCAAGGGGTCCCGGATTGCAAGAGGGCACAGGCCAGGCCGAGGGAACCCACCAGTGCATGAATCCATGCACCAGACCTCAGGTTTCTTGATAAGCCCCTTTTCACACACCTAAATACAGTAACTTTCCTTTAAAACCCCACCTGTAGCCCTAATCAGATGACCCAGGGAGTTGGAGTATCATTCTGTACACTGAGGTTGCAGGTTTGATTCCAGATCAGGGCTCATACCTAGGTTTCAGGTTCAATCCCCATTTGAGGCACAATGGGGGACAGCCAATCGATGTTTCTCTCTCTCTCTCCTTCTTCCTCTCTCTCTGAAAATCAATAAGATCATGTCCTCTGGTGAGGATTTAAATTAAAACACACAAACACACACACACACTCACACACACACACACAAAAAAAAACTCTACCTTTATTATAGTTAGATCAGTTGTACAATCTGCCTCTTCTAGACACTACAGATCTGATATCACATATTTTCTTTATACCATATTTGTTTAAAACCACAATGCCAGGAATAAATGTTGAATTCATTGTGTACATTTTGTAGAACAACACCATTTGCCACTGATACATGCTCTTTACAGAAAAGGGATTTACAGGATGTAAGTCTCCAAAACATTAAAGTGTATCTAAATTATTAGGAGGAAACAGAAGGGGGAGGAGAAAGTACAGGAGTAGGTACTGAGTTCTAAGTGTATGTAATTTACAATAACACTTTCTTTTTTTTAAATATATTTTATTGATTTTTTACAGAGAAGAAGGGAGAGGAACAGAGAGCTAGAAACATCGATGAGAAAGAGACATCAATCATCCGCCTCCTGCACGCCTCCTATTGGGGATGTGCCCGCAACTAAGGTACATGCCCTTGACCGGAATCGAACCTGGGACTTTTCAGTCCACAGGCTGACGCTCTATCCACTGAGCCAAACCGGTTTCGGCTACAATAGCACTTTCTTAAAAAAAAGTTTTAAATTTTTATTGATTTCAGAGAGGAAGGAAGAGAGATAGATACATCAATGATGGCAGAGAATCATTGATCAGCTGCCTTATGCACGCCCCACAATGGGAGATCGAACCCACAATCCAGGCATGTGCCCTTGACCGGAATCAAACTGGGGACCCTTCAGTCCAGAGGCTGACACTCTATCCACTGAAGCAAACTGGCTAGGGCAACAGCACTTTTAATAGGATAAAGATATTATAAATATAAGTAGTACCATAGTAGCAGGAGAAGCAAACAAAAAAAGCAGAAACAGGCAGTTATACACAAGTCCAGCAAAAGCATTTTATTCCATCAGAGACTTAGTGAAAGGGATGGAGAAGAGGTTGTGGATGGAGGTAGTATGAAAGGGAGGATGTGAAAAGGGGAAAGTTAAAATAGTCTCTATTCCTAAGTGGACTCCTGCAACAGAGAGGAACTGACAGGTCTGCGCCAACCATGAAGGCAAGAGGAGAAACAGTCCAGAGATGGAAGAATCTGATGACGCCTTGCCATGCAAGCAGTTAGCAGCTGTGCATTGCTACAGGATGCCTAGGACCAAACCGGAGAGGGTCGGACCGGCATTGCCACCATTTGTCCACCATCCAGATACCATTGATGACACACGTACACATAAGGAACTGTTTGACATTGAAACTGGGACTCAAAGCTATCAGACATTGAAAGTGGGACTCAAACATTTTTCTTTTGCTCTTGTGGGTTTATTTCTAGCCTACAGGGGCAAGATGTTTTTAAAGACAAGAATCAGGGGGTGGGGAGGAAGCAGATGCAGAGGCAAAGAAGCAATGAACAGACTGTCGTGCTACAGTGGGAAGGCAGGGGAGGTTGGGGGAAGGGGCCTGTAGGAGATCAACCGAAGGACTTGTATGCATGTGTGTGTAGGCATAGCCAGTGGATACAGGGCAATGGGGTGCGGGGGTGGGGGGAGATCGATGAGGGCATGTACTGAGGAGTGGAGAGGGCAATAGGGAAAAAAAATAAATATTTAAAAAAAAAGAAAGAAAGAAAAAAAGTCAAGACACAATTGCAACAGAAGAAAAATGTGGCTGGGCTTCCCTTAAGATTTTCAGTGGGTAGCATGGTTTTAGATATAAAGAAAGCTTAAGTGAAATAAATGTTAAACTCTATTCAATTGAGAATAATAGAAATCATAACTGAAATTTACACTAAATGGGAACAGTGGGATCAAATAAAATAAATTAAAAATCAGAAAAAAAAAGTGAGGATCAGAAAATGAGTTGTCAGTGGATAGGAAATTGTGTTCTAGTGGATAGGTAACTAGAATTCTAGTGTTTATAATATACTCAGGATCTCTGGTTGAGCGTGACATCTCTTTAGGTCCCAAGAGCACAGCGATTTATTTGCACCATCATGGCAGTGACTTGTGGACTCACAACCTTTCATCTGTGATGATACCTTGGGGAAAAGTTCATACATGCACATACATGCAGTGTGCTCCTCTCGTGGGTCTACCAATGCTTTGCAGTGGTCGTGGCTGCCAAGCTGGTATGCCACTCTATTCTTTCCTGTTTAAGAAAATATACTAGAACACAAGTAAGTGGAGGTGATATTGTTATAGGAACTAAGTTCACTCAAAATAACCCCATGAGACAGGGGCAAGTATTCTCATCTTTTCTATGTACCTGGCTCCATATCAGGTGTTTGAGTTGGATTACCTTATTTATGTTACCCATTGTAAATTGTTTATTATTAGTATTATAGAGGAAGAAACAGACTGAGAAAGGAAGAGATCTGTACAAGTGTTTCCCTAGAAAAAAGAGATGATATGGGGGCCCAAACTAAGTTTTGTGGACCTCCCCACACCTGCCACAGACTGTGTTCTTAACCACAGTGATATGACTAAAAATATTACAAGTAGCTCCTCTCACAACTGATCCTAACCCTAAAGGAGGGTTCATCAACAATTCACTTGTTTCTTCTTTTTTAAAAAAAAAATATTTTTATTGATTTCAAAGAGATGAAAGGAGATGGAAAGAGTGAGAGAAACATCAAGGATGAGAGAGAACATTCATCGGCTGCCTCTTGCACTCCTCACACTGGGGATCGAGCTCACAACCGGGGCATATGCCCTGACTGGGAATCGAATCGTGACCTCCTGATTCATAGGTTGATGCTTAACCACTGACCCACACTAGCCAGGCATGGTTCACTTTTTTACCAATGTTCATTGACAACTCTGTTTGCTTTTCTGATTTAAATGGATGAAGGCCCTATAGTTAAATTATATGTTCAATAAATCTGATACTTGAAAAAAATAAATAAATAAAAATAGTCTCTATTTCATGAATGGGAAGCTATGTGTCTTTCCTGATCTTCTTCCAATCTTCTGGAAATTGAAAAATAAAATAAGAAGGAAACCAGATGGCCTTCCTTTCCCTCATTCTTGACATCCAGTACTAAATCCCATGAGGCCCCAAACCCCAGAGAATACTGCCCCCCACATCTGTGACCTCAGCTCCAGGTCTCCCTAGCTCTGGGCAGCTCTGCCACCAACTCACTGCCTCTGCTTGGATCATGCAGTCACCTCCCACCAGCCTGTCAGTCCCTGGCTTCCCCCACCACTGCCAGTCCATTCTTCACCGAGGAGGCCATCGTGATTTTCCAAAGCAATCTTATCATCTCCATCTACACCTTCAAGAGAAATTGCTCACTCCTTATCCTACCATGTGAAACTCTTTCCAGTCTCTTCCGTCCCTACTTCTCCAACCTCATTTCTTGCATTGGGATGGGAGGCGGCAAGAAAGTTGTATCTTTGTCCATAGTCCCGACATGAGTTGTATCACCTGGATGGCACCACACTCTCCTCACATTCCTATGCCTTCTGGCCCCTGGCTCCTCTTCCTTCTCCCCCTCCACCTCTTACTTTGCCCTTCACTTGGCTCAGATAATGCCCTGAAGTTCCAGTTCCCAAATACAATGTAACAAGTCAGAGGAAGAGGAATTAAAATGGAAGTGTATTTGAGGTCCACTCATTTATATAGGCACTCTCTTTGGGATACTCTTTTTTTCCTTTGTATCAATTACATTCTCATTGAAAGGCATTAGATTAGACCTCAGTCCTCCGGGGGACGAGCATCTGCATGGCATCCTGCCATTGACATGTGCTCGAACACACACACACACACACACACACACACACACACACACACACCACACACCAGTCCATTGCCGAGGACCTAGCCAGCAATTCCTGATGAAGAGGCTAAAAGCACAGACCTCCACCCTGAGTCTGACAACCTGTCTCACTGTTGAAAAACAGTTCAAGGTAGCACTTGAGACCAAACGTGTCATTTCCCTTGTCAAAATGAAAGCTGTAAATTTTAAACCTAATGCTTAATGTATCCAGATATTGAATACAGGGACTTTTATCCTCAGCTTAATGGTCTGTCTAAAAACATCAAAAAAGATTACTTAAAAACTCTGGGCCTCAGAGGTCCTATAAAATTACATGAAGCACCCCCCCTCCCATCTCTCCAAGTTTTAAAAAATTTATTAGAAAACACTTATGCAATATATGAACTCATTTTTGCTTAGCCTTAGATACTAAGACTATATGCTTGATTGCTGGGGGCAGGGGTAAGAAAAGCAATAGGGATAAGATGAAATTTTATTAGATTACAATCTAAAATTTTAATAGGGTTTCTGCTTCTGGGAATGGATGGTAAACCTTATTCAGCATTTTCTTGAACATGGAAAATGTAAAAGCATGGCTTTCCTCCTTTAATATAATATGACAAGAATGCCAGAGCTTTTAATTTTTTTTTAATTCAGATTTGTAGAGACCTGATTAGAACAGAGACAGGAGAAGGTAAGTGAAAGCAGTAGAAAGACAGTTAGAATGCAATCACTTTCTCCAATGAAAAGAGAGTTGGAGTGGAGGGTAATTGCTGAGATTTTAGGGATGGAGAAATTGTAACACTGGACCTTAGTAGCTTTATCAAACACTCTCTACACTTATTAAAAGCTTTGAAAATTCACTCCACAACCAGAGTATCTGTGAAGCAGTGATGTGGCCAAGTTGCTTGGAGGTCTTACTGACATAGCCCTAAAAACTCTTTGTTGAGACCAACACAAATCTTTGTTGCCTGTAGGCTATAAAGAGATAGGGATGTTTTGTATACAATCATTATCTTTCAGCCCTGAGAAAATTATGAATCTTGATGTTTAGAGAGATCAAGACTGCTTTCAACTTTTGGAAGAAGTCTAAGACATCATACTGTATTCTTCTACCTATTCTAGAAAACAGAGCTAATTAGGGGGACAAGATGTTTGGGAAAATAGAAAGTTCCTCCTAAATTCAAAATTCCCAATATTTTTGAAGCACTATAAACTCAGAGGCGGTAATAGTATCATTTGCTTTACCTATCTTAAGAGTGCTCTCTAATGTATCTGCTTCTGACATAATAATAACTCCATTATAGGCTCACATTTAAGGTTCTTACTTTAATGCCCCAACATTTTGGTGTGTGTCTGGCTTCCCTACAATGCAACAACCTCATTAAGGATGACTCCTAGGCTAAAGCTGCATCTAATGGGTTAATGAGGCTGGGCAGTCTGGGCCTGTTAGCAGCTGCTGAAGCAGCGGGCCAGGAAAGCTCTGTTGATTTTCATTCTTCACTGCTGAGTGATGAAGAGCAACCTAGATGCTAAAAGTCTAGTCAGGCCACAACCTGACTCATGTTCAAAAAAATTCAATTCCATCCATGCCCCCGGTCAACAATTACTGCATGATATATGGTATAAGGGCAAAGTCAGTGCATTTGCAGTGCATAAGGGACAAAAACCAGGGGGCTGGGAGGTTAGCCACTGTTTTGATTATCCTTTACTGTTAAAATTAAGACTCTATCAGATCAGATCTTGAATCCAAATAGTTCTTTGATTACTGATTATATACATCTTGATTAATGCTAGCGATGATTTCAGCAATAATAATTCTTAGCTGGTCACTTTGGATCTCTGAACTCATATTGGAATACAAAGCCCAAAACGCCACTAATAAACATAGTGCACAAGATTTCTAACAAAAATATTATATGTTCAAAGATGAAGTAATTTTTACATATAAACAGAGAGTCATCACCTACTGTTCACTTGATATATATGAAACACTTCCTTCGTTTGGCTTCACTGTGTGAAGAATCACCTGAAGTGCTTGTTAAAAGACTCCTGGGGCCCATCTCCAGAGATACTTCCTTATGTAGTAGATCTGGGATAGGTCTGAGAATTAACATTTCTAAAAAGCTCCCAGGCAATACTGACATTGTAGGTTCACCAACTCTCTGTGAGGAACATCATTCTAGAATAGCACTTTTCTCAGTCTCCTTTGCTGGATTTTCCTCTTCTGTGTGACCTCTAACCTGATTGGATAGATGGCTAAGTCTTATACCTCTTCAACCTTCCCTCATGAGGCATCTCTTTCAGTCCATGGTTTTGTATCATATCTAAAAGCTGATAAAACCTGATTTTATCCCAAATTTGTGACTGTGGGTCCACTTGCTGTTCAGCATCTCCTGATTCTCTTTTTAATCCACAAACCTTGTCCTCTCTAATGTTCTCTAACTCAGCAAATGACAACAACACTTACAAAACTATTCAAATGCTTCATTATCCTTAACTCATCCCTTTTTCTCAGATCCCACTCCAATCTATCAGTAAATATTGTTGGCTCTCCTTTCAAAATATATCCAGAATAGGGCCATTTCTTATTAACTCTCCTGGCCAACCTACCATCATCTTTGCCAGGGTTATTGCTATTACTTCCTACCTGATGTCCTTAATTGTCCCCTTGTTCCTTAAACCCTACTATCTTCACAGAGAAAACAGTGATCTTTTACAATCCAATTCACTTCTCTTCATTATTCTCTTTTAAACCTGCTTCAAATAACTCAGAACAAAAAGCTGCAGGTCTAGCCCAGCCGGTGTGACTTAGTTGGTTGAGTGTCGTCCCATGCACCAGGAGGTCACTTTATGATTCCCAGGCCAGGCATATGCCTGGGTTGTGGGCTCAAACCCCAGTAGGGGGTGTGTGGGAGGTAGCTGATTGGTGTTTCTCTCTCTCCTTCTCTCTCCCTCCCTCTCTCTAAAATAAATAAAAACATATTTTTATTTTAAAAAAAGAATCTTAATCTAAAGATCTAACAGTATCCCATAAGTTCTACATGATCTGACCACATTCTTCCATACTTGTCTCATCTCCTATGCCACAGCTCCTGCCTCAATCATGCACTCTGGCCATACTAGCCTCCTTGCTCTCGTTCTTCCTTTCACACAGTAAACCTGTTCCTGCCTGTGCCTCTATACATGCTATTTTCTTAGCCTGGAATATTTTCTTCTGGTTATCCACAGGGCCCACTCCCTCACTCTGTTCAGGTCTCTACTTAGATATCTACCAAAGGGGCTTCCCCAGCTCCCTAAGAAAGCACATGGCCCAGATAAATATCACTCTCCAACCTCCTTGTCCTTTCTTCGCCTTGCAGCTCATCCTAAGATGACTTCTTATTTATGTATTTGTTTATTGCTTGTCTCCTTCCACCAAAATGCAAGTTCCATGAGGGAGAAAATTATTTTTCTACCCATTGCTATATACCCAGTATCAGAAATAGTATCTGGCCTGTTGATAACTATTTGTTGACTGCGTGAATAAACTAATTCAAAGTGAACATTTTAGTCTGTCAAAAAAAATGATTATTTTTCTCTCTCAAATTGATCAGTTATTTTTCGGAGTCTTACATTAGGATGAAATATTTTTGCAATATTTATTACAAAGAAGTTGCATGGATAAATTATTTAGGTAAAAATTATCCAAAAGACTAGTTGCACAAGTTGTCATGCCACAGTCCCAATGAAATTCTGAAAACTCTCATTCCGCTCCACCTTTGTTCCCCCCAACACCCATTTTCCCTTGAGTCCATGGTCCCCAAGAGAATTAGCCTGAGAAACACAGTGTTTTGAGTGACCCTGGGCACAAAAAGAGCTGCTGAGTCTATATATCAAACGGATTGGTCACAGGTGATCACAATGTTGGACAAAAAAATGTAAATTTTTAAACACTGTGGTAACTGCACAGAGTAATACTGCCTGTTTGAAATGCTACCACAGCTAATTAATGCAGCCCAAGAGTTCTCACAGTTGATAAATACAGGCAATGGCAAAAGTCTGAGAGTTAGGTAAAGGAACCAGTATGAAAATAGCTTTGGAAAAATACACTGCAGCACACAGCCCCCATTCATCCCTTACACTGAAAAATTATATTAGTGCTTAAAATGACTCCTCTCACTAACTTTCCACCCAACTCAATTTAATTTAACTCAATTTGGGCTTAAATGCTTATACTCTGAACTCGATCGACCGTCTTTGAGCTTTTTAAAGAGTAATGACATTGATAGTTGAACCTGTAGACCATGTTGCATGTTTTCCTAATGTTAATTGTTGGACTGAAGCTTGCAATGAAAAGCAGCTATTAAAAAAATAAATGCGTGTGGAGATTAGAGTCCACATTTTGAAATGTCAGTAAATACAGTATTTATGCGACAGATCAAAATGACTTGTAAAAGGCAGCCATATGTGTATCAAGCTCTCAGTCTTCCTAATGTTTTTTTTTCTTTAAGAATCTTTTATTTTTAAATCTGAAGAAAAAAGCATTAAACGAGAGCTATCTTTCAAATTTTTTGAGGAATTCAGTCTAAACTCTGACATCCTCAAGCCTGCAAATTTCTACTTTTCAAAGAGAAACCAGAGGATCATTTCCAGTTTGTGCACAACTGTCATATAACACCATTTAGGGCAATCGCAAGATTTAAGAAAAAGAAATCAAGGGTAGAGCATTCAAGTCAGTTCCTTGGTCTTTAATGTACTGTTTCACTACTTACTAGTGCCTTAAGGTAGTTTGCGGGTGTACTTTCACAAATAGCACCATTAACAGAATTTTACATGCCTAGGTCACTTTCCTTTGATCCCAAAGAAGTCTTAAAACATTGTACAAACAACAGACTTGAGGCTACATCTCTGAAAGGCAGCCACTTCTGGGGAGAAGTGATCCCTAAAATAGCAACCGAACATGCAGGACAATTTCAAACAAAGAACAAAGATGAATGATAGTCCTTCTGAAAAACACCAAGGATGTTAAAGTGTTTTCAGAGAGTGGAATCAAACACAACAGCATAGGCCAGTGGACAATTTTCATAGGAGATAGAACCTCTGTTTAAAAGTGATTAAGTAGTGAATGGCCATCATAGACCTCCAAATTTCATGGTCTCCTCTACACACGTAAACCACATCTCCAAATGCACTTAAATTATATCTCAAGCATAAGCTTTCTTTTGTTCTGAGACCAATTTTTAACAGATCTTCACATGAACAAAAGCTTCTGTCTTTACAATAACCATCTTTCTTTAGAAAAGGCAAGCAATATGCTTTTGGGATGCCAAATTGCACAACAGAGGAAAACCAATAAACCCAGCAAAGTTTGATGAGTCCTCAACAAGTCTGACAACAATTCTAGTCACCTGTCACTCAGGAAGTATCTTATAAAGAATTGTGTGGCATTGCTACTGTCTATTACCTGTGATATTTCTTTCGGTTCACTTGAGATTTTTTTAAATGTATAATAAATGCATTCAATAATTGTTTGAATTGAGGCTGTGCATTCTGTCATAAATGGTTTATGGATAACCATCAATTGGTTCTGCTCATCAGTCTAACAAGTTCAATGTACTACTCAGAGCAAAGGATGACTATTTATTTAACAGCTCTTGGCAGGAAAATTTGTTGCATGCCACAACTTTACAAAGAACATTAAAATCAATGACAATTTATAAACCAAAGGCTGGGAATTATGCTTTGGATTCCCATAATTCATCAGAATAAAGCTGTCAGATACCTTTTATTATAAATTAATAGCATGTTGTCTAAGAGCGCAGCAGAATGGATGTTTTGCCAGTTCAGTACTGACATCTAGTGGACAATTAAAAATATTCCCCCATCTTCTCTCAACTCTGGATTTTCCCTTTTCCAAAAGATGTTCGTTGCTGCTGTGTCAGTCAGATTTTTATCATACAAGAAACTGTATTTGAATTTAAATTTTATGTATTTTTATTTGAGATAACTAATAGGTCACAAGTTTTAACTTTTATTGATAAAACTGGCAACATGTACTTAACATAATTTAAAACCTATTGAGCTAATCTTACCTTCTTTTTCTTAAATCTGTTTCTATAATGTATTTCAAACTTTTTGGTGCTTTTCATATTTGTGGACTTAATTACCTCTAGTTATCTACTTTAAAGCTAACTATACTGTATTAAAGCATTAAACTTACAACTCTAATATTCTCATAAAAAATGGAAATATAGTTCTAAATATAATTCTAAAATAAGCATTTACTTAGATTGTATACAATAAAAGTTAGACTTTAATTATTATACACTTTTCTCTCCACATTAATATGACTTATATATGGCCAATATATTGAGAGAGAGGAGGAGGCTACTTAAATGCATTGTTTGTAGTTTTTGCCTCCTTAAATAATGTTTCTAGGTTGGTCTATGCAATAACATTCCATGGTCATGAACATGCTCAAAAAAAAAACACATTCTAATGTACACTGGAAACCTCTCGAGTACAAGTCTTGGCAAAGGCATCACCCTGGAGCAGGCTGGTGTTTTTTATGCCTCAGGTAAGGTACAAATCTGAGGCTTTCCAAGTGTTCCAGGTTACCTGATCTAGACCCAGGCTTTGCCTTTCCAAAGGATATAAGGTCCATTATCCCGAGAGCCTTTTGGAATTTAGTGTACCTAAAAGTGAATAAAAGAGAAATAAAACTAGTGTTTACTGTGTGCATCTGTTTTTGTGTCTGGCCGTGGGATAGGCACTTTACATAAGAGGTTAATGGAATATGGCTCAGGGTTGAAAATTATTGGTCCACTTTTATATGCCTGGAAGGGCCCAGGAATGACATGACCTAGGACTGGCTTCAAGGTGAAATTTCTAGGAGAGAAACAATGATATCTGTTTCTAACTTGATTGTTAGTGGGAGAGAATTGGTGAAATTCAACCCAAATCATAATCTGCCACATTGTACTTTACTGAACCATAAAATGGTGAAAATGATAGGAAACCACTTTATAAATTTTGTGAAGTTTATAAAATCTATTTTAGGTTACTTGGAACACTTATGTGATTATTGTGAAGGTGAATAAATAAAACAAAACATAATATCCTCCCACAATAAAGTGAAATCAACTTCAGGAGCTCTTAGTGTGAAAATAGTTGGTGAACCTGCTTAAAACATAAACCCACAGTTCTAATAGAATAACGAAAAGAGAACTATTTCAATATTTTCATGGTTTACTTATTTAAGAAACTCTACAATCCAGTTCCAACTTTCAAATCACTATTTGAACATCTTTCTAAGCAAGCTTTTTGCAAGTCAGTAAAATACATCCATAGAACCCACACCACAAATGCTGATTGATATATAACTTCACATTTTTTTAATATTTATTGTTGAAAGTATTACATATGTCCCCATTTTCCCCCATTGCCCTCTTCTAGCCTGCTTCCACACCCGACCTCAGGCCTTCACCATCCTATTGTCTGTCCCCATGGGTTATGCACATATGCATACAAGTTCTTTGGTTGATCTCTTCCCAGCCATCCACTCGTTCCTACCCTCTGAGATTCAACAGTCTGTTCCATGCTTCTATGTCTCCAGATCTCTTTTGTTCATCAGTTTATTTTGTTCATTAAATTCCACATATGAGTGAGATCATGTGATACTTGTCTTTCTCTGACTGACTTATTTTGCTCAGCATAATGTTCTCCAGGTCCCTCCATGTTGTCTCAAAGGATTAGAGACCTTTCTTTTTGATAGTTGCATAGTACACATATAAATGTACAACAGCTTTTTATCCACTCATCTCCTGATGAGCAGTTGGGCTGTTTCTAGATCTTAGTTTTTGTAAATTATGTTGCTATGAACATAGAGGTGCATACATTCTTTCTGATTGGCCTTTCGGGTTTCTTAGGATATATTCCTAGAAGTGGGATCGCCTAGTCAAATGGCAGTTACATATTTAATTTTTTTAAGAAACTCCATACTGTTTTCCATAGTGGCTACACTAGTCTACATTACCACCAGCAGTGTACTAGGGTTCCCTTTTCTCCACATCCTCACCAGCAACAACTGTCACATTTAATGCAGACAAGTTAGGACCAAACAGCACACCAGAAGGGCCAGAGACCCACAAAGCTAACTTGCTCCTTATTAGCACAGGGTCAAGTTCTTACAGTTACAGTAACTTTTATTAAAATCTTCTCTTCATCCTTATTATTGTAGGTTGTGACTAAAACAGACAGAATCATTACACAATTGATCTGAAAGAAATCTTAAAGATCCTAACCCAACTCCTCAGCTTCAGACAAGGAAAAGAGCTTCAGAGAGTATGGGTGCTGCAAGTCAATAATGCAGTAACGGAATACCATCAGATAGCTGGATAGTAAGCCTTCAGGCTGAGACTATAGAAGTCATCAAACCCAGCAAAGACTCTGAGTCAAGAGGATAAGGTGAGGCTAGAAGTAAATTCTAGAAGATAAACATAGGAACAGGGAAAATCTGTCCCAGAAATGTATGGTCAGGCAGGGAGAATTGAAATTCCTGAATGAGGGGAGTAGCCAGGAGCAAGAACACATCCAGATACCAAAGACAAGAACAAGGCTTGTCAAGCAGCACAAGAAAGAAAAACAAAGCAAGACTGATGACTAAGAACCCATAGATCTACAAAAGGAAAAGGGATAGCCAAACTCACAATCAAAGCAAGATTTCAGCTCCACTTTCTACTACCTGGAAAGGACTTCAGAAACAGGTAACTCTGACTTGGGCTCAGGTATTCGGTATGTTCTGTGAAGATAGGACTCAATCCAGCCCAGCTAACTTGACAGGTTTGAGTTAATCATTGGAGCAACTAGTTAGGTGATGAATATATGGACCTTAGGTAAGCAGAATCTCAAGAAAATAGATCCTAATAGAACCCAAGTTAGTTAAATGTGCTATACATATCAAAAATGGAAAATCAATAATATGTCTGAGTTCCGCATGTGCACAAGTTAGTATTTGCTCACACATGCAGAGACCACAACTTGATAATCAAGAGACATTTACCCCCTTATTTCTTCTCCAATCAGTGTGCATCTTACTGTTTGTCTTTTCACCATGGATTCCCCAATGCATTTTAAAATTATTTAAAAGTTTATTTATTAAAATGTCTACTTTAAATGTTCATTTCCTAAAGAGCCAGGGTACATGTGTATTTAATAAATGTTATACTTTTTTGAATCTGCCTGAGTATTCTGTGTCCAATTAGGGGCTCAAGAAAAAGACATACCATGACTTCAGTTTGTTTTTCAACTGAGAACTTTGAATCTAAAGATTTTGAATTTTACCTAAACACACTAGAAGCTATCTTTTTACTGTGTATTTTTTAAAAAACTGATTAAATTTCAATTAAGAGGAATTTAAGTAATGTTAAATAAATTTACATCAATAAGTTTATATCAATAGGCATTTTAACTGAATGATTTTAGGTTAATCAGACAATTGCCGGAGGAAGGAAGCTGGGTGGTTTATAAGTTAATGTATTTAATTAATGATTTATAGTTTATTTACTTCACTAAGCCCCTCCTTTAATCTATCACTAAGACCTTTATCTTTGAATTTCAGATTAAAAAAAGCCAAACTATTACTATTTGGAGAAATGGGTGGAGGTAGAGAGCCAATTGAAAACTTCAACAGTTTTCTGTCTATTCCTTTTGATATTTTATTAGTAAAATTTTAATAGTTACATGAGAACCACATGTTGATGTTATATGATAGTCCCAAGCAGAGATATCAATGACTGTAACTGATGAAACAACTAAATATCAACAATAAAGGGACCTCCAAGATGGTAAAAAAGAACATCACAGAGGGGGGATAATGAGTTGCTGGCCCACATGTAAACAAGAATTTGACTTTGTTTATGTCTTCCTTCCTCTAGATATATTGGAAAATTGCTTTTTGCCTTGTATCTCTCATGGTCCAATTTAATATCTTCCTGTTTTTTAGAAGGTGGTTTATGCAATTTATTAGAATATCTTCAGGAAAAGAATAAGAAAAGAGAAGGAGAGAGAGAGAGAGAGTAGAAGGAAGAGAGGAAGAAAGGAAGAGAAAGTCACAGAAGTATAAGGCTCAGTACATAGCATTCTTGGCAAAAGCTTTCAAGGCCCCCATTTCTATCTTAAATTCCACCTATTTTGTTATGACAGATGTTAACACAATAGTGATCCTTGAGAATGAAACTTCCTATTTTGCCCCCAAATCAGTATAACAGAGAAAGAGCAGTGCTAATTTCCCTGAACTCTTGTGTTTACCTTCAACCCTGACTTAATCTCCCTCAAGGCCCCCATAGCTGATCAAGAGAATCTCTGAGGCTCAATAACAAAAGATCTATCCCTTTAAAGATTGGCAATGCCTCTCCTATAGTACACTATAGCAGTGGCATCGCTTGGATATGTTCTTACTAATTGTGAAATAGAGGAAAATGACTGGAAAGACTGGTGTTCAAGCCTCATGTATGGTTATCATATGGTGCATTAAGCCAAGGAATCTGCCAGGATCCTTTCTGCTTTAAGGACAGAGTTGTGCTCCCTTGTTTCAGTCTGCAACTGGAAACCACTGCAGGCCCTCAGACAAGCAGCAATGTGGGTTTATAACTGTTTCTTCCCACGCTCTCCTCCAGTTACTTAGGAAGAGTGGGAGTGTACCAGCTAACTCATCATCGTCCTTAGAAAATAAATTACATTTTTCTACATTTATAATTCTTAGAGCTTGATAAAAATCCCTCAAGTAGTGCTCTCCAATAGAACTTTCTGCTATAATGGAAATGTTCTCTGTGTTGTCCAATATTATCACCACTATGTGGCCAGATAACTGAGGAAATGAAGTTTAATTTTTTTTAATTATTATTCATTGGAATTTAGATGGTACAGACTTAAGGAGTATTGAAGATCATCTGGCACTATTTTACAAAATATTGGGGAGGTCTATTACACCTCAAATGACAATGTATTGATAGGTACCTATATCATTTTGCCTATGACCAGTCCTGGGTATTTCAAAGGCATTCTTCTTTGTTACAAAGAAATGCTTTTAAAGAACTCTCTCAGTATAAAAAGTAACTTAATTTATAAATTTTGTGTTTTTAAACAACTTTTTGGGAATCCAACTGAATTAAATATATGACATCTTTATTTTTATTTCTATAGTATGTCAAAATTGAGTTAATAAATAAATTGCACCTACAATTATAAGAGCTGAGGATTTAACACTGCCTTCAATGTGCTCACTATCTATCTGAAAATACAAACACAAAGGTAAATCTTCAGTTCCTTGATGAGGGTATATATTTCATTAACAGGAATTTGGAACAACTGAACTGCCTGGGAATGGGATGTACCAGAGATGAAAAAGAGCAGGAGATATTTAAGTTGGCCAGAAATAAGGAGGAAAAGCATTCCAGGAAAAGAGAATAACATTAGCAAATCATGTGAATGGATAATATACATACTAGTTTTGAGAGATGATGAATAATCTGGTATGACTAGAACATAGGATGAAGAGCTGGAATGGCTAGAAATTTAGAAAGGTAAGCAAGGATCAGATTGCAAAAGCCATTGAATGTTTGGGAAATATCTTGTAGGCACTGAGAACTTACCATAGGAGAGATGATGTTAGTTAAGATCTTTGTTATAATGTCGGCAGCTGTGTGGAAAAAAGTTTACAAAGACCGGAGGCAGGACAAATGTGTAAATAAAAGCTTTGTATTAATGTTTAATGTTTAATGTTTAATGTTAAAGATTTTTTTTAAAAAGATTAAGAAGGTCACACATCACTGAGTTAATGATTACCCCAAAACTTGATAGAACATAGATCAGATGTTACAAGCTGTAGGTCATCAGATCAAATTTGTCTTTCAATGTTCTTTAAATATCTTGATTTGGTTGTCAATATTTATACATCAAGGGATTTTACATAAAATGCATATTTCTCTTTAGAATGTCTATTTTCTTTTTAAAATCATAAGACTGGCCCTAGCCATTTTTTCTTAGTGGACAGAGCATCAGCATGTGGACCAAAAGATCCCAGGTCCAATTCTAGTCAAGGGCACATACCTTAGTTGCAGGCTCCTCCCCGGCCCAGGCCCTGGTCTGGGCACATAAAGAGGCAACTAATTGATGTTTCCCTCACATGATATTTCTCTCAATCTTTCTCTCTCTCTTCCACTCTCTCTGAAAATCAATGGAAAAAATATCCTCAGATGAGGATTAAAATAATAACAACAATAATAATAAAATTATAAGACTGACCAACAGTGAGTCTGCATTTTCTTCTAGCAACAGCCACTTGTTACTGGGTTGCAGCCACTGATCTCTTCCCATAGAGTAGCCACTCTAGTTTTCCATGATACACACACATACACACACACTTCCTCTCACTTGATTTCTAGCCAGTTTCATTTATTTATAACACCTGCCTGGTCCTGAGGCATTTGAGTTTTTTACCATAAATTAAGATAGTTAATTGGTTGAAAATTTAACATCTTATTTGGTTTCAGTAACTTCTTCAATGAACATTATCTTATACTAGAGGCCGATATACAAATTCATGCACCAGTGGTCCCTTGGCCTGGCCTACGGGCTGAAACTGGCTCTCCAACATCCCTCTAGGGGTCCCAGATTGTGAGAAGGTGCAGGTCAGGATGAGGGATCCTGGTGGTGCACAATCAGAGCTAGGGAGAGATGTGAGAGATTGGCCAGCTGGGAAGGGCCTGCAGGAGGGCTTCAGGGCATGTCTGACCCATCTTGCTCAATCCTGATTGGCCAGACCCCAGCAGCAAGCTAACCTACCAGTTGCAGCATCTGCCCCCTGGTGGTCAGTGCATGTCATAGTGAGCAGTTGAGCAGTCCTTGCATATCATCAGATATTACACTTTGATTGGTTGAATGGCCAACCTGTCGACCAGACACAGCATATTAGGCTTTTATTATTTAAGATAATACCCACGATATTTCTATTCTAACCATCATAAATTTTAAAATGTTGCTTTCTTTAAAATCTTTAGCCTTCCTAAACTTTTCATTAACTTAAGCATATCCATTCTCCTTGATAGTTTCATCTCAAAAATTCAGAAGGAAGAAATGACCACCTATAAAACCAGATAATAGACATTGGACATTAGCCTTAAACAGTTATGTTGCTTCTTCTGTTGGACCTTATACAGTTGACAAGCCTTAGGCCCAGGCTGGCTTTCTTGGGATGACCACATATTTATATGTGTCATCTTCTCTCTGACTTCCTGGCAAGTACAGAAAGACATTTATCAGGATTTGTCTAATCCTGAAGCTTGGGCTTGGTGCTAGCTGAGAAAAGCCCTGGTTATTTTTAAAGATCAGGTAGGCACATCTATTTTGAGATAATCTTTCTGCTTGGAGGTTAGAAGTTTTTATTTGCTTAGTATTAAGATGCAAATAATGAGCAATATAAGTATTGGTTGAAATTGCAGACTAGAAAAGTTGTAGTGCACCAAGGTCCTTGCTTGAATGACCTACTGCTTACTAAGTAACAGGATGTCCACATATGCAAGTCAGTGATTGGTGACATGTTTTCTTCTTGGTTTATTTAACTATGAGCACATGTGTCCATGTGTTTCTTTAGGACTCTACCTGTTGATTACAATATTGAGTACAAGTGAATCCTGTTTATTATGTATTGGTATAAAGCCTCTGTGATCTGACACAAAACACTATAAAAGCATATTTGTTTTATAAGTAATCTGTATTCATTTGATATTTTATAAGTGGGAGGTGATGAATCTAGGAGATCATGAATAATTCTCAATGTGGTTATATGACTATAGGGACAAGAGGGCAAGGAAAGTTTACAAGGAACCATGTTTTCCTAGTCTTTTACTAAGAGTTTAGAATGAACCACTCTTCTAAGTCCTAAAAAGAGGATTGGGTTGGAAGGCAGAAATTGTTTCACTCTGGGGATTTCTACCCTGGAATCTACACAGGTAATCATAATGTTTAACTTCTAACGCCTACTCTTAGGCCAAATTTTGAGAGAAATGATTCTGCCCAGCACTCAGTTCTATAAATTTCCTCAAACGCACTTAGGGAAACCCACAGAGCTGCTGAGCTCCAGGAGGCCAGCACGGAGGCAGGTGTCTTCACTCCAGGTTCAGAACTTTGATCCCATATAGTTCTCTGGAGCTGCTGATATTGGGCAGAGAGTTTGAGAAAGAAGGTTGTTTTGCTGGCTAATGCTAAAAATTGCTATTCATTAGCTTGACTGAACTAATACAGCCAATCAAATGCTTAGAAAAAAATATTGCCAAGGTTAAATGGCAAGTAGACAAAGAGGAAAAAAACTCAATATTGGAGGGTCAGGACTGCATCTCTGAGGCATAAGCCTAATTCCACAAGCTGAACTCTTCCTAAGCACCTTCCAGGTCTCTAGGACAAGACAGAGAACATCTATGTTATCAAAGATAGTCCTATCTTTCATGCTGGATAAGTTCTTTTTCACCCAGAGGGAAAACACCAACACAAAGTTTCCCTTTATCCACACATCTCCCCTTAAAACCTCAGTCTTGCCCAAGAAAATTTGTTTTCCATGTTCACTGGGAGACTTCACTAGACTATTTAAGACTATTTTCTAAATAAGGACAATTTTATATAGATTTTTGACTCAAGGAATGTTTGAATACAGGTATCTGTATGCAAACCATCCAAAAGTCCCCATGTGCAAATAATATGCAACCCTTACTTGTCCCCATCCCATCTATTATAGAGACCTTCCTACTTTGTTCAGTTCAGTGTTGCATGGATTGGAGCAGGTCATACACTACAAACTTTGTTAATCAACCTCCACTCTGCAATCTCGCTGAATGAGTAGAAATGCTTCATTCATTCTGCAAACCTTACTAATTGGCACCTACAGCACACTGAATGCTCAGATTTGTGGTCTTGTGGCATGCTCATCAAGACCCAGCTACATGCCCTAGCCCTATGGTCGGCAAACTGCGGCTCACGGGCCACATGCGGCTTTTTGGCCCCTTGAGTGAGGCTCTTGCACAAAATAGCATGGCCTGGGCAAGTCTATTTTGAAGAAGTTGCATTAGAAGAAGTTTAAGTTTAAAAAATTTGGCTCTCAAAAGAAATTTCAATCGATATACTGTTGACATTTGGCTCTTTTGACTAATGAGTTTGCTGTTCACTGCCCTAGCTAGTTTGGCTCAGTGAATAGAGTGCTTGCCTGCAGACTGAAAGGTCCTGGGTTCAATTCTAGTCAAGGGCACGTGCCCAGGTTGCAGGCTTGATCCCTTGTAGGGGGCGTTCAAGAGGCAGCCAATCAATGATTTTCTCTCATCATTGATGTTTCTACCTCTCTCTCTCCCTCTCTCTTTTCCTCTCTGAAATCAATAAAAACATTTTTTTAAAAGACCCAGCCACATTTGTCTCACAATCTATTATGCCTGTTGTATTCATTTTAATTATCAAAGTTAATAATAAAATAATAAATACTTTTAGGTATGAGTATAAAAAAAAGAGTTATTTCTAAGAAAATTAAGTTGACTGTTTGGAAAAACTTCATAAAGGCAAATTGCAAATCTAAACAGTAAAGTTAGGTGAGAAGAAACAACTGCAAATGATTGTGGGGTGGGATGGTAGTTCATAAAAATGTAGGTTTTCATATTGCTTCAGAAACAAAAACAGACTCATAGATACAGAGAATATTTTGACGGTTGCCAGATGGGAAGGGGGTTGGGGAGATGGGTGAAAAAGGGGAAGGAATTAAGAAGTACAAACTAGAGAACCCAGATATCCACCCAAACCACTATGCTCAATTAATATTTGACAAAGGAGGCATGAACATTCAATGGAGCCAAGATAGCCTCTTCAATAAATGGTGTTGGGAAAATTGGACAGATACATGCAAAAAATTGAAACTGGACCACCAACTTACACCAAATACAAAAATAAACTCAAAATGGATACAGGACTTTAACATTCGAAGGGAAACCATAAAAATACTAGAGGAATCCACAGGCAGCACAATCTCAGATATATGCTGAAAGAACTTCTTCACTGATACTGCTCCAAAGGCAATGGAAGCTAAAGAAAAAATAAACAAATGGGACTACATCAAAATAAAAAGCTTTTGCACAGCAAAAGAAAGCATCAACAAAACAACAAGAAAGATCAATGCATGGGAGAACATATTTGCAAATGCTATCACTGATAAAGGTTTAATCTCCAAAATCTACAACCAACTTATACAACTTAATAAAAGGAAGATGAAGGATCCAATAAATGGGCAACGGACCTAAATAGAACCTTTTCAAAAGACGACAGAAGGAAGGCCAAGAGACACATGAAAACATGTTCAAAGTCATTAATCATCCGAGAGATGCAAATCAAAATGACAATGCGATACCATCTTACACCTGTCAGAATGGCAATCATCAACAAATCAACAAACGACAAGTGTTGGCGAGGATGCGGAGAAAAAGGAACCCTTGTGCACTGTTGGTGGGAATGCAGACTGGTGCAGCCACTGTGGAGAACAGTATGGAGTTTCCTCAAAAAAACTAAAAATGGATCTCCCATTTGACCCTGTAATACGACTCTTAGGAATTTATCCTAAGAAATTACAAACACCAATCAGAAAGGATTTATCCACCCCCATGTTCATAGCAGCACAATTTACAATAGCTACATTTGGAAACAGCCTAGGTGCCCGTCAGCAGATGAGTGGATCAGAAAACTGTGGTACATCTACACAATGGAATTCTATGCTGCCATTAAAAAGAAGGAATTCTTACCATTTGCAGCAACCTGGTTGGAACTGGAGAGCCTTATGCTTAGTGAAATAAGCCAGTCAATGAAGGAGAAGCATCACATGACCACACTCATTGGGGGATAATAAAGAACATTATAAACTGATGAACAAAAGGATAGATACAGAGACAGTAAAGCTTCAAACAGACTGTGAAATTACAGCAGGAAGATTAAAGTTAGGTGAGGTAGATAAAAGATCAATCAAAGGACTTGTATCTATGCATATAATCATAACCAATGAACATAGACACTGGGGGGTTGGGGTATGCTTGGGAGGGAGGGGGGGCAATGGGGAGATATGTATAAAAAATTAATTAAGAAAAAAAAAAGAAGTACAAACTGGTAGTTACAGAATAGTCATGGGGATATAAAGTACAGCATAGGAATATAGTCAATAATATTGTAATAACTATATATGGTGTCAGATGGGTACTAGATTTACCAGGGAATCATTTTATGAGTCATGTAAACATCTAATCATGGAGTTGTATACCCAAAACTAATATAATATTGTCCACCAAGTGTAATTTTAAAATAAAATAAAAAGCCTATAGAGTCCTAATAAATATTAAGATGCTATCAGTATAGTAGTAGTAGTAGTAGTAATAGTATTTTTCTCAATTACTCAATTATTAATTAAGAATCTAAACCATAGTAATTTGCTATCCAACAAAGAAGAACATGCTTTGATTTTTAAAAATAAAATATTTCAGCCTGGCCAACATAGCTCCATTGTTGAGCTTCAACTATGAGCCAGGAGGTCACGGTTCAATTCCCAGTCAGGGCACATGCAGAGTGTAGAAGGAAGCCGATCAATGATTGTCTCTCACCATTGATGTTTCTAGCTCTCACTCCTTCTCCCTTCCTCTCTAAAATCAATAAAAATAAAAATAGTTTAAAGTGTTTATTCAGAAAGGGTTTTTTAATAACCACAAAAATTAAATAGAAAATATGTCCTGTGGTGTTTTCAAAGCAGTTTTGAAAGAAAATACTAAAATTGACACTAGACGTGTGAAGTAACTAATCTAGATTAAAATAGATTTAAAATAAAGAAATGTCTATCATTGAAACCTTAGAAGGAAAAAGCTCCATTCATACAAGTATAATAAAGGGGGAGAGAAAGACTGCCTAATTCTTATTCTAAAAGTTCTAAACTTGGGTACTTAGGTGTCTGGATAACATCTAGTCCCTCAAAACAAATCATCAATCCCAACTTTATCTTTTATGTCAGCATTACATAGGGCCAAAAAAAAAGGGAAAAATTTTTGCTAAAAGCAGCATATTTACATCCATCACAAAATGATCACAGCACTTCCATTCCCTATAGCTCAGAGTGCATTTAATGTAATTGAAGAGAGACAGGAAAATGGGTTAAAAGGAGTAGGGATTTGTTTTTCCTCTTTAAAAACATAATTGAGGGAGTTTTTCACTTCTGTTCAAGGAAGAGTAGGAACCAAATTTACCTTACCTCTAAAAACAACTTAAGAAAACACATATAAAAATACATGAAGCAATGTTTTTTATAACATTGGATGTTCTAAACAAAGGGCAGAGAAACCTGTAAGATGAGGAACAAATGAGGTGAACCCCCCCCCACACCGCCGTTAAATTTTCAGCGTATTTCTTAAGAGTCTCCAGGCCACAACACAGAAAAGGGAAATGCAAGGAAAAGTTGATAGTTTGCCTGAGTTGAAGAGACCTTGCTGAGAGCCAAGAAAGGCCAAGACAGCTAGAGTTCCTGGGCAGAGAACTGTGGAGGGGAAAGCTGCACAATAAGAGGACATAGGGTATCCACAGAGGAGTCTCCTCCTGACTTCAACAGAGTACTGATCAGAATGTGCATGTGAGGTAACTACCCAAGATTGAGGGGGAAATTAAAAAACACAATCCTGGGAGATACCTGAGAACTGGACCAAGTCCCTCTTCCCACCAGCCAGAGTAAAAATACTTATAATTCAGAGGCCTCAGGCATAGGCCTTAGAAAGATTTGCTTCAGCAATGAGTCCAAATTATCTCTTCAATATATGTAGCTTTACACCCACCTAAGAAAGCTCAAGAGCAAGACTGAGGAGGATCAAATGTTTTTCTAGTAATTTAATTGCATCCCAGAACAAAGCACAAAAATACTATAAAAATACAAAAAAAATACAGAAATCAAAAAGATACAATGTTCAATGTCTAACAAATAGAAATGA
Source organism: Lasiurus cinereus (assembly GCA_011751065.1). NCBI lineage: Eukaryota > Metazoa > Chordata > Mammalia > Chiroptera > Vespertilionidae > Lasiurus > Lasiurus cinereus. The sequence continues at coordinate 23,326,076 of JAAGEH010000311.1, forward strand.
CCCTACTATAAAAAAGGGAAAAAAATATGAATGCATAATAAGGAGAAGATCGATGAATTGAAACAAACCCAGAAATGGCACAGATAATAAAAATGTAAGCAAAGTCATTAAAATAATTATAAAAACTGTATTCTACATGTTTAGAAAGCTAGAAGACTATGTTAAATAGAGACACAGAAGATATTTTTAAAAAATGTCCTAAATCAGACTTATGAGAATGAAAACTATAAGGTATGAGATGAAAAATACACTGGCTGAGATGAACTACTATTTATGCACTGCAGGAAAAAAAATAGTGAACTTGAAGGCATAGGATAGAAATTAAAATTAAACTCAAAGAGAAATATATATTTTTTAAATGAATAAATCATCATTCAGCTGCAGAGCTTTAAGCAGTCTAATAAACATGTGATTGGAATGCCCAAAGGAAATAATTTAGAAGTTTTAAAAAAAATAATGGCTGAATGTTTTCCAAATTTTATGGAAACTAAACCACAGATGAACTCGAAGCACAAGGAACATAAAGAAACATGCACATTGCCCTGGCCAGTGTGACTTAGCTGGTTGGGCAACCTCCAGCACACAGAAAGTTCTCTTGCTGGTTCAATTCCTGGTCAGGGCACATGCCCAGGTTGCAGGCTCCATCCCCAGTAGGGGGCATGCAGCAGGCTACTGATTGATATTTCTCTTTCCCATTAATGTTTCTTTCTCTCTTTCTCTCTCTCCCTTTCCCTTCCTCTCTTTCCCTCATTAAAAAATAAATAAATAATATTTAAATTGTCACATGATCTCACTTAAATGTGGAATATAATGAACAAATTAAATTGACAAACAAAATAGATCCAGACACATGGAGGGAGGGGAGAGGGGGCTTGGTGAAGGGGAGAGGAGAGAAAGAAGAGGTGAAAGGAAATATCTGTAATACTATCAACAATAAAAAATATTTTTTTAAAAAAATAAGGTATTCTGAGAGTTCATGGATAGTAGGTTGGCAGAAGCATTGTAGGCAAGGAAAGAAAATCAAAACCTTGAGTAAATGTTTATTCCAGCTCAAGCAAAGTACCGGCCCTTTCATGACAGAAGTGGTCCAATGTAATCAACCTGTCACCAAATTGGAACATGTAGTTTTATAATAAAACTAGAAGCCCAGTGCACGAATTTGTGCACAGGGGTGTGTGTCCCTCAGCCCAACCTACACTCTCTCCAATCTGGGACCCCTAGAGGGATGTCTGAATGCCTGTTTAGGCTCAATCCTACAATCCAGGACTGCTGGTTCCCAACTGCTCGCCTACCTGCCTTCCTGATTGCCCCTAACCACTTCTGCCTGCCAGCTTGATCACCCCATAACCACTCCCCTACCAGCCTGATTGATACCTAACTGCTCCCCTGCCAGCCTGTTTGCCCCTAACTGCCATCCCCTGCAGGCCTGGTCCTCCTCCAAGTTCTCTCCCCTTCAGGCCTGGGTCCCTCTCCCCCTGCAGCTGCCTTTCCCTGCAGGCCCAGTAACCCCCAACTTCCCTCCTTTGCTGGCCTGATCACCCACAACTGCCCTCCCTTACAGACCTGGTCCCTCCCAACTGCCTGCCCCTGCTGACCATGTTGTGGCAGCCATCTTGTGTCCACATGGGGGCAGCCATCTTTGACCACATGGGGACAACAATCTTGTGTGTTGGAGTGATGGTCAATTTGCATATTAGTCTTTTATTAGATAGGATAGAGGCCTGCTGCATGGGTGGAAGCCAGCTGGTTTGCCCTGAAGGGTGTCCCGAATCAGGGTGGGGTTCCCTTGGGGTGTGGTGTGGCCTGGGTGAAGGGCCTGTGGTGATTTGCAGGCTTGCCACACCCCCCAGTGACCCAAGAAGAGGCCCTGTATCTGTGATTTATTTATCTTCTATAATTGAAACTATAGAGCCTTGAGTGGAGGCCTAGGCCAGCCAGGGTGTGCTGAAAACTTGGCTTCCTCCATTACCAGGGAAACCCAAGCCTCCTGCTCGCTCCATGGCTGCATCCACCTTGATTGGGTAAATTTGCATACTCACTCCTGATTGGCTGCTGGGCGTGGCTTGTGGGTATAGCAGAGTGATGGTAAATTTGCACATTACTATTTTATTAGATAGGACTAGTAGCCCTTCACATGAATCTGTGCGCCAGTAGCTCTCCCCCCACATCCTCCCTCCTCATAGCTTGCTGCCCTGCCCCATCCTATAGCTCTCTGCCTCCAACTTGCTTGCTGTCCTGCCCCCTCCTGTAGCTCTCTACTGCCCACTTATAGTTTGCTGCCCCACCCTCCTACAGATCCATGATTGAGTCATTACACTGTCAGTCATTATGCCTCACGGTGTAATGGATAATTAGCATATTCCTCTCTTATTATATAGGATAAAAAATAATATTTCAAGAAGGAGGTGATCAAAAGACAAGTAAGATACTAATGAAAAAATAACATTTGGGTTTAGCTCTGTGAAGGCCTTTGGTGACTTAATAAGAGTTATTTCCATGAAGGGGATAGTCAGAGAAATTTTACATTATATAAGAGCTTTTGAAATACAGTAGTTCCCCACCACCACCCCTTGTCTATGGTTTTGTTTTCCAAAGTTTCAGTGGCCTATAGTCAACTGCGCTCCAAAAATATTAAATGAAAATTCCAGAAGTAATCAATACATAAGTTTTAAATTGCATGCTGTTCTGAGGAGCGTAGCAAAATCTTGGGCTGTTCTATCTCAGCCAAGATGTGAATCATCCCTTTGTCCACTGGATCCACACTAGATAGGCTCCCCACACATTAGTCACTTAGTAGCCCTGTAGGTTATCAGATTGACTGTTTTGGTATCACAACGCTTGTGTTCAAGTAACACTTATTTGACTTAATAGTGGCCCCAAAGTCCAAGAGTAGTGAGGCTGACAATTTGGATATGCCAAAAAAAAAAGCCATAAAGTGCTTCCTTTAAGTGAAAAGTCTGGTTACAGTATAAAAGATATTTTGAGAGTAAGAGAGTGAGACTATATTCACATAGCTTGTATTTCAATATACTGTTACAATTGTTCTATTTTATAGTTATTGTCGTTAGACTCTTAATGTGCATAATTTATAAATGAAAGTTTATCATTGGTATGTATGTGTAAGAAAAAGCATATGGTTCAGTACTATCCATGGTGTCAGGTACATGTCCCCTATGGATAAAAGGAGATTGTGGCTGTTAAAAAGAAAAACATAGCCGAGACTGGTTTGGCTCAGTGGATAGAGCATCGGCTTGCGGACTGAAAGGTCCCAGGTTCGATTCTGGTCGGGGGCATGTACCTTGCTTGTGGGCACATCTCCACTGTGGGGCGTGCAGGAGGCGGCTGATCGATGTCTCTCTCATCGATGTTTCTGACTTTCTATCCCTCTCCCTTCCTCTCTGTAAAAAATCAATAAAAATATTAAATAAATAAATAAAAAGAAAAAAGAAAAACATAGAGATGAGCCAGCTCCTTTTATGACACAGCCCTTCCACTGGATACACCAGGCTCACAGTTGGGTGCCACAACTAGTGTATACTTTATAGCAGTGATTCTCAACCTGTGGGTCGCGACCCCAGTGGGGATCATATGACCGAAACACAGGGGTCGCCTAAAGCCATAGGAAAATACAGGTATTTACATTATGATTCATTAACAGTAGCAAAATTACAGTTATGAAGTAGCAGCAATGAAAATAATTTTATGGGTGGGGGTCACCACAACATGAGGACCTGTATTAAAGGGTCGCAGCATTAAAAAGGTTGAGAACCAATACTCTATAGGAACCAGCAGATTTAATTTACTCAGTTCACCCATCCACTCACCTACACAAGTGCCCCCTATTCTCTCTTGTCTCCCCAAACCCTTAGAGTTAAGAATTCTGGTAGGATTGAGTGACATCTCTGCAATTCAAATAGTTTAACAATATGTGATATGAGAGGGATAAGCTTACAAATTTGTACGAAAGGTTGCATCTAGGGAGGATTGTATAAAAAATGTGAAAAGATGTTACTGTTCAAAAATCTAAATTCTTACATAAATTTGAACATTTGTGTTCCTTGAGGTTAAAGTGTGTGTATTCATGAAATTTCTTCAGAAATAATTAAAGATAGAAAAATAAATAGGCATTATTCACCTTTAGCTTCTCTGGTTATCTAGCAATTAAAGCTATTGCTTAATTTATAGACTTTGTAGAAAAGATAATCATTAGCTTGCAAACACACAGCTGGCAACATGGACATTCAATAATCATGGTGTGGCTTCAGCATCATTATTATTTCTGAATAAATACTCACACTTTGATCTATCCTTTTAATGTAGGCTAATTTTTTTTTCTTTGAAGAAAGGCAGTATTGATTTACAGGTATAAAAATGACACAGTAAAACCTACAATAACAATATTCTAACTAAATAAAAATTTGTATCCTGCTACTTTCTATTTTAATGAGAATAGGGCAAGTAATACAAGTGACTAACATTCCCTGGTGCTTTCTATGGGCCAGGTTCTGAAATAGTGCTTTTTATAAATTAATTTACCTATTGTTTCTATGCTACTATGAGTCGAGTGCTGGTGGTCATGCCATTTTATAGGTTAGAAAAGCGATACTTAGGTTGCTTAAGACACTTTTCTTAAAAAGGCATCAATCAAATATGAAACTGCATGATATGGGAAGAAGTGTTACATAATCATACAGTTTCTCTCTACCATCACCCCAAGGCAAATCAGAGGAATGACCGGTCACTGTGATGCACACTGACCACCAGAGGGCAGATGCTCAATGCAGAAGCTGCCCCTGGTGGTCAGTGCACTCCCACAAGAGGAGTGCTGCTCAACCAGAAGCCCTGAGTCAGGCTCATGGCTGATGAGTGCAGAGGCAGTGTCGGAAGCCTCTCCTGCCTCCATGGCAGCGCTAAGGATGTAAGAGGGCTCCTGGATTCTGAGAGGGCACAGGTTGGGCTGAGGAAACTCCTCTCCTCCAGTGCACAAATTTCATGCACCAGGCATGAAATTGTGTGTGTGTGTGTGTGTGTGTGTGTGTGTGTATTCTTCATGAATCTATACTAATAAAAGTATAATATGTTAAATAGACCAAGAGACCTTCCTGACGTCCTTCTGGACAAGCCATTGTGGCAGGTCCAAGACAGAGGTGGTTAGGGATGATCAGGCCAGCAGGGGGAGGGGGACAGTTTAGGGCAAGCAGGCTGGCAGTGAGGGCAGTTGGGGACAAACAGGCCAGAGGAGGAGGAAGTTGGGGGCAATTAGGACAGCAAGTGGGGCAATTGGAGGTGAGCAGGCTGGCAGGCAGAGTGGTTGGGGCGATCAGGCAGGTAGGTAGATGAGTGATTAGGAGCCAGTGATTCACAGGGATCAGGCCTAAACTGGTAGCTGGACATCCCCTGAGGGGTCCCAGATTGGAGAGGGTGCAGGTCAGACTGAGGGACACACACCCCTCAGGCACAATTTTGTGCACCAGGCCACCAGTGTGTGTGTGTGTGTGTGTGTGTGTGTGTGTGTGTGTGTATTCTTTTGTACAGCATTCCCAACTGCTTAATACTTTTCACTGACAATTCATTTCAGTGAAACTTATATGGCTATTTTTATCATAAACAATATATTTCACTATGTATGTGATAGTGAGATGCTTACAATACATGTCATAAAACAAGTTCTACCTAATTTTACATCTTATAATAGAAATCATTTGACACATCTTATAATAAGAATTATATTTATAGCATACCTCAATGTTGGATTTAAAGAATATTTTTAACCTCGGTATTCTGCAATAAGCCATCTTTTATAATGCATATTAATATGTTTATTTCATACAAATGTAATACATACATTCCTGTTACTCTAAAATGGAAAAAAAAAAGCATTCTAAAGGATACTAAGACATATGTTTTAAAAATAAAATGCATGCTGGTGTCCTTCATATTTTATTTTAACATGCTCCCTAAACTTTCCTATCACTACCATTACCCAATCAGATATTCTTCATTTTTAGTGTCCTCCCATGTTACCCCTACTTACTGACAGTTGGCCAGATTCTCACAGACTTGCAGAACTGACGAAACATACTGTGAAAAAATGTCTTAACAATGTGCAAAGTTTTTCATGTATTTTATTGAAATATGTGCATATTACTTATAATACTCCTTAATAAGACATAAAGCTGGAAAATGTTCAAAAGTTAAAGCCCAGACTGCTGTCATCATCTTCATTCTTGTGAACTTTAATTACTTTTGTTGAAGAAAAAGGAAAAAATAAATAAATTTGAGATTCACAAAATATCCCTCCTTGATAAAAAAGAAAAGAAAAAGACAGATTTTAAATCAACCCAAACCACAGATTGGGTCTTCTTAAAAATGTCCTGAACAGCTATCTAAATATATGATAATGTCATTATTTTATGGAGAAAAGAAGACGCCTTCATAGTATGGACTACTGTTTATATAGCATGAGATGCCCTAAGATAAATTGACTCTTTGGTCTTATACGAATACCCAAGAAATAGTGTACCCAAGAAATTATGGACTTCTCTATTAGACTTATAACTGAATTCTGATTCTGCCAGATTATTATTTGTTGATTCATTGATAATTTATTTAAATTTTATTACTAAAATTTATTTAAATTTTTTACTCATTTGTACAATAAGATTAATACAGTTGGCCCTCCATAGTTATAGTTTCTACATCACAGAATCAACCAAGTATGGATGAAAAATATTCAGAAAAAAAATGTTATTTCCTTACTGATGTATACTTTGTAGGCCTATAAGGGTTGTGCCTGTACTAAACATGTACAGACTCCTAGTCTATCATTTTTTTCTAAATAATACAACTATTTACATAGCATTTACATTGCATTAGGTATTATAAGTAATCTAGAGATGGTACGGGAGAGTGGGCATAGGTTATATGCAAATACTGTGCCATTTTATACCAGGGTCTTGAACATCCACAGAGTTTAGTATCTGCATAGAGTCCTGGAAGCAATCCCCTGAGGGAGGACTATAATTCCTACTGTATCAACTGATGATAAGATTTAAAATAAGGTGAATTTTAAAGCACAATGCCACTCACAGCAGAGGCATCCAATCATGTTAATATCCTGGCCCATTTTCATATAAGATGAAGGTATTGAAAGTCCCCCCTTAAAATGCAAGTGTTGCCTGACAGTGATTAAGTGAGTTTCCAGTAATACCAGGGGCAATGGGTAGAGGCTAAAATGTAAAAAGGCAGAAAGTATGGGGTTTAGACAGGCCTGTTTGAGGAAGAGGAGCAGGAAACTGGAGACTTGTACAGACCTAGCAGCAAGTTCTAGCAACTGTTGGCAGAATGAGTTAAGAAAAGAGATACTTAAAATAAGATAAGGCCCTAAAATAAGATAATAGGTAAAGCCTCACTGTTTATCAAACCCCTCCCAACACAAGCTGAAACAAGAGAACAAGAATTTAGCTTCATAGGTACAATATATTCCTTAACGTTTAATTCAAATAAGAACATTTTCTATGCCACATTCAGACTATAAAGATATGAAAGTCTGGAAACTGCACTCAAAATTTCTTAGTTTGTTAAGCAATCACTGGGCCATGATTTTACACTGGCTTTTTTAAAATAAATGTTAAGAAGGCTTCTTACATGCTTTGCTATGAAACAAATATTTCTCTATTCAAAGGAAATTTCCTTAAATGCTCAAGTAACAATAGGGTCAAATAGCGTATGTTTTATGATATAGAACTTTCTGGAATGAAGAAAAGAACCAAACATTCTTATATCATGTGAGTGGCACAATTTAATTACCAAATTCTAGCATTCATTTTGATAAGTTGGTCTTTTTCCAATAAATATAATCAGCATTTGTAGACATTGCCATGATGGTAAATTCTATGGGAGATTTTAGGCAGGATTTCAATTTCAAAATAAAAATGGAACTTTAAAAGAATTTAAATATCCTAAAAAGTATTGTTGAGCATTCATTTAGATGTCCTTTCTAAGAGACAAGAGAGGGAGGGATGAGAGGGCTTTGATTGGAGTCAAAGACTGAGAACATTTTTCATAACTTTAATCCTACCTCACTTTTGTGTGACTTGTTCCAATTTATTCAATTCATTTGGTAGTTTTATAATATTTTGTGAAATCACTAAATTTTTCTGGGTTACTAAAAGTATCTTACCTTTACTAACTCAGAGAAATGTTATTAGAGTAATAGCTATAAAGTGATTTAAGGGGTTTCATTTGAATGCCACATTTTATCAGAAGCTTTATTTATGCATGTGGGCTTAAACATACCTAGAAAAATGGAGAACTCTAGGCTTTTTGAGTTAACTGAAATCATTTTTTTCCAATAATATTTAGTAGTCTCCATTTCTTTTTGAGGACTAATACTGCCATGAGCATTTTTGTGATATTTTATCCTCTAAAGCAAAAACGTATGGCAGTTTAATTCCTCAAATAAAAAGGGGCTCCTATAAACTTAACTGAACTATCAGGAAGCAGATGGTTTTAATTATCTACATAAAAAGCTATTTATACTGGGAATTTGAAAAAAAAACAATCTAGAAACAATACTCATTGTAGAAACATACATTTTAATTAATTTGGGCTTTAAAAAAAGAGTAATGAGTGATTATTAAGTGTTACCTAAAGTCAAATTGTCATTAAAGCCTAGATATGAGGGCCTCTGTGGTAAGCCTGAGAGAATTGCAGTTGCATATGTAATTGTATATTTGATCTCTTATGAATAAATTGAAGGGAAGAGAATTACTTGCACAAGCCCACTTGGATGATGATGTACAATAATAACTGAGCAGGGAGGTAAAAAGTGCATGTTATATATTGTACAAAGCATATCAAATTTTGCATCCAGGAATACTTATTGAGACTTCAGAACCAAGGGTAAGTCTTCCTCCTTCTATAAAAGTTTTTTTTTTAATTAGAATACAATAAAGGGTAGAGGGTAGCAGCAAACAATCTCTGGGTGAGGGTTGCCAGTTATATCAATAAAAATACAGAGACATATTAAAAATTATTTGTTGTTTATCTGAAATTCAAATTTCACTGGGTGTCCTGCATTTAATTTGGCAACCAGTCACTTGCTAGCTATGTGAATTGGGGCAGGTTACTTAATGTCTCTGTGCCTCTGTTTCCTTATCAGTACCCTGAGGATAATAATAGTACCTGACAGGTTTGTTTTAGAAGTTTGAGATCTACAGCAAAACTGGAGGAAATATACAGAGAGTTTTCATATATAACTGTACCTCCACACAGGGATAGTCTCCCCCACTAGCAACATTGCCCACCAGAATGGTACATTTGTAACAACTGATGAACATACATGAACATAATATTCACCCAAAGTCCACAGTTTATATTACAGTTCACTCTTGTTATTGTTATATTCTATGGGTTTGGACAAATATATAATGACATATATCAATCACTAGTATCAGAAACAGTGTGTTCACTGCCCTCTGCTACACCTAGTTATCTCTCCCCAGCCAATCCCCAGGCACCACTGATTTTTTTACTGTCTCCATAGTTTTGCCTTGAGAGTCCATTTTTAATAGTTTCTATAATTCTCATAGCCACAGTATATTGTAGGTATTACATGCCTACATTTTAAAAATGGCAAATTTGGAATAGGAATATTAGTCTTTCTGACATGTACACACATGCTATTTCCTGGGTACATTGCCCCCCAATCTTTCCCCAGATATTGAAGCGTACTTTTCTTTTTTATTTATTTCACAGAGGAAGGGAGAAGGAGAGAGAGATAGAAACATCAATGATGAGATTCATTGATCAGCTGCCTCCTGCACACACCCTACTGGTGACTGAGCCTGCAACCCAGACATGGGCCCTTGACCAGAATTGAAACCCGGACCCTTCAATCTGCAGGCCAACGCTCTACCCACTGAACCAAACCAGCTAGGGATGAAGAGTACATTTTGAATATGGGAACAGCCTCCAGCTGAGAATCCATGATTCATTTGCCAACCTCATCACTCCTTATTCTTGCAGCATGTAACACAGTATGCATATTTGATGCATACTTAGCGCGCCTTATAAATAGGCGATGACTTGTTAAGATCGAAGTGAAAGGTACTGCAGCAAACTTAGGCTGACTTATTTAACGGAACCCAACTCAATATGTAGTACTAAGGAACTCCTATTACTGAACGAGCTATAAACTTTTGCAATTGTCTGGGGAGTTCAATTCGATAGAACGATGACATTTTCACAGTAAATACCTACAGGCTGGCCAAACAACCTTCAAGGGCTAATCCTTCTGACTCAGAAAAGTATCTTTTCCTAAAAATGCAAAGGCAGCAACAAGAAAACAGCTGTGTTGATTCAGTTTAAGTAACAAGGCCATGCTGTTTCAAATACCATTTAAGGTAGGCCATATGAAACTCAGGATTTATATATTGCAGTGCAGACTTTGTGGTTATTAATATAAAGTGCCATGACTATTTGAATTTAACAGGCTATTCTCCAGTCCCCCATCAAAATAATGTTTTAAACTAACTCTTGGTTATTCAAAGTTAGTTTATTCCATTTACATTTGCTTCTCTTCCTCCTAATTAATCCTAATGATAACTATATGAGTTTCCTAGTCAAGAATATAGGGACATAGAAATAGAAATAAAATTTAAACAAGACAACTTGAATACGAATTGGCAGTCTACATGAAAAGTTTGGTAAAGAAAACAACCACCAATACAATCTAAAACATTGACCAAAAGTTGTTTTTGGGAATTCCCAGATGTTTCATTCCTGTGGTTTCTCTTTGTGCCTTGGTACTCTATCCCAACATAAATTGGAAGAGCATTTCATTTTTGTTCTTACTAATCATACTGAAGATTAACATTTCATGGAACACCCATTTCCTCTGACACACCCAATGCCATCACAACTACCCCCAGTCCCATGTAATTCTGGGAAATACTTCAACAGCATTTTTCTGCCACTGTAACTTCCATGATTACATACATCTCAAAATTTTGAAAGTCTGTAATAAAATCTAAAGAATATGTTCTGTCCTGTTTTAGATTCATAAGTACAATCATGATGTAATAGTATTATTCTACAGGATAATGGTTTCAGGGCTTTGTTTCCTATAACTTTTCATGAACCCCCAAGTCAGCTGTATTCCTAAACCAGGGATTGCCAGAATTTTCCCCACCAGAGATGTTCACATCCTGATCCTGGAAACTTGTGAATATGTTACTTTACATGGCAAAGGGATTTTGCCGATGTGATTACTTAAGTATCTTGACATGGGATTATCCTGATTTTCTGGGCGGGCCCTGGGTAATTATGAGGATCCTTAGGGGAGGGAGGCCCAAGGATCAGAATCAGAACAGGAGACGTGACCCTGGAAGCAGACTCGGGAGTGAGGAGCCAGGGACTGTAGGTGACTTCCAGAAGCTGGAGATGACAAGGAGCACATTCTCCCCTAGGGCCTCCAGGAGGAACACAGCACTTGGTTTAAGACCCATTTTGGACATCTGACCTCCAAAACTCTAAGGTAATAAATGTGTTGTTTTAAGCCATTCAGTTGTAGTAACTTGTAAAAAGTAGCAACATTTTATATGAACTTTACATTTTTAACAAAATATTAGTAATTTTTAAAAATGTATCGCAGATTGTTTTAACTGTCATTTGTCTTATTACCAAGGTTGAGTTCATAGTACCTCACAACAAGCTATTCAAAGAGCCCTTAAAACTCTCAACTTTCTAAGCCTACCACAGGAACTATGGTATGTACTAGATCCCACAATATGAACCTCTGCAGCCTATTCCTTTTGCTGTATATTTACTATATTAATAATAATATTAGATTAAAGGGAACCAAGAGAAAGAGAAGCCTTGGCTAGAACATTAAGGCAATCACCAAGAGTCTTGTATGTTACTTCATGCTACACCTATTTCTTTATGCCACACCCCACCCCATCACTCCTATCCCCAGTCCCATTTAGTTCTGGGAAAGACTTCAACAGCATTTTTCTGCCACTATAACTGTTATTTTTGTTCTGTTCTGTTTTGGGTGGGAGAATAGTTTTTATAAGTCCAAGTGTCTTTTGCTTTACAATTAGATATCTTTCCCTAATCCATGCTGCCCGCCTCTTTTTATGTCCTGTACATTCCAAAGGGCAAGGGACTGGCTTGCTGGTGCTCTGCTGCTGGAGTAGAGATTGACAGCACTGGGGATGCACCACACATCCAAAGTTTATCTGGGAAAGAATCCTTGAGCATTTGCTACTTTCCAGATGTGGTGTATGCAAAGAGGCGGGGTTGTCTTATCCATTGAAACAAGTCCTGGAAGGGCTAGGCTCCACCACATACACAGAGGCTAAGGAAGGAGTTAATAAGAAGTTTGGCTCAGTGGATAGAGCATCAACCTGAGGACTAAAGGGTCACAGGTTCGATTCTGGTCAAGGGCACATACCTCGGTTGCAGGCTCCAGGGTGAGTGAAAGAGGCAACCAATCAATGTTTCTCTCACCTTGATATTTATCTCAGTCTTTCCCTCTCTATTTCTACTGTCTTTAAAAATCAATGGAAAAATACCCTCAGGTGAGGATTAAAAAAAAAAGTATGTTGAAAAACAAACAGATAAATAATAAAATAATTTAAAATCTCCGATTCCCTGACCCTGGGTGCTGGCACCATTTAAAAACAAAACAAGAGGAGAAATCCAAGATGGTGGCATAGGTAAACACCTACACTGCTGCCTCGCACAACAATTTCAAAACGACAACTAAAAGACAGAACGGACATCATCCAGAACCACAGGAAAGCTGGCTGAGTGGAAGTTCTACAACTAGAGGGAAAGAGAGGGGCTCACAGAGGCCCAGAGGAGCTGCAAAAAGCCGAGGGGAGCCGGAAAGGCAGCGGTTAGAGGCGCTGCGGGTGCGTGCGCGCACAAGGACCGCTCCAGCGATTACCCAGTCACGTGAGACTCAGGGGCCGTGGAGGGCGGGGCCGACTGGAAGGCAAGGTGGTCCCTGAAGCCCTGAGACTCCACCCTTCCCAAGCTCAGCAGAGGCTTCTTCGGCTGAATCCAGCACAGAAGTTTCCCCGGCACAGTGAAAATGCCGAGACAAGGGAAGGGATTACAAGCAAAAGAAATGGAGGAAAAAAAACGACTGGATATAGAGTTCAAAACCACGCTTATAATGTTTTGCAAGAATATGCTAGAAAAGATGGATAAATTTAGTGATACACTGACTGAAATAAAAACTATTATGCAGAGTACTAACAGCAGACTAGAGAAAGGCAAGGATCAAGTCAAAAATTTGAAATATAAAGAAGCAGAAAACATTCAACTGGAAAAGCAAGAAGAGAAAAGAATCCAAAAATGTGAACATAATGTAAGGAGCCTCTGGGACAGCTTCAAGCGTACCAACATCAGAATTGTGGGGGTGCCAGAAGAAGAGAGAGAGCAAGATACTGAAAACCTGTTTAAAGAAATAATGACTGAAAACTTCCCACATCTGGTAAAAGAAATAGACTTACAAGTCCAGGAAGCACACAGAACCCCAAAGAAAAGGAACCCAAAGAGGACTACACCAAGACACATCATAATTAAAATGCCAAGAGCAAAAGAGAAAGAGAGAATATTAAAAGCAGCAAGAGAAAAACAGTTTATTACCTACAAGGGAGCACCCATACGACTGTCAGCTGATTTCTCAACAGAAACGATGCAGGCCAGACGGGAGTGGCAAGAAATATTCAACGTGATGAACAACAAGAACCTACAACCAAGAATAATCTATCCAGCAAAGCTATCATTCAGAATTGAAGGGCAGATAAAGACCTTCACAGAGAAGAAAAAGCTAAAGGAGTTCATCAACTCCAAACCAGTATTATATGAAATGCTGAAAGGTACCCTTTTAGAAGAGGAAAAAGAAAAAGGTAAAAGACAAAAAATTATGAACAACAAATACATATCTATCAACAAGTGAATCTAAAAATTAAGTGAATTAAAAATCTGATCAACAGAATAAACTGGTGAATATAATAGAATCAGGAGCACAGAAAGGGAGTAGACTGATTGATAATTCTCAGGAGGACAAAAATCATAAAGCATCAAACAGACTGTGAAATTATAGCAGAAAGATTAAAGTTAGGTGAGGTAAATAAGTGATCAATCAAAGGACTTGTATGCATGCTTATAAACATAATCAATGATCACAGACACTGGGGGGTCGGGGTACGCCTGGGAGGGAGGGGGGGCAATGGGGAGATATGTATAAAAAATTAATAAAAATTAATTTAAAAAAAAATAAATAAAAATAAAAATAAAAATAAATAAATAAAAACAAAACAAGAAATCCGCTAGAGTTAAGAGAGAAGCCCAAAGAAGGCGGACTCTACCCAACAACAGTATCATTCACATAAAGCCTTTTCTGCTACCTTTGGCTCTTCATTTTCCTGCTGCAATTTCAGGAGGGTCCTAAATCAGCCTAGTGGTGGGGAGGGGGGCAGGTAGAAGGGAAATAAAAGCTCTAGGCAGGGAAACAAAAGAAGCTGGCCATTCTCTTCTAACTAGGCAGCCAGTTCTCAGACATAAGCTGGGATGGAGGGACATCTACTTTGATTATTACACTGAACTGAGCATATTACTTACTAAGTGGGGAATACAATGATCAGAGCAATCTCTAATACCAACAGCGATCAGGAAGAAAGTCTTGAGTCTCTCCCTCAAGAGCAGGTTTGTCTGGCAATGAGAAGAAGAAAGGTTTTTTTGATGACATCCCTCTGCCCCAGTGAGAAGCAAAGGTGAAAATCTAACTTCTGCCTGCCGCCCAACCCAGGGGGGAAAGTAAGTGCTCATTTGAAGACACTTTGCTATGCCTGGAAATCAGAGCACACTCAGTCTATAGAAATCAATAGGGAAAAGAAGTGGAGAACAAGATTGGTTTTGAGTGACTACTAGTACATTTAGTGGTGAGGGCGCCATCTGAGGTTTTTTCATTTGCTACAGAAAATTTTCTCAACCATATTTTCATTTGTTTTATCATTCACACCATCCTTATAAATTCGTTTTAGACTTAGATGAGGGATTTTAAAAAATTACATACAGGTGCCATTGGAAAGGCCATTGTATAATGTACATTTGCTTGATTTTTTTTAGGAGATATAGATCAATGATTCTCAGCTAGAGGAGATTTTGCCACTTGGGGCACATTTGGCAACATGCATAGGCATTGCTGGTTGTCACAAATGGGCTGATACCACTGGCATCTGGTAGATAGAGACTGGGGATGCTGCTCAATGCCCTACCTCCCAAAATGTTGATAGTGCCAAGAAACCATAATTTAAATTGATCCTCATAGAGAGGGTGTGTTTCATTGTTTTAAAGCATAGAAACAAAGTACAGCCATAAATTGTATCTTATATATTACAATTTGAGCTGATAGTGAAATTTTAGAGTCTTAAATTTTAGTCCAAATCTTAATTTAATTTTTTTTTCAGGCTGGCTTCATTTAAGGTGTATGGTATATTCCCAATATTTTTATCAAATGTTACAAACATCCCATTGTTTATCTGGATCTAATCCTTCATTTTCTTTATCTAACCCACTTTTATCCCCTACTGTTCTGAGAATTTATATGCTGCCAACTGCATAAATGCTTCTCCCATATTCATCACATGCTTATTTTTCAAGCAACTTCTCAAAGATGTTCCCGTACAGATATTCTCCTTTCCACTGCTTACTGCCTTCCGACATAAATAACAGATTGCATTCCTGATATCACTGGATCTCACAGGGGGAAAAAACACCAATAACAGTGTTTTCCTTTCTGTCAGTCTATTAGCAGTACCTTTCCCATGAGCCATTTTTGCTACCCATTACCACAGCTACCAACCACTGAAATCATCTTTGCTTTTAAAAATCCTGGCTGTCATTTATTAGGTTGGAAAAGTGATTTTCAGTTTTGAAATGTGGCTTTAGATTTATCCTTCCCATGTTTTTGATAAAAAACAAACTCATTATGGTCTCTAGTATGTTATCACATTCTCAAATTTCATACAATTGAGAATGAAAATTGTATTGAGATATATGTATCAATTGATATATATAGAGAGAGAGATAAATAAGATAGTAATAGATGGATAGATAGATAGATAGATAGATAGATAGATAGATCTAGATAGATAATAAATAGATAGAGCTTGAAAAATCTCTCAGATTTTAATTCCAACATTTCAAAACTTTTTTACTCTAAAAAGGTTAAATTTAATTTTTTTCTGACTTATGTATAATTAATTTAAGACATAAAATCATGGATATCCAAGAAGCCTATGGAGCATGTTTTTATCAGCCTACATCTATTTCTTGGAATATAAATGTCATAGTGCTGAGAGGACCTCTTACTTGAAAAGATTCAATTCCCTTCTACAAAGAAGGCCCAATTCCACTGTGCAACACAAATAATTTCCTAAGGCAAGACTAGCCTTAAAGATCAACCCGACAATGTCTAGAGTTAACTTCCTATTTTTTGAGGGTGACCAGCAGGCAGCCATGAACACCTTCTCTTCTCCTCACACTTAAAATTACTAACCTCCTTTCTTTTTCCTTCCTCTCCCTTCCCTCTGGTCTCTCCAACATTTTTGGTATTGATTAAATTATTTTAAATTTATTGCATTTATTCAGCACAGGGTGGGGCAAAAGTAGGTTTACAGCTATTGATAAGGAAAAATAATACAATGATTAATGAATAATAATATAAGAATAAACTCTGTTCTTTGCATATTTACAATTGCAAACCTACTTTTGCCCCACCCTGTATTCATTCAAATTAGTTTTGTATTCTGTCTAATGATTTTTACCGCAAACTGGAAGTGTGTGGAGGCTGCTATTGTTCATTGTGGAACCATAAAGCTGAAATGAATAGCAAGAAACAGACACAGATAATGAAACACTTCCACTCACCCAGGATTCATCAACTGCTTCTATTTCTGCTGTTGGCATATGCCTTGCTACTCATCCGCTATAGATTGCAGAGCAAGACGTTGCATTTCTATACTCCAGTTTTTCTTCACATTTAGAGATTTTGTGTCTTGTGTAGAAGGAACACAGTTTAATTAAATCATTTGTATCTAGTCTCATATGTTGTATGTGAAATCTCTCTCACCCTTCCAACTCCTATTTTCTGTTCAGAATTACTTATGATTGATTAGTGCTCACTTGCCTTTTTATTTATAGGCATTGGCTTTCCATTTAATATTTCTTAGTGCACTTATTTTTTTTAACTGCTGCTGCTCTGATTTTTTGGCATACACAGTCGTGCCTTCTGGACTGTGCTAAGCTTTGACAAGACTGAAGAGGAGGCCCGATTGAATTTGTCTAGTACAGCTAGCACTCTACTCAAAATAACTTTTCCTTTAAAAAAATCTATTTTTACTGGTTCAAGCCTCGTCTAGTCTTTCAATCACAAGGTTGAATTTTGCATTTTATTTTAAAGTACAATAGAAAACATTAATAAATAGGAGAAAATCACTTTTAACTCTGTACATTTAACATGGATTAATTTGATAAAATTAAAACTGTTGTTTGACTCTCCCAAGCTAATCAGCTTTGTATGCCAAAAATATCAAACATTTGGCCTTTTCCAGTAAAATATTTTATAATGAAAATCTTTTTTCCATTTGCCAGCTTTTGAACTTCATATATGACACGAAGCACTATTCCAATCGTAAGTGCATAATCAAGTAAGAAATTATTTAGCTTGCCATAAGATGGTTTATAATAGAACTTGTTGTAACACAACTGCCCATCTATTGTGCATTTGTACAACTGATGCTAAATTAGTACCATCTGAGTTATTTGGTTTTCACGGAAATAGGGTTAACAAAGGAAATTAAACTATCAGGAGAAAAAAACTTTTTATTGGTCTAATTTGCTTGTGGCTGACCAGAGCACTTGGTCACTTCCTGATGGGCTCTGGGTTCATTATATTCTCTGAGGCTTTGTGGAAAATTAATAAGAAGTTGAAATAGAAGATGGCAAAACAAAATTAATTCAAGAAAAATAACTCATTATTTGTAACTTTCCATGATCATGGAAAGATTGTGACTATTGATTCAAGAGATAGAAGAATTTTGTGCTATTTCATTTTTGAGTAGGAAATAGATATACCAGGCTATAAAATAAAATAATATTACAAGCAATGCAATAAAAGGTCTCACTCCCATTCTGCTTCTATCTGCCCTGTTCACTACCTGCCACTCTCAACAATAATCAATGTTATTAGTTTCTTGTGTATGTCTTTGGTTTTTTTATGCCCTAGCTGGTTGGGCTCAGTGGATAATGTCAGCCAGTGGACTGAAGGATCCTAAACTCAATTCTGGTCAAGGGCATATGCCCAAGTTGCAGGCTTGAACCCTACCTAGTAGGTGGTGTGCAGGAGGCAGCCAATCAATGATTCTCTTTCATCATTAATGTTTCTATCTCTTTCCCCCTTTCCCTTCCTCTCTGAAATCAATAAAAATATATTTGTAAAAAAATGAAATGTAAATTTATATTCCTATTCTTCCCACATTTTTATACAAAATATAAAAAATTATTTACATTGTTCCAGACCTTTTAATTTTTCACTATTTAATACTTATAGGAGACTTTTCCATTTCAGTAGATAGGGAATGTTTTCTTTTTTAGAACTACCTGGCATTACATTGTAGGCTATGGAACAATTTTTTTTTAAGTCTCTTATTGATGGGCACTTAGGTTATTTTCAACCTTTTGCTGTTATGAACAAGGTTACAACAAATAAGCTTGTATTAAGTCGTTCTTTTTGGATGCAATTTTATCAGTAGGATAAATTCCCAGAAGTTAAATTGCTAGGTCCAAGAGAAATGCATTTATAATTGTGATAGATAATGCCAAATTGCACATTATAAAAATGGTACCATTTCAAACTGTTAGGTGAAAAATTGCTTTTATGCTATAGGTGCAATTAGCATTTATCTTATGCATATTTTGAATATATTTTAAATTTTTTAAGATCCAGTTGTATGTCCTTTTCTGTGATGTTATTTATCCACTTTAAAAAACACATCTAGCCAAAACTGGCTTGGCTCAGTGGATAGAGCGTCAGCCTGTGGACTGAAAGGTCCCAGGTTTGATTCCGGTCAAGGGCATGTACCTTGGTTGCGGGCACATCCCCAGTGGGGGGCATGTAGGAAGTGGCTGATTGATGTCTCTCTCTCATCAATGTTTCTAATTCTCTATCCCTCTCCCTTCCTCTCTGTAAAAAAATCAATAAAATATAGGTTTTTTTTAAATAAACTAAAAATAAAAATAAAAACACATCTACTCTTTTTCTTACCAACCTCTAGAAACTCTGTATATATTAGGGAGATTAATGTTTTATTCATAAGAATTATAGATAATTTTCCCTAATATGTTGTGTGTGTTTTTTTAATTAGCTTATATATAGTTTTTACATTGAAGTTTTGCTATATATGTAAATTTTTATTGGCCAAATTGTTACTCTTTTTAATTCTCACCCATGGATATGTTTTTCATTGATTCCAGAGAGGGGACAGGAGAGAAAGAGAGAGAGACAAAGACAGAGATGTGAGAGAAAAAATATGGATCGGCTGCCTCCCATATGCACCTTGACCAAGGATAAAACCTGTAACCTAGGTATGTTCCCTGACCAAAAATCAAAACCACAACCTTTCAGTGCACA
Source organism: Lasiurus cinereus (assembly GCA_011751065.1). Classification (NCBI taxonomy): domain Eukaryota; kingdom Metazoa; phylum Chordata; class Mammalia; order Chiroptera; family Vespertilionidae; genus Lasiurus; species Lasiurus cinereus. The sequence continues at coordinate 23,345,790 of JAAGEH010000311.1, forward strand.
GAACAACACTCCACCCAATTGAACCACACTGGCCAGGGCTCAGTCTTCTTTTATGACTATTTCATTATCCTAATACTAGTACCATTTAATGAAATTTATCACTATTAAGAAATGCCCCATAATTTTGCAAGAAAACAATCATATAAGATTTAGAAAATAAGTTGCTAGGTTTCAGCTATGTACTCAAACCATATTACCATATATTGTATTTTAAATTTGCTCTTCCTTGAAATAGAGATAGAAATGAATAGCTCAGTTTTAAAAAGGTGATACTTTGGCACAATCTATAATGTATAATGGAAATCACTAAATTCATAGGAACATTTTTTTAAATATATTTTATTGATTTTTTTTTACAGAGAGGAAGGGAGAGGGATAGAGAGTTAGAAACATTGATAAGAGAGAAACATCTATCAGCCGCCTCCTGCACACCCCTACTGGGGATGTCCCCACAACCAAGGTACAAGCCCTTTACCGGCCAGTCCACAGGCCGACGCTCTATCTACTGAGCCAAACCAGTTTCAGCTGGAACATTTTTTTTAATACTTCTTGACAATAGCTTTATGTGGTTATTCTAAAATAACTATTATCAAAAAGGATCATTAAAAGATATCTATACTAATAAAAGGGTATTATGCTAAATAGACTGAGTTGACTAGCCATCTTTCAGACATCCAACTTCCTTCCAGACAAAGCCATTGTGCTGGGGGCCGAGGCAGAGGCAGTTAGGGGAGATCAGGCAGGCAGGCAGAGGCAGTTAGGGGCAATCAGGCCAGCAGGCAGAGGGGTTGCGGCAATCAGACAGGCAGGCAGGCAAGTGGTTAGGAGCCAATCATCCCGGATTGCAGGAGAAATGTCTGACTGCCGGTTTCAGGCCTAAACCAGCAGTTAGACATCCCCCAAAGAATCCCAGATTGGAGAGGGTGCAGGCTGGGCTGAGGAACCGCTTCCCCTCCGTGCACAAATTTCATGCACCAGGCCTCTAGTGTAATAATAATAGACAATAGCCATAAATTGACTATTAATAACTAGAGAATTGATTAGGCAATATTGTATGTTTTATGTCATTTGATTTTCACAACATTACAAAGCCTATTACATCATTGTGAAATTTAAAAACAACTGAGGCTCAATAAGTACATATGAGAGCCAGAATTGAAATCTAAGTCTGCCTTTTACCTAAATTTGTGTTCTATAATACACCAATATTCATTATAGATAGGTAGAAAGATAGATAATAGATAGATAGATACGAATATATGAGAATATTCCATTCTTTCTACAAGCTTTTTCCTTTATTTGCATCTTGCCCTAGTAAACACAGAATACAGAAAATAATGTGGTCTTCCTTTATAATTAAACTAGAGGCCCAATACACAAATTTGTGCACAGGTGGGATCCAGCCAGCCCACCTCCATTTGGCAGATTGGGGCTGGGCCTTTTGGGAGGAGGAGATGGAGGGAGGTTGTCCAGCCAGCTACCCCAATCAGGGCCCAATTAGAGACTGGCCTGCTGGGGGATGGGCCGCAGGTGATTGGCCAATGGGCCCTGCCCCCAAAGAGGGGAGCCAGCCATGGGAAGGGTCTGCTGGCAGTGGGCCATCCAGCCCTACCCCCAACTGGTGTGATTGGGGCCAACGGGGGGTGGAGCTAGCTGTGGGGAGGGAGTATGGGCCGATTGGGGTTGTGGGGGCCAGCCAGGGGGAGGGTCTGCAGGCAGCTGGCCCTGCCCCTGATCAGGGTGGTGGCAGCCCATCTGAGGTGTGGCCAGCTGGGAGGAGGGGCTGCAGGAGGTCGGCCAGCTGGCCCCACCCCTTATTGAGGTTGGGGGGGCAATCAGAGATGGGGCTGGCCAGGAGGAGGGGCTTCTGGCTGATTAGGGTGGTAAGAGCCTATCAGGGGTGGAGGCCGCCCAGGGGAAGGGGCTATGGGCTGATCAGCATTGTGGGGGCCCATCAGGGGGGAAGCCAGCCAGCTAGAAGGATGGATTTCAGGAGGTTGGCTGGCCATTCCCACCCCCATCATGCCAGTTCACTGGCCGCAGTGGGTATCATAGCTAGTGGTCATTCCAGTCGTTACAGTGTTCCAGTTGTTGGCTTTATATATATATATAAATATCCTGTGAAAATATCCAGTCATCACTGAAACCATATAGACTATTCATTTGTCTCCTTCTCCCTAGGGCTTTCCTAACTAGCTTCCTCTTTCAGCCACTCAGCAGCTGCCTCCATCAAGCTCTAGCTGGACTTAGAACACACCTTAGTAACAGCCCTTGGCAATTAACATTACCCCCTTGTTTCCTGCAGATGTCCCAGCTTCACTCACACACCATTTTTCAGCACCATTCCAACCCCCACTCCCATTTAAAGGTACAGACTTATTCACATTTATGTCCAGACCCAAACCTGGCACTAAGAGTACTCATAAGTATTTCCTTTATCAGGTAACACCTTAAATGATCTCCTGTTTCCCTTTCTGAACTCCACCTTGTTTCCTGGAATGCATCACTTTCTTCTTCCCACCAGTCCCTGCCCCACCTTTAGTTCTATGCCTTCATGTTGCTGACCACCAAACCCCCACACAGGCAGTGTCCTGTGATGAGATTATTCTGTGTTTCAAAGTTATTCTTCCCTCATTTAATAAGACCCTTACCTCTGTCGTATGCTGATCTCAACCAAATGGCCCTGAGTGAAAGTAAATCAACTGAAACTGTTAGTGGACACTAAAAAGCCCAAAGTTGGTTACCCAAATGAAATCTTATTATAAAAGAGGCAAAGCTAAACCAAAGAAACAGACTGCTAACATAGCATTGGAGGAGTTTGGGCAGAGAAGGAAGACACCCATTCTTCACACCCCCATTTTAGATACAGATATAGGCCCAAAGTTTAACAATAAGGAAACCAAACCCCACACCATATTTTGAATATTTGAGATTTATTTGTCATTGCTATATTTCCTATTTTCCCATTATCTTCTTCCTATAGTGAAGGCAAGTGCAGACATTTTTTAGTTAATTCAGGGTTCATATTACAGTCAATTTTAGGTATAATTATTTATCACTCAATTTCACTGTTTTCTTTGTAGTTTATGAAAACCCACTGAGAGTTTTACCAACCTACATAGGCTCATTTGTATCTAATAAGTTTTTGATTCATTGATACCATCGAAAGAGCTAAAAAAAAAGTATCATTAATTCCTTCACATGAGAATTTTTCTGGCATATTAAATCACTGTTGCAATTCATTTGATTCATCATATTAAAAAACTAAGAAATAAAAATTACATGGTCTTCTCAACAGATTCAGAAAAGCAATTAAGAATATACCAGAAATTCTAAAACCTCATAAGGAGTATCCATAAAAACCTACAGCTAACATTATATTGAATGGTTGTATTCATTTGCTAGGCTTCCATACAAAATACTGCAGACTTGGTGGTTAACAGAAATTTATTTTCTCACAGTTCTGAAGGTTACAAATCCAGGATCCAGGTGTTACAGAACTAGTTTTATTCTGAGGCCACTCCTTGATTTATAGATGGTCCTCTCTCTGTCTCCATATGGTCTTTCCTCTGTACTTGTACATACTGTATCTGTAACATAATCTCCTCTTCTTCTAAAGATTCCAGTCATAGTGAAATAGGGCCCATCCATATGACCTCATTTTACTTTACCTGTTCCTTTAAGAAACCTATTTCTAAATCCAGTCGCATTCTGAGGTACTGGGGCTAAAGGTTCAGATATATGAGGTTTAGAAGCACACAATTTATCCCAGTACAATGGTGATAAATAAAGATTTTAAACATCAGGACAAGGTAAGGATGTCTGCTTTCACTGTTCTATTCAACATTGTACTGGAGGTCTAGTTACTTCACTAAGGCAAGAAAAAAAGCGGGAGGGGGGGTGGGAATATCCAGATAGGAAAGGGAGAAATAAAACTATCTTTCTTCAAAGACAACATGATCATCTATTTACAAAACCCAGTGATATCTTCAGAAATAACTATTAGTGAAAAAGTTTTAGAATAAATGACCAAAATACAAAACTCAATTTATATATGCTGCTAATAAACTATTGAATTGATATTTTAAAATATCAAAAAGCATAAAATACTTAGGAGTAAATCTCATAAAATATGCACAAAACTTGTATAATGAAAACAAGAAAACATTGCTGAAAGAAAGTAAAGAAGATTTAAATAAATAAAGACATACATACTTTTCATTGGTTAGAAGACTCAATATTGTTAAGATGTTCAATGTCTCTCCACACCCCACAATTGATCTATAGATTCAACCCAAACCAAATCAAGCCCGGCCACTATGGTTCAGTGCTTGAGTGTTGACCTATAAACCAGGAGTCCATGGTTGGATTCCCGGTCAGGGCACATGCCCAGGTTATGGGCTCAATCCCCAGTGTGGAGTGTGCAGGAGGTAACCAATCAATAATTCTCAACATTGATGTTTCTATCTCTCTTTCCCTCTTCCTTCCTATCTGATATATATATATATGTGTGTGTGTGTGTGTGTGTGTGTGTGTATGTGTATGTGTGTGTGTGTATGCTAATTAGACCATCTTCTGGACAACTTCTGGACAAAGCTGTGGCTCCAAGGGAAGCCCAGGTCCCAGTTCCAGTTAGAGGCCAGATCCTGGGTACCAGAGGAAGCCTGTGTCCCAGGTAACAGAAGGAAGTTGGTACCGGCAGCCAGGGAAGGAAGACCTACTCTTGCACAAATTTCATGCATCGGGCCTCTAGTATATATATAATCTCATAAGGCATTTCTGTAAAAACTAGCAAACTGATTCTGAAAATGCAATGGGCCTAGAATAGCCAAAGTATTTTAAAAAGGAAAAACAAAGTTAATGAACTAACTCTATTTTTTTAATATATAGAACTATCTTTATTGACTAACAATATTCAAATAAACTAATGAAAGAGAAAAAAAATATAAATGTTTCCACCCACATATGGACAATCGACTTTTGAGGAGGATACAAAGATAGATCAGTAGAGAAAGGATACTCTTCTCAATAAATGGTACCATTTTTAACAAATAAATCATTTTTGAAAATGAATTTTAATCCATACTCATACCATATAGGAAAATAAACTCCAAACAGATCATAAACCCGCCCTGGCCAGTGTGGCTCAGTTGGGTGTCATTCCATGCACCAACAGGTTGCCAGTTGGGTTCCCAGTCAGGGCACATGCTCAGGTTATGGGCTCAGTACCTGGTAGGGGGTATACAAGAGGTAGCCAATGGACGTTTTTCTTTCTCTCTCTCTCTCTCTCTCTGAGAATCATTTTAGTAACTACAAATGATACCACCTGTATTAAAATTTTTGGAGAAATATCAGACCTTTCAATAGGTGCTTGGAAAACTGGTTGTTACATTTCCAAATTTATGTTCTCAAAAAATTATTCTGCTTTTCTTTCTGCAAGCAATTCTTTTTCTACAAACAGCTGCGAATACAGGCCCTCTGGGATTCAGATAAATACACCTTTTATAAAAATGAGATATCTAGATTAAAGGTAGCAGCTTAATGTTATGAACTGTCTTTTGTTCTGAGGACTATGTGAGAAGGGAGGAGGAACTAATTGTATGCAGAGAGGATGGTTCCTCCATAGCAGTGCATAAATAAAGATGAGTGCAATGTTCCTAATTTATTTGAGGGGTAAAAATTATGAGTTAAACTGACATTCAATTTGTAATAACTATATAAGTAACCAATTAAAGAAAACTATGATGATAAAAATATTTTGAAAATAGATCATAGATGTAAATGTAAGATAAAAAGTACAGAACTTCTTTTTTTAATTTTATTGATTTTTTACAGAGAGAAAGGGAGAGGATAGAGAGCTAGAAACATTGATCAGCTGCCTCCTGCACACTCCCCACTGGGTATGTGCCCGCAACCAAGGTATATGCCCTTGACCAGAATCGAACCCAGGACCCTTGAGTCCGCAGGCCGAAGCTCTATCCACTGAGCCAAACTGGTTAGGGCAAGTACAGAACTTCTTAAGGAAAAACATAAATTAGAATCTTTGTGAACTTAAGTTAGGCAAAGATTTCTTAGAAATTAGGAGAAATATGAATATAACGACCTATAAAAAGAAAAGTTAATAGATTGGAATTTATCAAAATTAAGGATATCTGCTCATCTAAAGACACTATTAAGAGAATAAACACATAGCTACAGACTGGAAGAAAATATTTTTAAATCCCATAACCAACAAATGACTTATATCCTAATCTTCATCATAATTTACTCTGCCTTTACTTGTACTGTTCTCTCAGATTAGGGAACTCTCTCTTTTCATTCCCTATTATTCTAGCTCTGTCTGTTGAAATTCTTCTTGATCTTCAAATTCTAATTCAAGCCCAAATAAAATGCCATCTCTCTGCAAAGCTGTTCTCAATATTTCTAGCCAACATAAGCTGTTCCTGTCCTTATAATTTCACCTTATTTCATTTCACCTTGGTAATAGAGTTAACTTTTCTATGCTCATCAGCTATACTATACTGAAAGTTCTTTTAGGAAGGGGCTGTTATTTTTTTTTAATTCTATTTATGGCCTGGCAGAGGTTTTGATTATAGAAGTACTCTGTAACTGCTTTAAGGGTGGGTGCATGCATGGAAGAAAAGAACAGAAAATAACATATCCCATTCCCTTAGCTCAAGTGTTCTTCTAGAAGGCAACTTCTATTCTAATAATCCAATCAGTGCAGATGTGCTTAATGGTGCTCATGTGTTATCTACACATGGAGCTCATTTTAAACATGTCTCCCTGGAGATAACCTCTTAACCCAAAGGAGCTATTCTTGTGGCAGACATTTCAGACATTCTGGAAGGCTGGTGGGGAAAATAAACATTAAGAAAAATAAGACCTTACAATGCCCTCATATGATCCCGGATGGCAACCCACCCTTGGAACAGTGGTGCAGTAAATGACTCTCACCAGCTGAGCCAATAGATTTCTTCAAGACTCTTCAATGAACTCTAGGGAGTAGCTGTGAGACTAGAAAAATCTGATTTTCTGTCTCTATCTTACCTAAAAATTATATATTCCTATTATATTATGTAGTCTTCATGATAGGGATACCGGGGGACAAAGGGATCCAGAGATCACAGGGTAATTTAGAGACAAACATATTGTTATTTATTTCTCTTATGCCCAGGGGTCAAGATCCCTTAAACCCATGGTCAACAAACTTTGGTTTGCAAGCCACATGCGGCTCGTTGGCCCCTTGCGTGTGGCTCTTCCACAGAATACTATGGCCTGGGCGAGTCTATTTTGAAGAAGTGGTATTAGAAGAAATTTAAGTTTAAAAAAAACTGGATCTCAAAAGAAATTTAAATCATTGTACTGTTGATATTTGGCTCTGTTGGCTATAAAATCTATAGTTTGTTGATCACTGCCTTATATGGTCTCTTAGATCATGTTGCTTTACTTCTTCATTAAATACTGGAAAAATAGTTGAGATGTTACTAAAATTGCCATTCATCAATACTAAAAGCAATACTAACAGTTGAGGGACACAGATTATTTATGAGAATCCAATAATATTTTCATCATTGTTTTAGTTTAAGAGCTATTTCTTTTTTTACAGGCTGATCTACTGTACTCAGAAAGAAATAAAATGAGTATTTAGTGTAGAAGCAACTAAACAGAGGCTACAAAGACTGTGAAAAGACCTTTAAGATTAATGTTATGAAATATTAGTTCCATGACAACTCATAAGCCCTCAGAGTATAATAAATTATGCACTTTGTTTGCAAGATTGTAAAATCCATAAGTGGGAGAATTATGTCTTGCTTCTTCACATGTCTCCATTCATTCATTTATTTACCATATATTTTCTGTGTACCTAATATACAAAAGACTATTTTGATGTAGGGACATTTGTCTAAAAGAAATAGACAAAGTCCTTTTTTCTCACAGCGTTGATATTCTAATGGGAATACACAAGCAGAGGATGATAAATGCTCTTCAGAGAATTAAAATAGGACAAAGTACTTGAGAGTTACCAAGCAGCCACTAGATTGGGTAGTTGGGAAAGATCTGCTGATGAGGCAACATTTAGGCTGAGAATTGAAGGAAAGAAAGAAATCAGGCATGCAAAGAAAGCACTTTCAAAGCAGAGGTACAGTCTGTTAAGGCACAAAGGAGGTTAGCATGTTCCAGGAAAAGAAAGAAACAGAATGTAGCCAGAGCGTGAGTGTGGAAGAGAGAATTAAAGGATGATGAGAAAGACACAGGCAGGGTACAAGTTAAGAGGACTTAAAAGAAAGAAGAATATCAGGTTTTGTTCTAACTATGATAAGAAGTCAGCAGAGGGTTGTGGCCATTGGAATCCCATGATCTGACTTATATTCTTAAAAGATCCCTCTGCCTACTGCATGGAGAGTGGGTTGTGGGGCAGGCAAAAGTGGAAGGAAGAAGACTAGTTAGGATAGTATCACAGTAGTCCAGGAAACAATGAATAGTAACTTGGACTAGAACTGAAGTAGCAGCAATAAAAAGAAATGGATAGATTTTTGCAGGTAGAATTGACAAGACTTGATGTTAAACCAGATATGGCATTTGTGGGGAAGAATTCAAGATTTTTAGCTTGACTAAGAAGATTGCTATGACTTAATAGGTACTGAAAAAATTCCTGTTTAATTAAATTTTAATTTATTTAACCTCATTAGACCAGTATTAACCACCATAAAAATGTAGAAAATTTTAGACACTTTACAATCCAATATTTTACAAATGATAAAAATGAATTCACACCAAGTGGTTAAGAGACTTGCCCAAAGTCAGGTGCTAGTGAGTGACAGAATTGGTATTATGACATAGATTTCTTTGACTTACAATCCACTGCTCTTTTAGTGATGCCAGGCTAAATACAATACAGCCACAGAAGTTATTCCTACCGCCTCCGGGCAACAGGACAACATCAGACAATAAGAGCAATGTTTCAATGAATGGTCTCTTTCCCTAGAATGGTCTCTTCCCCATTGTACATGGAGAGCCAGGAACATGAGAAATGATCAATACCTGTCCCCCTCCATCTGCCATATTCAAACAAGCATTAAGATCTGTTCATTTTACCTCTTCCATAATCTCTAATCCAACAACTTTAATCCATCTCCTCTGCTATTCTCTAGTCCAAACTCCCTCTTCCAGGCCATTCCCACAAGCATCAGACTAATCTTTTTAAAGATTTCTAAGTCCCTTAGAAATGTCATGCTCCTCCCTGCTCAAGGAGACATGTTCACCTGCTCCCTGTAACCTCTCTCTTTGCCCCTCTCACTCCCTTTTACTTGGTCCTGGTTAATTCACATTCTCCTTTTAAACCTTTACTCAACTTTTGTTTCCTCAAGTACATTGTTGTTGTTTATTTTCACCTCCACCACCACCCTACAACTAGGTCAGATATTCCTGTTTTATTATTTACAAATCATTTTTAATTTTTTAGAACTTACTGTGTTTCAATAATTAATTATGCAATTAGTTGTTTAATGTCCATCTTTCCTGGTAGTTGAATATCTGCCACACCTACTGAAGATTCAGACCATATCAGTCTTGTTTACTCCATATCTGCAATACCTACAGAGTGAATAATATACCAAGGTAGTTAATTAATATTAAATAATTAAATAAATTAATGTGTATGTCCTTTTTGGTTGTAGACAAGTGATGTTTCATATTTTATTATTACCAGAGCGTTTTATAAATGCTAATTTCATATGACTATATTTGTCAGGAAACTAAATAGTTAAAAGATAGTAAACATTCACCATAGCTAAAATTTGGAAATAGCCTAAGTGCCCATCAGTAGATGAGGCCATTAAAAAACTGTGGTAAAGCCCTGCGGCTTGGCTCAGTGGATAGAGAGTTGGCCTGCAGATTCAAGGGTAGCAGGTTCTATTCCGGTCAAGGGCATGTGCCTTGCTTGCGGGCACATCCCCAGTGCGGGGGCGTGCAGGAGGCAGCTGATTGACATTTCTCTCTCGCCTATGTTTTTAACTCTCCCTCTCCATTCCTCTCTGCAAAAAATCAATAAAATATATTTTTTAAAATCTGTGGTACATCTACACAATGGAATACTATGCTGCAATAAAAAAGGCGTTCTTACCATTTGCAACAGCATAGATGGAATTGGAGAGCATTATGCTAAGTGAAATAAGCCAGTCAGAGAAACATAAATATCACATGATCTCACTCATTATGGAATATAGTGAGCAACATAAACTAACAAAAACAGATCCAGAGACAGAGAAACATGGATCAGACTGTCAAACCTTAGAGGAAAGGCAAGGGAGGGTGGGAGTAAAGGGGAAAGATCAACCAAAGGGCTTATATGAAAGCATGCATATAAGCCTAACTAAAGGACCCAGCAATAGGGGTGTGAGGGCATGAGTAGGGAAGATGGGGGAGTAACGGGAGGTGGAGATAAGGACACATATGTAATACCTTAATCAATAAAGAAAATTTTTTAAAAAGATAGTAAGCATGGCTAACATACACAGAAGGAGAAAATATAAAAAGGAAACAAGGAAGGCTTGGATGAGTGCAAAGTTAATCAGTGTTACTTGAACATTTACACAATATTTACTTTTACATATGTTATATCACAGAGTCCTTCCCTCACCAGCCTATCAAAAATAGTTCACCCTGGGGAGAATCCAAGATGGCGGCATAGGTAAACACCTACACTGCTGCCAAGCACAACAATTTCAAAACTACAACTAAAAGACAGAACAAACATCATCCAGGACAGGAAAGCTGGCCGAGTGTAAGTTCTACAACTAGAAGGAAAGAGAGGGGCTCACAGAAACCCAGAGGAGCTGCAAAAAGCTGAGGTACGGAGACGCGCGCTGAGAGAGCGGGTGCCTGAGTACCTGGCTGGCTTTCTCTGGTGGGAGGGAAACGGAGACTCCCAACGGCATTGAACCCCTTATTTTACGACACTAAATCCCAGATCCAGCCAAAACTCATACGGGGGAGTTTGGACTGTGAAAAGGGAGAGGTGCACGGAAATTTAGGGGAGTCACAAAAGATCGGAGTTCTGATCGCGCACGGTGCTGCGTGAAGGACAGACTGCTGATTGTGCCGCTGGCTTTCGCGAGTGGGCGGGAGACAGACCCTCCCAACTGTGCCACTTCTGAGTCCACTGGGCCCCTGTTTTGGGCGAAACCCTGGAGACCTAGACTCCTGTGGTCGTAGCGCGCAGGGGAGCTGGAAAGGCAGCAGTCTAGAAGCACTGCCAGCGCGTGCACAAGGACCGCTCCAGCCATTACCCAGTCACGTGAGACTCAGGGGCCGCGGAGGGCGGGGCCGACTGGAAGGCAAGGCGGTCCCTGAAGCCCTGAGACTCCACCCCTCCCAAGCTCAACAGAGGCTTCTGCGGCTATGCGTCTGGTATCATAAGGCTGAATTCAACACAGAAGTTTCCCTGGCATAGTGAAAATGCCCAGACAAAAGAAGGGATCACAAACAAAAGAAATGGAGGGGAAAAAAAGACTGGATATAGAGTTCAAAACCACGCTTATAAGGTTTTTCAAGAATATGCTAGAAAAGATCCATAAATTTATCAAGTCCCAAGAGGAGATGAAAAAGGACCAACTAGAGATGCAAAAGAGCCAACTAGAGATGGTAAAGGTCCAACTAAAGATGATAAAGGACCAACTAGAAATTAAACATACACTGACTGAAATAAAAAATATACAGAGTCCTAACAGCAGACTAGAGAAAGGCAAGAATCAAGTCAAAAATTTGAAATATAAAGAAGCAGAAAACACTCAACTGGAAAAGCAAGAAGAAAAAAGAATCCAAAAATGTGAACATAATGTAAGGAGACTCTGGGACAGCTTCAAGCGTACCAACATCAGAATTGTGGGGGTGCCAGAAGAAGTGAGAGAGCAAGATACTGAAAACCTATTTAAAGAAATAATGACTGAAAACTTCCCACATCTGGTAAAAGAAATAGACTTACAAGTCCAGGAAGCACACAGAACCCCATATAAAAGGAATCCAAAGAGGACCACACCGAGACACATCATAATTAAAATACCAAGAGCAAAAGACAAAGAGAGAATATTAAAAGCAGCAAGAGAAAAACAGTTTATTACCTACAAGGGAGCACCCATACAACTGTCAGCTGATTTCTCAACAGGAACGATGCAGGCCAGACGGGAGTGGCAAGAAATATTCAACGTGATGAATAGCAAGAACCTACAACCAAGAATAATCTATCCAGCAAAGCTAACATTCAGAATTGAAGGGCAGATAAAGAGCTTCACAGAGAAGAAAAAGCTAAAGGACTTCATCAACTCCAAACTAGTACTATATGAAATGCTGAAAGGTACTCTTTTAGAAGAGGAAGAAGAAAAAGGTAAAAGACAAAAAATTATGAACAACAAATACATATCTATCAATAAGTGAATCTAAAAATTAGTGAATTAAAAATTTGATGAATAGAATAAACTGGTGAATAGAATAGAATCAGGAGCACAGAAAGGGAATGGACTGATAATTCTCAGGGGAAAGGGGTGAGGGGTGTACAGGGAGAGACTGGACAAAAATCATACACCTATGGATGAGATCAATGGGAGGGAGCTAACCGAAGAGGGAGGGGTGGGAGCTGGGTGGAGGGGTGCTATGGAGGGGAAAAAAGAGAAACAAATGTAATAATCTGAATAATAAAGATTTAATTTAAAAAAATAGTTCGCCCCATCACCCTTCTAATTACTCTGCTTTACTTATCTTCATAGAGTTTAAATACTACACACTACTATATAATCTATTTGCTTACTTGTCTGCCTTTCTCTCTCTAATATAAGCTCCAATGAGGGCAGGGTCTTTGTATTATTTAATATTACATTCCCACTATAACTGACACATGGTGGTTGCATAATAAATATTTATAAATATTTGTTGAATGAATGAAAGGCAACATTGAGTTACCTGAACTAGGTAACAAGGGATTATTATTCCCATTTTGCATGTCACAAAACCATTTCTCTAAGAGCATGAATTACTGCATGCTCAAAATTATGTAATTTGTAAATGAGCAAGCCCCAATTATATTCCAGGGCAGAATACTTGTCCACATTTGCTAAAAATGTTTGAAGCAGAAGGATAACTTATTAATTCAGAATGATTATTCATTTAGAGTTAGATTTCTGACATTGGAACCAAGTTATGGGTGAAATACCTGAACTAAGCTTCCAGCTTCACTGACAAGCTAACCCTGAATGATCAACCAGCAAGACTTTGCTTCTTGTAACCTAACCAGATTTGATGGTGGTAGGAGAGGAGTTTATTGAGAACTTGGGTTGAAGATGGGTTGTACCAGAGATTTGGGGGGAAAGAGAAAAAGGAGGGAAAGGCTTCCAATAAGCAAGGTGCCTTATGTATATTCCACCATTATCTGACCCATGGATAACACCCCCATTATTGCCACTATCATTTCTCATCTGAGGAGAGATTGCCAAGAAGAAGACCCAGATCTACCTGCATCAGAAATAGTTGTACTATTTTGGTCAAGGGCAGAAGCCCAGGTTGCAGACTCAATCACTAGTACGGGGCGTGCAGGAGGCAGCCAATCAAAGATTCTCTCTCCTTACTGATGTTTCTATCTCTCCCTTTCACTTCCTCTCAGAAATCAATAAAAATATATTTTAAAAAAGAAAGAAGTAGCTGTACTGGCATGGCCGGTATGTTTGGGTGTCAATTCATAAACCAGGAGGTCACAGTTCAATTCCTAGTCAGGGGACATGTCCATGATGCAGGCTTGATCCTCAGTAGAGGGCATGTAGAAGGTGGCCAATCAATGATTCTCTCTCCTCGTTGATATTTCTATCTCTCTAACCCTCTCCTTTCTTCTCTGAAATCAATAAAAATATATTTAAAAAAAAGAAATAGCTTTGTTATTTGTTAAAAATGGAAATTGTGGTACCAAACCCAGAACTGATGTATCTTCCTACCCCAGAGTTTTGGATACATCAGTATCCCAAATATACCTTTTTAACAAGCATCTAGCTGATTTCTATATATATGAAAGTTTTATCACCACTGATATAAACATTGGGATAATTAACATGTGGACATGATACTTAGACACATTAAAGAGCAAAAAGGATGAGGCTGATATAAACACTCTGAGCCCAGAGTCAATATGGTTAAGAAAAAAAAATTAATGAACAGGTATATCTGGTTATAATTCTGTTTTTACACAGCTGAACACAATCAAAGTAATACTCCCTGAAATGTTTTGCTTTGGTTTTTTTTCCTCTTCAGTCATCATGAAATTTTCTATGAAAATAATCAGTATAAAAAAACCTTCAGGATGAGAATCCAAGATGGCGGCATAGGTAAACACCTATACTGCTGCCTCGCACAACAATTTCAAAACTACAACTAAAAGACAGAACGGACATCATCCAGAACCACATGAAAGCTGGCTGAGTGGAAGTTCTACAACTAGAGGGAAAGAGAGGGGCTCGCGGAGACCCAGAGGAGCTGCAAAAAGCTGAGGTACGGAGACGCGCGCTGAGAGAGCGGGTGCCGGAGTACCTGGCTGGCTTTCTCTGGCGGGAGGGAAACGGAGACTCCCAACGGCATTGAACCCCTTATCTTACGACACTAAACCCCAGATCCAGCTGAAACTCATACGGGGGAGCTTGGACTGTGAAAAGGGAGAAGTGCACGGAAATTTAGGGGAGTTGCAAAGGATCGGAGGTCCGGTCGCGCACGGCATCACGCGGAGGACGGATTGCTGATTGTGCCGCTGGCTTTCGCGAGTGGGCGGGAGACAGACCCTCCCAACTGCACCACGTCTGAGTTCACTGGGCCCCTGTTTTGGGCGAAACCCTGGGGACCTAGACTCGTGTGGTCCTGGTTCGCAGGGGAGCCGGAAAGGCAGCGGTCAGAGGCGCTGCGGGTGCGCGCGCGCACAAGGACCGCTCCAGCCATTACCCAGTCACGTGAGACTCAGGGGCCGTGGAGGGCGGGGCCGACTGGAAGGCAAGGCGGTCCCTTAAGCCCTGAGACTCCACCCTCCCAAGCTCAGCAGAGGCTTCTTTGTCTGAATCCAGCACAGAAGTTTCCCCGGCACAGTGAAAATGCCGAGACAAGGGAAGGGATTACAAGCAAAAGAAATGGAGGAAAAAAAACGACTGGATATAGAGTTCAAAACCACGCTTATAAGGTTTTGCAAGAATATGCTAGAAAAGATGGATAAATTCAGTGAGACCCAAGAGGAGATGATAAATACACTGACTGAAATAAAAACTATTATACATAGTACTAACAGCAGACTAGAGAAAGGCAAGGATCAAGTCAAAAATTTGAAATATAAAGAAGCAGAAAACATTCAACTGGAAAAGCAAGAAGAGAAAAGAATCCAAAAATGTGAAGATAATGTAAGGAGCCTCTGGGACAGCTTCAAGCGTACCAACATCAGAATTGTGGGGGTGCCAGAAGAAGAGAGAGAGCAAGATACTGAAAACCTGTTTAAAGAAATAATGACTGAAAACTTCCCACATCTGGTAAAAGAAATAGACTTACAAGTCCAGGAAGCACACAGAACCCCAAAGAAAAGGAACCCAAAGAGGACTACACCAAGACACATCATAATTAAAATGCCAAGAGCAAAAGAGAAAGAGAGAATATTAAAAGCAGCAAGAGAAAAACAGTTTATTACCTACAAGGGAGCACCCATACGACTGTCAGCTGATTTCTCAACAGAAACGATGCAAGCCAGACGGGAGTGGCAAGAAATATTCAACGTGATGAACAACAAGAACCTACAACCAAGAATAATCTATCCAGCAAAGCTATCATTCAGAATTGAAGGGCAGATAAAGACCTTCACAGAGAAGAAAAAGCTAAAGGAGTTCATCAACTCCAAACCAGTATTATATGAAATGCTGAAAGGTACCCTTTTAGAAGAGGAAGAAGAAAAAGGTAAAAGACAAAAAAATTATGAACAACAAATACACATCTGTCAACAAGTGAATCTAAAAATTAAGTGAATTAAAAATCTGATCAACAGAATAAACGGGTGAATATAATAGAATCAGGAGCACAGAAAGGGAGTAGACTGATAATTCTCAGGAGGACAAAAATCATAAAGCATCAAACAGACTGTGAAATTATAGCAGAAAGATTAAAGTTAGGTGAGGTAAATAAGTGATCAATCAAAGGACTTGTATGCATGCTTATAAACATAACCAATGATCACAGACACTGGGGGGTCGGGGTACGCCTGGGAGGGAGGGGGGGCAATGGGGAGATATGTATAAAAAATTAATAAAAATTAATTAAAAAAAAAAAAACCTTCACATACCTTAAGATGATTATTTAGTAGTGTTAAGGATAATAAATAAACCTGTTTGCTTATTAATTACTAAGTAACTGGAAGCAATTTTCATTTTAAATTTTTGTGACTTTAGTTGTGTGTTTTTTTCTATTTATTTGGTTTATTGGCATGACTGGGGACACTAGGTAAGAGATTCCTGGGCAAAGTCTTCACACTAAATCTGTAATTATATGTGAGAAATATGGTAACTTCCTCAAGGAGCTTTTATAAGAACTAAATGAGGCACCATAGCAAAAAGTTCCTAGCCCACTTATATTTCAATTCCTAATTAAGATGCTCCTTTGTCCAAATATAAAGAGAGGAGGCAAAGTTTAGAGATTTATTTTACTTCTTTAAAAGATCTTCTAAATTATGCCTAAAATATTTGGAGACACACTACTATTTTGGATTTACTCCTCTTTATTACTAACACAGATAATAAGAGACAGCCACCATTCTTGATGTAGACAGTGACAGAACCCTAACATCTCACCCTTCAGGAATAGAGTTGTGGTCCAGAGTTCAAAGTCCCTCTGTTGGCCCTGACTCCAGAACCTTCCTTGACCTCTTCTCCCTAAGATGGTGTGGTCATCTCTTCAGGCTCGTGACTTGGTCCGGTTCCTTTCTTTACCAAGAAGATGTCAACCTAGCCTCCCACTAGTGATTTATTGATCATCAAAAAAAGAACATTTGATTCCCAGCTATTTTCCAGAAAGTTAACCTCAAATTCTTTATCATAACTTAATTGCCAATCACAACATTTTAAAAGCTTGGCTAAAGGGTGAACCACCTGTCTACTTCTCAAAACGCTCCACATTTTATCCTTAATGAAGACAGGCACTCAGAGAGCTACCCACCTGGAAGTTTTGGGCCCTCATAGAGATACACTACAGTGCATGACCATGAATAGAGCAGTACCACTATGCTCATGTTCAGGCCCACCACATCCTGTGGTGTCACTTATACCAGGACTCATAGGAGACAATTTTCTCTTAGTCCCTCAGCAACCTGGGTGGCTCAAGAAAGAGCCTCTAAAATCCTAGGACTGAAATCTCACATCTGAAACCCAATTCCCCAGCCTCAAACTTTTTTTTGTCTCTAAGAGAGGAAGCAGGAAAAAAAAATATTGTTTAACTAGGTAGGTCACCTATATTAGTTGATTTTCCATTTAAAGTATGTTATTTAGGAGGAGGAACCAAGATGGCGGCGGCATAGGTGAACACCTAAACTGCTGCCTCACACAACAATTTCAAAACTACAACTAAAAGACAGAACAGACATTATCCAGAACCACAGGAAAGTTGGATGAGTGGAAATTCTACAACTAGAAGGAAAGAGAGGGGCTCACAGAGACAAAGAGGAGCTGCAAAAAGCTGAGGTACAGAAATGTGCATGTGGAGAGAGCAGGCAGTGGAGTGCCTGGCTGGCTTCCTCTGGTGTGAGGGAGATGCAGACTCCCAACTGTACTGAACCCCAGGTCTGGGCGAAGAGTGCCCGGAAATTTAGGGGAGCCACAAAAGGGCAGAGGTCTGGGGGCTCGCATGCCACTGTGCCCAGAAGATGGACTGCTGATTGTGCCGTTGGCTTGCTTGAGTGGGTGGGAGACAGAGCCTCCCAACTAGCGCCACTTATACCTCCACTAAACCCCAGTTTTGGGTGAGATCCTGGAGATCCAGACTCATATGGATCCTGGAGCGGAGGGGAGCCAGAAAGGCAGCCAGCGTGCGCATAAGAAGGCTCCAGCAATTACTGAGAGACACTTGAGACCCAGGAGCCACATAGGGCAGGGCTGAGTGGAAGTCAAGGCTCTCTGAGACCCCACACATCCAAGCTGAACAGAGAGGCTTTTGCAGTTTTGCAAGTCTTGTATCATAAGGCTGATTCCAACACAGAAGTTCTTCCTGCATAGTGAAAATGTGGAGACATAGGAACAGATCACAACCAAAAGAAATGGAGGAAAACAAATGACTGGATATAGTGTTCAAAGCCAGGATTATAAGATTTTTCAAGAATTTCCTAGAAAATATGGATAAATTTAGTGATACCCAAGAGAATTTGAAAAAGACCAACTAGAAATTAAACATACACTGACAGAAATAAAAAAAATCTTATACAGAGACCTAACAGCAGAATAAAGGAAGGCAAGAATCAAGTCAAAATATAAAGAAGCAGAAAACACTCAACTGGAAAATCAAGAAGAAAAAAGAATCCAAAAATGTGAAGGTAGTGTAAGGAGCTTCTATGACAACTTCAAGCATACCACATCAGAATTATGGGGGTGCCAGAAGAAGAGAGAGAGAGAGAAAGATACTGAAAACCTATTTGAAGAAATAATGACTGAAAACTTCCCACATCTGGTGAGAGAAATAGACTTACAAGTCCAGGAAACACACAGAACCCCAAATAAAAGGAATCCAAAGAGGACCACACCAAGACACATCATAATTAAAATACCAAGAGCAAAAGACAGAGAATATTAAAAGCAGCAATAGAAAAACAGTTAATTACCTATAAGGGAGCACCCATACAATTGTCAGCTGATTTCTCAAGAGAAACTATGCAGGCCAGATGGGAATGGCAAGAAATATTCAAAGTGATGAATAGCAAGAACCTACAATCAAGATTACTCTACCCAGCAAAGCTATCATTCAGAATTGAAGGGCAGATAAAGAGCTTCACAGATAAGAAAAAGCTAAAGGAGTTCATCATCACCAAACCAGTATTATATGAAATGCTAAAAGGTACTCTTTAAAAAGAGGAGGAAGAAAAAGGTAAAGATAAAAATTATGAACAACAAATATGTATCTATCAACAAGTGAATTTAAAACTTAAGTGAATTAAAAATCTGATGAAGAGAATAAAGTGGTGAATGTAATAGAAACAGGAGCATAGCAAGGGAGTGGACTGATAATTCTCAGGGGGAAAGGCATGAGGGGGTGCAGGGAGAGACTGGACTAAAATCATACACCTATGGATAAGGACAATGTCAGGGGAGGTAAGGGTAGAGGGAGGAGTGGGAGCTGGGTGGAGGAGAGCTAAAGGAGGGGGTAAGAAATGTAATAATCTGAACAATAAAGATTTATTAAATTTTAAAAAATTAAAAATAAATAAAATAAAAAGTAAATAAATAAATAAAGTACGTTAATTAGAACAGAAGACCGGTTTTGTGTCAATGTTATAGCACAAATTGTAACATTTGTCTTTTGGAAAGATCATCTTGGTCTCCAAAGTGGAAACTTACCACTGAAAATTTTCTTCAAGGTTTTGAAAATAAGAAGCTATGTTTTCTGCAGATTAATCAGTAAAACCCAAGATGTGAGTAAAACCCAAGATGTGAGTTCTGATCATTATTTCCAGAAAAGTTGCAAAATATCGGTCAAGCCTCCTACTTGCAGTCATTGTAAACTAACCCTAACTCACTTAGACAGAAAGGAATTTTTTTTAAGGATGCTGGTCATGTACAGATAAGAAAACTAGAGAATGAAGCCTAGAGACCTATCAATCAGAAACCGTGCCCAAAATCATGGAATCACCACTGCCACTTCCAATGGCATGGACCCTTGATTGTTCTGAAGCTCTTCTTTGAGTCTTTTTCCACATCTATTTTTACTACTTGCTTGTCTTTTTCTTCTCAAGTCAAAGTTAATTCCTTTAAGGTTCTTTTCTAAAGCATGCCCAATAGCATTTTAGTTCTAATGATCAAAATTCCTAAGAGCAATGGCCTTTTCTTTAAAGTGTTAGAAATATCTAGTTCGAGGCTCTTCAAAATCCAAAGAATTCAAAACCTCCCTGGGGATGTGAAACGACTATATTGGGGGTGGGGGGGTGGGGGGAGTCAGAGGGCGGGGAACCTATGTGAAACCAAAAGCTTTATTTAACAAGAGCTACACAACTGTCCATGTTGCAAAGAGAAAAGGAGGTGGGCTTTGAAGTACTCAGGTTGAATTTAAACTCTAAGCTTTCTGGCTATGTGACATTTAGGCAAGTTGCTAAAGCTCCTGAAATTTAGCTTTCTAATGTTTAGGTGCACATAAAAGCTGCCTTGCACTTGGACTATAAGGACTAGAAAAATGTTTGTGACACACCTTCTACATAATGGAGACTTTAAAATGGTAGCTATTACTCCATTATTTCTAGTTCAATTACTGGTACTTTTAGAATTAAAGTATTAACTACAACTTGGATAATTACAAACCAATAAAATATTGCTTAAGAATGAAAGCTTTGAATAAAATACTTTTGTTTTTCAGGTGGGAAAAAATAGGTTGTCCTACCTTATATATTTAAAAATACACAAATAGCCAAAACCGGTTTGGCTCATTGGATAGAGCGTCAGCGTGTGGACTGAAAGGTCCCAGGTTCGAGTCCAGTCAAGGGCATGTATCCTGGTTGTGGGTACATCCCCAGTAGGGGGCGTGCAGAAGGCGGCTGATCGATGTCTCTCTATCATCGATATTTCTAACTCTCTATCCTTCTCCCTTCCTCTCTGTGAAAAATCAATAAAATATATTTTTTAAAAAACACAATTATTGGCCTAGCTTGATAACTGCGAAAGACTTGCAGTCATTTTGAGCCTGTCCTACAAAGTGTCTCTCTGGTGACTGGCTTCCTCTTCTGCTTGCCACACATATTTTGTATGTTTCTTCTTTAGATTTCCATCATGGAGAAGAACATATGAAAACTGTACATGAGAAAATACTAAGTAGCGCACCTTCTAAGAAGGGGAGGTGACATTTGCAAAAGTAAGGCTCTTTTAATTTTAGTTTTCTAAATGTGCCTTCCATGACATATGCTAACCAAAAGCACTAAAAATAACTGGTTTCAGACACTGCATCATGATGAGAATTTGAGTATCTAATGACCAATGAAAATACAACCTTTTTGGCCTGGCTGGCGTGGCTCAGTGGTTGAGCTTCGACCCATGAACCAGGAGGTCACAGGTTTGATTCCCAGTCAAGGGCACAGGCCCGGATTGCAGACTGGATCCCCAGAGTGGGCTAGGTAGGAGGCAGCTGATCAATGATGTTTTCTCATTATTGATGTTTCTATCTCCTTTCATTTCTGAAATCAATGAATACATATTTTAGAAAAAGAAAAGACAACCTTTCTAAATTAGGGTTCTTGAGAGCCCATGAAAGAAGAAGTAAAACATCCAATTTAATTGTTTCTGGTAAAATCACATGAAGTGAGTGAGCTATCATCAGTTATCTCATACTGGTCAGAGTATGACTTACTGTATGTATATATTATTTAAAATAATGGAAAATCAAATCATTTTAACAACAACAGTGCCAAGGACAATGTTTCAAAATAAGGGATTTGTGATAAAAAATAAAGTCTATTATTTTGGGGGCCAAATTTTGCAAGACATTAATCTATCTTATTTATCCAGTATTAAGAATTTTGTTAAACTATGACATTTTCTCAGCAGCCCTTCCCACTGCCAACATCACAGTATCTGAAGGGAGGATTCGGTGGTCTGTGATTTCTTGGCTGAGCCTTTATCTGTTCTTGGTAACATCAGACAGCTTCTAAGCCACCATTGCTGAACAAATTATCAATAACCACAACTAAAAGAATTAATGTATTTTGTAAATTAAATGCATTCTTGTATTTTCCAGAACTACATAATTTATAACAAAAAATCAATTAGTAAAACTCATTCACTATAATATATTCACGGAATTCCTCAAGAGCTAGAAATAAAAGATATTGCCCTAAAGCATTCTAAGACCTGTTAACATACAAATACCCCATTGTAAACCAAACTAATTATCACAACAAACCTGTTTTAATTAACTTTATTTATTTATGTGCCTCTCTTAATTGCATTTCCCTTACAAGACTCATACCCTTCTAACACTGTATGGTAAGATAAAACATACGGCTGTCTGCCAAAAATGAATTCTTACTGCAGAATGGCTAAGGAATTTCTTCTATCAAGATAAACACTGGAAGCTATTTCCTGTTGGTAAAATGGATTCTTGAGATGTGCAGCCAATCACGTCATCTCTTTGTAGGAAGAAATAATGGAGACACAGAAATGCTGAGGCTATTTGTGTTTAAGAAATAAAACTGGCCCAGCTAGTGTGGCTAAGTGGTTGAGGGTGGACCTATGGACCATGAGGTCATGGTTTGATTCCCTAGCAGGGCACATGCCAGGGTTAAGGGTTCAATCCCCAGTGTGGGGCATGCAGGAGGCAACCAATCAATTCTCTCTGATCATTGATGCTTCTACCTCTCTCTCTCTCTCCCTCCCTTTCTCTCTGAAATCAATAAAAATATATTTTTTAAAAAGAAGTGATGCTGGGTTGAAAGTGGTTTGGCTCAGTGGACAGAGCGTCAGCCTGCGGACTGAAGGATCCCAGGTTAGATTCCGGTCAAGCGCATGTACCCTGGTTGCGAGCATATCCCCAGTGGAGGGTGTGCAGGAGGCAGCTGATCAATTTTTTTTCTCTCATCAATGTTTCTAACTCTCTATCCGTCTCCCTTCCTGTCTGTAAAAAATCAATAAAATATATATTTTGTAAAAAAGAAGTGAAACTGGCTTGAGAATGGAGGACGCCTGGAAAAATGCAATAATTTCATTTAAAGATATGTTACAGCCAGAGTTGGGAAGATCAGCACTCTAAGAAAATAGATTCCAAAATGACTAGTTGGGTAGTATTCCTTGGACAGAAACTCTGGAAAGGGAGGTAGCTCAAGAGGGAAGGAAGGCTCACACACAGGAAATTCTGACAATACAATATCAAATAACAGCTGAGGAAGAGAAAAGAGAAGACATGGCAATCAAAGGTAGGCGAACCACAGACACAAGAACAGTGTCAGGCTAAAAGCTGAGAACAGGAAAAGGCTTTTAAAAATGCTAACAATCAATGAAAAGGGCTTTTTGTCTTGGAAGCAGCAGAAGAAATTGGGGTTGGGGAGATAGAGATATGAGGCTGAGGGCCACTGAAAGTGAAGAAATGATAGAAAATCCAGGATATAAATTCCTGTTTTGTGTGAATCTCTGTCAAGGGAAATGCTAGTAAGTTCAGAAAAGCAAGAAGGGATCTCAGAAGGTGGAATTAAAGACCCAAATTTGGCTGAATCGTGTTCAATTGCCAGGCAGTTTTATTAGATGAACTAACTAAGCACTTCTGACTAGGTGAATTCCATTTCAGGCTTCTGGGGGCGGGGGGTTGGGGGGTGGAAGGGGAGAATATCACAAAATGAAATGGCTGAACCTCATTGGAATTTGCACGGAGGAAACTTGGAGAAGAGGAATGGCACCAGCAGATAGAGATGAACTAATATTGACTTAACAGACTTAAAAGATGAGAAATGAGAGAGAGTGAGTTTCATTAATTGAACTCTTAAATTCTGTGTTGATTCTGGGTAAGGCAGGAGTTGACAAAATCAAATAGAATAGGTATGGAGCCAACATAGATTTGTGATGAGCGATTCAAGCCAGACCTAGTCTTTTCTCTTTTGATAAAATTACTAGAGCAGGAGACAAGAAAATCCTTTGGACCTATGTGTCTGAATTTCAGCAAGGCATTTGACAGGCTCAGAGTATTCTCCCAATATGTGTCTGCAAAGAACAGACTTTCACAGAATATTCATAGGGATGCAGGGAGTGGGGTTCATACACAAGTACATATGGAAAACATGAGTTAATCAAAATGTAATTTTTGAAGAGTAATAGAAATAATAGTGTGCACTGTGGCTTTCCTGAAAGAAAATGTAGTATGCAGTATCTCCTAAACATATTTAATATGGCACCCAATTTTGATTATGTACATCTTCTTGAAACAAAATTTGAAAACTGATTTATTGAGACAAAAATATGCAATTAGAAAGTGTCCTAATTATTTGATCAACCATAACCATAAATGGAGTACTGACCTGAAGAGAGGTCTCCAATGGGGAAACACAAACCTGTCAATAATACTTCCCTTAACTTCATTATCATTGACTTGTTTGAAGTATTAGGTAGCATTTTTCAAAACTGTAAATGCTATAGAATAGGAAGAGATAACCAATATGTCACCTTACAGAATCAAAATCCAAACAGATTTCAAGTATATGCAACCATGAGTTGATTCTAATAAGATAAAGTTGAATAATAAAATATAAAGTCCTGCCAAGACTGGTTTGGCTCAGTGGATAGAGCATCGGCCTGTGGACTGAAAGATCCCGGGTTCGATTCTAGTCAGGGGCATGTACCTTGCTTGCGGGCACATCTCCAGTGGGGGGTGTGAAGGAGGCGGCTGATCGATGTCTCTCTCTCATTGATGTTTCTGACTTTCTATCCCTCTCCCTTCCTTTCTGTGAAAAATCAATAAAATATTTTTTTAAAAATAAATATATATATATATAAAGTCCTAAAAGAGGTGGGGGGGGGAGGGAGGACAAGTGCTAAATTGGGTAGAAAAATTAAAAGCTGTGTTCTGTATATTTAAAAACCACTTCAGATTTTGACATAAATTATAAATCAACAGTGTGATATAGCTGACCCCAAAAAAAAATTCTTATATTTCTTAGACATTAATAGAATTATAGAACCCAGCTAAGAATGCTAAGAATGGAAGCAACCTTGGCATCCATTGACAGATGAATAGATAAAAAAGATATACACACAAACACACACACACACACACACACACACACACACACACACAGAGGAATATTACTCAGCCATAAAAAAATAATGAAATCCTGCCCAGCCAGTGTGGCACAGTGGTAGAGCATGGAACCATGAAACAAGAGGTCACTCTTCAATTCCAGGTCAGGGCATATGTTTGGGTTGCTAACTTGATCCGCAGAAGGGGGCATGCAGGAGATAGCCAATCAATTGTTTTTTCTCATCATAATGTTTCTATCTCTCTCTCCCTCTCTCTTCCTCACTCTGAAATCAACAAAAAGATATTTTTAAAAGAATGAAATCTTACTATTTGTGACATCATGAATGGACCTAGAGAATATTATGCTAAGTAAAATAAGTCATACAAGGAAAACTAAATACCATATTATTTCACTTATATGTGGAATCTAAAAATAAAAACAAAAAAAACAGTTTCATAAGAATAAACTGATAGAGGTAGGGGATGTAAAAAAGGTGGTGAATAAGTTATAAAAAATATAAGCCATGAAAATATAATATATAGCATAAAAAATAGTTAATATTATAGTAATAACTTTGTATGGTGATAGATGGTTATTAGATTTATTGTGGTGATTACATCATAAGGAATATAAATGTTGAGTCACTATCTTGTATAACTGAACTAATATAATATTGTATGTCAACTATACATTATTTTTTTATTGATTTCAGAGAGGAAGGAAGAGAGAGACAGAAACATCAATGATAAAGAATCATTGACCAGCTGCCTCCTGCATGCCTCTTACTGGAGATCAAGCTTGCAACCTCAAAATGTGCCCTGACCAGGAATAGAACCATTACCTCCTGGTTCATAGGTCAATGTTCAACCACTGAATCATGCCAACTGGGCCATTAATTTTTTTTTAATTATAGAACTAAGGAGAATGGAAGCAGTAGGCTACATCTATTCTGCTCTGCCCCTACCATATCAGGGAATTCTCTTATGCTTTAGGGACCATACTTCAAAGACAAACTATTTGTTAAACTATCCAAATATGCAAATGGAACAATATACGTGTACAGATCAGAACTGTATTGAGTAAAGGCTTCAAGAAATACAGTTTTTGCCGAAACCAGTTTGGCTCAGTGGATAGAGCGTCGACCTGCAGATGGTGAGGTCCCAGGATCGATTCTGGTCAAAGGCATGTACCTTGGTTGTGGGCACATCCCCAATAGTGGGTGTGCAGGATGCAGCTGATCGATGTTTCTCTCTCATCGATGTTTCTAACTCTCTATCCCTCTCCCTTCCTCTCTGTAAAAAATCAATAAAATATATTTGAAAAAAAGAAATACAGTTTTGCCTGAACCTATCCTCATAATTAGAGCTGTTTAAAGATGAGTTGACTCTGACATTTGTAAGCTGTGTTCAAACAAAGGCTTAACAAATGGTTAATGGAAATATAGTAGAAGGAATTCATATGGGAGTAAAATAGACTATATGGTTTTTAGGATTATTTTTGTTTAATTATATATTTATTGTTGAAAGTATTACATATGTTTCCATTTTTGCCCCATTGACTCCTTCTAGCCTTTCCCGACCCCCGCCCCAAGCCTTCAACATAGGGTTGGTTTTTTAAAAAAACTTGAGTTTCATACTTTCGGCTAGGGACACAGTGTAACAGTCTTCACCTGATAACCTATAGTTGTTGTAGAGAATAAAGAAGTCAGAAATAAAGAACCAAGATGGTGCATAACCTGTACATGCTGCCTCTCACAACCACACCAAAACGACAACTAAAAGACAAAACAACTATCCCCCAGAACATTGGAAAGCTGGTGGAGCGGAAGTTCCACAATTAGAAGGAAAGAAAAAAGTGCATTGAGACCTGGTAGGATGTGCAGAGGCTCAGAAAGGCAGAGGTATAGAGACGCATGCAAATCGGGCTTGCGTGCGCTTTATTTTGAAGTTGGGAGGGAGTTACAAGTTCCTGACAGCTCTGAACTCCAGTTTCCGGCAAGATTCTGGGGACCCAGACTCATACAGGGAGAAAATGAACTGTCTGCCATCAAGTTGGAAAGAGAGGGTGGCTTTCTCACAGAGTTGCACACTGGAATCATTGTTTACTGCACTGGGGCACAGGATGCAGGACAGGAATCAGAATACGGAAATGCGGAGATGCAGAGAGGGCTGACTAGCAGCCATCACTGTTTGCCATGCCTAGAGCCTCCCTGAGGCCACGACCCACCCAATTTACAACCCACAGAGCTGTGTGCAGCGACTTTTTCATATGAATGGCCTACCCTCTCACAGCTTAACCTAACAAATTGCAACTGAGTCGGACAACTCCAAAACTTCCAAACTCCAAGCAAAGAGGAGAAATCTGCAGATCTCCTTGTAGCTCCTGCTGGGTGGCCTCAGACAGTAGCTGACTTGTACTTCCTTGGAGACTCAGGAACCAATGTACATAGAGGTCAGTGTGAGATGACACCAGATTTCAACTCCTCACATCCATAAGTGACACATTCAAAAGGCAGACTCAGTGAACACTAAACTCCCACTGAAGCAAGTCCTGCCCCAAAGGGGTGTCTCCAGCACAGCATTTCTTCCATTATAGGCACAGTGGGTCCTCACAGCCAATTGGCCTGGAGCTCAATTCTTGCCAGGGTATCAACAGCAATCAAGGCTTAACTACAACAAAACTTTACACTCAGCCCACAAAGGGGTGCACCGAGTGTCCACTTCAGGTGATAGGGAGCTACTGGGCCATAAAGAACAACTAGCACACAAAGCCACTCCATCAACAGAGGGAAGCAGCCAATATGTGGAGACAAAGAAACATGTCACGAATGAAAGAAATAGAGGAAAGCAAACTACTGGACATAGAGTTCAAAACCACAATTATAAGGTTACTCAAGAATCTCCTACAAACTGCCAAAAAACTTAGTGAGACCTTCAAGGATCTTAATGAGAATTCCAAAAAAAAATGGAAAAAGGACCAGTCAGAAATTAAGCATGCACTGTCTGAAATAAAGAATAATATACAGGAATCCTGAGGAATCCAAGATGGCGGCATAGGTAAATACCTACACTGCCGCCTCGCACAACAATTTCAAAACTACAACTAAAAGACAGAACGGTCATCATCCAGAACCACAGGAAAGCTGGCTGAGTGGAAGTATTACAGCTAGAAGGAAAGAGAGGGGCTCACGGAGACCCAGAGAAGCTGCAAAAAGCTGAGGTACGCAGACGGGCGCGCGAAGAGAACGGGTGCCGGAGTGCCTGGCTGGCTTTCTCTGGCAGGAGGGAAACGGAGACTCTCAAAGGCATTGAACCCCTTATCCTACGACACTAAACCCCAGATCCGGCCGAACCTCATACGGGGGGAGTTTGGACTGTGAAAAGGGAGAAGTGCACGGAAATTTAGGGGAGTTGCAAAAGATCAAAGGCCTGGTGGCGCGCAAAGCACTGCGCGCAGGACAGACTGCTGATTGTGCCGCTAGCTTTCGCGAGAGGGCGGGAGACAGACCCTCCCAATTGTGCCACTTCTGACTCCACTAAGCCCCTGTTTCGGGCGAAACCCTGGGGACCTAGACTCGTTTGGTCCTGGTTCACAGGGGAGCCGGAAAGACAGCGGTTAGAGGCACTGCGGGTGCGCGCACAAGGACCACTCCAGCCATTACCCAGTCACGTGAGGCTCAGAGGCCATGGAGGGCGGGGCCAACTGGAAGGCAAGGCGGTCCTTTAAGCCCTGAGACTCCACCCCTCCCAAGCTCAACAGAGGCTTCTGCGGCTTGGCAACTGGTATCATAAGGCTGAATTCAACATAGAAGTTTCCCGGCATAGTGAAAATGCCGCGACAAGGGAAGGGATTACAAACAAAAGAAATGGAAGGAAAAAAATGACTGGATACAGAGTTCAAAACCACGCTTATAAGGTTTTTCAAGAATATGCTAGAAAAGTTGGATAAATTTAGTGAGACCCAAGAGGAGATGAAAAAGGACATACTAGAGATGGAAAAGGTCCAACTAAAGATGAAAAAAGACCAACTAGAAATTAAACATACACTGACTGAAATAAAAACTATTATACAGAGTCCTAACAGCAGACTAGAGAAAGGCAAGGATCAAGTCAAAATTTGAAATATAAAGAAGCAGAAAACTTTCAACTGGAAAACCAAGAAGAGAAAAGAATCCAAAAATGTGAAGATAATATAAGGAGTCTCTGGGACAGCTTCAAGCGTACCAACATCAGAATTGTGGGGGTGCCAGAAGAAGAGAGAGAGCAAGATACTGAAAACCTAATTAAAGAAATAATGACTGAAAACTTCCCACATCTGGTAAAAGAAATAGACTTACAAGTCCAGGAAGCACACAGAACCCCAAATAAAAGGAATCCAAAGAGGACCACACCAAGACACATCATAATTAAAATACCAAGAGCAAAAGACAAAGAGAGAATATTAAAAGCAGCAAGAGAAAAGCAGTTCATTACCTACAAGGGAGTACTCATACTACTGTCAGCTGATTTCTCAACAGAAATGATGCAGGCCAGACGGGAGTGGCAAGAAATATTCAACGTGATGAGTAGCAAGAACCTACAACCAAGAATAATCTATCCAGCAAAGCTATCATTCAGAATTGAAGGGCAGAAAAAGAGCTTCACAGAGAAGAAAAAGCTAAAGGAGTTCATCAACTCCAAACCAGTATTACATGAAATGCTGAAAGGTACTCTTTTAGAAGAGGAAGAAGAAAAAGGTAAAAGACAAAAAATTATGAACAACAAATACATATCTATCAACAAGTGAATCTAAAAATTAAGTGAATTAAAAATTTGATCAACAGAATAAACTGATGAATATAATAGAATCAGGAGCACAGAAAGGAAGTAGACTGATAATTCTCAGGAGGACAAAAATCATAAAGCATCAAACAGACTGTGAAATTACAGCAGAAAGATTAAAGTTAGGTGAGGTAGATAAGTGATCAATCAAAGGACTTGTATGCATGCATATAAGTATAACCAATGATCACAGACACTGGGGGGTCGGGGTATGCCTGGGAGGGAGGGGGGCAATGGGGAGATATGTATAAAAAAATTTAATAAAAATTAATTTTAAAAAAAGAAGAATAAACAGGAATCCAACAGCGCACTAGAGGACCCCAAGAATCAAACCAAAGATCTGAAATATGAGGAAGCAAAAAATACCCAACCAGAAAAAAAAAAATGTGAGGATAGTGTAAGGAGCCACTGGGACAACTTCAAGCATAGCAACATCAGAATTGTGGGAATGGTAGAAGAAGAGAGAGAGAAAGATACTGAAAACCTATTTGAAGAAATAATGACCAAAAACTTCCCCCATGTGGTGAAAGAAATGGACTTACAAGTCCAGGAAACACACAGAACCCCAAACAAAAGGAATCTAAAGAGGACCACACCAAGACACATGATAAATAAAATGCCAAAGGCAAAAGACAAAGAGAGAATCTTGAAAGCAGCGAGAGAAAAACAGTTAATTACCTATAAG
Organism: Lasiurus cinereus; assembly: GCA_011751065.1. Taxonomy (NCBI): domain Eukaryota; kingdom Metazoa; phylum Chordata; class Mammalia; order Chiroptera; family Vespertilionidae; genus Lasiurus; species Lasiurus cinereus. The sequence goes on from JAAGEH010000311.1 coordinate 23,376,256, forward strand.
GAAGCACCCATAAGATTGTCAGCTGATTTCTCAAGAGAAACTATGCAGGCCAGATGAGAGTGGCAAGAAATATTCAAAGTGATGAATAGCAAGAACCTACAACCAAGATTACTCTACCCAGCAAAGCTATCATTCAGAATTAAAGGTCAGATGAAGAGCTTCACAGACAAAAAAAGCTAAAGGAGTTCATCACCACCAAACCAGGACTATATGAAATGCTGAAAGGTGTTCTTTAAGAAGAGGAAGAAGAGGAAAAAGGTAAAGATAAAAATTATGAACAACAAAGTGATAACAAATACATACCTATCAACAAGTGAATCTAAAAATCAAGTGAATAAGAAATCTGATGAACAGAATGAACTAGTGAATATAATAGAATCAGGGGCATAGAAAGGGAATGGACTGTCAACTCTCAGGAGGAAGGGAGGGTGAGGGGTGCAGGAAGAGATTGGACAAAGGTCTTACACCTATGGATGAGGACAGTGGGGGTAAGGGCATGGGGTGGGGGTGGGAATCAAGTGGAGGGGAGCTATGGAAGGGAACAAAGAGTAGCATCTGTAATAAACTATGCAGACCAGAAGGGAGTGGCAAGAAATATACAAAGTGATGAATAGCAAGAACCTATAACCAAGATTACTCTACCCAGCAAAGCTATCATTAAAGATTTATTAAAAAAAAAAAAAGAAGAAGAAGAAGAAAGAAATACTAGGACAAAACTAAAGGACAACTTGGGTTCTAAGTTCTCAATCTTTTGGTCTTAGTTTGGAGTTTGAGGACAGCCAGGCCACTCTTGAAGTTAGGTGGAACCTTAGCTTTTATGACAGTCACCAGATCTTAAATTTTACTAAAGAATTTGAGTTTGAGGATGTAACTGGCTTCAAGATATACGTAGTCCCACTACCAGAACTAGCCCAGCAACTGAAACAAGACTGTGCCTCTTGGAGAGGAGGGGCAAGGACAGAGAATGAAGTAATGGATCCTTCCAACCATGAGAAGGAAGAGCAGCAGATGGAATAAGTCCATGATTCTATGACTCTTAGAACTATTTTTAAAGAATATTATCTCCAATGTTATAATATTAGATTAAACAACAGTAGATACTTTCTATTTCAACTGTAAAGAAATGGTTTTTGCCTGGCCGACATGGCTCAGTGGTAGAGTGTCAACCTATGAACCAGGAGGTCATGGTTCAATTCCCAGTCAGGGCACATCCCCAGATTGTGGGCTCGATCCCGAGTGTGGGGCATGCAGGAGACAGCCTATTGATGATTCTCTCTTATCACTGATGTTTCTATCTCTCTATCCTTCTCCCTTCCTCTCTGAAATCAATACAAATATATTTAAAAAAAAAAGAAATGGTTCCCTATTTAGGGGAAATGAAATTGCATATGAATATTTGAAGAAATCATGGAATATCTAATTATAAAAAAGAATAAATGGATTGATGATATGGCTACATCATGGAACACATGTTAAAATTCAAAATAACAAAAAAAATCATATTATCTAACAAATTTTTTAAATAGAGAAAGTAATAAATAATGGCAATGATGGCAAATACTGTGTGTCAAGAACTTTTCTATGCAATATACTAGTATATGTATGAACAACTTCTATTCCTACAATCCTAATATAGTTACTATTATAATGTCATTATAATAGTAAGCATTGAAAGATAAAGTAATCAAAATAAATATAACAGAAGGGTAATATATTTAAACTGAAAACAAAAAAGACACAAATTCAAATTGGAAACCAAAAATGAAAAAGTAGGGAATGCTAAAACCCGGGGATGCTAAGGGCATAGAAAAGCAGACATCTCATATGCTAATGGTGGGAGTATAAACTGATATAGCATTTCTGGAAGGGAATTTGGCAAAAGGTATAAGAAGCCTTCAAAATATGCATTCTCTTGTTCAATCTAGTAATTCTACTTCTGGAGCTTTTCCTAAAGGAAAATAAGTATGTGAACAAAGGTTTCTTCACAAGATTATTCAAAATGTCATTTTTTATAATAGGCAACAAATTGTTTCAGTAAATATGATAGCTAAAATACTAAAATGCAATGATATATCTAAAATTGATACAATAAATATACCTATAATCATAATATTAAATATACTTGTAACGTTTTCTGAGTGGGGAAAAAAACAGCAAATTTATTCTGAAAATGTATGTTTCAAAATAAAAATGATAATTTAACTGAATAGTGGATTAATCAGTCCACATTATTTTTTTCTTTAGAGTTTTCTGTATTTTTAGACATTGGGACAAGAAATCCATATGTGAAAAGTAGTTAAGAGTGCAGTTAAGAGTGGGCTCTGGAGCCAAAATACCAGGCTTCAAATCCCAGCTTTACTATTACTCAATATGTGACCTTCAGTAAGTTACTTAATTTCCTCATCTGTAAAATGGGAATTAAAATGATATCTGTTTTGTAAGGTTGATATAAGATTTAAATAAATTAATATAGGTAATGCACTTAAAATAGTGCTTGCACCCTGGTAAACACCAAAAGAATTAGTAAATATTATTATCTCTAACTAGAGACCCAATGCACAAAATTCATGCACGGAAGGGGGTTGTCCCTCAGCCCACCCTGCACTCTCTCCAATCTGGGATCCCTCGAGGGATGTCTGGTTGCCCATTTAGGCCCAATCCTAAATGGGCAGTCGGACATCCCTCTCATAATCCAGGACTGCTGGCTCCCAACTGCTTGCTTGCCTGTCTTCCTGATTGCTCCTAACCACTTCTACCTGCCAGCCTGATCGCTCCCTAACCACTCCCCTGCCAGCCTGATTGATGCTTAGCTGCTCTCCTACCAGCCTGTTTTCCCCCAACTGCCCTCCCCTGCAGGCCTGGTCACCCCTAACTGCCCTCCCCTGTAGGAGAGATCACCCCTAACTGTCCTTCCCTGCAGGCCTGATCACCCACAATTATCCTCCCTTGCAGGCCTGGTCCTTCCCAATTACCCTCCTCTGCTGGCCATCTTGTGGCAGCCATCTTGTGTCCACATAGGGGCAGTCATCTTTGACACATGGGGCAGTCATCTTGTGTGTTAGAGTGATGGTCAATTTGCATATTATTATTTTATTATATAGGATTAGATAGAATAGAGGCCTGGTGCACGGGTAGGGGCCAGCTGGTTTGCCCTGAAGGGTGTCATGGTGACACCCCCTGGTGACCAGGAGGCCCTGGGACCTGAGATTTATTTATCTTCTATAATTTTTTAATAAATTTTTATTATTCAGATTATTACAATTGTTCCTCTTTTTTTCCCCCCATAGCTCCCCTCTCCCTGGCTCCCACCCCACCATCTGCCCTTACCTCCCCCCGTTGTCCTCATCCATAGGTGTACAATTTTTGTCCAGTCTCTTCCTGCACCCCCCCTCACCTCTTTTCCCTTGAGAATTGTCAGTCCACTCCCTTTCTATGCCCCTGATTCTATTATATTCACCAGTTTGTTCTGTTCATCAGGTTTTCAATTCACTTGATTTTTAGATTCACTTGTTGATAAATATGTATTTGTTACTCATAATTGTTATCTTTATCTTTTTCTTCTTTTTCCTCTTCTTAAAGAGTACCATGCAACATTTCATATAATACTGGTTTGGAAAAAAATATACTGGTTTGGTGTTGATAAACTTCTTTAGTTTTTTCTTATCTGTGAAGCACTTTATCTGCCCTTCAATTCCTGGGTAATCTTGGTTGTAGGTTCTTGCTATTCATCACTTTGAATATTTCTTGCTACTCCCGTCTGGCCTGCATAGTTTCTGTTGAGAAATCAGCTGACAAGCATATGGGTGCTCCCTTGTAGGTAATTAACTATTTTTCTCTTGATGCTTTTAATATTCTCTCCTTGTCTTTTGCTCTTGGCATTTTAATTACGATGTGTCTTAGTATGGTCCTCTTTAGATTCCTTTTGTTTGGGGTTCTGTGCGCTTCCTGGACTTGTAAGTCTATTTCTTTCACCAGGTGGGGTAAATTTTCCATCATTATTTCTTCAAATAGGTTTTCAGTATCTTTCTCTCTCTCTTTTTCTGGCACCCCCATAATTCTGATGTTGGTACACTTGAAGTTGTCCCAAAGGCTCCTTACACTATCTTCACATTTTTTTATTCTTTTTGCTTTTTGCTTTTCCAGTTGGTGTACTGGAAAATTTGTATTTCAAATTTTTGACTTGATTCTTGCATTTCTGTAGCCTGCTGTTAGTTCTCTGTATAATATCTTTTATTTCAGTTAGTGTGTGTTTAATTTCTAGTTGGTCCTTTTTCATCTCCTTTTGGGCCTCACTAAATTTATCCATCTTTTCTAGGAAATTCTTGAAAAACCTTATAACCGTGGTTTTGAACTTTATATCCAGTCATTTGTTTTCCTCCACTTATTTCATTTATGATCTGTTCCTTTGTCTCCCCATTTTTGCTGCTTCCCTGAGTTGGTAGAGTAGCTTTGTGTGCTAGGTGTCCTATATGGCCCAGTAGCTCTGCCTCCCCAGTTACCTGAGGTGTACTCTCTTGGTGTACCCCTTTGAGGACTGTGTGTATAGTCTCGTTGTAGTTAAGTTTTGATTGTTGTTGGTATCACTAGGGGGAACTGACCTCCAAGCCAATTGGTTGTGATGATTAGCTGTGTCTAAGCCCAGAGAACTTCTGTGCTGCACTCAGTCTTAAAACTTGCAAGATTGTGAAAGCCTCTGTGCTGGGCTTGGATGGGGCAAAGTCTTAGGGCTGGGCAGACAGCCTTGGCTTCCATCAGCCCTACCCTACATGGCGGCACTGGGTCTCAAGTGTTCCTTGGTAATCGCTGCAGCCCTTTGTGTGCACACATGTGCACAGCACGCCTCCAGGCCCCTGCCTTTCCAACTCCCCTGAGTTTCCGTGCACTCTGGGGACCCATATGAGTTTGGGTCTCCAGAGTCTCCCCCAAAACTGGGGTTCAGTGCAGTCGGACCTGGATATCAGTGCAGTTGGGAGGTTCTGTTTTCCTCTTACTAGAGAAAGCCAGCAGCACAATCAGCAGTTCTCTTTGCACGCACCTCGAGACCTGTAGCTTTCGTGGATGCCCTAAGTTTCTGTGCACTCCTCCCTTTTTATGACAATCCAGACTCCCCCTGTATGAGTCTTGCCCAGAACTGGAATTCAGTGCAGTCAGAAGTGGGGTTCAGTGTAGTCAGGAGTTTCCATCTCCCTCCTGCTAGAGGAAGCCAGCCAGATCCTCCGCTGCCCATCCTCTCCACGTGTGTGTCTCCATACCTCAGTTTTTTACAGCTCCTCTGACTCTTCAGGAGCCCCTCTCTTTCCTTCTAGTTGTAGAATTTCCACTCAGCTAGCTTTCCTGTGGTTCTGGATGGTGTCTGTTCTGTCTTTTAGGTGCAGTTTTGAAATTATTGTGCCAGGCAGCAGTTTAGGCGTTCACCTATGCCACCATCTTGGTTTCTCCTCTATTTATCTTCTATAATTAAAACTTTGTAGCCTTGAGCGGAGCCAAGCCTCCTACTTGCTCCATGGCTGAAGCCATTTTTGTCTTCTATAATTGAAACTTTGTAGCCTTGAGTAGAGGAGGCCAAGGCAGGTCAGGAGAGGCAGAAAGCTTGGCTTCCTCCATCGCCAGGGAAAACTCAAACCTCCTGCTCTCTCCAGCTTTCTGGCTCCCCCCATTTTTGTTGGGATTTGTTTATCTTCTATAATTGAAACTTTGTAGCCTTGAGCAGAGGCCTGGACCCACCAGGACAGGAAGAAAGCTTGGCTTCCTCCATTGCCAAGGAAACCCAAGTCTTTTGCTCTCTCTGTAGCTGCAGCCATCTTGGTTGGGTTAATTTGCCTACTTGCTCCTGATTGGCTGGTAGGCATGGCTTGTGGGTGTAGCAGAGGTATAGTCAATTTGCATATTACTCTTTTATTAGATAGGGTAATATGCTAATTAAACTGGACAAATGACCTTCCCGACGTCATTCAGGACAAAGCTGCCAAGGTGGGGACCAAGGCAGAGATGGTTAAAGGTGATCAGGCAGGAAGGCAAGTAGTTAGGGATGATCGGGCAGGCATGCAGAGTGGTTAGAGGCAATCATGCAGTCAGGCAAGCAGTTGGGCAATCAGGCAGGAAGGCAGAGTAGTTAGGAGTGATCAAGCATGCAGATGAGCTGCTAGGGGTGATCAGGCAGGCAAAAAAGTGGTTAGGGGTGATTGGGTAGGCAGAGGGTTTTAGGGGTGATCAGGCAGGCAGGTAAGCAGTTAGGGGCATCAGGCAGGCAGATATGCCAGCTGTTAGGAGCCAGCAGTCCTGAATTGCAAGAGGGTGCAGGCCAGGCTGAGGGGCCCCCCTCCTATGCACAAACTTCATGCACCAGGCCTCTAGTCTATATATATAAAACCTTAATGTGCAAATAGGCCGAACAGTGGAACAACTGAACAACTGGTCGCTATGACGTACACTGACTACCAGGGGATGTGTGCAGACCACAGTGGTCATCGGCAGCAGGCAGCAGAGTGCAGAACATGGTGGGCATCAGCCATGGAGGGATGGTGGAGCAGGTGAGCAGGGCACCAAACCAAGGTGGGGCACTGGTTGCTGTCATCAGGGTGAGCCTCTAGTTGTTACTAAAAATTCTTTGCTCCCACAGGCCACAGTCCCACCCAGTGCTCACACTTGCTGTGGTGCCAGAACCACCACTCACACTCACTGGCGCTGGCACTGGAGCCTCCACTCGCACCTGCTGTTGGCACCCGGCAGATGCAAGTGGCGGCTGCTGGCCTCGATTGCCCCTTAGGGCTTCTCTACCTCCTGCTGCTCCTGAGGGGTGATCAGGACAGCAGCCACCACTTGCATCTGCTGACAGCGCTGACCCTGTCTGCACCTGCTGCTGACACCAGGGCCAGTCCCTTTAGCATTGGGGAGCAACAGTGGCAGGGGTGAGGCTGTCAGGAGACAGGAAACTGGGAGCCACAGTGGAAGGGGGCATGGAGGATGGGCCGAGACCCACCCCAGTGCCAATCACAGCCTTGTGGCCCACAGTTCCTTTCAAAGTGCATGAATTCATGTACTGGGCCTCTAGTTGTTTAAAACATTAAATAAATTCTCAACAGCAGTAAAAATAATACTAACAGCTCTTGCTGGTGTGGCTCAACAATTAGAGAGTCGGCCCATGCAGGGTCTTGGGTTCAATTTCTGGTCAAGGGACTGTATAGGTTGCAGGTTCAATCTCCAGACTGGTCAGGGCAAGTGTGGGAGACAACCAATCAATGTGTCTCTCTCATATCAATGTTTCTCCCCCTTACTCCCCTTACCCTTCCCTTTCTTCCACTCTCTCTAAAAACCAATGGAAAAAAATATCCTCAATAAGGATTAACAACACCAAAAAAAACTATCAACAACCCAATAATATGATCAGAATAGAAAAGCCTCAACTTTCAACCTATTTGTTCACGAATTTTCATAGATAAGAACAAAGCAACACTCTACTTCAAACAAGAAAATAACATTCAACTTTGTTGTGAAGAGATGATATAGGTGGTTACACATACTTATTTTAGTCTCAGAGAACACCTGTTTGTTGTGTCTGTGTCTGGTTTTTGAGATATTTTATACTTTTAAAGCTATTATTAGCCACAACATGTCCAGTTAAAAAGCAGTAGGTTTAAAGTATAATATAGAAATAAGAGGCATAGGATTATAATGGAAATAAAAGGAGAAAAAAATGTTAACAAAGTAGTGGGAAGATGATGAGAAATTACACATACAAGTGACATTTGAAAAATGCCAGGCCTAAATGATCCGTGATAATCAGCAGCCAATGAGGAAAAGTGAATAAGGACAATAAACAACTTTAAGGACATAGGCAGATGATGAGCATCAAAGCTGCACATCTGGCAACCTAATGGTCATCCATTGTAACTATTTGTTTGAGAAGTTAAATGCCACACATGACCAATAGGCTGCAAATGAAACCTTTCTTACAAACGATGGATGAGTCCATTGGTCAAGGCCTTGTTTGAATCTGCCCAATTTCCTTATGGAGTTGAGAGGTGGTAAGAAGTTCACCTGAAGCACTAAGGAGATCCCCCACGCTAATTATGGAGAGAATCAGGGAGACAGCTTTCAAAGGCCTCAATAGATTTGCCATGTAGACAAAAACCCATATTTTGGGGAAAGATGTCTGATAGGCTACATACTAATTGGGAGAATAGCATGGCTAGTTTCAACTTTTCAAACTTTCCTTTTGTAGGAATGCACTTGAAAAAATGAAGCTTAAGCCCTTCTTCGGAATACTGTCGTGGCTTTATTTTTTATTTTATAGCTAATCCTATAGCCTGAATTATTCTTTTCATGTTTGAGTAGTATAGTGTCATTCTGATTTATGTGCATGTGGACTTAAAAACAACTTCTTTGTACGTGGAGAGACTTCTAAATTTAGTCTCACTGAAGTGACCAGAAACATTGAAAATAAGGAAAATAAGACCAGGTTATGCAAAATTACCTGAAGGAGTCAAAATGGTTCTCAGACAAACACTCAATTATCACTATATTAACTATTTTAACATATCAAAAAAGAGAACAAATGAGATACAAAGCAGTGTTTAGCGTATAAATACGAAAATTATAGAGGCAAAGTCTGGCAGAGTCTACTTTGACATTGTCCAGGAAAGAGGAGATGAGACCAATGGACTTTGAGTATTTTAGCCTTGTTGATAGGGCCAATACTAATAGAGAGATGGCAAGTTGGCAAGTAATCAACAACAACATCTTATGTTAGGCTGATTCCATTAATATAAGATTTATCTAACTCTTCCTACTCTGTTTACTTAACAAGCAACCAACAAATTATGATCTGGCTTTCTATGTAGAAATCCCTACAGTGGGCATCGGCAGCAGGCAGCAGAGCGTAGAACATGGCGGGCATCAGCCATGGAGGGATGGTGGAGCAGGTAAGCAGGGCACCAAACCAAGGTGGGGCTCATGATAAACCTGGTCCTTATGACCACAATTTCACATTGTATATTGTTAAATTGGCTAATTGCTCTTTTGCTTTCTGTCTAGCTGGACAATAGAGAAAATCCACATTAGCCCTGTGTCCACGTATGTGAAGCCGTTTCTCACTGAAATTTTCAAATTGGCATTCTTATTTTATAAATCAGTCTTCCTAAACTTGGTTAGTGTGAGTCAGCACTAAGAAACTAGATCCACTCTTCTTTTGTTAGCAATGCAAGATTGAGGAGCCTGACTATGGGTAAAGATAAATGAGGCCATCCTGTGCAATCACTACTAATATTCCCTGCTACTAATACCCTGGTATTGATGTTAGTTGCAAGCAAGCATCCTGCATTTCTAAAAGACACAAATCAAGAATTCTATCTGTATTCAAAGATGTTCATTTCGGGCTCCACCTGAAAGACTCATAAATTGGAAGGGTACCTGGATAAAGCAACAAATATGATGACATGATGGACTATATGTTTTTATCCTTGGAAATGCAAGGCTGAGGGAAAGAGAAGTGGTCAGAGCCATATAACTTCATAGAAGAATGGCCATAGCTAAGTAGACTGTGGATGCCAATTACTACCACTTTTAAATATGGTGTATTCCTTAGCACTGGTTTAGAAACAATGAGAATCTGACTAAATTTTTATGATTCCTGCCTAATATGTAATAGCACTGCAGGTTATCCATGATTGTTATTGACTACATGGAAACTACTATGCCAAGTTATAAAATGCTATCATTCTCTTTTAATTGACTGCAGAAACTTGACAGTAAGTATCAGTCCCATAGTAATTTGAATGACTTAATCTACCCATAGAGATCTTTCATCCTTTCCTCTGCCTCCCTGAGATGCCATTTCTGATACGTTAACTAACAAGAACAACTGACCCTTTCATTAAGTCAGACTTTTTTTCCCCACTGTGAGAATGCAAGTAACTAACTAAGGCTCCTCAAGAGGTTCACAGAAAGGAAGTAGTTAAATGATAAAAATGTGAAATGTTATGCAGCAAGCTGTGTACAATTAACTAGAATTCAAATATACACCTTGTTCCAATCCAAGCCATTTATCAGATAAAAATAGTCTGCTACAAGAATGTCATGATTAATGAGGTGAGACTCCAGCTAATTACTGTTTCCTCCAGAAGTAATTAGGTTGGCATTGCTAATCAAGATGAATGAACACTCTGACCCGCTTTTTTAAATGTAAAACTATGAGCCACGACTGCAATAACATCATTTAGTTCAGGCAATGTAGTCTCTATTAGGCTTGTAGTTTGATTAAATTCTTTTGTTACACTAGGCTTTCCACACATGAACAGATGAATGCTGCGATGTTCAAAGAGTTTTTCACCCTTAATTAAAGACTGAAAAGGCTTGTTCAATTCACAGGGCAATACATAGGACAGCTCTAAATTGATAGTTTTAAGTGGAGAATAACGAAAAGAGTCTTAGGGCTTGTCCAGCTGTGAGAGGTTTCCTTCTCCCACTGTAATGCCACTTATTACATTGAGAAATGAATGTGAAATACTTTTATTATATTTTATTAAACAGCTTTTTGCATTTCGTCCCAGCCTCTTTTAAAGAACACAATGCACAGATCTGTACTTATTTTTAAATGCAATTAATATAAGAGGGAAGGAGGATAGCTGGCGATACCATTAGCAGAACAAACGGCAGCGTGCAAAAGCAAGTCCATAAAAGCAGGCAGGGTCCTCACTGCTGATTTCTGAAGGTTACATTAGAGTGACTCACACTCCATTCTAATGGTGATGCTGACGTGAAACAATATTTTCTCGAGAAGTGAGCATATTTCATTTTCTTTCAAGCAGAGGGGCGAACTCCATGATCAGCAGCTAAATTTACATCAGATAAACTGTGAATATGCTCTCTTGTTCATCTTTTACCAAAAAAATGTCGGTACCTTTGCCCCTAAATTAGTTTGATGAAGGCTTGTCTTAGATCTTGGCAACTTTTCACTTCTACACACTTAATAGATTTTCTTCCTCTGCCTCCCCCATCTTTACTTCTTCACAAATTTTTCTATAGTTATTCCAAAAGAGTGGGAATATCCTCTCCACACTTTCTATGCCAGTTGGTTTATACTTCCACTTGCCAGGTTGGGAAATCCTATTTTTATATCTTCTACTTAATTATATTCCCAGTCTAGAATGTGCTGTCTCCTGGGTGATTGACAGGTTTGCACCTCCTGCTGCTTTGTTTTTCCCTGTGATTTTGTATACAGGAGGATAAAAAAAAAAATCTTAAAAGTTGACACCTTGTCTAGGCCTAGGAGTCAGTTTCCTTTGGGGGGCTCTTCCTTGTAAATTTTCATAAATGGCTTGTTGTATTAGTAACTTTCATTTTTTTTTAAAAAAAAATTCTGTCTTCATTTAGAAAAATACGAATGCGCTGACCTGCGGGTCCTCCGGTGTCTGTTCTCTCCCGCAAGCCTTTTTGACAAGGAACAGAAGCCAGCCCTTCTAAGCCCCATGCCCGACAGAGACACGGAGCGGGAAAATGGGCCGCAGAGGTAGGTGCACAAAGGCTCATTGTGCAGACAGAAAGCCGAGACACCAGCGCCCGCAGCACCAGGCTAGGTAAATGTGTCAGGACATGCCCCGCTGCGCGAGGGTAATTGTCAGGGTGTCATTATACACGACACTTCATTCTCTTTCCTAATTTTCCAGTTGGGTTTTGAATTTGTCATAGTTCCGTGTCATTTACTTTACTCCATCATTATTCCACACCAGGCTGCCTTTATCAAATGCGGCTCTCCTCACGTCTACGGCTAGTGTTAGATTTCATCCTTAAGATGTTGTATTAAATAGCTCCCAAGCTTTTTTAGACTTGTCTCTCGGGTTCTCTCTTTTCCTTGGTGCCTGTCTGTTTAGCACAAGGATAGCTCTCGTTCTGCCTGATAAACCCAAGCTGGTATCTTGTGCTTTCTGCCATGTGTTATTTAATTAAAACATGTAGTTCTTTCTTGGTCTTCTAAATTGTTCTGGCACCACAGTAGTTGCTGAAAGTCAGGGCAGAAGTAGGACTTAACACAGGGCTCTTGACCTTGATCTAGTCTTTTAGTTTCATAATTTTTTTTGTTTTATTATATAGTCTCAATTCCTGGTCAGAATTAAGGATAAACTTTTGAATACAGGTCATGCCAGGGATGGCCAACATATATTCCTAAGGCTACAATATGTACAAGAAATTCTTATTGGTCTTAATGATAGATTCAAAAAAAAACCTCAGAAGAAGTTTTCTATGAAAACATAATACCTTTGAGCTGGGTCCATCACTGAAGTATTGGTTGAATTTATATAGCAAAAAATGAAGCTAAATATTAAACATGTAGCAGAATGTCTAGCAATAAAATAATTCACAAGACTGCCCCTTTTTTATTCTTTTTAAATATCGACATATTTAATTGAATTATTCCCAACTCTATACTTTATCAGTTTGTTTTGAAGAAATTGCATTGAAAATAAAAGTTAATCTAATCTTTCTCAGGTTCTGTATTCATTTTTTTCCACTTAGAGTTCCTTTGTTTCTAACCCAAGACTAAGTTTTATGATTCAATTTCTTAATTCTAAGCCAGGGTTGTTTAACTGACTTACCCTGAATTGATAATTTAGTGTATAATTATTCACTAAAATAACAGTAATTGAACCTGAGAGTCACAACCAGGAGTGAGCAGAAAAGAAGATTCCATTAAGGCAGCAGTGATAAGTTTAGAAAGTCTGAATCTCTTTTCTCACGTTATTATTTTAGGGGTGAACTAAGAATAGACAAGCAGCGGTTTCTTGAGTAAAATAAGAGAGTGAGAAAGCCAGGAGTTTTGTGCAACACCAGCTTACCAGGGCCAAGACATGAGCCCAGCCAATAGCAGGGGTTCCAGCAGTCAAGCAAGGCAAACATCCAGAAAGAGTGGTGAATTCTATCTTGATTTAGCCAACTGTCAGCACTAGGGTTGCAACAGATGGTCAAGGTCCTAGCACAGTGAATGGAATCCAGGGGACCCCTGATATTTGGAGTTTTAAGATCAATCATTTCTAATCTAAGGCCATCTATCCATTTAATTACAGTCACTAGGAAACAGGAAATAGAACCAAGAACAGCAGGCATAGCAAGGGCCTTATCACCTTGCTGAGGTTCAAGAGCAGGGCCCCAGAACCCCGGAAAGAGACTATAAGACAAGATCAAAGACACTACAGCATTAGCCCAGTTCTAGGCTCTGGAGCACACAGAAGAAGAAAAGCTGTGACTTGCAGAAGCAACCCAGAGGCCAACAGGCCTACAGAGGCACCATAATCATTCATTCAACAATCATTTAATAATTCTCTACAATCTGAACTACAAAAATGAGGCTTCTAGCCATCATAGAATTTACAAATGAGTTAGAGAGATTAAAAAAGTCACTAATAATAATAAAATATGAAAATGTTATAATGCAATGATAGCAGGAGTCCCTAACCTACTGTGAAATGGGGAAAAGAGGGTGTTGGGAAAACCTCCCTGGAGGAACTCAGGTTTAAGCATATGCCAGATTCAGAATCTGATCTACTGCAAAGGAGAACCTTGGAGCAATTCGGAGATCCACGTTCAACTACATCCACTAGATCCATAAAAAAAGAGTATGATAGAGGAAGTTGGGAAAATACACTTTATTTATTACCAACTAGGGATTTGACCCTAAACATTTATGTGGAAATCTTGATCCTAGTGAACTCATGTAAACAGAGAATCATACTTTCTTCTTGGATGATAAGCAGTTTAAGCAATGCAGACTTGAACATGGCAGAATATGTCCCCTGGATCACTAGCCTCATAGAATAATCCATGTCAAAAGGCTCATCAGGTCAAGTGCCTTTGGAAAACTTTGACTACACCATGAGCAAATCACACTATGTATTGAATTAAATGTATGTTATCTAATTTATTAAATTGTTAGTTATATTTTTATTATTTATCTACATACTTACATTAATTTTTAAATATATGAACAAATAAGGACATATTAATTAAATATACGGTATATTTAACACATTGAAGAGATTTATAGTTAAAAAATGTGTTTGAATTGTATAACCATGGTAATTCGCAAATTTATTTAACCATGGAGCTTATTTTTTTATTAAAAAAAAACTATTAATATTCCTTGGAATTAGTATTCTGTATACTGTATTCAGGAAACTGTTCTAAATGAGACATCCAGAAAGTTCTTCTATTAAAGGCCTACAGAAAATAGTTTACACTTTTGGGGGCTGAACAATCTCTGTTATAACTAACATTTGTGCCACTGTAGTGAGAAAGTAGTCAAGGACAATATGTAAATGAATGGAAGTGGCTGTTTTCCAATAAAACTGTAGTTACAAAAACCAGCATTAAGCCAGATTGGATTCACAGGCCAGAGTTTGCTGCACCCAGTTCTTGACAATGATGCATTATCATAGGCCCCACACCAAAGTTTTTCCTTAGCCATCCAGTGACTTGTGTGCTAATAAGGAAAGAGTGATAGCCATTCTAAGTAGAGACAATTGTAGATCTATATTACCTGAAGGGAAGACTCCAGAAAGAAAAACTCAACAAGTAAGAGAAAGCCCATTAATGTATTTGGCTGAATACTCAATAGCTCCATCACTTAGTACCATGGACTAATCATGTCCTTGCCAGATCCCTTATCAGCATTTTCCTGGGTAGTGTGAGTGGGCAAGAAAACAAGGACAAGGGAGAAAGAACAGAGTATACTGAAATTCATAGATTCAAAGCACAGATCATTTCCATTATCACAAGAATCTGTGTCTTAATGTACTCTTATAATCATGCCCACTTCTCTTCTAACCATATCTCCTCCTTAAGTCCTGGCAACCATTAATCTGTTCTCCGGTTTCATACTTTTGTCACTTTAGGAGTGTTATGTAAATGAAATAATGCAATATATAATTCTTTGGATATTGGTTGTTTTCATTCAACCTAACTCCAGGTTGTTGGATATATCGGTAGCTTGTTCCTTATCATTGCTGAATGATATTCCCTGGTATAAATGTACCACTGTTTGTTTAGCCACTCACATTTCGTTAGTTCAGTTCCTGGCTACTACAAATAAAGGTGCTGTGGACACTTACATAGAGGTTTTTTGTGTGAATATAAATCTAACTTAAAGCCAAGAGAGAAGTCCTCCCAGTGCACTTGGGGCTCTGGCAAGGGAGTGGCTAGAATGCACTATTACATCGCTACAAATGAATGAAATTTAGAGAGCAATAATTCAGTCTACCACAGAGGTGGTGCCTCCAGCTCTCAGCTACCAAAAATAGTGGAGAAAAAGTCTTTCCTCAGTGTGTTCCCCTATACATTTTTATAGAGTTCCCAAAGGATGTATATCTGAGAGTGGGGCTCTAGGTCATAGGCCAGAAGCAAGTTTCCCCACACACTGCCAGGCTGTTTCCACAAAGACCACGCCTGTTAACACTCCTATAAGCAATATAAGGGAGTTCCAGTCTCTTCCATTCTTGCCAACCCTCAATATTTACCCACCAGTGTTACTTTTTCTTTTCTGGTATATGAAAAGTAGTATTTCATTGTTGTTTCAATTTGAATATCCTAGATTACAGATGAGTTCATAAACTTGCTACCATTTAAACTCTATAGTCTGTAAATTGTTCATATGTCACCCACTTTTGTCTGTTGTTTTTTGTTGATATTCATGAATTCTTTCTATATATGTATATTAAATCTTTGTCAGTTTAAGATGGTATAAAGGTTTTTTTCCCATCCCATATGTCTGTTAATATTGTCTGTAATATCCTTTACTGAACAGAAATCCATAACATTTTATTCCCTATTTCACTTTAAATTCCAGTGACTATTTTACAACAATCAGTTTGTACTTCTTAATCCCTTCTCTTTCATCCAGTTTCACAAACCCCTGCACTCCGACAAAAACTCGTTCATTTTCTGTGCTGTGAGTCCATTTATTTTGATTTTGTCCATTTATTTTGTTCTTTAGATTCTGCATATGAGTGAAATCATATGGTATTTGTCTTTTTCTAACTGACATTACATTGAGCATAATACCCTCTAGGTCTATCTATGCTGTTGCAAATGGTAAGATTTCATTCTTTTTTATGGCTGCGTAATATCCCATTGTACACTTTTTTATCTACTTGTCTGCTGATGGGCATTTAGATTGCTTTGATACCTTGTGCTATTATAAATAATGTTGCAGTGAATATAGGAGTGCATATATTCTTTGAATTCATGTTTTGGGTTTCTTTGGATAGATCCCCAGAAGTATAATCACTGGGTCATAAGGCAGTTTCATTTTTAATTTTTTGAGAAACCTCCATTTTATTTTCCATAATGGCTGTACCAGTCTGCATTCCCACAAGCAGTGCACAATGGTTTCCTTTTCTCCACATCATCACCAACACTTGTCATTGTGGATTTATTAATGATAACTATTCTGACAAGTGTGAGGTATATCTCAGTGTAGTTTTAATTTACATTTCTCTGACAATTAGTGACACTGAGAATTTTTTTGTATATCTATTGGCCATCTTTATGTCCCTTTGGAGAAGTATCTATTCAGGTCCTCTGCTTTTTTTTTTTTACTGAATTGTTTGGGTTTTTTGGTGTTAAGTTTTATAAGTTCTTTACAAATTTTATATATTAATCCCTTATTAGATGTATTATTATTGGTGAATATGTTTTCCCATTTAGTAAGTTGTCTTCATTTTATTCATTGTTTCTTTTGCTATATAAACATTCTTAGTTTGACATTTGTTTTCAGAAACCCATAATTTTGATGTAGTCAAGTTCATAAAATTTCTACTTGAATTCCTCTAGAATCCACTTTTATAAGTGATATAAGAAAGGATCTAGCAATATTTTCCCCATTTTACGACAATGGTCAATTTGTTATCATGAGTCACAGCAAACTATTTTATTTTCAAAAGCTATATAGATTATTTAATATCTTATAAGAATCTCCATTTTTATCTTTTTCAAGTTTTATTTAGCTATTTGTTAATTTTAATATACATTTTATAATGTGTTTGGCAAGTTCCTAAAATATCCAATTGGATTTCAGCATTAACTTTGTAGATTCAGAATTAACATCCTTATTTATTTTTTTAATTAAATCTTTATTATTCAAATTATTACATTTGTCTCTTTTTTCCCCTCAATAACTCCCCTCCACCCAGCTCCCACCCCTCCCTCTACCCTTACCTCCCCACATTGATGAGTCCATAGGTGTATGATTTTTGTCCAGTCACTTCCTCTACACCCCTACCTTCTTTCCCCTAGAAAATTATCAGTCCACTCCCTTTCTGTGCTCCTGATTCCATTATATTCACCAGTTTATTCTGTTCATCAGATTTTTAATTCACTTAATTTTTAGATTCACTTGTTGATAGATATGTATTTGTTGTTCATAATTTTTTATCTTTTACCTTTTTCTTCTTCCTCTTCTAAAGAAAACCTTTCAGCATTTCATACAATACTAGTTTGGAGTTGAAGAACTCCTTTAGCTTTTTCTTATCTGTGAAGCTCTTTTTCTGTCCTTCAATTCTGAATGATAGCTTTGCTGGATAGAGTATTCTTGGTTATAGGTTCTTGCTATTCATCATGTTGAATATTTTTTGCCACTCCCGTCTGGCCTGCATCGTTTCTGGTGAGAAATCAGCTGATAGTCGTATGGGTGCACCCTTGTAGGTAATCAATTGTTTTTCTCTTGCTGCTTTTAATATTCTCTCTTTGTCTTTTGCTCTTGGTATTTTAATTATGATGTGTCTTGGTGTAGTCCTCTTTGGATTCCTTTTATATGGGGTTTTGTGTGCTTCCTGGACTTGTAAGTCTATTTCTTTCACCAGATATGGGAAGTTTTCAGTCATTATTTCTTTAAGTAGGTTTTCAGTATCTTGCTCTCTCTCTTCTTCTGGCACCCCCACAATTCTGATGTTGGTATGCTTGAGGCTGTCCCGGAGGCTCCTTACATTATCTTCACATTTTTGGATTCTTTTCTCTTCTTGCTTTTTCAGTTGAGTGTTTTTTGTTTCTTTATATTTCAATTTTTTTACTTGATTCTTGCCTTCTGCTAGTCTGCTGTTGTTAGGTCTCTGTATAATATTTTTTATTTCAGTCAGTGTATGTTTAATTTCTAGTTGGTCCTTTATCATCTCTAGTTGGTCCTTTTCCATCTCTAGTTGGATCTTTTGCATCTCTAGTTCATCCTTTTTCATCTCCTCTTGGGACTCACTAAATTTATCCATCTTTTCTAGCATATTCTTGAAAAACCTTATAAG
>JAAGEH010000311.1:23404533-23446828 GCA_011751065.1 Lasiurus cinereus
CAAGAACCTACAACCAAGAATAATCTATCCAGCAAAGCTATCATTCAGAATTGAAGGGCAGATAAAGACCTTCACAGAGAAGAAAAAGCTAAAGGAGTTCATCAACTCCAAACCAGTATTATATGAAATGCTGTAAGGTACTCTTTTAGAAGAGGAAGAAGAAAAAGGTAAAAGACAAAAAATTAAGAACGACAAATACACATCTATCAACAAGTGAATCTAAAATTTAAGTGAATTAAAAATCTGATCAACAGAATAAACTGGTGAATATAATAAAATCAGGAGCACAGAAAGGGAGTAGACTGATAATTCTCAGGAGGACAAAAATTATAAAGCATCAAACAGACTGTGAAATTATAGCAGAAAGATTAAAGTTAGGTGAGGTAAATAAGTGATCAATCAAAGGACTTGTATGCATGCTTATAAACATAACCAATGATCACAGACACTGGGGGGTCAGGGTACGCCTGGGAGGGAGGGGGGGCAATGGGGAGATATGTATAAAAAATTAATAAAAATTAATTTAAAAAAAAAAAGACAAAATGGACAGCATCCAGAACCACAGGAGAGTTGGCTGAGTGGAAATTCTACAACTAGAAGGAAAGAGAGGGGCTCACGGAGACCCAGAGAAGCTGCAAAAAACTGAGGCATGGAAATGCGTGTGTGGAGAGAGCAGGTGCTGGAGTACCTGGGTGGCTTTCTCTGGCAGGAGGGAGATATAGACTCTCAACTGCATTGAACCCCTTATCATACGGCACTGAACCCCAGGTCCAGGCGAGACTCATACGGGGGGAGTTTGGACTGTGATAAGGGAGAAGTGCACAGAAATTTAGGGGAGTCACGAAAGGGCAGAAGTCTGGTGGCACGCACAGCACTGCACACAGAAGACTGACTGCTGATTGTGCCACTGGCTTTCATGAGTGGGTGGGAGACAAAGCCTCCCAAATGTGTCACTTCTAATTCCACTAAACCCAATTTCAGGCGAAACCCTGGGGACCCAGACTCATATGGTCCTGGAGCAAAGGGGAGCTGGAAAGACAGCAGTCTATAGGCACTACATGTGCACACAGGGACCACTCCAGTGGTTACCCAGAGTCACATGAGACCCAGGAGCAATGGAGGGCAGGGCTGACTGGAAGGCAAGGCCGTCCATTAAGCCCCGAGACTCCACCCATCCCAAGCTCAACAGAGAGGCTTCTGCAGTTTTGCAAGTCTTGTATCATAAGGCTGAATCCAACACAGAAGTTCTCCCAAAGTGAAAATGCAGAGACAAAGGAACAGATCACAAACAAAAGACATGAAGGAAAACAAACGACTGGATATAGAGTTCAAAACCACGCTTAGAAGGTTTTTCAAGAATATCCTAGAAAACATAGATAAATTTAGTAAGACCCAAGAGGAGACAAAAAAGGACCAACTAGAAATGAAAAAGGAACAACTAGAATTAAACATACACTGACTGAAATAAAAAATATTATACAGAGACCTAACAGCAGAATAGAGGAACGCAAGAATCAAGTCAATAATTTGAAATATATAGAATCAGAAAACACTCAACTGGAAAAGCAAGAAGAAAAGAGAATCCAAAAATGTGAAGATAATGTAAGGAGGCTCTGGGACAGCTTCAAGCGTACCAACATCAGAATTGTGGGGGTGCCAGAAGAAGAGAGAGAGCAAGATACTGAAAACCTATTTGAAGAAATAATGACTGAAAACTTCCCACATCTGGTAAAAGAAATAGACATACAAGTCCAGGAAGCACACAGAACCTCATATAAAAGGAATCCAAAAATGACTACACCAAAACACATCATAATTAAAATACCAAGAGCAAAAGACAAAAAGAGAATATTAAAAGCAGCAAGAGAAAAACAGTTAATTACCTACAAGGGAGCACCCATGTGATTGTCAGATGATTTCTCAAAAGAAACTATGCAGGCCAGATGGGAGTGGCAAGAAATATTCAAAGTGATGAATAGCAAGAATACTCTATCCAGCAAAGCTATCATTCAGAATTGAAGGGCAGATAAAGAGCTTCACAGATAAGAAAAAGCTAAAGGAGTTCATCAACTCCAAACAAGTGTTATATGAAATGCTGAAAGGTACTCTTTAAGAAAAGGAAGAAGACAAAGGTAAAAGATAAAAAATTATGAACAACAAATACATATTAACAAGTGAATCTAAAAATTAAGTGAATTAAAAATTTGATCAACAGAATAAACTGTGAATATAATAGAATCAGGAGCACAGAAAGGGAGTGGACTGATAATTCTCAGTGGGAGAGCAGTGAGGGGGGTGCAGGGAGAGACATAACAAAAATCATACACCTATGGATGAGGTCAGTGGAGGGAGGTAAGCGTAGAGGGAGGGGTGGGAGCCTGTTGGAGGGGAGCTATGGAGGGGAAAAGAGAGAAACAAATGTAATAATCTGAATAATAAAGATTTAATTTTAAAAAATAATAACATCCATCAGAATTGGTAAATTAAACACAGGTGGGGAGACAATCATGGCTAGAGAACATAAGTCTCATTGGCTTACTCATAGACTAATTTCCTGTCCCCTGCTCCAAGTCCATGCACCCTTCTTTTTTCTCCTTTGCTAGCCAATTTCTTTTATGGACTATTTTGTTTTTTACTTTTCTTCTTATATACTCATTCTCTTTCTACCTTCTCTATACTGGACTGTGGCCATTCCCCCATTCATTCAATTCCTTTACCTTACTTTCTGGAAATAAGCTCTGCCTCTTCAGATTCAGTTTTCCCCCTTTTTTTCTAGATGTTTGTTGTTTGCATTTTTTGGTTTGTTTGTTTGTTTTGTGGAGTTTTCTCCCCACATATGTATATTTTCCCTCTTCTTTTTATTTTCTCTCTTATCTTTTATCCTTTTCTCAAAATCATTTTTGTGTACTTTTCCCTCCCCTAACTCTTTTTTCTCTGGTGGTTACCTTTATTGGAGTTATAAGTATTGTGAATACATTGTGTTTTGTTCCCTCTCTGTAATATCTTGTTGAGTGGTATTTTGTGCCTTTCAGTCAATATGGTAGAGAATGATTCACATAACCAGATACCCTGAGAGGAGCAAAACTGGGATGGTAAACAAACATCCCCCATACGAAAGAAAAGGAGAAATCACCAGAAAAGAAAGTAAACAAAATGGAGGCAAGCCATTTGTCAGAGAGAGAATTCAGAACAATGGTCATAAGGACATTGAAAAGGAGGAAGACAAATTAAATATGTGTAAGAACAAGAGGAAATGAAGAACCAGCAGAAATGAAGAATGATGTAGCTACAAAAAAGAACACAATAGAAAACATCAACAGTAAACTAGAAGATGCTGAGGCATGCATCAGGAAGCTAGAAGACAAGGTAGGAAAAAACACCCAAGCAGAGAAGCAACTGAAAAAAAAAACTTAAAAAGCAACAGGAGAACCTAACAGAGCTTTGGAACAACACAAAACAAAACAACATATACATAATAAGTGTGCCAGAAGGAGAGGAAACTGAGCAAGGAATAGAAAAACCTGTTTGAAGAAATAATAACAGAAAACTTCCCTGATATAGGGAAGAAAAATTCACACAAGTCCAAGAAGCACATTAAGTCCCAAACAAGATAAACCCAAAAAGACCGACGCCAAGACACATCATAATTAAATTAGCAAACACCAACGACAAAGTAAGAATCTTAAAGGCTGCCAGAGAGATAGAAAGTTACCTATAAGGAATCTCCCATTAGACTCAACTGATTTCTCAACAGAAACACATTAAGCCAAAAGGGAACAGAATGAAATATACAAAGTGAAGCAAAGCAAGGGACTGAATTCAAGAATACTATACCCAGGAGAATCCAAGATGGCGGCATAGGTAAACACCTATACTGCTGCCTCGCACAACAATTTCAAAACTACAACTAAAAGACAGAACGGACATCATCCAGAACCACAGGAAAGCTGGCTGAGTGGAAGTTCTACAACTAGAGGGAAAGAGAGGGGCTCACGGAGACCCAGAGGAGCTGCAAAAAGCTGAGGTACGGAGACGAGCGCGCTGAGAGAGCGGTGCCGGAGTGCCTGGCTGGCTTTCTCTGGCGGGAGGGAAACGGAGACTCCCAACGGCATTGAACCCCTTCTCTTACGACACTAAACCCCAGATCCAGCCGAAACTCATACGGGGGGAGTTTGGACTGTGAAAAGGGAGAAGTGCACGGAAATTTAGGGGAGTCGCAGAAGATCAGGTCTGGTCGCGCACGGCACCACGCGGAGGACGGATTGCTGATTGTGCCGCTGGCTTTCGCGAGTGGGCGGGAGACAGACCCTCCCAACTGCGCCACTTCTGAACCCACTGGGCCCCTGTTTTGGGCGAAACACTGGGGACCTAGACTCGTGTGGTCCTGGTTCGCAGGGGAGCCGGAAAGGCAGCGGTTGGAGGCACTGTGGGTGTGCGCGCGCACAAGGACCGCTGCAGCCATTACCCAGTCACGTGAGACTCAGGGGCCGTGGAGGGCGGGGCCGACTGGAAGGCAAGGCGGTCCCTTAAGCCCTGAGACTCCACCCTCCCAAGCTCAGCAGAGGCTTCTTCGGCTGAATCCAGCACAGAAGTTTCCCCGGCACAGTGAAAATGCCAAGACAAGGGAAGGGATTACAAGCAAAAGAAATGGAGGAAAAAAAACGACTGGATATAGAGTTCAAAACCACGCTTATAAGGCTTTGCAAGAATATGCTAGAAAAGATGGATAAATTTAGTGAGACCCAAGAGAAGATAATAAATACACTGACTGAAATGAATACTATTATGCAGAGTACTACTAACAGCAGACTAGAGAAAGGCAAGGATCAAGTCAAAAATTTGAAATATAAAGAAGCAGAAAACATTCAACTGGAAAAGCAAGAAGAGAAAAGAATCCAAAAATGTGAAGATAATGTAAGGAGCCTCTGGGACAGCTTCAAGCGTACCAACATCAGAATTGTGGGGGTGCCAGAAGAAGAGAGAGAGCAAGATACTGAAAACCTGTTTAAAGAAATAATGACTGAAAACTTCCCACATCTGGTAAAAGAAATAGACTTACAAGTCGAGGAAGCACACAGAACCCCAAAGAAAAGGAACCCAAAGAGGACTACACCAAGACACATCATAATTAAAATGCCAAGAGCAAAAGAGAAAGAGAGAATATTAAAAGCAGCAAGAGAAAAACAGTTTATTACCTACAAGGGAGCACCCATACGACTGTCAGCTGATTTCTCAACAGAAACGATGCAAGCCAGACGGGAGTGGCAAGAAATATTCAACGTGATGAACAACAAGAACCTACAACCAAGAATAATCTATCCAGCAAAGCTATCATTCAGAATTGAAGGGCAGATAAAGACCTTCACAGAGAAGAAAAAGCTAAAGGAGTTCATCAACTCCAAACCAGTATTATATGAAATGCTGAAAGGTACCCTTTTAGAAGAGGAAAAAGAAAAAGGTAAAAGACAAAAAATTATGAACAACAAATACATATCTATCAACAAGTGAATCTAAAAATTAAGTGAATTAAAAATCTGATCAACAGAATAAACTGGTGAATATAATAGAATCAGGAGCACAGAAAGGGAGTAGACTGATAATTCTCAGGAGGACAAAAATCATAAAGCATCAAACAGACTGTGAAATTATAGCAGAAAGATTAAAGTTAGGTGAGGTAAATAAGTGATCAATCAAAGGACTTGTATGCATGCTTATAAACATAACCAATGATCACAGACACTGGGGGGTCGGGGTACGCCTGGGAGGGAGGGGGAGCAATGGGGAGATATGTATAAAAAATTAATAAAAATTAAAAAAAAAAGAAAAAAGAATACTATACCCAGCAAGGCTGTCATTCAAAATTAAAGGTGAAAGGAGCTTCACAGACAAAAAAGGGCTAAAGAAGTTTATTACTACCAAGCCACCAGTGCAAGAAATGCTAAAGGGACTTCTGTAAAAAAAAGAAATGGAAAGGGAAGAAGAAACACAGGCATAAATAATAAAAATGGCAAAAAAAAACAAGTACCTATCAATAATAACCTTAATTGTAAATGAATGAAATGCTCCAACCAAAACAAATAGAGTAGCTGAATGGATTAGAAAACATGACCCATATATTTGCTGTCTACAAGAGACCCACCTCAGAACAAAGGACTCACACAGACTGCTGATGAAGGGATGGAATAAAAATTTTCAGGTGAATGAAAATGAAAAAAAAAAGCTGAGGTAGCAATACTGATGTCTGAAAAAATAAACCTCATTTCAAATGAAAATACAACAATCCAAAATCTATGGGACATAATCAAAGCAATCCTGAGAGGGAAGTTCATAGCTCTACAGGCCTACCTAAAAAAAAAAAAAATGGTAATAACTTATCTAACCCTATGACTCAAAGAATTAGGAAGAGAACAACAGCAAAAGCCCAGAGTACTTTGACAGAATAAACAAGATTAATGAACCTCTAGCCAAGCTCACCAAGAAATAAGAGGAGAGGACCCAAATAAATGAAATCATAAATGGAATACAATAGACCCCACAGAAATACAAAGAATTGTAAAAAAAAAAAAAAAAAAAACACTACAAACAACTCTACTCCAACAAACTGAACAGCCTAGATGAAATGGACATATTCTTAGAAAAACACAAGCTTCCAAAACTTAATCAGGAAAAATCAAAAAACCTAAATAGTCCAATAACTACTGATGAAATTGAAAGAGTAATTAAAAATCTTCCAGCAAACAAAAGCCCTGGTCTGGATGGCTTTACAGGGGAGTTTTACCATTTAAAGAACTAAAAACCTATCCTCCTCAGACTATTCCAAAAAATTCAAGAGGAAGGCATACTTCCAAGTTCTTTCTATGAATCCAGCATTACCCTAATCTTAAAACCAGATAAAGACACCACAAAGAAAGAGAACTATAGCCATATCACTGATGAACATAGATGCTAAAATCCTCAACAAAAATTCTAGCAAATTGGATCCAGCATTACATTAGAAAGATCATAAACCATGACCAAGTGAGATTTATCCCAGGGATGCAAGCATGGTACAATAGCCACAAATCAATAAATGTGATACATCACATAAACAAACTGAGAGACAAAAATCACATAATTATATCAACTGATGTAGAAAAAGCATTTGACAAAATCCAATCTTTCGCCAAGACCGGTTTGGCTCAGTGGATAGAGCGTCGGCTTGGGGACTGAAAGGCCCCAGGTTCGATTCCGATTGGGGGCATGTACCTTGCTTGCGGGCACATCTCCACTGTGGGGTGCGCAGGAGGCGGCTGATCGATGTCTCTCTCTCATCGATGTTTCTGACTTTCTCTCCCTCTCCCTTCCTCTCTGTAGAAAATCAATAAAATATATATTTTTTTAAAAATCCAATCTTTCCTTGATAAAAACTCTTAGTAAAATGGGAATAAGGGAGCATACCTCAACATAATAAAAGCTTTATATAACAAACCTACAGCCAACATCATATTCAATGGGCAAAAACTAAGACCATTTCCCCTAAGAACAAGAACAAGACAGGGTTGCCCACTTTCACCACTCCTGTTTGACATAGTACTAGAAATGCTAGCCATAATGATCAGACATAAAGAAGAAATAAAAGGCATCCAAATTGGAAAAGAAGTAAAACTGTCACTTTTTGCAGATGACATGATATTGTACATAGAAAATCCTAAAGATTCCATCAAAAAACTACCAGACTTGCCCTAGCGAGTTTGGCTCAGTGGATAGAGTGCCGGCCTGTAGACTGAAGGGACCCAGGTTCGATTCTGGACAAGAGCAGATGCCTGGGTTGCAGGCTCAATCCCCAGTAGTGGGCATGCAGGAGGCAGCCAATCAATAATTCTCTCTCATCATTGATGTTTCTGTCTCCCTCCCTCTTCCTTCCTTTCTCAAATCAATAAAAATAAAAATTATTTTTAAAAAACTACCAGACTTAATAAATGAATTCAGCAATGTAGCAGGATACAAAATTAACACCCAGAAATCTATGGCTTTTTTATACACCAATAATGAACCAAAGAAAGAGAAACTAAACAATCCCATTTACCATTGCATACACACACAAAAAAAAGATAAGATACCTAGGAATAAACTTAACTAAGGAGGTAAAAGACCTGTACTCAGAAAACTATAGGACAATGAAAAAAGAGGTAGAGGAAGACATAAACAAATGGAAGAAAATACCATGTTCATAAATTAATAGAATCAATATCATTACAATGTCCATATTACCCAAAGCAATCTATAGATTCAATGCAATCCCCACTAAAATACCAACAGCATATTTCAGAGACCTAACAAACTCTCTAAAAATTCATCTGGAATAAAGAATGACTGAATAGCCACAGCAATCCTGAGAAAGAAGAACAAAGTTGGAGGGATCACAAAACCAGATAGCAAGCTTTATTACAAAGCCACAGTTCTCAAAACTGCCTGGTACTGGCACAAGAACAGGCATATAGACCAATGGAACAGACCAAGAACCCAGAAATTGACCCAAGCCATTATGCTCAATTAATATTTGAAAAAGGAGGCAAGAGAATATAATGTAGTCAGTCTCTTCAATAAATGGTGCTGGGAAAATTGGCCAGATACAACCAAAAAGTGAAACTAGATCACCAACTTATACCATACACAAAAATAAACTCAAAATGGCCAAAGGACTTAAATGTAAGATGGGAAACCATAAAAATCTTGGAAGAATCCATATTCAGCAAAATAGCAGACATATGTCGTAGCAATATCTTTACCGATACAGTTCCTAGGGCAATAGAAACTAAAGAGAAAATAAACAAATTGGACTACATTTAAGAAAAAAAAACTTCTGCACAGCATTTGAAATCATCGACAAAACAACAAGAAAACCCACTGCATGGGAGAACATATTTGCCAATGCTATCACCAATAAGGGTTTAATCTCCAACATTTACAGGGAACTCATTCAACTTAACAAAAGGAAGATAAACAATCCAATCAAAAAATGGGCAAAGGACCTACATAAATACTTTTTGAAAGAGGACATACAGAAGGCCAAGAGACGTATGAAAACATGCTCAAAGTCACTAACCATCTGAGAGATGCAAATCAAAATAACAATGAGGTAGCTGTCAGAATGGCTATCATCAACAAATCAATAAACGACAAGTGCTGACCAGGATGTGGAAAAAAAGGAACCCTCTTGCAATGCAGACTGGTGTAGCCACTGTAGAAAACAGTATGGAGTTTCCTCAAAAAAACAAAAATGGAACTCCCATTTGACCCAGTAATAACACTTTTAGTAATATGGTCCAAGAAACCAGAAACACCAATCAGAAAGGACATATGCACCTCTCTGTTCATAGCAGCACAATTTACAATACTAAGATTTGGAAGCAGCCTACGTGCCCATCAGCAGATAAGTGGATTAGAAAACTGTGGTACATCTACACAATAGAATACTATGCTGTGGTAAAAAAGAAATTTTTGCCATTTGCAACAGCATGGATAGAACTGGAGAGCATTATGCTAAGTGAATACCAGACCATTTTAGTCAGTCAGAGAAAGATAAATAGCACAAACAGATGAACAAAACAGATGAACAAAAATTGATCCAGAGACTAAGAAATTCTGGACAGTCTAACCTCAGAGAGAAGGCAGTGTTACGAGTAGAGGTAAGAGATCAACCAAAGAACTTGTGTGCATGCATATTAGCATAACCAATGGACACAGACACTGGGCAGTGGGGGCTTGTCCTGGGGGGAGGAAGGAATGGGGGTGATTGCCAATCAAGAAAAAAGAAGATATATATAATACTTTAAACAATAAAGAACAATTTAAAAATGTTTTTAAAAGTTCTCACTATAAAATAAAAAGATGGCAACTAAGTGAGGCAATGAATGTGTTAAGTACCCTTACTGTGGTAACCATTTCACAATATATGTATATTAGAGTCCTGATGCATGAAAATTCATGCACAGGTAGGCCTTCATTCCCCCAGCTGCTGGCACTGGCTTCCCTCCAGTACCCGGGAACTGGGCTGTCTCATTGGCTTCTCTCTGGCACCCAAGACCTGGGCTTCTTTCCTCCAGCCACCCACAGGCACCCAGGACCTGGGGTGCTTCCCTTTTCCAGGCTGCCCATAGGCTCCCGGGATTGGGCTGGCTTCCCTCCAGCCCTGACTTCAGCAGGAAGGACAACCAGAATAATGTCCAGAAGACGTCTGATCTAATTAGCATATTACCCTTTTATTATTATACATGTTAAGTCATCACACTGTATAACATAAACTTACACAATGTTACATATCAAATATACTAATAAAAGGGTAATATGCTAATTAGATCAGGTCAACCAGACATCTTCCAGTCATCAGGTCCTCCTTCCAGACAAAGTCACAGTGGCATGGGCCAAGGCAGAGGCAGTTAGGGGTGATCAGGCCAGCAGGGGAGCAGTTAGGGGCCATTAGGCCAGCAGGGGAGGGCAGTTAGGGGTGATCAAGCCAGCAAGTAGAGGTGGTTAGGGGTGATCAGGCTGGCAGGCAGAGGGGTTAGGGGCAATCAGGCAGATAAGGAGTTAGGAGCCAGTGGTCCCAGATTGCAAGAGGGATGTCCCAGATTTGAGAGAGTGCAGGCAGAGCTGAGGGACCACCCACTGCACAACACAAATTCTGTGCCCCTGCCTCTAGAATATCAATAAAAGCTGGGTGGGGGAGAACATTTTCCCATAAATTGAAAAACTGTTTTATCGTATCCCTCTGGTTGGTGTACCCTACCTATCCATGACTGGCCATCTTGATATATCCTAGAATTTTTCTGAATTATAATGAAAATAGAGGCCCAGTGCACAAAATTTCTGCACTAGTGGGATCCCTAGCCTGGCCAGCAATCAAGGCCTATCTGTGAGCAACTGGCAAGGCAACCAGGGGCTCCTCGCTGGCACCCACCTTGGCCAGCCTAGTGCCACCCACTTGATGGCTCCACCCCCTGCCACCTCTGGTCACCTCCCACAGAAGGAGGCAATGGGTGGGGCAATCGGTTGGGGTAGGAGTGGCACCAGCCCACTCACCAGCTGGCCCCACCTCCCCAGATCACCTCTTTGGAGCCCCCACTGCCATCTGCCTTGTCTAGCCTGGGGCTCCTGGGTTAAGCATCTGCCTGATGGTGGTCAGTGCATGTCATAGCAACCAGTTGTTCCACCAGTGGTTCTGCCATTTGGTTGATTTGCATATTAGGCCTTTATTATATAGGGTGCTTTTGTTTCTTTATGGAGAGACTTTTCTTTTTTAATTAAATCTTTATTATTCAGATTATTACATTTGTTTCTCTTTTTTCTTCTCCATAGCTCCCCTCCACCCGGCTCCCAACCCTCCCTCTACCGTTACCTCCCTCCCATTGACCTCATCCATAGGTGTATGATTTTTGTCCAGTCTCTCCCTGTACACCCCTTACCCCTTTCCTGCTGAGAATTATCAGTCCACTCCCTTTCTGTGCTCCTGATTCCATTATATTCACCAGTTTATTCTGTTGATCAAATTTTTAATTCACTTAATTTTTAGATTCACTTGTTGATAGATATGTATTTGTTGTTCATAATTCTTTATCTTTTACCTTTTTCTTCTTCCTCTTCTAAAAGAGTACCTTTTAGCATTTCATATAATACTGGTTTGGAGTTGATGAACTCCTTTAGCTTTTTCTTATCTGTGAAGCTCTTTATCTGCCCTTCAACTCTGAATGATAGCTTTGCTGGATAGAGTATTCTTGGTTGTAGGTTCTTACTATTCATCACGTTGAATATTTCTTGCCATTCCCGTCTGGCCTGCATTGTTTCTGTTGAGAAATCCGCTGACAGTCGTATGGGTGCTCCCTTGTAGGTAATGAACTGTTTTTCTCTTGCTACTTTTAATATTCTCTCTTTGTCTTTTGCTCTTGGCATTTTAATTATGATGTGTCTTGGTGTAGTCCTCTTTGGATTCCTTTTATATGGGGTTCTGTGTGCTTCCTGGACTTGTAAGTCTATTTCTTTTACCAGATGTGGGAAGTTTTTGGTCATTATTTCTTTAAGTAGGTTTTCAGTATCTTGCTCTCTCTCTTCTTCTGGCACCCCCACAATTCTGATGTTGGTACACTTGAAACTGTCCCAGAGGTTCCTTACACTATCTTCACATTTTTGGATTCTTTTTTCTTCTTGCTTTTCCAGTTGAATGTTTTCTGATTCTTTATATTTCAAATTCTTTACTTGATTCTTATCTTCCTCTAGTCTGCTGTTAGGTCTCTGTATAATATATTTTATTTCAGTCAGTGTATGTTTAATTTCTAATTGGTTCTTTTCCATCTCTAGTTGGTTCTTTTTCATCTCTAGTTGGTTCTTTTTCATCTCCAGTTGGTTCTTTTTCATCTCCTCTTGGGTCTCGCTAACTTTATCCAACTTTTCTAGGATATTCTTGAAAAACCTTATAAGCATGGTTTTGAACTCTATATCCAGTCATTTGTTTTCCTCCATTTCTTTTGTTTGTGATCTCTTCCCTTGTCTTGGCATTTTCACTATGCCAGGAGAACTTCTGTGTTGGATTCAGCCTTACGATACCAGACTTGCAAAAATGCAAAAGCCTCTCTGTTGAACTTGGGATGGGTTGAGTCTCAGGGCTTAATGGACAGCCTTGCCTTCCAGTTGGCCCCGCCCTCCATGGCCCCCTGAGTCTCACGTGACTGGGTAATCTCTGGAGCAGTTCCTGTGTGCTTGCATGCTCTCGCAGTGCCTCTAGACTGCTGCCTTTCTGGGTCCCCTGCACTCCAGGACCATATGAATCTGGGTCCTGAGGACTTCTCCTGAATTTGGGGTTTAGTGGAGTTAGAAGTGACGCAGTTGGGATGATTTGTCTCGCGACCTCTTGTGAAAGCCAGCGGCACAATCAACTGTCGGTCTTCTGTGTGCAGTGCTGTGCGTGCCACCGACTTCTGCCCTCCTGTGACTCCCCCAAATTTCCATGCACTTCTCTCTTTTCACAGTCAAAACTCCCCCCGTATGAGTTTCGGCTAGACCTAGGGTTTAGTGTCGTAGGATAAGGGGTACAATGCTGTTGGTAGTCTCCCGCCAGAGAAAGCCAGCCAGGTACTCCAGCACGCGAGCATCTCCATACCTCAGCTTTTTGCAGCTCCTCTGGGTCTCTGTGAGCCCCTCTCTTTCCTTCTACTTGTAGAATTTCCACTCAGCCAGCTTCTCTTGTTTCTGGCTGATGTCCATTCTGTCTTTTAGTTGTAGTTTTGAAATTATTGTGCAATGTAGCAGTGTAGGTGTTTACCTATGCCACCATCTTCGGTGTTTACCTTTTAAACTTTTCTTCTCTGAACTGGAGAGACTTTTCTTATTTGGATCATAATAAATTTTCCTAAGTTATTATAACCCATACTTTATATATTGATTAAAGCATCCTTCTGGACTTACTTCTTTACTTCCTGGTAATTATTCCAAAAGAGTCTTAAAATATGGTCTTTATGTGTCAAAATTTCTAAGGCCATGTCATGATTAAAACTATCTTTATCATGATCTTGCATTTTAAAGGATAGTTTAGCTGACTATAAAATTGAACAGATTTAGCAATTAGACAAATCTGGGCTTAAATCCCCATTCTGCCACTCTCTGTTAGCTTGAACAAATTGCTTAACATCTGTGAGCCTCATTTTCTTCATTTGTAATGAAAGAATGCTAATACATAATACACAGCATTATCAGGGCTATTGATGATATCTGCAAGTAAATGAAATGTTATATTAACCAGGGATTTAATAAATGGCAGTTGCTTTTTTTAAATATATTTTTATTGATTTCAGAGAGGAAGGGAGAGGGAGAGAGGGAGAGAGAGAGACATCAATGATGAGAGAGAATCATTGATTGGCTGCCTCCTGCATGCCCCCTACTGGGGATCAAGCCCACAACCCCAGTATGTGTCCTTGACTGGAATCTAACTCAGGACTCTTCGGTCTGAAGGCTGACACTCTATCCACTGAACCAAACCAGCTAGGGCAGCAGTTGCTTTTTAAAAACACTATAGTTTGAAGTCATTTTCCTTTAACACTTAGATACTATATTATTCCATTGCCTTCTGGCCTTCAGTTTTGCTATGGAGAAGTTTTGTTACAATGTGATATTTTTAATTTTGTGGATCATCTTCATATCTAGAAACTTTTAAATTTTCCCATTTTTCTCTTTGAATTTTTATGTTCTTAAATTTTACGCCAGTAGGTGTGAGATTTTTCTTATTTGCCATATTTTGTACTCCATAAACTCTCTCATATAACTATTGTTCATCTTTTAATTCTGAAAAACCCTTTGTCATTATTTCTCCATTGTTTCCTCATGTCTCCTGTCTTTCTGAGATTCCACCATAGGTATATTGGCACTTCTCATTCCCCTTATCATAACCTTTTCTTTTATATTATTCTTTCCTGTGTTTTTTTTTTCCAGTGCCCACAACTGCGAATGGGCAGCAGCACCTCCTTTATTCCTTCCATGGTACAGGGACACTCGCCTACAAGCAGACATGAGGCAGGCCCCTTCCCCCCGGCATCCACGGAAAAAGCAGCACTGCTCAGAGCCCAGGGCCACAGCCCCTCATGTGGACCAGAGGCAGGTGAGGAAGGAGGAGACTCAGGGCCACACAAGTCTGGCTGGACGAATCTACAATAACAAATGTCACATCACCTCTGCTGGCACAGAGGGTGTCATGCACAAGGCCACCTTGGTTATATGAAGAAAAGCAAGCGGACAAGTCTTTCAGGAAAGGAGCCAAGTGGTATCTGGCCTGTGGAGCCCACTGGGGAGGGAAGGAAGGTCATTCTCGGGGGCGGTTGACCATGACTTCACCCAGGGCTTCCAGCACCTCCCGCTTATAGTCCTCAAAGTCACCATCAATCTGGCTGACACTCTGCTCCTCCACCACCCACAGCTGGCAGCCAGTTTCCGTGATGAGCTGGGCGTCATGGCTGATGACAATGACAGCACCCTTGTACTCATTGATGGCCTCCCCCAGAGCATCGATGGACTCGATGTCCAAGTTGTTGGTGGGATCATCCAAGATAAGGACATCAGGCTCCCGACAGGACAGCTCTGCAAACATGACTCGGGCTTTCTGCCCACCAGTTCTTCTGGCGGCACCGGGTAGCTCCTGTTTCTTCTGTGAAATATTCTTAGACTGATCTTCCAGTTTATTGATTTATTCTTTGTCTATAACCTTCCTGCTAGTTATCTCTCACTGTAATTCTTTACTTTGTTATAACTTTTATACCTAATATTTCTACTTGGCTCTTCATTATAACTGTGCCTTCATGCTTCATGTAACCAATAACCTTTCAGTTCTTTAAGAACATGTTATATTTATTTTAAATTCTTAATCTGAGTCATTAATTCTGATTAGCCTTTGATAGTCCAGTTTAGATCCCTCATTAATGAGTTAAATAAATCTTTAATATAGTCTGACCTAATATTTGTATGAGAATTATGTTTTTAACTTTTTAAAAACTTTCATAATCTATGAAGGTTTTTCACAGTGGTAGACTCATATGGTGGTATCTAATACTAGAGGCCTGGTGCACATGAATTCGTGCACCAGTGGGATCCCTGTGCCTGGCCTGAGAAATTGGGCCAAAACCAACTCTCCAACATCCCTTGATGGGTTCCAGATTGTGAGAGGGTGCATGCCAGGCTCAGGAACCCCTCTGGTACACAATTGGGGCTGGGGGAGAACACGGGAAGTTGGCCAGCCAGGGAAGGACTGCGGGAGGGCTCCAGGGCATGTCCACCCCATCTCACTCAGTCCTGATAGGCAGGACCCCAGCAGAAAGCTAACCTACCAGTTGGGACATCTGCCCTCTGGTGGTCACTGCATGTCATAGCAAGTGATTGAGTGGCCTTGCATATCATTAGTATATTATGCTTTGATTGGTTGAATGGACAACCAGACACTTAGCATATTAGGCTTTTATTATATAGGATTGTCCAAAAAGTTCACTTATGAGCTCTTTTCTCCCAAGACAATCTCTTCTTGAGTCCTGAAGTAAATCCCAAGAACAACATAAATTTCCCTTCATTGATTCTGTTTTTTATTCTTCTTATTTTGTTTTTGCTTTTGTTTCTGGGTGTCATTCTCTCTGTATTTTGACCAGTTTATGGTTTTGGCCATGTCTATTCCACCATCCAACCCAGGGAATAAATAATGGACCAACAGGCCACTCCAACTTGGATAGTCTAGAAATTATCCTGCATATCCATATATAGAATCCATATCTATTATATGCACTAGAGGCCCAGTGCATGAAATTCATGCATGAGGTGGGGGGTATGCCTCGGCCCAGCCTGCATCCTCTCCAATCTGGGACCTGTCTCACAATCCAGGACTGCTGGCTCCCAACTGCTCATCTGCCTGTCTTCCTGATTTCCTCTAACAGTTTCTGTCTAAAAGCCTGATCACGCCCTAACCACTCCCCTGCCAGCCTGATTGATGCCTAACTGCTCCCTTGCCAGCCTATTTCCCCCTAACTGCCTTCCCCTGCAGGCCTGGGTCCTCCCAACTGCCCTTCCCTGCAGGCCCAGTCACCCCCAACTTCCCTCCTCTGCCAGCCTGGTCACCCCTAACTGCCCTCCCCAGCAAACTTGATTGCCCCCAACTGCCGTTCCTTGCAGGCCTTGTCTCTCCCAACTGCTCTCCCCTGCTGACCATCTTGTGGCAGCCATCTTGTGTCCACATGGGGGGAGGATCTTTGACAACATGGGGGCAGCCATCTTGTCTGTTGGAGTGATGTTCAATCAGCATATTACTCTTTTATTAGATAGGATAGAGGCCTGGTGCATGGGTGGGGGTGAGCTGGTTTGCCCTGAAGGGTGTCCTGGATAAGGGTGGGGTTTCCTTGGGGCATGGGGAGGCCTGGGTGAGGAGCTTGTGGTGGTTTGTAGGCCAGACACGTCCCCAGCAACCCAAGCAGAGGCCCTGGTATCTAATATTTATTTATCTTTTACAATTGAAACTTTATAGCCTAGAGCAGAGCCATGCCCCCTGCTCACTCTGTGGCAGCAGCCATTTCTGTTGGGATTTATTTATCTTCTGTAATTAAAACTTTATAGCCTTAAGCATAGGCCAAGACCCTTGGCTTCCTCCATCACCAGGGGCAATCCTAGCCTCCTCCTCTCTCCTGCTCCATGGCTGCTGCCATTTCATGGAGATTTATTTATCTTCTTTTTTTATTTTTTGATTTAATAAATCTTTATTTTTCAGATTATTACAATTGTTCCTCTTTTGCCCTCCACAGACCCCCTCCACCGATTTCCCACCCCACCCTCTGCCCTTATCTCTCCTGCCATTGCCCTCATCCATAGATGTATAATTTTTGTCCAGTCTCTTCCCTCACCTCCCTCACTCTTTTCCCCGAGAATGTCAGTCCACTACTTTTCTATGCCCCTGATTCTATTATATTTACCAGTTTATTCTGTTCATTAGATTTTTAATTCCCTTGGTTTTTAGATTCACTTGTTGATAGATATGAATTTTTTGTTCATAATTTTTATCTTTACCTTTTTCTTCTTCCTCCTCTTCTTAAAGAGTACCTTGCAGGATTTCATATAATACTGGTTTGGTGATGATGAACTCCTTTAGCTTTTTCTTATCTGTGAAGCTCTTTATCTGCCCTTCAATTTTGAATGATAGCTTTCCTGGGTAGAGTAATCTTGGTTGTAGGTTCTTGCTATTCATCACTTTGAATATGTCTTGCCACTCCCATCTGGCCTGCATTGTTTCTCTTGAGAAATCAGCTAACAATTGTATGGGTGCTCCCTTGTAGGTAATTAACTTTTTCTCTTGCTGCTTTTAATATTCTCTGTCTTTTGCTCTTGGCATTTTAATTATGTGTCTTGGTGTAGTCCTCTTTGGATTCCTTTTGTTTGGGGTTCTGTGTGCTTCCTGGACGTGTAAGTCTATTTCTTTTACCAGGTGTGGGAAGTTTTCAGTCATTATTTCTTCAAATAGGTTTTCAGTATCTTGCTCTCTCTCTCCTTCTGGCACCCCCATAGTTCTGATGTGGTACGCTTGAAGTTGTCCCAGAGGCTCCTTACACTATCTTCACATTTTGGGATTTTTTTTTCTTTTTTTGCTTTTCCAGTTGAGTGTTTTCTGCTTCTTTGTATTTTAAATCTTTGACTTGATTCTTACGTTCCTCTAGTCTACTGTTAGGTCTCTGTACAATATTTTTTATTTCAGTCAGTGTATGTTGTCCTTTTTCATATTCTCAAGGGTCTCATTAAATTTATTGACATTTCTAGGAAATTCTTGAAAATCTAATAACCGTGGTTTTAAACTCTATATTCAATCATTTGTTTTGTCCATTTCTTTCGTTTGTGATCTGTTCCTTTGTCTCTGCATTTTTACTGCTTCCCTGAGTTGGTAGAGTAGCTTTGTGTGCTAGTTTTTCTATATGGCCCATAGCTCTGCTTCCCCAGTTCCCTGAGGTGGACTCTCTTGGTGTACCCCTTTGTGGACTGAGTGTACAACCTTGTTGTAGTTAAGTCTTGATTGTTGTTGGTATCACTGGGAGGGATTGACCTCCAGGCCAATTGGCTGTGAGGATCGGCTATTTCTACACCAGGAGAACTTCCATGTTGGAGTCAGCTATATGAGACAAGACTTGCTAAATTGCAAAAGCCTCTATGCTCAGCTTCGATGGGGTGGAGTCTTATGGCTGAGCAGACAGCCTTGGCTTCCCATCAGCCCTGCCCTATGAGGCCCCTGGGTCTGTGTCCCTTGGTAATTGCTGCAGCCCTCTCTGTGTGCACTTGCATACACACCTCTAGCCCCCTGCCTTTCACGGCTCCCCTGTGTTTCTGTGCATTCTGGGGACCCATATGAATCTGGGTCCCTGTGTCTCACCTGAAACTGGGGTTCAGTGCAGTTGGAACTGGAGTTCAGCACAATCAGGAGGTTCTGTCTTCCTCCTGCTAGAGAAAGGCAGCATTACACTCCTAAGTCAGTCCTATGTTTCCAGTCCTATGTCTTTCGCAGCTCCCCTAAGTTTCCATGCATTTCTCCCTTTTTCTGACAGTCCAGACTCCCCCTTTATGAATCTTACCCGGAACTGGGGTTCAGTTCAGTCAAAACTGGGGTTCAGTGCAGTCAGGAGTTTCTGTCTCTCTCCCACTACAGGAAGCCAGCCAGGCAATCGCTGCCTGTCCTCTCTCATGCATGTGTTCATACCTCAAGTTTTTGCAGCTCATCTGAGTCTCCATGAGCCCCGCTCTTTCCTTCTAGTTGTAGAATTTCCACTCAGCCAGCTTTCCTGTAGTTCTGGATGATTTCCATTCTGTCTTTTAGCTATATTTTTAAAAATTGTTGTGTGAGGCAGCAGTTTAGGTGTTCACCTATGCCACCATCTTGGTTTCTCCTCCTGAGTCTATTTATCTTCTATAATTGAAAGTTTGTAGACTGGAGTGGAGGCCTGGTCCAGGCAGGGTGTACCAAAAGCTTGGCTTCCTCTATTGCCAGGAAACCCCAGCCTCCCTTTTGCTGTCTCCATGGCCGCAGCCATCTTGGTTGGGTTAATTTGCATACTCGCTCCTGATTGGCTTGTGAGTGTGGCTTGTGGACGTGGCTTGTGGGTATGATGGAGTGGTGGTTACTTTGCATATTACTCTTCTATTAAATAGGATTGTATCTCTATAAAAATAAATTCTTTGGCACATGTTCACTTTATATTTGTACAGTTCATATTTTTAAATTTTTGAAACATTGACAAAATAAAATCACTGGCATTCAAGTTTTGAAAGTCAAATGATCACATATGAAATTTTGGTTGTAAGCAGAGATTGACACAGAATTTTCTCCAAAGAGTTACTGTGTGTTTTTAGACTGATGTAACCTTAGACAACTTCATGTAGTAGCAGATTTCATGAGGCAAACAAAACCTGGATGTATAGGATTAAATGCTGCTTTATAAGTCATTAAAACC
Organism: Lasiurus cinereus; assembly: GCA_011751065.1. Classification (NCBI taxonomy): domain Eukaryota; kingdom Metazoa; phylum Chordata; class Mammalia; order Chiroptera; family Vespertilionidae; genus Lasiurus; species Lasiurus cinereus. The sequence continues at coordinate 23,424,513 of JAAGEH010000311.1, forward strand.
ATCCTAAAATCAATTTAAAAACGGACTAGAAGCCACTGCACTTTGCTCCAAAGAGAAATAACATGCTGAATAAGCAACACAAATGCTACTCACTCTTCTCCAAGCTACAGTAACCTGCTGGGTCAGCACCATTGCAATTTAAACTCTAGCAGACAATGGCAGTAATAGTCAAAACCAGCAAAACCTACTGAATAAAAGTCAAAATATTGGAAATTTTATTTTTCCTGTTGTAACTATTAAGGTCTAGAAAAAGCATAATAACAGTATATGGCATAAATCATATACAAAAAAAAACTGAACTATATACTAGAAAGCTATCACAAAAATAAGAGAAATGTCATAAACTCTCATATATTACTTGATATTGATCAAGAGACCTAACCTGAAATTGATTAGAGATTTTGACCTCAAAGGCCTGTAGCCCTCCTGGCAACAGAAGCAGCAGCTGTTTCCCCATAGGTGACTGCTTCTTTACACTATTCTTCCCTATCTTTTCCTGAAGTCACCAGAATTAGTTTTTCTAGGCTCTTGTAAATACACTAAGGTCTGCTGCAATTATATCCTCAGGGCCCTCAGGATGTTACAGTAGATAAACTTCTTGAAGAATTCTTTTGTTATCTCCAAATATTTAACAGGCTTAGTTGGAATATAAGACAACTGGGCGTATAAGAGGACCCCCAACTTTTCCAGTTAAAATATAGAGTTTAGGATATAGTCGCCCTATAATACAACACCCGATGTATAAGACGACCCCCAACTTTTGAGATTTTCCTGAGTTAAAAAGTCGTCTTATATGCCGGAAAATACGGGTAAGTACAATCCTTTCCTGCCCTTCCCCTGCCCTTCCCCCTGCAAAAAAACCGTTGAAACAAGTAAAATTCCAGAATATGCCAAGTCATAATGCGAGAATCATTGTTAACTGAAGATGAGATGCATATATTAAAAAAAACAATCTGATAACATGAAACAGTAAATACTCTCAAAAAATCTAATTTTTTAAACATAATGCTTACTTTTATGTGAGCATGAGATTTTTGGGAGTTTTACTTGCAATGCAATGATAGTTATGAAGTGCAAAAGAAATAGAAGAGTAACATTTTAAGTTAGATTTTTTTCCCATAAAGTTCATGGATTATAGAAGAAAAATGAAAGACCTAAAGAGAAAAATATAGTATTAATTACAGGACATAACTTTGAACAGACTTGGGGAAAAAAATGTTTTTTGTTAGTGTTGTGTTGTACTTTGTTTTAATAAATCTATTATGCTGTGAGTCTATGATGTAAGGACTATTATCATAGCCCCAACTCCTAGCACATGTAGTGCTGAAAATATAGTAGGTACCAGATAATACTTGTTAAAGACATGATAAATTTAAGTAATGCACTATTTAAAAGTTCTGTGATGATTAGCATTATTTACAAATTGGATTTCAGTTAAAGTTGGATATGAAGAAGTATTCCAGGCCAGAGCTTCTCAAACTGTAATGTTCATACAAATCACCCAGATACCTTGCAAAAATGTACATTCTGACTCAGTAGTCGATGGTGGGGCTGAAAGTTGTCTGTGGTGATTAAGACTGAATATGGAAGATGAGCTTCTCCAGGGAAGCTAGTCAATTAATCTCCTCCCCAAATGTCCCTGGCACTTTTCTAGCTGCTGCTCCAATGCTGGACCTCAAAGCAAGTGAGTTTCTGAGCAAGTGAGTTTCTGCATGGGTCCTTTAAGAGAAACGTCTGGGGCTCCAAAAGTTCTTTGTCTCATTCATAGCCCTTACTGCTTTTCACAGCCAGGTGTTATGGGGATTTCTCTTCTTAGCTATAGAACCCTGAGCAGGGAGTCCAATGTGGAGTTAAGATCTCTCACTCCTCAGGATGGACCTCCACACCTGAGATATCATCCCTCTTGTTTCTTTTTGTTTATTATTTTATTTTATTGTTGAAAGTATTACAAATAGTAGTACATAGGTCTCCTTTTTTTTCCCCCTTGGCCTTCTCCCAGCCTCCCCAAACCCCTGGCACATGCCCTCATCCCACCCACCCACCGCCAGTGCCTTATGTCCATTGGTTATGCTTATATGCATGCATACAAGTCCTTCAGTTGATCTCTTACCTTCCCCCACCCCCAACACTCCCCAGTCTTCCCACTGTAATTTGACAATCTGTTTGATGCTTCTCTGCATCTGTATCTATTTTATTCATCAGGTTATAATGTTCTTTATTATCCATAAATGAGATCATGTGCCTGACTTATTTCACTTAGCATAATGCTCTCCAGGTCCATCCATGATGCTGTAAATGATAAGAATTCCTTCTTTTTTATAGCAGCATAGTATTCCACTGTGTAGATGTGCCACAGTTTTCTAATCCACTCATCTGGTGATGGGCATTTAGGATGTTTCCAAATCTTAGCTATTGTAAATTGTGCTGCTATGAACACAGGGGTACATATATCCTTTCTGACTGGTGTTTCTGTTTTCTTGGGATATATTCCTAGAAGTGCTATTGTTTCTTAACCACCACACATGGGTGTGAAACCTGCCCAGTCTGCATCTCTACCCCTCCTAACTAATCTTGAGATGGCTTCTTCTTTACGTCTTTAGTTATAGGAATTCTGTTTAGCTTATCTCCAGGTGTTTCTCAGTGATGTTTTTTTTATTATTTAGCTGTCATTTTGATATGGTTGTGGAAGGAAGTGAGACCAGGAATAACCATAGATTAATAGCAAGTGGTAGTGCTATGTGTGAAGAATGACTTTGAGCAAAATTTATTCATGTTCCCCAGAAGAAGGAGTTGGATAGAAATATGAACAAGTTTCACTAGCTCAAGGCTAAATAAAAGCCTTAGAAAATGTCAGAGTTCTTTGGTCTATTCCTAATTTCTGGAATATGTTTTTACAAGTGGTCAGGCAACTGAACATCTGAGATCTAATTGTGTCATGTCTAACGAACTGATTCGATGTTCTCCTTTTAGAAGAGCAGATGGAGTAGTCTGAAGACTATGAGAAACCCCTGAAGAAAGATGTGACAGGCTGAGGGACAGACTGAAACTAATGTTTAAAAAATAAATGCCTTCATGAATTAGCACGGATTTTGCAACCCAGCTCAAAATACGATTCTCATCATTCTTTAAACAAAGCCAAAGTAATTTTCTGGTTTTAAAGAAGAAAAAATGCCAAGAATTTAAAAAGTTAAATAAAAAAGTACTTGGTTAGAAAGAGTTCAGCATGAATGAAACATCAAGAAAGGTGATTTTAGACAGTTTCTTTAAAATTCAGGGAAGGGCAAAAAAATATAAAATAAGCCCTTACTGTATCTACTACAAGTTTTTTAAAATGCTAATATTTTGTCATACTTGCCTCATATCAATTTTAAGAGAAATAAAACTCTACATATAAAGTTGAAGGTTCCTATAATCTTCTTCCCAGTATAATTCTCCTCCTTTTCTTCCCAGAAGCAAATATTATTATGAGTTTTGATGTGTACTATACCTACTATATATGTATGTATTATAAAAATAGATAGCATTATGTATGTAGTATATATATATAATGTATGTATGGTATTAAAATAGGGACTGGAGCCCTAGCTGGTTTGGCTCAGTGGATAGAATGTCAGCCTGCAGACAAAGGGTCCTGAGCTTGATTCTGGTCAAGGACACGTACCTCGTACTTCGGTTGCAGGCTCCTCCCCAGCCCGGGGCCTGGTCTGGGTTGCATGCAAGGAGGCAAAAGAATATAAAGGGATTTCAAAGGTGGTGATGCAATCAAAAATGCTACCAAGAAGCTCAATTTTATAAATTTCAAATTAGAAACGAAAGAAATCCAAAGAGATTTTAAAGGTGAGCCCCGGTACTATAAAAGATCATGGTGGTGCACTGAGCTCTCTTCCACACATGCTAAACTGCTCTCTGAGAGTAACTTAGATGGCTTCAGAAGTTACATTAACCCCTCAGACCTCCAGGGAACTGTCTAGTAAATTCTTATCTGATGTACTAACTTTTCTTAGCACCTAAATTATTCTCCAATGTCAGCTATTCCCTAACATTAAGTTATAGCCTCCATAAACCATATAGTTTTCTGATTATATATGAGTTCCTATGACTCCCAAAAGTACTCAACTTGTTCACAGAGGTCATGTAAGCCACATAGAAAATCCAACTAAACAAATGAAATTCACTCTGATGCCACTGTGTCCACATACTTAACAACAACAGAGTGGAAAAGGTCAATCTGATATATGCCAACCTATTACCGATAAAATCTACTGACTATACAGTCAATCTAAATGGCCCTTATGATTGGCAAGCAAAGCCAATTAAATAAAGAATGCTTCACTTATTGGTTTTATGTAGTCAGAGATTTTGTAACTTATAAATGCTCCATAAGTCTGGCTCTTCATCAGACCTCTTGGGATCATTAGCAGTCCCTTGGTAATTTTATCAAAAAGGAATATCGATCCCAGTATTTCAGCCAAACTCTAATTTACAGAATTATAGTCTACTCTCCCCAAATTTCCTCAGATTAAGTGATATGTTCTGAGAGAACAACCACCCCTATCTTCTAATGTGCTTCTCCCAACCCCAAGCCTTTCTCTAGATGCCAAAATACATTCTCTTTGGCTCAACTCAATAACACAGAAACTTTGATGGGGTCACAGAAGCCTCTTCTTCTACCATAGACTTAACAAAAATATTTAATCCTTGTTTAGCAAGGGATGTGTTTTCAGTCATTCCATTGGCAGGATCAGCTGAATAGGATGTGGGCAGATATTTTTTTTACAGCTATCTAATTTCTCTACAGACCATTCCAGGAGAGACAGAGAAAATAACATTTAAGGAGCAAAGTTGTGAGGATCCTGCTGGACGAAGAGGAAAAAAAATAATTATTTTTGCTATTCCACTTGGAAATAAATATGAGCCTTCCTGGTTCAGAAATGAAAGTTGAACACCAAACAATTTTAATATTTTAGCCAATTCAGAAATACATTTACTTTTTCCCTCAGAAGAACAAGAAGAGATAATCTTTAAAGGGACAAAAGCTAAATAAAGTGTCCTTGAGAGTGAGGCAAATGAGTGTGGTGATCTACCAGTCTTTAGTATAACTTGGGATGGGAAACCACAGATGAGATGATTTTTTAAAATCATGATCAGCCTTACAATTTTGTCAATAGGGAGCTAAATTATAGAGTATTTATTTGTTTAATTTTATTTGAAAAACTAGTCAATTCAGTGAGAAAAAAAATGAATTCCTGTATTTTGGCATCACTTAAGTTTTAATTGTAGGCAGAAATGGGTGGAAAGTTTTAGTTTTCATGTGCTTGTTTTTGTATCATGTGTAGACAGCTCAAGACACCTATAAACTCTAGGGAGAGATTTCTTTGGTAATAGGCTAAAGGCATAGTTACAATGGGAAATAATTAAAATGACCATAGCTCAGAAAGCATTCATGCCATTTAAACTGCAGAAGAGTTGGCTGTGAAACAGAAATACATTTAGTTAAAGCATAAGTGTATATTGAGGTTGTAAAAAAATCATCTTTTCTCTTTTTAAGCAGTAGTGAGACTCATTAGCACCTTTGAATAGAATTTCATGCAAGTTAATGTTTTTATTTATAAAGCTGTTTCCAGGTGTGATTATTATTCATCCATTACAAGATATATTTTTAAAAATAAAAACTAACAGCATTAATTTTCAAAATTTATGTGTGCTGGTAGAATACTCTAATTATACAACAAAATAATTTTATTAGTGTAATTTTTGGCATTAAGTTATACACTCCCTAAAGATGTTTTCAAAATTTAAAAAATGTTTAACTCCAAAGTCTCAGTATTTTCCATTAACACTATTCACTATCTCCTTGTGGATTATAACTATGTAATCCAAGATGATGTCTGGTAATTTTTTCTCAATTTGGGACTGGGAGAAAAAGCATCTTTGATATAATTGTGGGCTTATTATTGCCAAAGCAAACTATGACAGCAGAATGTGAAAGCATTACTTTAGAAGAAAGGTCTTAAAAGTGAGAAAATTCAGGAAAACTTCACACAGACTTCATCTATCTGTGATATTTAGCAACAAAAGTCTAATAAATTACCCCAGTACTAGAGAACTCCAGAAATGTATTCCACTTTAGATTATTTAGGCATTTCACTTCAGAGATAAAGTTGCAATTATTCATTCAATTTTCAGAATTTATGTGTGTTAGAATACTCTAATTATATAGCAAATTATACAACTCTAATTATTGAGCACCTACTAGATGACAGGTAATGTACTAGGTGGTGAGGATCCATGAATGAAAAGGATGGGTCTCTACTCCAAGCTAGTGGGGGAGACAGACACAAGACAGTTGTCTGTGGTGATAAATTTTGAGTGTGAGAAGAATCCCTAGGCAACAAAATAGCAGACATATGTCATAGCAATATCTTTACCGATACACCTCCTAGGACAACGGAAACTAAGGAGAAAATAAACAAAATAAAAAGCTTCTGCACAGCAAAAGAAACCATCAACAAAACAACAAGAAAGCCTACTGCATGGGAGAAATATTTGCCAGTGTTATCTCTGATAGGGGTTTAATATCCAAAATTTATAGAGAACTCATAAAGCTTAACAAAAGGAAGATAAACAATCCAAACAACAAATGGGCAAAGGGCCCTGACGGGTTTGGCTCAGAGTGTCAGCCTGCAGATTCAAGGGTCCCAGGTTCGATTCTAGTCAAGGGCATGTACCTTGGTTACAGGCACATACCCAGTGGGGAGTGTGCAGGGGGCAGCTGATTGATGTTTCTCTCTCATCGATGTTTCTAACTCTCTATCCCTCTCCCTTCCTCTCTGTAAAAAAAATCAATAAAATATATTTTTAAAATTAAAAAAAAATGGGCAAAGGACCTAAGTAGACACTTTTTGAAAGAGGACATACAGAAGGCAGAGAGATATATGAAAACATGCTCAAATTCACTAATTATTCAAGAGATGCAAATCAAAACGACAATAAGGAACCATCTCACACCTTTCAGAATACCTATCATCAACAAATCAACAAATGACAAATGCTGGCAAGGATGTGGGAAAAAAGGAACCTTCTTCACTGCTGGTGGGAATGCAGACTAGTCCAGCCACTGTGGAGAACAATATGGTGTTTCCTCAAAAAATTAAAAATGGAACTCCCATTTGACCCAGTAATACCACTTCTAGGAATATATCCCAAAAAAAATCAGAAACACCATTCAGAAAGGATATATGCACCCCTCTGTTCATAGCAGCACAATTTACAATAGCTAAGATTTGGAAACAGCCTAAATGCCCATCCACAGATGAGTGAATTAGAAAACTGTGATACACCTACACAATGGAATACTACACTGCTATAGAAAAAAGAAGAAATTCTTACCATTTGCAAGAGCATGGATGGACCTGGAGAGCATTATGCTAAGCAAAATATGCCAGTCAGAGAAAGATAAATATCACATGATCTACACATTTATGGAATATAATGAACAACATAAACTGATGAATAAAAATAGAACCAGATAAGTAGAAGCATCAAACAGGCTGTCCAACCTATGAAGAAAGGCGGGGGGTAAGGGAGGAAGAAATCAACCAAAAGACTTATATGCATAAATATGAGCATAACCAATGGTCACTGACAGTTAGGGGGGTGATGGCATGGGCTGGGGAGTGGAAGTGGCTGAGGAGAGGTCAATGGGGGAAAAAAGAGACTCATGTACTACTTTAAAAAATAAAGAATTTAAATTTTAAAAAAGAAAAAAGATTGACTATAGAAGATGAGCTTCTCGTGGGAATGAGGGTTTTTCGGAAGCAGCATCGATCTAGCCTGCTTGCAGGAAGACAGTCATGTCAGAGAACAACAAAGAGCAAAAGGTGCTGGCCTCAGGGTTCCACCTGCCCAGGCATCAGAATCTGTCAGCAGAGCCCCTGTGGTCTCCAGTGTAGAAGGTCCCCCTTGCATTATGAGTGCCCACAGACAACGTGTCCTATAGGACACTCCCAACAGTGGGACATAGTGGGACGTTCTGCCCACTGCATTGCTTATTTTTCTTTTCTTATAATTAAACCTTCTCCTAATCCTACAAGGTAATAATATTTGCAAATGGAGAACACCTGGCCTTCCAACATGATGAATTTTCCAGGCTTCTGGGGAAATAGTTGTTCAAGCCAAAAGAAATCTAACACACCTCCAGAAAGTAACCTGAGCCTTTTCTAGTATGAATACACAAGAGTTAAATGAATATTAAGCACAGAGAAATCATGAATATTTTGCCTCTGTGTGTGTGCACGTGTGTGTGTGTATGTGTGTGTATAACCATAGAATTCTAAGTTTGTAGGGTGTGCTTTATATCTATATAATATGTTATCCAGATACCAGTTGTATATTATAAGCTGCATATGCAATACCATATGGACACCATAAAATATCACATGTGTGTTCAGGATAATTTTACATTGAGTGCATGATTAAAATGTCTTATATTAAATACCTATCTTTTCTGTGTGACCATAGATTTGTCTAACAAATTGCTTTCATTATCAACTTCAGGTATAAGTCAGAGTTAAAGCCTTTTTTCTTAAATTTAATAAAAAGCAGCATGGAAACGTGAGTACAGTTTGTTTTCCTTCACTAGATCTTTCTGCCACGCAGCATTTAACACCGCGCAGCTGTCAATACCCATTCATCTGCTATCGGGCAGCTTTCTCCTTTCACTCACTGTGACATTTTTAAAGTGGCGAAAAAAAAAGCTTAAAACAGCATATTTGTCACTTTTTTCTTTCTAGTGACCTTTTAAGCAGTAGGGAAAATTACCCTATAAGAACTAAACCCTTTAATCACGACACATACATTTCACAATAGTGCTTATATAGGGGTATCATGTAATTAAATTTAAGAAATTTACAATGTACGTGCTGCTGTTCACTTAATTATTCAAAAATTTAAACATGAGGGAAAACCTCATAGCTCTTAGCTATGGCAACCATACAATTTATATTTATAGTTTATATTAAGAATCCTTTTTAAGTAGAATTTCAGAAAGAACTGGTACACACCCTCAGTTTCCAGCTTTTAAGTTCCAACAAATAGCTACCTGAAATGCTTTTCTTCAGTAAATAAAAAAGACATGTAGATGGAAAGGCATCACAAGGAAAGTTTTGAGAAGGAAGATTGAGTCTCAACCCTATTAGGGCCAGCTGTGCGACTTTGAGGGCATCATTATGTATCTCTGATTTGCACCTTGTATCTCATCGAGTAAAAACAGGATACAGATAGCCACCTCTCCCCATTGCAGTTGATTGTGAGGACCAAGTTGGCAAGTACTTGTGATTACACCCTGAAGTCTATAAAAATGAAGAGTAATATGACTTTTAGTTCAAAAACAAATACTCTCTGTTCTCTAGAAGTGATGGAGAAATTTAAAGTTCTTATAACACCCCAGAAAGAAATTGGATTTTTAAAACAAGCTAAAATGTTAGTAATACATTTTTTAAAGGTTGGTGTCTCTTCCAAAACAATAGAAATAGAAATACCACTGCACCTGCTATAAAAGGGCATTAAAATTATTTTTTACAAAATAATTCTGGATTATCCATTTAGCCTCACTTCCATTCTTACCACTTTCACTGTAACTGACATGCTGTACCTGGAGACAGCCAGGTCTTTTTCCTCCTCCCCTTTCTACTATGAGCTTCCAGTAACGAAAGGCGGATGGACTTCACACCCTAGGACAGAATATCTACTCCACACTTTATGAATTAGTCACCAAAAGGAACAGCCTCTCAAAGTATCAGCTTCCTTATCTCTATAAAAAATAAATAAATAAATAAAAATAAGCCGAAACCGGTTTGGCTCAGTGGATAGAGCGTCGGCCTGCGGGACTGAAAGGTCCCAGGTTCGATTCCGGTCAAGGGCATGGATCTCGGTTGCAGGCACATCCCCCGTAGGGGCGTGCAGGAGGCAGCTGATCGATGTCTCTCTCTCATCGATGTTTCTAACTCTGTATCCCTCTCCTTTCCTCTCTGTAAAAAATCAATAAAATATATTTTTTTTAAAAAAGATCATAATGCCCATCACATAAGTAAGGTTCTTATCTTAGGTGAGTCCTAACTTGTGTTACAGTCCGCGCCTGGCCCACAAGCTCTTGATAAATAGTACTCATCATTGTCCTGGCAATAAACCTCTTACCGCAACTTGGCTGTAACCACCGTGGGATGGACTTACTGATCCTGCAGCTCCACGAGCATCCAGCCAGGCGTGGAGAAGCAGGGCCCCCCATCCTTCAGATAGTCCCCTTGGAGCACTCCTCACTCGGCTCTGGCATCCCGTGGCGACAAGGGCTAGGGAGGACGCCCTCCCCGCAAGTCTAAGGGTCATTGCTGGTTTGCAATCTCCGGAGTCTGGTTTGTAACTGGGTGAAACTGGAAACCGGCCTCCTTCCTCGGAGGGCAAGGCAGCAGCCAAAGAAAGGGACAGACCACTCCAGATGGACAGGCACCAGGTTGGCAGAGCAAGGGGACCTGCCTAGAGAGCTTGATTTGGGGCAGCTGCCCGCGGGAATCTTCAGTTTATACGGAAGCCTTAACTGGGTTCCATCCCCTATATTCGGGGCCAGAAGGTCCCCCCACAGCACCTTACGCTCTCAGGACTGTCCCTGAAATACAGCAAGTAAATGCCACATAACGACATTTCAGTAAACAGCAGCCTGCATTCACCCCGGTGGTCCCCGAAGTCTGCAACGGAGCTGGAAAATTCCAATCACCTGGTGACGTCTAGCGATCGTGATGTGACGCCATGACGTCACGACAGCATGACGTCTAGCCGTCGTGACCTCTAGCTGTACTGATGTCCAGCTGCGGTGAAGTCCTAAGGAAACGTTTCACTCACGTGTTTGTGGTGCTGCTGATGTAAACAAACCTGCTGTGCTTCCAGTGGTAGGAACGTTTGCTGTAAGACAGTGCGCCGGCCCTGGCCAGTGTGGCTCAGCTGTTGGAGCCTCGCCCCATACACGGAAAGGTCACAGGACCGATTCCCAGTCAGGGCAGTAAGCCAGGTTGCAGTTCCATCCCAGTTGGGGCATGGGCGATAAGTAACTGGATAAATGTTTCTCTGTTTCCCTTGCTTTCTCTAAAAATCCATAAACATATTCTTAGGAGAGGATTTCTTTTTTAAAAAGGACAATATGCCATGTTATGCTGGCAGCAGCTGCGTTCATCCTGTGTTTACTGCATCTCTTGATTAAATCATTTTCTCTTGTTCTTGACTTAATCTCATGGTGTGTGTGTGTGTGTGTGTGTGTGTGTGTGTGTGCAGTAACATGCTATACAGGCTTGTGGCCTAGGAGCAATAGGCTATACCATATAGCCCAGGTGTGTAGTACACCACATACCATCTAGGTTTGTGAAAGTGCACTCTGTGATGTTCACACAATGATGAAATCACCAGGGATGCGTTTCTTAGAACATACCCACATCCTTAAGTGGCACATGACTGTAGCTCCTGGTGTGGGACCGGTAAGCAGAATGTACATTCCAAGAAGATGGGTGGGGATGAGGAACCCCACATCTAGGTTGCAAGTCATCCAGCAGTCACATCCTCTCCATGGTACCCTCCAACAATCATGATGTCCTTCTCCCTTCCCCACCAGTGTGCTCATATATAAAGGGATTTGCTTGGTGATCATGCTAATGTTATTTGTGGACACCTCAATGCTTTTCTCAAAAGGACCTATTCAAGTGTCCCATAAATGTGCAGCCTCTGTGTCTGGCACTGATATAGAGAGCTAAAATGCCTCACCCACAGTAGGCACCCCAAAGAAATCCTAGCACTTCTGAACTACCTGAAGGATGGTAGAACTACCTTCTATGTCAAGGGGTGCATTCCAGTCCTCCCATAATGCTTTCACAGCATTCTTCACTCATCTACCGCTCCTGCAAGGCCAAGCTGAACAAGGAGCCACAACAACTCCCAAAGCACTTAAAGCTGACAAACCCCTGAACTTCCATTTCTGGGCCAAAGGGAGTTAAGAGTTTTGTCGGCTACAGAGCCAGAGGCTTCAGAAGTCAGTCAGATCTGCTAGCTCAATGCATTTTGCTTTAAAAAGAAAAGATGCCAACTATTTGCCAGTGTTATATTTGATAAGGGCCTAATCTCTAAAAATTGAAGGGAACTCATACATCTTAATAAAAGGAAGATAATCCAATAAAAAAAATGGGCAAAGGAGCTAAGTAGATACTTTTCAAAAGAGGACATACAAAAGGCCAAGAGACACATGAAAACATGCTCAAAGTCACTAATTATCTGAGAGATGCAAATCAAAACAACAATGAGGTACCATCTCACACCTGTCAGAATGGCTATCATCAACAAATCAAATGACAAATGCTATTGAGAATGCGGAGAAAAAGGAACCCTCCTGCACTGCTGGTGGGAATGCAGATTGGTGCAGCCACTGTGAAGAACAGTATGGTATTTCCTCAAAAAATTAAAAATGGAACTCCCATTTGACCCAGTAATCCCATTTCTAAGAATATATCCCAAAAAATCAGAAATACCAATCAGAAAGGATATATGAACCCCTATATTCATAGCAGCACAATTCACCATAGCTAAAATGTGGAAACAGCCTAAGTGCCCATCAGCAGATGAGTGGATTAGAAAACTGGTACATCTACACAATGGAATACTATGCTGCTGCAAAAAAAAAGAAAGAACTCTTACCATTTGCAAGAGCATGGATGGACCTGGAGAGCATTATGCTAAGCAAAAAAAGTCAGTCAGAAAAAGACAAATATCTCATGATCTTACTCATATAATGAACAACATAAACTGGTGAACAAAAATAGATCCAGAGACAGAGAAGCATCAAACAAACTGTCAGACTTCCAGAGGCAAGGCAGCGGGTAATGAGGTTAGGGATAAGAGATTAACTAAAGGACTTGTATGCATGCATATAAGCATAACCAATGGACATAGACACTAGAGGGGTGAGGACATGTGCTGGGGGTTGGGGATGGCTGGGGAGAGGTCAATGGGGGCGGGGAAAGGAGACATATGTAATACTATATGTAATACTTTAAACAATAAAGAATTAAAAAAAAAAAAGATACCAATTGAATTGAACAGCAAGAGATTCCCAGGAAGTGGTCAAACTCCGGAGAAAACAAGAGAAGGGAATACATAGTAACTAGAGGCCTTTTCACAATCCAGGACTTCTCAGGGGATGTCAGACTTCCAGTTTCAGTAGATTCCCCACAGGCCAGGCTGAGGGACCCTGCCGGTGCATGAATCTAGTATGCATATAAGATCTTTGGTTAATCTCTTCCAACCTTCTCCCCTCCCTCCTTCCCTCTGAGATTCATCAGTCTGTTCCATGTTTCCATGCCTGTGTTGAGCATCTGTCCCCTGGTGGTCAGTGCATGTCATAGCTACCAGGCAAAAGGTCGTTTAGGCTTTTATATAGAGAAACTAGAGGCCCAGTGCATGAAATTCGCGCATGGGGGTGGGAAGTCCCTCAGCCCAGCCTGCACCCTCTCCAATCCGGGACCCCTTGGTGGATGTCCAACTGCCCGTTTAGGCCTGATCTGGCAGTTGGACATCCTTCTCACAATCCAGGACCACTGGCTCTTAACCGCTCACCTGCTTGCTGGCCTGATCTTCCTCACTGCTCTCCCCTGCTGACCTCATCCCTCTAATTGCTCTCCCCTGCTGGCCTGATCACCCCTAACTGCCTCTGCCTTGGCCCTGACACCATGGCTTTGTCCGGAAGGACATCTGGAAGGTCATCTAGAAGATGTCCATGCTAATTAGCATATTACCCTTTTATTAGTATAGATAGTAATGATTCCTATTTGAAACTATCTGACAGCACTAACTAGCTATTCTGTCTTTTCTCACTATATCCACTGAGTTAAGTATTATTTTATCCATTTTACAAGTGGCAAAATTAGAATGGCCACATAAACAAGCTAGTTCTGGGATATTTGGAGAAAACAGAAATTAATCCTGGTCTCCTGATATCTTCCTCTCAATCATTCGGACTCTAGGCACATGCTGTCCATTTGGTAACATGAAGATAACATAAGCTTTTATGCACATGAACCTCTTTTAAAGTAGTTGAAAATAGCCAAACATCTACTTAATTTAGTTGAATTCTAGCATGTATTTTTTTAAATCCATATAAATTACAAATATCTCCATATCTTTGCTCCTTAAATATTTTCTCTCCTTTTTTCCTTCTTAAAACTGTTTTATTGAGAGGTAATAAGCATACAATAAAGACAGAATGTGTATGATGTGATATTTTGATATATGTATAAACCCATGAAGCCATTACCACATTCAAGATAGTTAATAGTCCATCACTCCCAGAACTTCGGCATGCCTTTTGTAATCTCTGTCATCTATCCACCCAACTATCCTCACCTCCAGGCAATACCGATCTACTATGTCCATACAGGTAAGTTTTCATTTTCAGTTTTATAAAAATGGACTCATACCATATATACTCTATGTCTAACCTCTTCCACTTAACATAGTAATTTTGAGATATATCTATGCTGTTGTATATGTCAATATTTTTACATTTTATTACTGAGTAGCTTTCCATATGCCACAATTTATTCATTCACCTATTGAAGAATAGTTGGCTCTTTTCCAGTTTGGAGCTATTACAAATAAAACTGCTATAATCATTCATGTAAAAGTATTTTACTAGACATTATTTCTTTTCTCTTAGGCTAATACCTTAGAATAGAATGGCTGGATAATATGTAAGTACATGCGTAGCTTTGTAAAAAAAAAAAAAAAAAACCTGCCAAACTTTTCCAAAGTAGCTGTATCATTGTATATTCCCAACAACATAATTTGAGAATTTCAGTTTCTCTATATCCTGGTCAATATTTGGTTAATCTTTTTAATTTTAGAGATTCTGATAGATATGTAGTGGTATCTCATTATGGTTTTAATTTGCATTTCCCTAATGAATAATGATATTAAGCATCTGTTTGTGTGTTTATTTGCCATTCATATAGTTTCTTTGTGACATTTGTTTTAAATCTGTTACCCATTTTTAATTGGGTTATTTTCATATTATTGAGTTTTGAGAGTTCTTTGCATATTGAGGATAGCAGATATATGCTCTGCAAATATTTTCTCCCAGTCTGTGGCTTATCATTTCATATTTTTGACAGTATTCATTGAAGAAGAAACATTTTAAATTTTGATGAGGTCTAATTTACCAATTTTTATTTTATAGATCATACTTTGGGTATCATATCTAAAAAATCTTTGTCTAACCTAAGGTCACAACAAATTTTATTTATTGTTTCTTCTAGACATTTTATAGTTTAAGTTTTCACATTTACATCTGAGATCTATTTTTGAGATTTTGAGTTAATTTTTGCATAGGGTGGTAGGTTTAAAGTTTGTTTTATTTTACAGATAGATAACCATTTATTCCAACACCATTTGTTGAAAAGACTATTCTTCTCTACTAGATTGTCTCTGCACCTTAATCAAAATTAAGTTGTCCATATATGCCACATATATGTATTTCTATATTATTTTATTAATCTATTTGTCTATTCTTATACAATGACTATAGCTTATTGATTATTATATATTGATAAGTCTTAAAATCAGGTGATATTCTAATTTTGTTCTTAATTTTTAAAATAAATTTGGCTATTCTAGGTCCTTAGGGTTTTCATGCAAATTTTAGAATCAGCTTATCAATATCTCACACACACACAACACACATATCCTCACATCTGTGAGGACTCTTTTCTGAAACTATTAGAGATGTCTCCCATTTTCCTCCCCTTGGCCCACTTCCATTGAGCCCCCGGCCACTCCTGGTCTTCACCACACTGTGTCGGTGTCCATGGGTTATACATATATGTTCTTTGGCTAATTTCTTCACTTTCTTTCATCCAGTCCCCCACCACCACCTCTCTTCTGACAGCTGTCAATCTGTTCCACACATCCATGCTTCTGGTTCTATTTGTTTGTCAGTTTATTTTGTTCATTAGAGACCACATATAAATGAGATCCTGTGATATTTATCTTCTCTGACCAGCTTATTTTGCCAGGATTTAAATCACATTTGTATTGAGTCTATAAATCAAATTGGAGAGAACTGATCATTATATTTCTATATACATGCAACACTCAAATTAAAAATAATGCCACTTACAATAGCATTAAAACAAGAAATAATTCAAAATAAGCTTGATAACAGATGTGAAAGACCTGTTCACTGAAAACTATATTACATTGCTTGGAGAATAACTGGGGCAATCTATCTTGTTCATAAGTCAGAAGACTCAATTTTGGAATGGTTTCCTCTTCCTTTTAATAATATAAGCCAAGTTAGACCCTGCAGTTTTTCCAGGGGGCTGCCAATTTGGGCAGTCTTAGACAGCAAAACCCCGCGGCCATTGCAAACACTCTGGGGAGGACAACGGTGCACAGAGACCACGCCATCTTGAAGAACAGAACTGCTTGAGACTAGGATCCTACCCGTGCCACCACCAAGTTTGGTCTTGGAAGCAAACCAGGATTCTACAGCTGCTCTGGTAGACCTGTCACCACAGCTGCAGACTCAGGGACACCAGGACTCCAGACACCCAGCCGCAGATTTCTGTGAGTCACAAAGTCAATCCCCTCCCCCACCACCTGTGCGGCAGCAACATAGAAACTACCAGACCCCAACCACACAATAAGGCTTTCTGCACACACAAAGCAGTGGCGACTCTGCCTGACTTTGAGCTTTGGTGTCAGACACAGGAAATTTGTTTCCCGCAAATAGTCTCTGTGCCCAAACAGGGAGACTGAGTGAAATTCCAGCCTAATCGCTCATCTTTAGGGAGCTGGTCTTCTGTGACCAGATCCCACGCCCATGCAGGGCAGGGACACAGGGCTGAACTTGAGCCCAGTCTTGCAAACTCGGGGAATTTGTTTCCTGCAATTCGCCTCCATGCCCAGGCAGGAAGGCAATCCTGAATGTGAGCATAGCTGCACGACCTAGGGGAGATTGTTTTCTGCAACCAGATCCCATGTCCATGCAGGGAGACAGTGCTGAATTTAAGCCTGGTGGTGCAAACCTGGGGAATTTGTTTTCCATGACCAGACCCTGCACCTTAGCAGAGAATCTGTGGTGAATCTGAACCTGGATGTGCAGTCTAGGGGAATTTGTTCCCCACAACCAGACCCTATACCCACAGGAAGGCAGTGCTAAATTTGAGCCTAGGTATATGGTCACAGGGAATTTGTTTTCCACAGTGCACACCCGTGTGACCAGACCCCACACCCACACTAAGTGGCAGTGCCACCTGACTTTGATTCAGGGCAAGTGCACACAGAAGGCTATTTACTGAAGGGCAGAAGTGGACGTCCTATCAACATGTCCTGTGTCTGAGCAACCCAGTCTCCCGGTCAGATCAGGGACCCTGAATCTCTACACAAGAGGAGATGACCACCAGTAACTAGACTCTGTTCCTCATTACATGCACCTTCGATCCCTGATTCTCAGTACATTCACACTAAGAGCCAGTGACTCCAAATCTTGGCGTATATGCACACAAGGACCTGATTCTCAGTGTAAGGAAGCATCAAAAAACAGAGACTCTGATACTCAATTCTTGGCATGGAAACAGGGAGCCTTTGATTCCTGAAACACAATAGGGGACTTTGATTTTTGACACACGCCAGTGGGTTCTCTATTTTAACATGGCACAGGCAGCTTCCCTGATTCTATGTGCACACATGAGGCCACACTAAGTGCCAGTGACTCTGATCCACGGTGAGCATGGTTCCCAACAACCCACAGCAACAACACGTCTCAGTATCAAAACTCTTCAGTGACATTTGGGAGGTGCAAAACTCCCACTGCACAAAGTCCAGGCCCCTCAACTCGACATCTGAACCTTCTGGTGATTGTCAGAATGGGGAGACAATAAAGCAATCCCCAGAGGAAAAAAAAGGAGGAATGGCCAAGTAAAGAAATAAGCGAAAAGGAAGCATGCAACATAACAGGAAAAGAATTCAGAGCAATGGTCATACAGTTCATACAATGGATTGACAAGAAAATCAATACCCTATGCAAACATCAGAAAGAAATGAAAAATGATATAGCTACAATCAAAAACACCATGGAGCCAAAACGAGTTTGGTTCAGTGGATAAAGCATCAGCCTGCGGACTGAAAGGTCCTGGGTTCAATTCCAGTCAAGGGCATGTATCTTGGTTGTGGGCACATCCCCAGTAGGGGGCGTACAGGAGGTGGTTGATCGATGTCTCTCTCTCTCTCGTTGATGTTTCTAACTCTAGCTCTCTCTCTTCCTCTCTGTAAAAAATCAATAAAATATATTTTAAAAAATGGAAGTCTTCAACAGGAGACTAAAAGAAGCAGAAGACTGAATCAGCGAGTTAGAAGATCAGGTACAGAAACAAGCCCAATCTGAACAGCAACTAGAGAAAAAAATTAAAAAGCAGAAGGAGAGCCTAAGGGAGCTTTAAGACAATGCAAAACAAAATAACATACATATAATAGAGCTGTCAGAAGGACAAAAAGAGCAGCAAGGATTAGAAATTTTATGTGAAGAAATAATGACAGAAAACTTCCCTGATATGGGGAAGAAAGAAGTTACTCAAGTAAAAAAAGTCCCAAGCAAGATGAATCCCAAAAGACCCACACCAAGATACTCCATAATTACAATGGAAAATGTTATCAACAAAGGGAGAATCTTAAAAGCTTCAAAAGAGAGACAGAGAGTTACCTACAAAGGATCTCCCATTAGATTATCAAATGATTTCTCAACAGAAACACATAAAGCTAGAAGGGAAAGGAAGGAGATATACAATGTGATGCAAAGTAAGGGACTCAATCCAAGAATACTCTATCCAGAAAGACTACCGATCAAAATTGGAGGGGAAATCAGGAGCTTCACAGACAAATAAAGACTAAGGGAGTTTATCACTATCAAACCAGCAATGCAAGAAATGCTAAATGGAATGCTGTAAAAAAAAAAGAGAGAGAGAGAGAGAGAGAGGAAGAAGAAAAAGAAAAAGGAACAAAAAGGTAAGAAGGAACACAGCCTCAAGAAATAAAAAAGGGAGGAATCCAAGATGGCGGCATAGGTAAACACCTACACTGCTGCCTCGCACAACAATTTCAAAACTACAACTAAAAGACAGAACAGACATCATCCAGAACCACAGGAAAGCTGGCAGAGTGGAGGTTCTACAACTAGAGGGAAAGAGAGGGGCTCACGGAGACCCAGAGGAGCTGCAAAAAGCTGAGGTACAGAGACACGCATGTGGAGAGAGCGGGTGCTGGAGTACCTGGCTGGCTTTCTCTGGTGGGAGGGAAACGGAGAGTCTCAAAGGCATTGAACCCCTTATCCTACAACACTAAACCCCAGATCCACCCGAAACTCATACGGGGGGAGTTTGAACTGTGAAAAGGGAGAAGTGCACGGAAAATTAGGGGAGTCGCAAAAGATCAAAGGCCTGGTGGCGCACATGGCACTGCGCGCAGGACAGACTGCTGATTGTGCCGCTGGCTTTCACAACTGGGCGGGAGACAGACCCTACCAATGGTGCCACTTCTAACTTCACTAAACCCCTGTTTTGGACAAAACCCTGGAGACCTAGACTCGTATGGTCCTGGTGTGCAGGAAAGCCGGAAAGGCAGCAGTTAGAGGCACTGCGGGCTCGCGCACAAGGACCGCTCCAGCCATTACCCAGTCACGTGAGACTCAGAGGCCGTGGAGGGCGGGGCCGACTGGAAGGCAAGGCGGTCCCTTAAGCCCTGAGACTGCACCCCTCCCAAGCTCAACAGAGGCTTCTGCGGCTCTGCACGTCTGGTATCATAAAGCTGAATTCAACACAGAAGTTTCCCCGGCATAGTGAAAATGCTGAGACAAGGGAAGGGATTACAAACAAAAGAAATGGAGGGAAAAAAACGACTGGATATAGAGTTCAAAACCACGCTGATAAGGTTTTTCAAGAATATGCTAGAAAAGTTGGATAAATTTAGTGAGACCCAAGAGGAGATGAAAAAGGACCAACCAGAGATGCAAAAGATTCAACTAGAGATGGAAAAAGCCCAACTAGAAATTAAACAAAAACTGACTGAATAAAAACTATTATACAGAGTCCTAACAGCAGACTAGAGGAAGGCAAGGATCAAGTCAAAAATTTGAAATATAAAGAAGCAGAAAACATTCAACTGGAAAAGCAAGAGAAAAGAATCCAAAAATGTGAAGATAATGTAAGGAGCCTCTGGGACAGCTTCAAGCGTACCAACATCAGAATTGTGGGGGTGCCAGAAGAAGAGAGAGAGCAAGATACTGAAAGCCTATTTCAAGAAATAATGACTGGAGAATCCAAGATGGCGGCATAGGTAAACACCTATAATGCTGCCTCGCACAACAATTTCAAAACTACAACTAAAAGACAGAACGGACATCATCCAGAACCACACGAAAGCTGGCTGAGTGGAAGTTCTACAACTAGAGGGAAAGAGAGGGACTCGCAGAGACCCAGAGGAGCTGCAAAAAGCTGAGGTACGGAGACGCGCGCTGAGAGAGCGGGTGCCGGAGAACCTGGCTGGCTTTCTCTGGCTGGAGGGAAACGGAGACTCCCAACGGCATTGAACCCCTTATCTTACGACACTAAACCCCAGATCCTGCCGAAACTCATACGGGGGAGCTTGGACTGTGAAAAGGGAGAAGTGCACGGAAATTTAGGGGAGTTGCAAAGGATCGGAGGTTTGGTTGCGCACAGCACCACACGGAGGACGGATTGCTGATTGTGCCGCAGGCTTTCGCGAGTGGGCGGGAGACAGACCCTCCCAACTGCGCCACTTCTGAGTCCACTGGGCCCCTGTTTTGGGCGAAATCCTGGGGACCTAGACTCGTGTGGTCCTGGTTCGCAGGGGAGCCGGAAAGGCAGCGGTCAGAGGCGCTGCGGGTGCGCGCACGCACAAGGACCGCTCCAGCCATTACCCAGTCACATGAGACTCAGGGGCCGTGGAGGGCTGGGCCGACTGGAAGGCAAGGCGGTCCCTTCAGCCCTGAGACTCCACCCCTCCCAAGCTCAACCGAGGCTTCTTCGGCTGAATCCAGCACAGAAGTTTCCCCGGCACAGTGAAAATGCCGAGACAAGGGAAGGGATTACAAGCAAAAGAAATGGAGGAAAAAAAACGACTGGATATAGAGTTCAAAACCACACTTATAAGGTTTTGCAAGAATATGCTAGAAAAGATGGATAAATTTAGTGAGACCCAAGAGAAGATGATAAAGACACTGACTGAAATGAAAACTATTATGCAGAGTACTAACAGCAGACTAGAGAAAGGCAAGGATCAAGTCAAAAATTTGAAATATAAAGAAGCAGAAAACATTCAACTGGAAAAGCAAGAAGAGAAAAGAATCCAAAAATGTGAACATAATGTAAGGAGCCTCTGGGACAGCTTCAAGCGTACCAACATCAGAATTGTGGGGGTGCCAGAAGAAGAGAGAGAGCAAGATACTGAAAACCTGTTTAAAGAAATAATGACTGAAAACTTCCCACATCTGGTAAAAGAAATAGACTTACAAGTCGAGGAAGCACACAGAACCCCAAAGAAAAGGAACCCAAAGAGGACTACACCAAGACACATCATAATTAAAATGCCAAGAGCAAAAGAGAAAGAGAGAATATTAAAAGCAGCAAGAGAAAAACAGTTTATTACCTACAAGGGAGCACCCATACGACTGTCAGCTGATTTCTCAACAGAAACGATGCAGGCTAGATGGGAGTGGCAAGAAATATTCAACGTGATGAATAACAAGAACCTACAACCAAGAATAATCTATCCAGCAAAGCTATCATTCAGAATTGAAGGGCAGATAAAGACCTTCACAGAGAAGAAAAAGCTAAAGGAGTTCATCAACTCCAAACCAGTATTATATGAAATGCTGAAAGGTACCCTTTTAGAAGAGGAAGAAGAAAAAGGTAAAAGACAAAAAAATTATGAACAACAAATACACATCTGTCAACAAGTGAATCTAAAAATTAAGTGAATTAAAAAGCTGATCAACAGAATAAACTGGTGAATATAATAGAATCAGGAGCACAGAAAGGGAGTAGACTGATAATTCTCAGGAGGACAAAAATCATAAAGCATCAAACAGACTGTGAAATTATAGCAGAAAGATTAAAGTTAGGTGAGGTAAATAAGTGATCAATCAAAGGACTTGTATGCATGCTTATAAACATAACCAATGATCACAGACACTGGGGGGTCGGGGTATGCCTGGGAGG
>JAAGEH010000311.1:23446928-23543777 GCA_011751065.1 Lasiurus cinereus
TGAAGGGCAGATAAAGAGCTTCACAGAGAAGATAAAGCTAAAGGAGTTCATCAACTCCAAACCAGTATTATATGAAATGCTGAAAGGTACTCTTTTAGAAGAGGAAGAAGAAAAAGGTAAAAGACAAAAAATTATAAACAACAAATACATTATCAACAAGTGAATCTAAAAATTAAGTGAATTAAAAATTTGATCAACAGAATAAACTGGTGAATATAATAGAATCAGGTCACAGAAAGGGAGTAGAGTGATAATTCTCAGGAGGACAAAAATCATAAAGCATCAAACAGACTGTGAAATTACAGCAGAAAGATTATGGTTAGGTGAGGTAGATAAGTGATCAAAAAGGAGTTGTATGCATGCATATAAGCATAACCAATGATCACAGATACTGGGGGGTTAGGGTATGCCTGGGAGGGAGGGGGGGCAATGGGGAGATATGTATAAAATATTAATAAAAATTAATAAAAAAATTTTTTTAAAAAGAAATAAAAATGGCTACAAACAAGTACCTTTCAATAATAACTTTAAATGTAAATGGGCTAAATGCTCCAGTCAAAAGACATCGAGTGGCTGAATGGATAAAAAAACATGAGCCAGAGGTAACCAAGATGGTGGCGTAGGTAAAAACCTACACTGCTGCCTCACACAACAATTTCAAAATTACAACTAAAAAACAGAAAGGACATCATTCAGAACCACAGAAAAGCTGTCTGAGTGAAAATTCTACAATTAGAAGGAAAGAGAGGGGCTCACAGAAACCCAGAGGAGCTGCAAAAAGCTGAGGTACAGAGACGTGTGTGTGAAGAATCAGAAAACACACAACTGGAAAAGCAAGAAGAAAAAAGAATCCGGAGTATCTGGCAGGCTTTTCTCTAGCGGGAGACTCCCAACAGCATTGAACCCCTTATCCTATGACACTAAATCCCAGGTCCAGCCAAAACTCATATGGGGGAGTTTGGACTGTGAAAAGGGAGAAGTGCATGGAAATTTGGGGGAGTTGCAGGAGGGCAGAAGTAGGGCGGCACGCACAGTACTGCACACAGAAGACTGACTACTGATTGTGCCGCTGGCTTTCACAAGAGGGCGGGAGACAAAGCATTCCAACTGCATCACTTCTTACTCCACTAAACTCCAGATTTGGGCAAAGTCGTGGAGACCCAGATTCATATCGTCCCAAAGCACAGGGGAGCCAGAAAGGCAGCAGTCTAGAGGCACTGCAAGAGAACGCATGTGCATGCACACGCACACAGGAACTGCTCCAGCTATTACCCAGTCACATGAGGCTCGGGGGCCGTGGAGGGCAGGGCTGACTGGAAGGCAAGGCGGTCCCTTAAGCCCTGAGTCTCCACCCATCCCAAGCTTAACAGAGAGGCTTTTGCAGTTTTGCAAGTCTGGTATCATAAGGCTGAATCCAAAACAGAAGTTCTCCCAGCATAGTGAAAATGCAAAGACAAGGGAAGAGATCACAAACAAAAGAAATGGAGGAAAACAAATGACTGGATATAGAGTACAAAACCATGCTTATAAGGTTTTTCAAGAATATCCTAGAAAAGTTGGATAAAGTTAGCGAGAGCCAAGAAGTGATGAAAAAGGACCAACTAGAGATGAATAAGGACCAACTAGAAATTAAACATACACTGACTGAAATAAAAAAGTATTATAGAGAGACCCAACAGCAGATAGGAGGAAGGCAAGAATCAAGTCAAAAATTTGAAATATAAAGAATCAGAAAACACTCAACTGGAAAAGCAAGAAGAAAAAAGAATCCAAAAATGTGAAGATAATGTAAGGAGCGCCTGGGACAGCTTCAAGCATACCAACATCAGAATTGTGGGGGTGCCAGAGGAAGAGAGAGAGCAAGATACTGAAAATCTATTTAAAGAAATAATGACTGAAAACTTCCCATATCTGGTTAAAGAAATAGACTTACAAGTCCAAGTAGCACACAGAACCCCATATAAAAGGAATCCAAAGAGGACTACACCAAGACACATCATAATTAAAATACCAAGAGCAAAAGACAAAGAGAGAATATGAAAAGCAGCAAGAGAAAAACAGTTCATTACCTACAAGGGAGCACCCATACAACTATCAGCTGATTACTCAACAGAAACGATGCAGACCAGATGGGAATGGCAAGAAATATTCAACGTGATGAATAGCAAGAAACTACAACCAAGAATACTCTATCCAGCAAAACTATCATTCAGAATTGAAGGGCAGATAAAGAGCTTCACAGATAATAAAAAGCTAAAGGACTTCATCAACTCCAAACCAGTATTATATGAAATGCTGAAAGGTACTCTTTTAGAAAAAGAAGAAGAAAAAGGTAAAAGATAAAAAATTATAAATAACAAATACATATCTATCAAGTGAATCTAAAAATTTAGGGAATTAAAAATTTGATCAACAGAAAAAACTGGTGAATAGAATAGAATCAGGAGCACAGAAAGGGAATGGACTGATAATTCTCAGGGGGAAAGTGGTGAGGGGTGTACAGGGAGAGACTGGACAAAAATCATACACTTATGGATGAGGTCAATGGGAGGGAGGTAAGGGTAGAGGGAGGGTTGGGAACCGGGTGGAGGGGAGCTATGGAGAAGAAAAAAGAGAAACAAATGTAATAATCTAATAATAAAGATTTAATAAAAAAAACAAAAACACATGACCCATATATATGCTCTCTATAAGAGACCCACCTCAGAACAAGGGTCTTATCATAGACTGAAAATGAAGGGATGGAAAAATATCTTTCCGGCAAATGGAAATAAAAATAGAAAAGGCTGGGGTAGCAATACTTATATCTGACAAAATAGACCTCAAAGTGAAGGCCATAACAAGAGATAAGGAAGGCCACCTCATAATACTAAAGGGATCGATACAAGGAGAGGTTATAACCCTGATAAACATACATGCACCCAATGCAGGAGCACCCAAATACATAAAAAATCTCCTGGAAGATATCAAGAGAGAGATAACATACAATCATAGTAGGGGACTTTAATACCCCACTGACATCACTGGATAAATCCTCTATCAAAAAAATCAGCAAAGAAATAACAATCCTAAATGATTCACTAAATCAGATGGACTTACTTGACATCTTCAGAACATTTCATCTCAAAGCTGCAGAATATATGTTCTTTTCAAATGCACATGGGACATTTTCAAAAATAGACCACATACTGGGTCACAAGCAAAGTTTACCCAAATTCAAGAAGATTTAAATTATACCAAACATCTTTTCAGATCCCTATGGCATAATATTAGAAATAAACTACAATAAAAACAATCTAAAATACTCAAACACTTTGAAGCTGAATAGCATGTTGTTAAATATTGATTGGGTTACCAATGAGATCAAAGGAGAAATTAAAAACATTCTTGAAACTAATGACAATAAAAACACAACAATCCAAAACCTATGGGACACAATGAAAGCAGTCCTAAGAGGGAAGTTTATAGCTCTACAGGCCTACCTCAAAAAACAAGAAAAAATGGTAGTAAATCATCTAATGCTACAACTCAGAGAATTAGAAAGAGAGCAACAAGAAAAGCCTGGAGTGAGCAGAAGGAAGGAGATAATAAAGATCAGAGCAGAAGTAAATGACATAGAGACAAAAAAAAATACAAAAGATCAATGAAACCAAAAGCTGGTTCTTTAAAATGATAAACAAGATTAATAAACCTCTAGCCAGGCTCACCAAGAAGCAAAGAGAGAAGACCCAAATAAACAAAATCAGAAATGATTGAGACAAAATAACAACAGACCCCACCAAAATACAAAAGATAGTTAAAAAAATAGTATGAACAACTCTATTCCAACAAACTGGACAACCTAGAGGAAATGGACATATTCTTAGAAAAATACAAACTTTCAAAAGTCAATCAGGAATATTCTAAAAATCTCAGTAGGTCAATAACTATGAAAGAAATAGAAGCAGTCATCAATAAGCTTCCAGCAAACAAAAGCTCAGACCCAGATGACTTCATAAGAGAATTATACCAAACATTCAGGGAAGAACTAAAATCTATCCTCCTCAGACTATTCCAAAAAATTCAAGAGGAAGGAACACTTCCAAACTCATTCTATGGAGCCAGCAACACCCTAATACCAAAACCAGATAAAGACAACACAATGAAAGATAATTACAGGCCAATATCCTTCATAAATATAGATGCCAAAATCCTCAACAAAATCCTAGCAAATCGGATCCAGTAGTACCTCAAAAAGATCATACACCGTGATCAAGCAGGATTTATCCCAGGGATGCAAGGATGGTACAATAACTGCAAATCAATAAATGTGATACATCACATAAACAAATTGAGGGGGGAAATCATATAGTCATATCAATTGATGCAGAAAAGCATTTGACAAAATCCAACACCCTTTCTTGATGAAAACTCTCAGCAAGGTACGAATAAAAGGATCAGACCTCAACATCATAAAAGCCATATACAATAAACGAACAGCCAGCATCACACTCAATGGACAAAAACTAAAACATTTTCTGCTAAGAACAAGACAGGGATGCCCACTCTTACCACTCCTGTTCGACATAGTATTGGAAGTACTAGCCATTGCTATCAGATAAGAAGAAGGAATAAATGGCATCCCAATTGGAAAAGAAGTAATACTGTCCTTATTCGCAGATGACATAATACTGTACATAGAAAACCCTAAAGACTCCATCAAAAAAACTAATATACTTAATAAATGAATTCAGCAATGTAGCAGAATACAAAATTAACGACAAGAAATCTATGGCATTTCTATATACCAATAGTGAACTTACAGAAAGAGAGACTAAAGAAGCAACCTCATTTACCATAATTCCAAAAAAATTAAGATACCTAGGAATAAACTAACTAAAGAGGTAAAAGACCTATATGCAAAAAACTACAGGACACTGAACAAAGAGACAGAGGAAGATATAAACAGATGGAAGAACATACCATGTTCATGGGTTGGTAGAATCAACATCATCAAAATGTCCATTCTACCCAAAGCAATCTATAGATTCAATGCAATCCCCATTAAAATACCAATGGCATATCTC
Source organism: Lasiurus cinereus (assembly GCA_011751065.1). NCBI lineage: Eukaryota > Metazoa > Chordata > Mammalia > Chiroptera > Vespertilionidae > Lasiurus > Lasiurus cinereus. The sequence goes on from JAAGEH010000311.1 coordinate 23,451,995, forward strand.
ACAGACCTAGAACAAACACTCCAAAAATTCATCTGGAATTTTAAAAAGACCACAAATAGCTGCAGCAATCATGAGAAAGAAGAACAAAGTAGGTGGGATCTCAATACCAGATATCAAGCTGTATTACAAAGCCACTGTTCTCAAAACAGCCTGGTACTGGCATAAGAACAGACACGTAAATCAATGGAATAAAATAGAGAACCCAGAAATCAGCCCAAACCACAATGCCCAATTAATATTTGACAAAAGAGGCATGAACATAAAATGGAGTCAAGACAGTCTATTCAATAAATGGTGTTAGGAAAATTGGACAGATACATGCAAAAAAAATGAAACTAGACCACCAACTTACATCATACACAAAAATAAACTCAAAGTGGATAAAGGACTTAAACATAAGATGGGAAACCATAAAAATACTAGAGGAATCCACAGACAGCAAAATCTCAGACATATGCCAAAGGAATTTCTTCACTGATACTGCTCCTAGGCAATAGAAGCTAAAGAGAAAATAAACAAATGGGACTACATTAAAAATAAAAAGCTTTTGCACAGCGAAAGAAACCATCAACAAAACAACAAGAAAGACCACTACAAGGGAGAACATATTTGCCAATGTTATCACTGATAAGGGTTTAATCTCCAACATTTACAGGAAACTCATACAACTCAACAAAAGGAAGATAAACAACCCAATCAAGAAATGGGCAATGGACCTAAATAGAGACTTTTCAAAGAAGACAGAAGGAAGGCCAACAGACTTATGAAAACATGCTCAAAATCACTAATTATCCAAGAGATGCAAGTCAAAACGACAATGCGGTTCCATCTCACACCTGTCAGAATGACTATCATCAACAAATTAGTAAATGACAAATTATATATATAATATGTGTATGTGTATGTGTATCCATATATAAAAATGCTTCCTAAAATATAGTAACAAAAGTACAGTCCAATAGCTTCTGATGGAAATTTTTCAATTGGTCATCATGAAGCGCTTCTTATGATGCTTGAATGAGCCTGTCAAATGACTTGAATACTTCCTAGTGACAGGGGATTAAATTGTTCACAGCTCATTCAATATTCTACTTATTTGTTAAATACCTATCAGGCAGCTTCTTCAATTTTTGAACAGCTATAATTGTTTAAAAGTTCTAACTCACATTGAGATGAAATCCTCTTGTAAATAGCCTCAACACAGTTCTATTGCAGAAACACACTGTGCTAGGGGTTGGGATTGTAGACACAATTGCCTTCAGGGAGCTCACAGTGTAATGAAGGTAGGGAAAAGGGACCGGAAAATGGAATTAATAAATGCCAATACATAAATTACAAAATGCTGTGAGAAGCTGGAGGAAGAAGCACTAACTCTGCTAAGGGACTGATCAGAGAAGACTTCAGAGAGAACATATTAGAGAGAGTTCTAAAAAAATAAATAGAAATCCAAAGAGAAAGAACACTATGAGAACAAGTATAGAAATTTAAGAGCATGACATATTTAGGAAACTTTGAGCAGTTCACTATTTCCAAAATAAAAGGCTGTGAGGTAGAAGAGGATAAGGATGGTAGAAATCTGCAAGAGGCAAATGGTACATCATGATAGGAGTATGGACTTTATTCTCCAGGCAATGGGGAATCATTAAAGAATGTTGAGTGAGAAAGGAACATGATAGCTTTCTGATTTTAACAATTACTCTGACGTATAAATAATGAACCAGAGAAGGAACAGAGAGGATACCTGTAAATGGTTTATAAGTTCCTTCACCTTTCTTTCCCTACCCTCTCTCTGTTCCTCCTGAAAGAGGAACTAAGGTAGAAGAAGTGAGGATACAGGTGAATCAACAAATTTGAAAGATAAGGAGATATTATCATTATCAGTACTTAATGACCAACTCAATATGGGGATTGAAAGAAAGAACTCTAATTCTATCCCCTGGTGCATCAAAAAAATTCTTCCCTAGGGTAACTCTTCAATCATTTGAGAATAATTATCATATTTTTGACTCCTCACTCAACCAAAACAATCCTCATCTCTTCAACTTAATAATAATAAAATACCATTTCCCAGTCTTTCTGACCACCAGGGTCTAATTAGGTAAAGAGGGTGCCTTATCTAAAAATTTTCAGCTCAAATATATACTCAAATCTCACTAAGTAGATATATGCATTTCTCTTCAGTCTGTAGGTATTTAGACCAGCCAAAACATCTCTCTCACTGTTCAGTTGTCAAAAAAATATTTTAATGCTTCTAAAATAAGAATAAAAATAAAATCACTCAGAAATAAAGTTTAACATTTCATGTTTCTGGCACTTAAAATAGTCTTCTATTTGTGCTATCCTAACATGAGTATATGACTTGCAAAATGAAGTAGCCATAAATCAGGCTACTATAACACCCCTCCTCCCAGACATTTGTCAGGAAAAATAATTAGTATACTGGCTAAGAGAACACTAATAAAGTAGCCCATTGCATTGCATTTGGTTCTTATTCAACACTGGCAAAGAGTTCCAAAGCAAAAGACAAAGAATATTAGAATTATCATAATCCTATACCCAGCCACACTGATGAAGCATATTTCTTGATGCTGGCAAAACTCCTGGATCTGATCTTTATTTTTTAACCTATTGATCTTTTTCCATTAGTGACAGACTTATTCTGCCACAAGAGATGTTTCCAAATTGGCCTGAAGGAGGCATGTGGGTTAGAAACAATATTGTCATTGGCCTGGTTTTGGCAGGATTGGTGGAAAATCAGACAACTGTTATGTTTTGGACTTGTAGGCTAATAGTGCCCTCTGTTTTCCATTTTTGCTCCCATCAACAGAATTACCAGATGGCCAAGAAGCCACTAGAATGGAAGCAATGTTCCAATACAGTGGAAAAAGACCAATCCAGTAAACATGCTAACTTCTATCTAGTGGCTTAAAATAGTAATCTAAATGTTTAAAGATGAAGAAAAACAAAGAATACATAACAGAAACTCTCAAAGCCTTACTCATGTCACCAGCATACCTGATCTTTTTAGAACAATGAATTCACTGTAGATTCCAGTAGTCTCAAAATATCTCACCCATCTTCACAAATGCCAAATTACACAGCCTCATAGACTACAGATTTGTAAGACTCTTCCTTAATCTCTCAGAGATTCTAATTCAGTGGGTCCACAATGAAGCATAAGAACCTGTAATTTATTTTAAATTTCCAGATGATTCTGGTAGTTACATTGGGAAATCATTTAGAAGAGAAAGGACTACCTGTGAGAGGAGTTTTTAAATAAGGGTGCAGGACAAGTCATCAATTGGGTAACTTTCAGTTTATATTCATCCTCTGAGCCTATCGCCAGTTGTCTTCTATGTCTCCTAGTCAAACTGCAGCTCTCAAGCCGCATGCAGCTCTTTGGCCCCTTGAGTGTGGCTCTTCCACAAAATGCCACGGCCTGGGAGAGTCTATTTTGAAGAAGTGGTGTTAGAAGAAGTTTAAGTTTAAAAAAAATTGGCTCTCAAAAGAAATTTCAATCGTTTTACTGTTGATATTTGGCTCTGTTAACTAATGAGTTTGCCGACCACTGTCCTAGTGGATAGAGATTATAGTACTCAGTATACGAGTATGATCCCCAAGTTGGCAACCAACATTCTTTAGAATAAAAAATCAAGAGTGCTTAGAGAAAATAAAAATATTAAAACTTCCTCTCTGGAAATGTGAACATGTAGAACTAGTAGGGTGCAATCATAAAACCAGTGTCTTCACCAATGCCCTTAATCTTGGTTCGTTCTGTGGGGCTAGTTCTTCCTCTGCTCCTGAAAGAAATTCTGGGAAGATGGAAATAGTTTTTCCAGGCATTCTCAGATAATAGAGTCAATTTTTTCTAAAACAGTGTTTCACTTTATAATTAAAAGTCAAGTCAAAACTACAAAGTTTAAAGTTACAATTTCTCTCCTCCCTCATTTGGACCTGCACTCCTCGTTTGGGCCTGCACATTCAACCTTTCCACAATTTCCTCTCTTGCTTCTCCCTCTCTTCCACCTCCAACCAGTCAGTTGTTGTAAGATTGGAGGTTGGATGAGGTCAGAAGAGGAAAAGAGAGGAGGTAAGAATACAGAGGAAGGTCTTGCTTGAGCCAAAACTGATGCAATCTGGCACTGATTCCCTCAGGCTGGCTGCTGTATAAAGCTGACTCGCACTCATGAAGTGCGCTAAGAATCCTTTGAAGCGCTCCTGCCCTCATTGAAACGTCTCACCTGCAGAACTAGGAGAATTCATTTGCTTTAACTCATGGCTCACAAACCCTGTCACTCCTAACTTCTATCATACACTTGCAGCCTTTCCTGAAGAGCTCTCCTTGCCCTCCCTACCCTAGGTACTCATGCAGAATCTAAGGCAATTCGAGGCCAGTTTCTTTCTCACATGTGGCCCACATTTGATCCACAGAAAAGAGTCAGGTGTTATTTCTTGTCCCACTGTCAAAACAGGAAGCTCTAGGCAGAGCATCTTGCTTTTAGGTGCATCAAACCTGTCTCAGACACCAGTCAACTGTGTCCTCCAAGAAGCAGAGAACCATAGCAGAGTCTCCATTTCATCCCTTTGAAGCCCATTTGCTTGACTTAAGCCTCTTCTCTATTCCACCCCTAAGAGGAAAGGAATGAGCAGCATACTAAAAACTCTTTCTAAAAAAAATCCTCTCAGATCTCCCACCCACCCTATTAGATCTCTCCAACTTATTTCATAGATTGGAGATAGATGGTCTGCAAAATCAATTCATAGCTACCATCTTCTCAAATGTGTTTTCAGTGACCTTGCACCTTCTTTGGCTTGCTTCTTTTGTCTTTAGGCCTTAGATGAAACAGGGCTTTAAAGAGTCCCATTTTGCAATCGGGTGGCTAAAATCCTAGTCTCTTCAACTGCCAAATTTGAGAAGGGCGATGGATTTCCATTAGAGGATCTGAACATGCCCTGCATTCAGCTGGCTCTTTGACATTTGAAGTCTGGGCAGATTGGCAGGTCCCATTTGCCAAGGAGCAATTACTTCTGTAGTAATTATGTCTGAAATCATGTTGCCTCTTTGAATCAAAAGCAGTTATCTGCCCAAGATAACATTCAGCCAGTGCAGACACAGAAGAGTAAATAAACAGCCTATGTTTCTTCAACCAGGCACAGCACTGAATTTCATAACAAATGACGATTCTGAGATTATTAAATATTACAAGACTATAATCATAAGGATACCAAAGAGATTTATTACTGAGAGCCAAAATCTGGAATCATAAACTGAAGCTATTATTTATATTATAATAAAAAAGGAACAGAGATACAAAGCAGGGGGAAGGGAGGAAGACTTTTAAATGATAAACTGGAAAGTAAAAATCATAAAAAATCATACCAAGGATTCTAAAGATCAACTAATTTAATCTCTGTTTTACATAAAATGATAACAATAGGAATAGGAAATCCTATTGACCATTTACTATGGTTTTGTATTTTTTTTATTGTTGTTGTTGTTTTAATATATTTTATTGATTTTTTATAGAAAGGAAAGAAGAGGGATAAAGAATTAGAAACATCAATGAGAAAGAAACATTGATCAGTTGCCTCCTGCACACCCTCTACTGGGAATGTGCCCGCAACCAAGGTACATGCCCTTGACCGGATTCAAACCTGGAACCCTTCAGTCTGCAGGCCAACGCTCCATCCACTGAGCCAAACCGGTTAGGGCCATTTACTATGTTTTAAGCACTTTATAGAATTTATGTCATATAATCATCACATATGAAAGCCTTCTCTCTGCTCTGTAACTTCACAGTGCACTCTAGGGAGCAGGGTGTATTTATTTCTCTGCCCCACTGATGTTGGATTTAGCCAGGTGACTTGATTTAACTAATGGGTCCTTAGCATATGTAAGACAAGTAGATGAACTAAGTGTGTTTGTGTCATTTGACTTGTCATCTCACATTCTTAAGAATGGTGCTGATGACAAATGACAGCTATAATATGTGTATGGGATATATGTACATGTGTGTGTTGTAACCATGTCAATTATCACTAATGTGTTCAATATATTAAATTTCATTCTGATCACAATCCAGTAAGGTTTTTTTTGTTTTATTTTATTTTAATATATTTACAGAGAGGAAAGGCCAGGGATAGAGAGTTAGAACCATCGATAAGAGAGAAACATTGATCAGCTGCCTTTTGCACACCCCCTACTAGAGATGTGCCTGCAACCAAGGTACATGCCCTTGACTGGAATCAAACCTGAGATCTTTCAGTCTGCAGGCCAACTCTCTATCCACTGAGCCAAACCAGTTTCGGCCCAGTAAGGTTTTATGAGACATGAAAAGTTATTTTTTTAATCATGTGTAGATTAATGGATGGATAAAGAGATGGGTACTTATGTGACAAAGCCACATAACCAAATATTACTTGTAGAATCTAGGTAGTGGGCTCATGGGTGCTTGCCATGAAATTCTTTCAACTTCTTTTCATTTCATAATGAAATTTTGAGGGGAATCATATGGAAAGGTCAAAGGCCAAGAATAGGAAGAGTCAGGTACTTTACCACACAGAAAATTTTTGAATAAAAGTTATAATAATTAAGAGATTATGGTATTAGTGTGAGACCAGGAAAATGAGTCAATGAAATAAAATAGCAGTCATTTATGAAAGCCTGATTTATATCATATCTGACATCAGAGATCCTGGATGAAGGATGGGCTATTAAATAAATGGTGCTAGAAAAATTGGTTATGCATATGGAAAATAAAAATATTAAGGATAAAACTTTAAAAAATTCTTTAAGTCAAAGAATATCTTCTAAATATTTTTATAAAGGAGAAGTTTTTTAATGATAAAAAAACATAACCAATAAAGGGAAAGACTAATAAATTTCATTACATTAAAATTAAGAATTTCTGGTCAATGAAAGAAGACATTAAGAGCCTAAAAAAATCATTCTATAATCTGGAAGCAGTTATTTTCAACTCATATAACTGAGAAAAGACTAATATTCGTATTTTATAAGAAACTTTTATAAATATTTGAGAAAAAGATAACCTCAATGGACAGAAAGACATAAAATGAACAAAAGGCACAGACATCTCATGAAAGACGAAGCACATATAGGCCACACATATATTAAAACATGTTCAAATAATTAATTACAGAGGAAATATAAATTAAAACCACAGTGAAATTTTAGTAAATAGATGATATATATGTAAATGTTCATTTTATTAATAGTTTTAACTGGATACATATATATTATTTTATATATGATATAATCTATTATATATGTTTTAACATATATTAAAGATATATGTCTTAGAGAGAAACCAATATGGCAGCAAAGGTGAACACCTAAACTGCTGCCTCGCACAACAATTTCAAAACTACAACTAAAAGACAGAACAGACATCATCCAGAACCACAGGAAAGCTGGCTGAGGGGAAATTCTACAACTAGAAGAAAAGAGAGGGGCTCACAGACATTCACAGGAGCTGCAAAAAGCTGAGGTATGGAGACACATGCATGGAGAACATGGGCGGCGGAGGGTTTAGCTGGCTTCCTCTAGCAGGAGGGAGACAGAAATTCCCGACTGCACTGAACCCCAGTTTCAACCGCATTGCACCCCAGTTCCAGGCGAGACCCATATGGTGGGGGGGAGCCTGGACTTCCGGGAAAAGGGAGGAATGCATGGAAACTTAGGGGAGCTGGGAAAGGCAGAGGTCTGGAGGCATGTGTACAAGTGCTTGAAGAGAGGACTGACTTCTGAGTATATGGCTGATTTTCTCTAGCAGGAGGAAGACAAAACCTCTTGACTATGCTGAACTCCAGTCCCAACTGCACTGAACCCCAGTTTTGGGTGGGATCCTGGGCACCCAGACTCATACGGGTCCCTGGAACACATGGAAACTCAGGGAGCCTCAAAAGGCAGAGGTCTGGAGGTACACACAAGAGAGAGCGCAGAGAGGGCTGCAGAGATTACCAAGGGACACTGAGACCAAAGAGCCTGTAGGGTAGGGCTGACAGGAAGCCAAGGATGTCTGCTCAGCCCTGAGACTCTGCCCCATCCAAGCTGAGCACAGAGGCTTTTGCAACTTAGCAAGTCTTATACCATAAGGCTGGCTCCAGCACAGAAGTTCTCCTGGCACAGACAGCTGATCCTCACAGACAATTGGCCTGGAGGTCAATTCCCTCAGTGATACCAACAACAATCAAGACTTAATTACACAGTCCACAAATGGGTGCACCAAGATTGTCCACCTCAGGTAACTGGGGAGGCAGAGCTACTGGGACATATAGGACAACTAGCACACAAAGCTACTCTACCAATTCAGGGAAGCAGCAAAAATGCAGAGACAAAGGAACAGATCACAAATGAAAGTAATGGAGGAAAATAAACAACTGGATATAGAGTTCAAAACCATGGTTATAAGGTTTTTCAACAATTTCCTAGAAAATGTAGATAATATGAAAAAGAACCAACTAGAAATTAAACATACACTGACTGAAATAAAAAATATTATACAGACACCTAACAGCAGACTAAAGAAACACAAGAATCAAGTCAAAATTTTAAAATACATAGAAGCAGAAAAGACTCCACTGGAAAAGTAAAAAGAAAAAAGAATCCAAAAATTTGAAGATAGTGCAAGGAGCCTCTGGGACAACTTCAACTGTACCAACATTTAAATTATGGGGTGCCAGAAGAAGAGAGAGAGCAAGATACTGAAAACCTATTTGAAGAAATAATGACAGAAAACTTCCTCCACCTGGTGAAAGAAATAGACTTACAAGTCCAGGAAGCACACAGAACCCCAAACAAAAGGAATCCAAAGAGGACTACACCAAGATACATCATAATTAAAATGCCAAGAGCAAAAGACCAAGAGAGAATATTAAAAGTAGCAAGAAAAAAAACAATTAATTACCTACAAGGGAGCACCCATACAACTGTCAGCTGATTTCTCAACAGAAACTATGCAGGCCAGATGGGAGTGGCAAGAAATATTCAAAGTGATGAATAGGAAGAACCTATATCCAAGATTACTCTACCCAGGAAAGCTATCATTCAGAATTGAAGGTCAGATAAAGAGCTTCACAGATAACAAAAAACTAAAGGAGTTTATCAACACCAAACCAGTATTATATGAAATGCTGAAAGGTATTCTTTAAGAAGAGGAAGAAGAAGAAAAAGGTAAAGATAAAAATTATGAACAATAAATACATATCTATCAACAAGTGAATCTAAACATCAAGTGAATTGAAAACCTAATGAACAGAATAAACTGGTGAATATGATATACTCAGGGGCATAGAAAGGGAGTGGATTGACAATTCTCAGGAGGAAAGGGGTGAGGGGGGTGCAGGAAGAGACTGGACAAAAAATCATACACCTATGGATGAAGACAATGTGGGGGGAGGTAAGGACAGTGGATGGGGTGGAAACCAGGTGGAGAGGAGCTATGGGGGGAAGGGAGGAACAATTGTAATAATATAAACAATAAATATTTATTAAATTAAAAAATAAATAAATAAAGGCATATGTATTAATTAAACAAAATATTTAAGTCAAGTACAGAAGGATTCCGAAAAGCCTAATAAGGAAGTAAAAAATCTAAAATGTTCAAGAGGAATGAGAATCCAAGATGGCGGCATAGGTAAACACCTACACTGCTGCCTCGCACAACAATTTCAAAACTACAACTAAAAGACAGAACAGACATCATCCAGAACCACAGGAAAGCTGGCTGAGTGTAAGTTCTACAGCTAGAAGGAAAGAGAGGGGCTCACAGAGACCCAGAGGAGCTGGGGTACGGAGATGCGCATGTGGAGAGAGCGGGTGCTGGAGTACCTGGCTGGTTTTCTCTGGCGGGAGGGAAACGGAGACTCCCAACGGCATTGAACCTCTTATTTTACAACACTAAACCCCAGATCCAGCCGAAACTCATACGGGGGAGTTTGGACTGTGAAAAGGGAGAAGTGCACGGAAAATTAGGGGAGTTGCAAAAGATCAAAGGCCTGGTGGTGAGCACAGCACTGCACAGAGGACAGATTGCTGATTGTGCTGCTGGCTTTCGCAAGTGGGCGGGAGACGGACCCTCCCAACTGTGCCACTTCTAACTTCACTAAGCCCCTGTCTTGGGCGAAACCCTGGGGACCTAGTCACGTGTGGTCCTGGTGCGCAGGGGAGCTGGAAAGGCAGCGGTTAGAGGCACTGCGGGCGCTCCAGCGATTACCCAGTCACGTGAGACTCAGGGGCCATGGAGGGCAGGGCCAACTGGAAGGCAAGGCGGTCCCTTAAGCCCTGAGACTCCACCCATCCCAAGCTCAACGGAGACTTCTTTGGTTTTGCAAGTCTGGTATCATAAGGCTGAATTCAACACAGAAGTTTCCCGGCATAGTGAAAATGCCGAGACAAGGGAAGGGATTACAAACAAAAGAAATGGAGGGGAAAAAAAGACTGGATATAGAGTTCAAAACCACACTTACAAGGTTTTTCAAGAATATGCTAGAAAAGTTGGATAAATTTAGTGAGACCCAAGAGGAGATGAAAAAGGACATACTAGAGACACTGACTGAAATAAAAAATATTATACAGAGTCCTAATAGCAGACTAGAGAAAGGCAAGAATCAAGTCAAAAATTTGAAATATAAAGAAGCAGAAAACATTCAACTGGAAAAGCAAGAAGAGAAAAGAGTCCAAAAATGTGAAGATAATGTAAGGAGCCTCTGGGACAGCTTCAAGCGTACCAACATCAGAATTGTGGGGGTGCCAGAAGAAGAGAGAGAGCAAGATACTGAAAACCTATTTCAAGAAATAATGACTGAAAACTTCCCACATCTGGTAAAAGAAATAGACTTACAAGTCCAGGAAGCACACAGAACCCCAAATAAAAGGAATCCAAAGAGGACCACACCAAGACACATCATAATTAAAATACCAAGAGCAAAAGACAAAGAGAGAATATTAAAAGCAGCAAGAGAAAAACAGTTCATTACCTACAAGGGAGCACCCATACGACTGTCAGCTGATTTCTCAACAGAAATGATGCAGGCCAGATGGGAGTGGCAAGAAATATTCAACGTGATGAATAGCAAGAAACTACAACCAAGAATAATCTATCCAGCAAAGCTATCATTCAGAATTGAAGGGCAGATAAAGACCTTCACAGAGAAGAAAAAGCTAAAGGAGTTCATCAACTCCAAACCAGTATTATATGAAATGCTGAAAGGTACTCTTTTAGAAGAGGAAGAAGAAAAAGGTAAAAGACAAAAAATTATCAACAACAAATACATATCTATCAACAAGTGAATCTAAATATTAAGTGAATTAAAAATTTGATCAACAGAATAAACTGGTGAATATAATAGAATCAGGAGCACAGAAAGGGAGTGGACTGATAATTCTCAGGGGGACAAAAATCATAAAGCATCAAACAGACTGTGAAATTATAGCAGAAAGATTAAAGTTAGGTGAGGTAGATAAGTGATCAATCAAAGGACTTGTATGCATGCATATAAGCATAACCAATGATCACAGACACTGGGGCATTGGGGTATGCCTGGAAGGGAGGGAGGTCAATGGGGAGATATGTATAAAAAATTAATAAAAATTAATAAAAAGAAAAATAAAATAAAATAAAAAATAAATAAATATATAAATAAATAAATAAAATGTCCAAAAATAAAAATAAATAAATAAATAATAAAATGTTCATCAAGGTGCAAAGAGATAAGTCTCTTAGATATCTTAACATTTTAGTGGCCCTCCACTTTAAAAACAAAGAATAGCATCCTATCTAATAAAGAGGGAATATGCTAATTGATTGTATGCCCTCACAAACATGGCAGTGCCCACAGCCAACAATGAGGGAATATCCTAATTGACTATCACACCCTCAAATATGGTGGTGTCCATAGCCACAAGATGGCAGCACCCAGTCCCCTCAGCCTCTGTGGGGCAGCAAGTGTGAGGTACAGCCAGATCCATCCCACCACACACCTGCCTCCAGAGTCCCCAAATCCCTTCAGCCCCCCAGCCTTTCAGGCCAGCTTGAAACATAGGCAAGCCTCATATGTCAGCTGCCCAGCCGCCCAGGGCCTCCCAAAGTTCAGGTAACCAGGGCTGGCTGAGGCTTATTCTGCTGGCATAATGTGTGATGGGGGCATTACCTTCCCCTAACTGCTGGATTGCCTCCTGCCTCTGAGGGCTCCCAGACTGTGAGGGGGCAGGCCAGGCTGAAGGACCCACCCCCTCCAGTGCATGAATTTTCATGCACCGGGCCTCTAGTTGGCTTATAATATACTTCAGTAAACTTGATAAACCTTCCATAATTTAATCTAGAAGATTTAAAAAAAAACAGTACTTCATAAAGACTTATTAAACATCTTCTCAAAATGTATGAATTGTGCCAAAACTGGTTTGGCTCAGTGGATAGAGCGTCTGCCTACAGCCTGAAAGGTCCCGGGTTCGATTCCGGTCAAAGGCATGTACCTTGATTGCGGGCGCATCCCCAGTAGGGGGCATGGAAGAGGTAGCTGATCGATGTCTCTCTCTCATCGATGTTTCTAGCTGTCTATCCCTCTCCCTTCTTCTCTGTAAAAAAATCAATAAGATATATTTTTTAAAAATTTATGAATTGTGACTAAGTCTATCTTTCTGTCCTAGGAAAGAGAGCAAGACCCAGCTGGGATGGCTCAATGTTTGAGGGTCGATCTATGAACCAGAAGTTCATGGTTCAATTCCCTGTCAAGACACATGTCTGGGTTGTGGGCTCAATCCCCAGTGTAGGGTGTGCAGGAAGCACGCAATCAATGATCCTCTCTTATCATACAGAACTCACTGTATGATTCATCATTGATGTTTCTATCTCTCTTCCTCTCGCTTTCTCTCTGAAATCAATAAATACATATAGATAGAGATATAGATAGAGATAAGATATATCTATATAGATAAATAGATATAGGTATATATTTTAAAGAAAGAAAGCAAGGAACTGGAAATTATAACCAAATATTCATTTTTCCTTCCTTTCTTTTTTCCTTCTTCCCTTCCCTTCCTTCCCCCTTCTCTTTCTCCCTTCTTCTCTTCCTTCCTTTTTTTTATCCTCCCCTCTTCCTTCTATCTTTTCTCCCTCCTTTTGCATCAGCTATTACTCAACAATTACAAAATAATTAGCTTAAAACAAAACAAATGTACTATTTTATTGGGTTTATAGCTCACAGATGAACTGCATCCTCTGCTCAGGGCAGTGGTTCTTAACCTGTGGGTCGCAACCCTTTGAGGGTTGAACAACCCTTTCACAGGAGTTGCCTAGGACCATTGGAAAACACATATTTCTGATGGTCTTAGGAACCGAGACACCACTCCTCTATCTGCCTTCAGGTGAGTCCACCCACATGTAGATACGCCCACATATGAGTACCCGGCATGATGACACCATCACACCAACCCCATCACATACACCCCATACAAATACAGGTGACAGGGTTGACACCATAATGTACTTATGCAGACCAGTCACACAAGTGTAGACAGCAGCTGCTGGGTTGAAAGCAGCTACTCTGTTAAAAGTAGCTATTGTATTGAAAGCAGCAGTATTGCAGGTAAAACGACACTTCATGAATTATAATTACTGGGTAAATGTAAAATCATGTGCCGTAAAATCATCAACTACTGTAAAAAAAAGTTCTAAAAAGTTCATCAAGGTGGAAAGAGATAAGTCTCTTAGATATCTTAACATTTTAGTGGCCCTCCACTTTAAAAACATAAGGCAAAACAAAGAATAGCATTCTATATAATAAAGAGGGACTATGCTAATTGACTGCCATGCCCTCACAAACATGGTAGTGCCCACAGCCAAAGGAGGGAATATGCTAATTGACTGTCACACCCTCAAATATGGTGGCATCCACAGCCACAAGATGGCAGCACCCAGTCAAAAAAAAATCTGTACTACAGGAACTTAATCTGGATACTGATTCATCTTTTTATATTCAGCTGTGCTTGATGTGAATACTGCCCCCTTGTAAAAAAAAACAGAGAATGGTAAATCATAGGAAACTTTAATGAACTGTATTGATTGAAGTATGCCATGTATCATCTTTTGTATTATTAAAGCTATTGTTATATATTATTTTCATTAGCAAACCATCCCATGACAATGGATCATGTAGAGAATAACATTAAGAAAAGAAAATATAGTGAGGATTTTTTACAGTATGATTTTACCTCAATAATTACAGCAGGAATTGAGAAACCGCAATGTGTTATTTGTTGTGAAGTTCTATCAGCTGAATCTATGAAGCTGAACAAACTAAAACACCATTTTGATAGCAAGTATCTGAGCTTTGCCAGCAAAGATAACAACCATTTTAGAAGCAAAGTCAGTCTTGACACTGGTGGCAAGTACCACACACAAAATGTAGCAGCCATTGAAGCTTCATATTTGGTGGCACTCAGAATCGCCAGAGCTATGAAACCTCACACCATTGCTGAGGATTTACTGTTGACAGCGGCCAAAGATATTGTTCAAGTTACGATTGAAGATGAATTTGTTACAAAATTGAGTGCAATTTCTTTATCTAATGACACTGTTCACAGAAGAATAGATGACATGCCTGCTGATATTCTTTACTAGGTAATACAGAAATTAAATCTGCTCCACTTCCAATATTTAGTATCCAGCTTAATGAATCTACAGATGTTGCAAACTGTTCAGTTACTGGTTTACATGAGATATATTAATGATGGCGACTTTAAAGATGAGTTTCTTTTTTGCAAAACTCTTGAAACAACAACTACTGCACGTGATGTATTTGACACAGTTGGTTCATTTCTGAAAGAGCGTAAGATTTCTTGGGGAAAAAAGGTTTGTGGTGTTTGCACAGATGGTGTTCCAGCTGTGCCAGGATGTCAATCTGGATTTCAACGTTTGGTACTGAATGAGTCACAAAAAGTCATTGGAACTCACTGTGATTCATCGGCAAATATTAGCAACGAAGACACTGCCACAAGAGTTATAAGAAATAATGAAAAGCATCATAAGTTCTGTCAATTTTGTAAAGGCAAGCACTTTAAACAGTTGACTGTTTTCGTAACTGTGCAACGAGTTGGATGTGCTGAACAATGCTCTGCTATTTCACACTGAAGAGAGATGATTGTCAAGAGGAAAAGTTTAAAAATGTGTTTTTGAGCTTCGTGGTTTTTTTTTATTTTTGGTTGTGTGGAGGGTCAAAACGTTTTTTAATCAGAAAGCAAGACAGCAGTTTGAAGCACTTTTCAGTGATAAAAGTGAACTGCAGAAAATATTGGTGACATCTTTGCCATCTTGAATGAATTAAATTTATCATGGCAAGGACCAAATGCATCATGCCTCAATTTATCTGAAAACATCCAATCATTCCAAATGAAACTTCAGTTTTGGCAACAACAACAACAAAAAATTGGATTAAAATAAAATTTACGGTTTGGCTCAGTGGATAGAGCGTTGGCCTGCAGACTGAAAGGTCCCGGGTTCGATTCCAGTCAGGGGCATGTACCTTGCTTGCAGGCACATCTCCAGTGGGGGGGGGCGTGCAGAAGGCGGCTGATCGAGGTCTCTCATCGATGTTTCTGACTTTCTATCCCTCTCCCTTCCTTTCTGTGAAAAATCAATAAAAATTTTTTTTTAAAAAAGAAATTGTTTTAAAAAAATAAAATAAAATTTACATGTTGCCTACCTTATCTGCTTTCTTTGAGGAACATGACATTGAACCAAACAAAAGGATTACAATGATAATTTCTGTGAAAGAACACTTGCACATGCTTGCAGACGAAATTTCATCGTATTTTCCAAATCTACCTGAAATCCCATTTGCACTTGCTAAAAGCCCATTCACAGTCAAAGTTGAAGGTGTTCCTGAGACAGCACAAGAGGAGTTCATTGAACTCATTAACAGCGATGCAGCCAGAACTAATTTCTCTACAATGCCAGTTACAAAATTCTGGATCAAGTATTTGCAGTTATATCTTGTTCTGTCTGAGATTGTGTTGCACCTTCTTTTTCCATTTCCTACAACATATCTTTGTGAAACAGGGTTTTCCAGCTTGTTGGTTATCAAGTCTAAATACAGAAGTAGACTTGTGGAAGATGATCTTTGTTGTGCTCTTAGAAAGACTGCCCCGAGAATTTCTGATCTGGTGATAAAGAAGCAATCTCAACCTTCATACTGATGTTGGCTTTTTACGAATATTGTCGCAAAATGTAGCAATGTAATTTACTGTTGTTATATTAAGACTGTTACCCATGCTACACCATGCTTCTAGACAAAATTTCATTTATTTGTAATTAGAAATAAATATTTCACAATATATAATTACATATTGTTTTTGTGATTAATTACTATGCTTTAATTATGTTCAATTTGTAACAATGCAAATATATCCTGCATATCAGATATTTACATTATGATTCATCACAGTAGCAGAATTACAGTTATGAAGTAGCAACGAAAATAATTTTATGGTTGGGGGTCACCACAACATGAGGAACTGTATTAAAAGGTTGCGGCATTAGGAAGATTGAGAACCACTGGCTCATGGTCTCTCCAGGCTGAGAGCAAGGTATGCCCAGGGCTGTGATCTCATCTGGGACTCAGGGTCCTCATCCAAGCTAATATAGATTGTTGGCCAAATTCAGATTCTTGTTGTAATATTCTTGCTGGCTATTGGCTGGGGTCACTTTCAGCTGCTCCAGGTTGCCCTCAGGTCCTAACTACATGTCACTCCTACAACGCAAAGCAGTGTACTTCAAAGCCACCAGGAGAATCGCATGCTTCAAATCTCTCTAACCTCTTTTTGTTGTTGTTGTTGTTCATTCTCACCCACGGATATTTTTCCATTAATGTTTTAGAGAGAGTGGAAGGGACGGGGAAAGAAACACATTGATTGGTTGCTTCCCAATTCCGGGGATTAAGTCTAGAACCAATGCCTGTGCAACTGAGGCCTGTGTCCTTGACTAGAATAAAACCTGTGGCCTTTCAGTCCAAGGGCCAATACTTTATTCCAGTGGTCGGCAAACTGCAGCTTGCGAGCCACATGCAACTTGCGAGTCATGGTTTGCCGCTCTGTTGACTAATCAGTTTGCCGACCACTATCATATATCCTTTACCTCTTTCCACACAATATGTCACAATTGCCTAATCCTCACAGCTTCCAACTACATGGTAACATTTAGTCTAGTCCAGTGGTCGGCAAATTCTTTAGTCAACAGAGAGGCAAACCAAGGTTCATGAGCTGCAGGTGGCTCGCGAGCCGCTGTTTGCCGACCACTGCTCTCTCCAATAAGCCAAACCAACTAGGGCTCTCTAACCTCTTCTAAGCATTTACTAATTAAGTCAGACTTTCCTAAAATAATCTCTCTTTTTTTAAATATATTTTATTGATTTTTTTACAGAGAGAAAGAGAGAGAGCTAGAGTTAGAAACATCGATGAAAAGAAACATCGATCAGCTGCCTCCTGCACACCACCCACTGGGGATGTGCCCGCAACCAAGGTATGTGCCCTTGACCGGAATCGAACCTGGGACCCTTCAGTCCCTCTATCCACTGAGCCAATCCAGTTTCGGCTAATTTCTCTCTTTTTTTTATATATATATATTTTATTGATTTTCCACAGAGAGGAAGGGAGAGGGATAGAAAGTCAGAAACATTGATGAGAGAGAGATATTGACCAGCTGTCTCCTACACGCCCCACACTGGAGATGTGCCCGCAAGCAAGGTACATGCCCCTGACCGGAATCGAACCTGGGACCCCTCAGTCTGCAGGCCGACGCTCCATCCACTGAGCCAAACCGGTTTTAGCTAATTTCTCTTTTGATGAACACAAATTCAACTGACTACGGACCTTAATTTAAGCTGGAAACCATAAGTGATTTAAAGATGTCTGAAACATAAAGTGACAAGTAGCACTGAGTGGGAGAAAGATAGATGATAGATAGATAGATAGATATAGATAGATAGATAGATAGATAGATAGATAGATAGATAGATAGATAGATAAAGACTAAGTCACGCAGGATGTTAAACCATATACGAAATATAGCCCTTGTTCTAACAGAAAACCTTGAAGGACTGCAAGATTATAAGAACAAAAAAAATGTTAATATGAAATGGTCAGATCTGCATTTTGGAGGGATAGCGCTAGGGGATAGTAAGGAAGATAAAGAGGGCAATTCCTTGGAGCCAGTATGTGAAAGACAAAAGTAGCAAAAATAATCCTAGACCCTTCCCCCAACACGCTATGACAGACTCCTGAAATTCCCCAACTAGAAAAATAATTACTGAGCATATGTTGTCTGCCCAGGAACAAAGCTTATCACCAGAAAAAGATCCATATTCCCTCTTCCTCTAGCCTACCACAAACATACACCCATGGCCTTTCATAATATAGTTGGATGAACTATTGCTAAATTCATTTATCAAAATTAAAACTAGGCTTTCCGAATGCTGCCCTCCAAATCCCAAGACACCCTGGGAGATTAACCTTTCACGGAGCCTTCCAGGCTGGCCGCCAGTGGGTGACATCAATGCAAGTGATTAATGGGCGCTATCTGGGGTCTGCGGGAGGTGCCGACAGGCATGTCCCCCGAATCACAGCACCGTCATCTGATCAAGGTACAAAAACACACCCTCATATTCTCATACTAGCCCCAGTTCCTATTAATATGCCAAAAATGCATAGGAATTCTCTTTCTGCACTGGTATCAGAGGTTTTGACAAGTGTAACAGACCTCCTTCATGTTGTAAAACAGACTTCAGTCATTGGGACTTTTTAGATCATTCTAGAAGCATCAGTCACAGCCACAGAAAGGGACATCAAGTCCAGGATCATCAGTCATGACTTTTTGTAATGCTGTTTTGAGTAACATTTTTATATCCCTGACCCCTGCCCAGTTCGAGCCACATGCTGCCTGTATCCCCATTGAGACGCTCACTCCTCTTGCCTTCTTTCTCCTTATCTATTTACAGCCTGTGCTGCTATCTTGAGGCCTTCGAGGCATTTCATCCAAACATCCAAATTCACACAAAATGTTCCTACACCCTCCCAGTACCTTCCTTGGAGCTTTCTCCTGCCTCCAAGGGACACATGCTGTGAGCCTGCTCCTTCCTGCCTGGGAATTCCAGCTGGGTATGAGGGTGTGTTTTCTTAGCTTGTTTCTTTGAAGGTTCCCTCAGATCACCTACCTTCTTCATTTCTCAGAACAAATTCTTTGCCTCAATTGATGACAGGCCTGATGTCGCCCTAAGTAAGGTGCTCCCCAATATGGTGCTTCCCACAAAAGGGTACAGGTTAGACACAGATGGAGGCATAAAATGGCATGTGCCCCATCAGAGTATTCTCAGGTCCCCTTCATTACAGTACCCTTACTCCACTCGAGGGATGGTGAGTGGTCTTTCTCCCATGGGGGCTATCAGCTTACAATATAATCATGTTAACTGGGGATCACACAGTTCCATTCACTTTATAAGCTTCTGGTGAGGCTAGCATTCCTCAGCATGCATGGCTCACCATGCACTGTGTGCAGCAATTTATACGCATTATTTCCACTGATCTCGACATGATTCTGTGAAATATGTTAAATAACCAATATCCATTTAACATGAGGAGACTGTGAGATACAGAGAGCACCTGCAACTTGTCCAAAACCACTCAGCTGCTGAGTAGCCAGACCAAGAGTCGGAGCCTGGCCTACCTGGCCACCGAGCCTGGGCCCTGCTCATAGATGACTGCCTTCCTCTTCACCCCCGGGTGAGGCTCTGCAGGAGGTCCTGGAGTCAGGTGGAGGGACGAGTCATCTGGAGGCAGGAAACAATATTTCTGCCCCACCTCCATCTTCAGCTTATATTCCAACAAAAACATGTTACAGCTATTCCAGAGCTAAGAACAGAGCAGTGGTACAGAATGGTGGATGAAAATGCTAACAGCCTAACCCGGTTTGGCTCAATGGATAGAGCGCTGGCCTGCAGACTGAAGGGTTCCAGGTTCAATTACAGTCAAGGGCATGTACCGTGGTTGTAGGCACATCCCGTTTGGGGGTGTGCAGGCAGCTGATTGATGTTTCTCTCTCATTGATGTTTCTAACTCTCTATTCCTCTCCCTTCCTATCTGTAAAAAATCAATAAAATATATATTTTTTAAAAAGAATCCTATCTAATAAAGAGCAAATATGCTAATTAACTGTCACTCCATCACAAAGATGGCTGCACTCATATCTGAGGCCAAGTTCCCATAAAGAGCCTTAACAAGCAATCAGCAGGGACCAGAGGCTACACTGTGGGGCTTGACAGGGGACCTCAAGGTGCACTTCCTATCCTGATGCTGGGCTAGAGGACCTCAGGCTGCTCCCCTTGCCCCAGAATCAGGCCAGGGGACCTGAGGCTGCACCCCACCTGCCTAGCTGGACCTGACAGAGGACCTCAGGCCATGCCCCCCACCCAGCAAGGCTTGATGGGGGACCTCAAGGTGCACCCCCAGTGCTGAGTCAGGGGAACTCAGGCTCCACCCCTGCCCATCAGGGCTTGACAGGGGACCTGAAGCTACACCTCTCTGCCTGGTAGGGATTAACCGGGAACTTCAGGCCATGCCCCCTTGTGCTGGGCCAGGGGACCTGTGGTACACCCTGCCTGACATAACTTGACAATGGTGGGACTGGCCAGGTCTGGATCTAGCCCAATGGAGGGGTGAGGGGCGCAGCTGGATATGGGTCTCACGTGATTTTGAAGTGCATGTGGGTGGGTGGGGACTTGACTCTGGGTCCCATGGTGAGCCCCAGACTCTGACAGGAGGAAGGTTTTCATATACATTTTACTAATTTTCTTTCATCTCTGACACTTCTATTATAGAGAAAGGGCAAATAGCAATATTAAATTACTTTCTCTAATTAATCCCCTTTTAATGTGTATGAATTTCATGCACTGGGCCACTAGTATATTATAGAAGGAGAAGGAGAAGGAGGAGGAGGAGGAGGAGGAGGAGGAGGAGGAGGAGGAGGAGGAGGAGGAGGAGGGAAGAAGAAGAAGAAGAAGAAGAAGAAGAAGAAGAAGAAGAAGAAGAAGAAGCAGCTAACAGCCAAGAGGATTGAAGAAAGATTCCCCAGTGGAATGCAACTCAGACCATATTCTGGAGAGAAGAGCAGGCAGTATACTAAAGTACAGTGGGCAATTATCAGGAAAGGCAAGAAGCTTGACATGGCGGTAATATTGACGGGAAGAGAGAGGTGAGAGGCAGCAGACTAGGAAGGTTAAGTTGGGCCTTCACTGCAATGCTACAAAGTCTGAATATTATCTTTCAGGTAAGGGAGGTAGTTTCTTTGAAGCCAAAAGGTTGCAGTGTTAATGTGGACATTTGGTTTCTGTTTGCTTGCTGCTTGCTTGTTTATGGAATATTCGCCAAGTGGAAGTATGGACAATAGAGTGCAGTACAGAGAAGAACCAGGAGGCAGCCAGGACAACAGTGATCGCAGGACACAAAGAGGCCTGAGCCAGACCAGTGGCCCCACAGGTGGAAAGGAAAGACCAGAACAAGATACATTTTGAAATTTCTCCACACAACTCACCACCACCTTTTATACCATATATTCCCTAAAGACTTGCTTATCATCTCTCTCCCACTAGATTGCACGTTCCATGAGAGCAGGGTTTTTTGCTGAATCCCTGTTGCCTAGCACACTGCCCATCAGAACCTCCACAAGAATATTTAGAATGAAAGAAATAAAACTCAAAGGAATTTAGGGATGGAGTGAATAGATGAGAGTATTATTAGCTGACTAACATTTCTAGCTTGGGAAACTGAAGGGATGGTGACAGAGACTGAGAATTCACACGACAGAACCGTTTTCCTTGTCTATAGAATCCCGGACTGCTATATGTTGAAGGCTGTTTCCACTTTGGGAATGGAGTGCAGGAGAAAGGTTGAGACAGGTTTTAGAGATCTGGAATCAGTGAAGAGTTGGAAATGGTTCTGAGGCCATGGAAAAACCAGGTAGAGCCGAGGAGAGGGAGAAAGGACAGGAGCATAAGCCACCTCAAAATTTAAGAGATCAGAGAAGCCAGCAAAAAAAAAATAAAAAAAGTAACTCTGAGAAAGTAAGGGGAAAATAAGGGGAGAAAAAAAGGTGTTGTTGGAAACGCCAGAGGAGAGAGTAGAAAAGCAGAGACTGACACAGCTGGGTGTGATCAGTTGTGCTATTAGCTATACCCAGATGAAATAAGACACAGAAGATGGGCCATTTGTATTTGGAAGCTAGATGATCATTATAATCTTTAGAGAGAACTCCTTGGGACATAGAAGTGAAGACTAAAGGCAAACTGCTAACTACAGAAGTAGGAATAGGCCACAGAGCTCTCATCCTGGGGCAGTGGTCAGCAAACTCATTAGTCAACAGAGCCAAATATCAACAGTACAACGATTGAAATTTCTTTTGAGAGCCAAATATTTTAAACTTACACTTCTTCTAATGCTACTTCTTCAAAATAGACTTGTCAAGGCCATGGTATTTTGTGGAAGAGCCACTCTCAAGGAGCCAAAGAGCTGCAATGTGGCTCGCAAGCCGCAATTTGCCCACCAGGGGTCTAGGAAAAAGGTAGCAAATGAACATGGTGCCAGAGGTAGAAGAAACACACCTTAGAGTTTAAAAAGCAGGGTAAAGGTTTGAAACGGAGGAAAATAAAACATATTCGAGGCAAGAAAAGTGATGATCTGATCTGTACTGATAGTTCGCCAGAGCTTAGATACCTGTGCCACAAATTGTACAGATGGGTAATTTTTTCCAGTAATGTTCAGAAGCTCAGCAACAAAAAACAAAGTAAGTAGTTACCTTCTTACATATTTTTTCTGGAAAATTACAAAATGCTTCACTATCCATTTTAAAAATTGACAGCAGTCACAAAAATCTAGACTCTAGGAAACTACAGGAAAAATAACATAGTTCCCTCAACACACAAATTGCAAGTTGAAGCCAAAACCAGTTTAGCTCAGTGGCTAGAGCATTGGCCTGCGGACTGAAAGATCCCAGGTACGATTCCAGTCAAGGGCATGTACCTTGGTTGAGGACACATCTCCAGTAGGGGGCTTGCAGGAGGTGGCTGATCAATGTTTCTAGCTCTCTATCCCTCTCCCTTCCTCTCTGTAAAAAAATCAATAAAATAAATTGCAAGTTGAGAGAAAGAAATCAGGAATCTGTATAGTAAAAAAGGCGAAGATAAAATTCAAGTAGTCATGATGTGTGGGTTTTATTTGAGTTCTGAATCCAACAGACAAAACCTATATAATAAAAAGCCTAATATGCAAATTGTCTCCTGGAGCAGTGAGTGGTTTAACCAGAAGACCGGGAGTTAGACAGCTCGCTATGACATGTGCTGACCTCCAGGGGGCGGTGCAGAACATGGAAGCTGTCCACCATGCAGCACTGGTAGCTGGCAGCAGTGTAGGCACTGCCAGCCCCAATGGGCCCTGACAACAGTGGGACCATGGCAGGGTGATGGAGCAGATGAGCATTTGGCGCCAGGCCAAGATGGATGCAAGCGAGGCCTGATCACCCCACCGATCACTCCACAGATGACAAACAGCAGTGGCAGCAGGAGGCAGAGCTGCTACCCAGCTCCCAGGCAAGGAGGGAGCCAGCCGGGTGGGGGGCCCAGCCCTGATCAGTTGCCCAGCAGGAAAGATGGTGGAGCAGGTGAGGGGGCGGAATCAGACCAAGACAGGGATGCCAGGCAGGGCTGTGGGACTGTGAGGCTGGGGGCGCATACTGGGGCTGCCAGGCTGGGGGCACGAGCTGGGGCCCAATTTCCACAGGCTACCCCGAGGGACCTCACCCATACACGAATTTGCACACTGGACCTCTAGTTAAAAAATAATGTTCATTGTTAGTAAGCGGTAACTGGACATTTGAACAAGTGGATTTTGTAATATGAAGGAATTAAGGAAGTTAAGAGTAATATTGGCATGTGGTTATGCTCAAGAGACCTCATATGAAAGACAGACACCGACACATTTACACACAAACTTGATGCAGAACTGGAACTCGCTTTAAAATAAAATGGGGAAACATGAAACAGACTAACATACTTCGACTTCAAGGGCGGGGGTGGGAACAGGGTGGAGGAGGTTAATGGTGGGGGAAGGGGCACTTCAGTGATACTTCTAACAATAATGATTTTAAAAATAAAATAGGAACTTGGCTGGGTAGCTCAGTTGACTTTAGGGCATTGACCTGATATGCCAAGGTTGCAGGTTGATCCCTGGTCAGGGCACATACAAGAATCAAACAATGAATGCATAAATAAATGAAGCAATAAATCGATATTCCTCTCTATCTCTCTTCCTCCTCTCTCTCTCTCTCTCTCTCTCTCTCTCTCTCTCTCTCTCTCTCAAAAATTAATCAATCAATAAATCAATAATTTTTTAAAAGAAAAGAAAATGAGAAGCAAATGGAGATATGGTTAAAACAAGAATGGCCATGCATTGATAGCTTTGCAGTGGGATGATAGGTACAAAGGATTTTATTGTATTATTCTGGGTACTTTCACACACATTTCAATTTTCCTGCAATAAATTTTGGTGAGCATCAAAACAAAGTTCTATTCTGTGAATAATGAGAAAAAAATTGCATTAGTTATAATAAATGTCCAGTTAAAGAAATATGATGAGAAGTGAAAGATCAAAAGAAATAACAGAAAAATTAAAAGGACTGAAAAGTAGAGAAATAAAGACATAAATACAAACAGAAAAAAAAAAAGGAAGCAACCCAAGTGAAAGACAGACTTGTGAAATGACATTACCACCTTGTGGTCTTTTAGGATATTGCCCCTAAATACTCAAACCATGATATTTTTTCACACCTATAGGCATCTGTGGGGATATTGTGCCTCCACTTGCACCTGTGTAACTGAGGTAAAGGCCATACCTAAACTTTCATCTGGAAGTTTCTTATTTGTGACTTAAACTTTGACTCTCTTAATAGTTTCAGAGGGTATCTCCACCTGTTGTCACAAGGTATACTTACTAAGCTTTATTGTCTTAAATTTCCCATTGTATATATTCACAGTTAGCTCCTAATTTGATATTTCAGGACTTGATGAACAAATTCTTGTTCACCTCATCCAACCAAACCCTTAATGGTTTTTGTAAAACAACTTTATTGACATATAACTGATACACTAAACTCTGAACATAATGAATGTATATAATTTGCTGAGTATGGATATATGCATACACCCAGAAAACCATCACAGCAATCACGGTAATAAACATATTTTTTAATTCTTTTTTTTATTTTTATTAATTTTTTATACATATCTCCCCATTGCCCCCCTATTTTTTAATTCTTTATTGCTTAAAGTATTACATATAGTATTAATGTTTCCTTTTTCCCCCATTGACCTTTCCCCAGCCACTCCTATCCCCCAGCATATGCCCTCACCCCTCTAGTGTCCATGTCCATTGGTTATGCTTATATGTGTACATGCGAGTCCTTTGATTGATCTCTTACCCCACACACACACCCTCCCCTGCCTTCCCTCTAAAATTTGACGGTCTGTTCGATGCTTCTATGTCTCCGGCTCTATTTTTGTTCATCAGTTTATGTTGTTCATTATATTCCACAAATGAATGAGATCATGTGATATTTCTCTGACTGGCTTATTTCACTTAGCATAATGCTCTCCAGTTTCATCCATGCTATTGCGAATGGTAAGAATTCTTTCTTTCTTACAGCAGCATAGTATCCCATTATGTAGATGTATTAATAAACATATTCTTCACCTCCATTTATTGTATCCTTTTTTCACCATTATATCTCCAGCCTAATTGTAATTTCTAACTCTTCCATCTCCTTGAGCAATTTATTTACATTATCTTATTCAACTCCATATAAATTATTTTCCTTGCAGATTGTGGCAAAGCAGTATAATGTATTCATACAAAACAGGAGTGGCACCTTAAGATAAAGGAGAGGATTGGGAATGCAGAACCAAATGGATCCTATCCCTAAAATGACCCCATTATTCAGCCAAATGTCCCAAGTGAGAACATTCCATCTCTCTCATAGTGGACAACTCTAATAGCCCAAATGCTATTACCATCACCGACATTACTGTTGAAATTCTCCATCCACATTCCTCCTGTGTGAGTTTTTGCTGTGTGAGTTCTCCAGGGAACTAAAGCACTAAATTCCTACCTGGCCTCCCATCATTAAGCTTGTAGTCCCTCCAATTGACCCTCCACACAGGATCCAGTTACTTCTCCAAAACACAGACCTAATCATGTGACTCCCTGCTTAATAACTTCCAGGATTTCTCACCACCCTCAAGGAAAGAATCCTAACTGCTGTCAGCCAGCCTCTTCATAACACAAATCTGGTAGCTTTCTACTCATATTCCTTGCAGTTGCCCCACCTTATACACTCTGCCCTAGCAATATCAGGCCTCTTACTACTTCCAACAAGGCAATTTCAAATGCTTCAGACTTTCTTGCCTTGGCACAGATTGTTTTCATTGTCTGAAAACTCATTGTATACCTGGTTAACTCCTAACCCTTCTTGGTTTGTCTTAACTCAGATATTGAGTTAACACTCAGACCTAATACTCACATCTGGCTTCATTTCCGAACTGAGTGTTCCCATTGCACTTTCACACTATTACCCTTCATGCACTCTATTGTGATCCCAAGGTGTTTACTGATCTCTCTAAACCTCACTTCCAGACCCCTTACAAACAAATGTAAGGTAACTGGAACTGTGCTATATTTGTTTAAGCTGCCCCAGAACTTAGCATGATGCCCAGTATGGTGTGGATATGCAATAAAGATTGGCTGCCTTCTATTCTGCATCTATTTGTGGGAATATGCTCTCCAATAGGGTGGATGCCAGAGCTCTAATAAAGAAAAGGAGATACTGTTTCAGGCTTATCAGATTACCCAATTAATGATAATTAGATAGTAGTAGCAAGAATTCTCTCTTAAACTTCGGGTAGGAGTAAAACAGTGTTCAAGACTTCTGGAAGTAAATACAATATGTATCAAAAATATGCACATCAGACGCAGAATTTCATTTGTAGGAATTAAATTGATAATATGCACAAAGACTTTGACATAAGAATGTTTGTCACAGCAGTATCAATATAGTTTTAAAAGATCTAGGAATGCTCCGCTCCAAAAAAAAAAATCTGGGAACCCGAAATGTTCACAATAGAAGCATAACAAATTGTGGTACTGTAGTTTCCCCTCATCTATGGTTTTGCTTTCATGGTTTCGGTTACCCATGGTCAACCACAGTCTAAAAATATTAAATGGAAAATTCCAGAAGTAAACAATTCATGTTTTAAACCACATGCCATTCTGAGTAGTGTGATGAAATCTCATGCCATCACTCCCCATATCTACACTATAAATGTTCCCCACCTGTCAGACACAGTGGCCATCTCGTTGACCAGACCAACTGTCTCAGTATTGCAGTGCTTATGTTTATTCTGTTTAATAATGGCCCCAGAGTGCAGCAATGGTGTTGGCAATTTATATATGCCAAAGAGAAGCTATAGAGTGCTTCCTTTAATGAAAAGGTGAAAGTTCTTGATTTAATAAGAAAAAAGTAATATGCTGAGGTTGCTAAAATTGACGGTAACAATGACTCTTCTGTCTTTGAAATTGTGCTAGTTTGCTGAGACAAACCATATTCATGTAACTTTTGTTACAGTATATTGTAATAATGTTTCTATTGTTATTAATCTCTTATTGTACCTAGTTTATAAATTAAACTATCATAGGTGTGTAGAGTTGGATAGGAAAAAATGTAGTATATAGGGATTGATATAATCCATGGCTTCAGACATCCACTGTGGATCTTGGAATGTGAACCCTGTGGGTAACAGGAGACTACTGCATAATCATATAATGGAATTCTAGACGTCATTAAAAATTATATAATGTGAAATTAAAAATTATTCTTTTGAAAAGCAAAGAACAAATGCTGGTTATGAAACAATTGTGGTCAATTTTATGTGTGTGTATGTGTGTGCTCATATTTCTGTCATGGACTAATGTAATAGACTTATATGCATACATTCTTTTATATTTAGTATAATAAAAGCTTATAAATGTATATACCAAAATGAAATAGATTTGCATATTAATTATTGGTGTCTATATTTTGATTTTCCTATAGTGAGTAGATATTATCTTTAAAATAATGAGGAAATCATAAAGCTTTTTTGTGGGATTTTTTTTTTTAAGAGAAACAGAAGAAAAGGAGGCTAAGTCCCTGAGGCCATTAAAAGGAGAACATAGGTAGTTGGCCTGAATTTAAAAGACCATCTGAATCTTAAAAATGTCATGAGAGTTTACAGAAGGTTAAGACAATTGGTCATATGTGCTTTAGTGTCAAGTACTCTGATCAATATGTACTTGAGGTCAGTGCCAGTGAAAGAAAATGATCTAGAGAGGAGGAAGCTAGGAAGAAGAGGTGATATCTGCCAATATTATGGTCAGAGTATTCACATAACCCTTTTCTTGGTTGTCCCACCTCCACCCCTTCACTGTGCCTCCATCCTTACTACAGTAACTTGGAGAACACTATCAACTTCCTCCACTTATGCAGAACAAGAGAATATCCATGGAAGTAGTACACAAAGAATACCTAGGATCAAAAAAATAAGAATGGCCAAAACCAGTTTGGCTCAGTGGATAGAGTGTCAACCTGCAGACTGAAAGGTCCCAGGTTCTATTCCCGTCAAGGGCGTGTATCTTGGTTGTGGGCACATCCCCATTAGGGGCCGTGCAGGAGGCGGCTGATCGAAGTCTCTCTCTCATCGATGTTTCTAACTTTCTATCTATCTCCCTTCCTATCTGTGAAAAATCAATAGAATATTTTTAAATTAAAAAAAAAAGAATGCCTAGGGTTGTATGACTGCGCTGTCTACCAGGATCTGCTGCATTAAACTTGGTCTTCCCTCCACTAACCAGAGCTCAGTGAACAGATATATCCTCTTCCAAGTGCTTGAAATGTATTTGTTTAAGTTTCACCAAAGAACATACTAATTGATTTACAAAGAAAACAAGTAGGAGAACCAAGATACATAAGATATACACCTGTACATGCTGCCTCTCACAACCACGTCAAAACTACAACTAAAAGACAAAATGACTATCCCCCAGAACCATGGGAAAGCTGGAGGAGTAAAAGTTCTATAACTAGAAGGAAAGAAAAAAGTGCATTGAGACCTGATAGGATGTGCAGAGGCTCAGAAAGGCAGAGGTGCAGTGACACACACGAATCGAGCTAGTGTGCACTGTTTTTTTCAATTGGGAGGGAGTTACAAGTTCCTGACTGCTCTAAACTCCAGTTTCCGGTGAGATTCTGGGGACCCAAACTCATACAGGGAGAAACTGGACTATCTGCCAGCGGGTCGGCTTTCTCGCAAAGGATTCCTGCATGCACACAGGAATCATTGTTTACTGTGCTGGGGTGCAGGACTCGGGACACGGGATGCAGAGATGGCTGACTGTTTGCCACACTTAGAGCCTCCTTGAGACCCCACCCCACCCAATTTACAAACCCACCCAGCTGTGTGCAGTGGCTTTTGCATATGAATGGCCTGCCCTCTCACAGCTTAACCTAACAAATTGCAACTGGGTCAGACAACTTCAAAACTTCCAAACTCCAAGCAAGAGGAGAAATCTTCAGAGCTCCCTGTAGCTCCTGCTGGGTGGCCTCAGACAGTAGTTGACTTGCACCTCCTTGGAGATCCAGGAGGTCAGTGTGTACCTAGAGGTCAGTGTGAGATGACACCAGATTTCAACTCCTCACATACATAAGTGACACACTCAAGAGGCAGACTCAGTGAGCACCAAAGCCCCACTGAAGCAAATCCTGCCCCATAGGGGTGTCTCCAGCACAGCAGTTTTTACATTAATAAACACAGTTGATTCTCACAGTCAATTGGCCTGGAGGTCAATTCCTCCCAGTGTACCAATAGCAATCAAGGCTTAACTACAACTAAACTGTGTACCCAGCCCACAAAGGGGTGCACCAAGAGTGTACACCTCAGGTGATTGGAGAGGCTGAGCTACTGGGCCATAAAGGACAACTAGCAAAGAAAGCCATTCCATCTACACAGAAGAGCAGCCAAAATGTGGAGACAAAGAAACATGTCACGAATGAAAAAAATGAAGGAAAGCAAACTACTAGACATAGAGTTCAAAACTACATTTATAAGGCTGGGCAAGAATCTTCTACAAATCGCCAAGAAACTTAGTGAGACCTTCAAAGATCTTAATGAGAATGCCAAAAAAAAAAAAAGGAAAAGGACTAGTCAGAAATTAAGCATGCATTGTCTGATATATAGAATAATATACAGAAATCCAACAGCAGAGTAGAGAACCTCAAGAATCAAATCAAAGATCTGAAATATGAGGAAGGAAAAAACACCCAACCAGGAAAACAAAAAGAATAAAAAAATGTGAAGATAGTGTAAGGAGCCTCTGGACAACCTCAAGTGTACCAACATTAGAATTATGGGAGTGCCAGAAGAAGAGGGAGAGCAAGTTACTGAAAACCTATTTGAAGAAATAATGACTGAAAACTTCCTCCACCTGGTGAAAGAAATGAACTTACAAGTCCAGGAAGCACAGAGAACCCCAAACAAAAGGAATCCAAAGAGGACCACACCAAGACACATCATAATTAAAATGCCAAGGGCAAAAGACAAAGAGAGACTCTTGAAAGCAGCAAAAGAAAAACAGTTAATTACCTACAAGGGAGCACCCATTCAACAGAAACTATGCAGGCCAGAAGGGAGTGGCAGAAAATATTCAAAGTGATGAATAGCAAGAACCTACAACCAAGATTACTCTACCCAACAAAGCTATCATTCAGAATTGAAGGGCAGATAAAGAGCTTCACACACAAGAAAAAGCTAAAGGAGTTCATCAGCACCAAACCAGGATTATATGAAATGCTGAAGGGTATTCTTCAAGAAGAGAAAGAAGAAGAAAAAAGTAAAGATAAAAATTATGAACAATAAAGTGATAACAAATCCATACCTATCAACACGTGAACCTAAAAATCAAGTGAATTAAAAATACGATGAACATAATAAACTGGTAAATATAATAGAATCAGGGGCATAGAAAGGGAATGGAGTAACAATACTCCGAGATAAGGGGTGTGAGGGGTGTAGGAAGAGATTGGACAAAAATCTTATACCTATGGATGAAGACAGTGTGAGGGGTAAGGGCATGGAGTGAGTGGTAGGGAATCAGGTGGAGGGGAGCTATGGGGGAAAAAAGAGGAACATCTGTAATAATCTGAACAATAAAGATTTATTTTAAAAAAAAGAAAAAAGAAAAGCAGTAAAAAAAAAAATTATTTAGCCCTGGCTGGCTTGGCTCAGAGGATAGAGCGTCAGCCTGCATACTGAAGGGTCCCAGCTTCGATTCCGGCCAAGGACACATGCCTGGGTTGATCCCCAGTGGGGCAGCATTCAGGAGGCAGCCAATAAATGATTCTCTCTCATCACTGATGTTTCTATCTCCTTCTCCCTTACTCTCTGAAATCAATAAAGAAATATATTTTTTAAAAATATTTGCTCTCATTAAATATCAAATATTACTTTAAAAATAGTTTTTTTCCAACAACAATAGTAACAAAAACCCCAGTAAACCTATAATAGATTAACAAAATTATTGAAGGTTGTGATGGTTAGC
Source organism: Lasiurus cinereus (assembly GCA_011751065.1). NCBI lineage: Eukaryota > Metazoa > Chordata > Mammalia > Chiroptera > Vespertilionidae > Lasiurus > Lasiurus cinereus. The sequence continues at coordinate 23,483,733 of JAAGEH010000311.1, forward strand.
CATCTCTGCCAGGGCTAGTCCTTAGGTGTATAGGGCTCTGAGCAAATGTCTTGAGGCATCTGGTTGACTTATGCAGGACAGAGGGCCAAAGAGGTCTCGAAAGGGAGGAATGGGACCTGGAGCCCAGAGGGCTCTTGTCTAGCCTTGGGGTATCCTGCCTGGATGGCAGTCCCAGCTAGTCATAGCACCAGAGGAAGACTTTAAAAAGTCACCAGAAAAGTACTCCACAGCAAGGCCTCTGCTTGCTCACACCTAATGGTGAAGAGGATCTCCATATTCTGAATGGGCTAGGCTCCCTTGGCTACTTCCCCATGTTTATTGGTTACTTTATAATTATGACCCCCTGGTTTTTGGCACTTTACCACCACCATTTGACCTCTACTTTGGAGCACTGTCACTATCCTTGCTGTCACTGTGACAAGTTCTGTGGTAGCTTCTCTGAACCTCTTGGTGCTGCTGGAGACCTCTTCAGCTGCTCATTCTGGATGGTCATGGTAAATGAACCAATTCTCTAGTGAGTCTTCTGGCCTCAAATATCTAATTTCAGTATGTCCATTCTCCTGAACCTCAAGAACTCTTTTCTGAAGACCGATCATGGCAATACAAGCATATCAGCTTCACCATGTGGGCCACTACTTTTGCAACTTCCAGGGGCCATCCTTGAAGCAAGTTTGCATCATTCCTTGGAGGCCTTAATAAGATGTTAAATTGCACTCCCCAAGAGAATGCACCCAAGTCAATAAACCCTTAGGTTACCAGAGACTAGCTCTATTACTTAGCTTTCAAGTCATCTGTGAATTGACTTGTCTTTCATTATTGAATTGCAAGATGTCAATAAAACAACAATCCGATTTTGTTATCTCCATATTTGTTGTTCCTCTTGTTATTTTAAACTCCTGAATAGATACATTGACCAACGCATTCCAACCATGAGCGCACTATTCCAGGTCATCCGCAGTGAAAGTATTATCAATTAGTCAGCCATGTAGTGCCAGGATCTGTCTGTGCACCACCTTACTGCTGCTTTCTTGGAACACTCCTGTCATTAATTGATGCACATTGGGTTTCTCAGGAAACAGATGCCAAGAAAAAGTTTGAAATGTAAAAGGCTATGAAAGAAAAGGGGAAGAGGCATTATTTGTCAGGGGGAAATTCCAGACCATGGGGCAGACCTGGCAGAGGCTCTGTCAAATCAATGGGAAGTTCAAGGAAAGGATTCACCATGAGGGGAGTCCCAAATGGGGCAGAAATGGCTAGATCTTTGTATGATTGCATCAGGAGCTATCCCGCAAAGAGTATGATGTCAGTTTGAATGATGAGGCAGAGCCTAAAGAAGCTAACAGCTGTGTCAGCTAATCACATGCCACACAAAACAAGTTCTTTCTTGGCAATTTTAGCAGAACTTTTCCAAATTTGTCATAGATATTGATAGATATACAATATTATTAAGTTCAATAAGTTAAGATAAATAAATATGTGCATGTCTTGTAAATTAAGGTCAACCACCAAAATAATAGATATACTGTATGTATAACTTTTAATCCAGCAATGGTAAATTTTATATCTACAATAGAAAATAGGGAGGGAAAGAAATGGAGTACAATACAATGAAATACTGAGATCAAACTGGTTTCAATATAATTGCACTAAATGTTTTAACTCACCAATTAAAGGACTCTCAGACTGAATCTAGAAAATATAAAATGTTTTCTTCAATAGCAACTCAGAGGAAAAACACACACACACACAAACAAAACCTCACAAAGTTGAATGTAAACAAGGGAAAAAATAATATATACCAGGTAAATATGAACCAAAATAAAGTCAGGAAACCTAAAGTAGCAGATTCAATATCTGAGTTAGATGATAGATCTAATTATAAAAGAAGCCCTACTTACTGATAAAAGGGACATTAGAACAATCCATAGAGCATTCTAGCACAAATTAGTCAAAATGAATAAATGACCCCAAACTTTTTCTTCTTGAATATGTCCCAGTGAAAATATTCTCATGTCCATTAGTAGATATATAATGAAGAAGTTCATTTATTGTATTATTGTTGGTGGTAGCAAAGTTGGAGGCAACCTGGGTGTCCATCCTTAGGAGAAAAGATAGACGAAAAGTGTTGTATGCGCATTATAAAATATTATGCAACTAATAGAAACAGTACATTAGAGGTACATATTCATTTAGCTACACAAATTCATCTTAAATACTTGGAGAAAAAAGTGAGAACAAGAATGATATCAAGAACACATCATTGTCACTAAGGTGGTATCTTTAGGAGGAAGGCTAGTCTCATCTCAATTAAGGTAAGGAGAAAAAAAAGAATACCTTGTCAAAGTTAGTAGTTATATACTCTTATACTTAAACCCCAAACCTCTTCCCTGATGTATTTTCATTAGAAAAGGCCTAACAGTACACAGTCCTACCAGCTGCCTTAGTCAGCTCAAGATGCCATATCAAAATACCAGACTTGTTTGCTTAAATAAAAATTTATTTTCTCACAGTTCTAGAGGCTAGAAATCCGTGATCAAGGTGTCCATTAAGTGTTTTCCGATAAGAGCTCTATGCCTGGATTGTAAAGGCTGTGTACTCACATGACCTTTACTCAGTGAGTGTTCAAAAGGAAGAACTTTCTGACATCTTTCTATAAGAACATTAATGCTATCAAAACACCTGGTAAGGTTGAATTCATTGAACTTTACTTTCTTAGAAGGCCCATCTCCAAATATAGCCACACTGGAGATTAGATCTACAAAACAATGAATTTGGAACATAGTCCAAACAACATCCAAAAATTAGGTGAAAATAGCCCCTATAAAAGGAGAAGTCACATAACATTTCAGAGATAAAAGACAGGAAGAAGTAAAAACCAAAGCCAAAGACAAAAGCAGCTAGTGTTCAAATAAGGAACTGTCAGCTCACGTGCCTTCTGAGGGAGGTAGAATTTTAAGTAAGGAGCACAACAAAGAAAAGGTGATGTGCCCAAGTGACAAAATATCAAAGGGTCCCAATTTTTATATAAAATCTTTTCAAAGATTCCTGTATTTTTTGTTACTGTGTTCTAGCATTTGAAAACTAGAGAAAACCCTAGAGCTAATCTTACTTAATCTGTACAAACGAAAAAACGAAGCCCACAAAACCCATGGTCATCACTGGAACTTCCTGCCTTACACAACACTCCCTCTAGTTTATTGATGTCTCCAAAGAGATATTCGGAGTTGAAAGACAAAGAGCAGAAACTAAACTCCATTCAACCTCTTTACAAAGATTGGTACTTTTAGCAACACTTTCCCCCTCCCAAACCCCCCATCTCCTTTACACACACACACACACACACACACACACACAGCTTAGTTTTCACTTAATTACAAAAGATAAATGAGTTAATGTTGTTATATAAACATAATAGAGGCCCGGTGCACGAAATTCATGCCAGAGGGTAGGGGTGTGTCCCTCAGCCCAGCCTGCACCCTCTCCAATCTGGGACCCCCTCAAGGGATGTCCAACTGCCCGTTTAGGCCTGATCCGATCGGGCCTAAACTGGCAGTTGGACATCCCTCTCACAATCCAGGACTGCTGGCTCCTAATCACTCACCTGCCTGCCTGATTGCCCCTAACCACTCTGCCTGCCAGCCTGATAGCCCCCTAACCACTCCCCTGCATCCTGATTGACCCCTAACTGTTCCCCTGCCGGCATAATCATCCCCAACTGCCCTCCCCTCCTGGCCCGATAACTCCCAACTGCCTTTCCTTGTGGGGCTAAGAGAGGACTGAGGCTAGATGCTGCTGAATGCTGCTAGGACTAGGTGAGGCAGAACTAAAGGGACTGGGGGACTGAGGCTGGATGAGGCAAGGCTGAGGAGACTGGGGGACTGAGGCTGGATTAGGTGGGGCTGAGAGGACTGGGGAACTCTGGCTGGTTGAGGTGGGGCTGAGGGGCCTGGGCGTCACTATCTTGTGGATGTAGGCACTGCCATCTTGTGATGGTGTGTTAGTCAATTAGCATTGACTGTGACTACTACCATCTTTATGATGATGTGACAGTCAATTAGCATATTTCCTCTTTATTAGATAAGATAGTATCAGGTAACATAGGACAAAGAACTCTGCTTGCCTAACCAAGAAAGAAAACTCAGTGCCAAATGTGGTCAAGGGGTTACATTTCTTGCTGATTTTTCTTTTCAGAATATTTCAAAGCTGGAGCTCAGAAATAATTTTTATTAGGATTTCTTTAGTTTCTTGTTAGGGATGTCAGCCTTCTGCTTACATGTGAAAAAAACTGCAAGCGTATAATAAACTTTTAAATTTTTCCCAAGTGTTACAAAACTAAAAAAAAAATAGAGAGAACAGTTTGAGTTAGCTTGTTAAATGTTGTGAGATTAAAATGGCAACCCTTTATCAACTAATTACTAAATATACAGTTTTTATGAGATAAAATAAGTTTCAACTATTAAGTTTCACAATATAGTTTAGAAAATAGACTATAGGAATTGCAGTAGAAACTAGTATGTTTGACTCATGATTGTGTTGAATTAAAATAATACAGTAGAAATACCTATAACTGACAAATCTTTAGAAAACAGTTATTTCCTGCATAATGAATTATTAATGACTAGAGGCTCAGTACACAAATTCATGCATGGGTGGGGTCCATCTGGTCCACCTCGATGGGGGCTCATTGAGGGTAGGACTGGCTGTGGGGAGGGGCCAGGGGCAGTTGCCGATCAGTCCTGCCCCTGACCAGGGTGTTAGGAGCCAATTGGGGGTGGGGCTGGCCCAGGGGAGGGAGCATGGGAGGATTCCAGGGCCTGTCTGGCTCAGTCCCTATCTGCCAGACCCCAGCATCAAGCTAACCAATGGTCAGAGCATCTGCCCCTGGTGGTAGGTGCACATCATAGCAAGCAGTTGAGTGGCCTTAGCATATCATTAGTATATTACACTTTGATTGGTTAAACAGACATTTGGCAATGAGTTTTCTTTCTTGGTTAGGCAAGCAGAGTTCTTTGTCCTATGTTACCTAATACTATATGTTAGTGGACAACCAGACACTTAGCATATTAGACTTTTATTATATAGGATGGCCACTTTGCTTTTTTTTTAAAAAAACATATTTGTATTGATTTCAGAGAGGAAGGGAGAGGGAGATTGAAACATTAATGATGAATCATTGATCACCTGCCTCCTGCATGCTCCCTACTTGAAATCAAGCCCACAAACCAGGCATATGCCCTGACTGAGAATCCAACTGTGACCTCCTGCTTCATAGATCAACATTTAACCACTGAGCAACACCAGCCAAGCAATGATGAACACTTTAAATATTAATTTCTGGTATAAATCAATGATGGTTGGCTTGGGCTTTATTGACATTTATGCAATATTATTAAAAAAACAATTACAGATTTTGATGGAAACCCATCTAGAGAAGAAAGATTTTTTCACCACTGTTTCAATATTATGGATATACATTTTAAAAATATGTTCTGGGTATGACTTGACAAACTACTGGGATGCTAGATTCTAAGAACACTAAATTCTGGTCATCTCCAGGAAATCAATGGCAGTTAACAAAGTATCTATATACTTCTCTAAATTGAGACTCAACTAAATAAAAACCAAATATGCAGAAGTATGAGGTAAAAAATAAGATGAATTTCTAACTTTCTAAGTGGTGAAATACAGCTCCCCCAATGAAGTCCTATCAACTCAAAAGTTATTCTGGATTGTCATTTCCAAGGTTTGTGCCTCTCCAAGATCAAATACTGCTTTCTTATTTTATTTTTAGCTTGATTGGCAATAATTCTTAACTAATTTAATACTTCCACTTGATAAACATAAAATTTTATATTACATACCTATGATACTATCAAACTCATGTTCTTAATGGACATAAAATCTACTCCAGAAGGCAAACTCATAAAGACAAATAAGATGAGATAAAGTCACTGATAGGAGGTGTTCTTGGGCCACTGCAGTGAAGCAGGGGAAGAGGGCCAGAAGGGATAATTGGCCAAGAAGAGGGAGATGGCTTTCTGGAAATGATGTTTTCAACGTATTTTGAGCAAAGCTTTTTAAAGTTTTAACAAAGTAAGAATTGACCCAGTCTAACAGGTAAGCAGCATAAAAAAAAAATCAGAGATATGTACAAGATTGATATGTTTCAGAACTATAAATAAACAGATTGGTGTTGCTCTATCTCAAAGTATAGTGCAGAGAGTGAGCCTTGAAGCTGAAGAGGTAAGACCAAACCAAGGAAGTCTTTAGCACTATGTTTGGGTGCCATTTTAAGTAGTGAAACCACCAACAAAAATGAAAAAGAAAAAAAAAGTGACATTAAATAAATGTACGGTGAAAAGGGCATTTGTTTACAGAATGAAAGCTAAAACAAAAAGGCAGAATCCGCTTGTTCAGCCCCAGGTGAGAAGACATATGTCCAGCAACTCAAATGTTCCATCATTCTGCACATGTGCATCTCCACAGATGACCACAAAAATGCCCCCAAGAATTGACTTTGAGGCTACAAATAAGTTTTAGTAAGTAGGCAAGTTAAAAAAAAATATGAAATCTGTGAATAATAAGTATAGACTGTGTGGTTGTGGTTGTGTGTATATAAAAGACTTCAGCCTGATGTAGAGAATGTATATTCTTTTGAAGTAAACATCAAACATTCCCAAAAGTGAATCACATATTAAGTCAAAACATTAATTTCCATAGGGTAGAAATACTGTAAACATCACTTTCTGATAACAATGAGGTAAATCAAAATATTAAGAACCCAAAAATAAAAAAAGATCCTTCCACCTAGAAATTAACTTTGGAATCAAGCCCACAAACCAGCAAAGGAGCAGCTCAGGTGGGAAGGAGGAGGTTCCTGCCACCACAGGACTCCATCTGGGTGGAAGGGCCTGGGCAGGAGCCTGACATTGAGCAGGATCCTGCCCTAGGCCAACTAGATTCCAGGCTAAGTAAATCCTATTTGCTAAATAATTGCATTTTGCAGCTAAATGCCCACAAGTTGTCAGCCCACAAGCAACTCTTGGGTAGAAAGAAAAATATAAATTCTGAAACATAATTAAAACTCTACAAGTTAAAATATGTGGTATTTATTAAATAAGGTACAATTTTTAGGATCTTTAACATCTGTAATAATTCAAACTATCCTATATAATAAAACCCTATAGTGTGCAAATTGTCCCCTTGACTGGGAGTTTGTCTGGGAGTTCAATCAGGGGCCAGGGCTGGCCGAGGGGAGGAAGTACCCAGCTGGCAGCCGCTAGGGACCCTACCAGTACATGAATTTTATGCACTGGGCCTCTAATCAATGATATTACCAACTAAAAAAGCTACAATAAAAAGGTTGTACCTTGAGTAATGGTGTAATAGCTCCTATTGTACCAGTGCTCCCATAGATAAACTTGTGATATCTATATATATAAAAGCCTAAGCGACCAGCCAACTGGCTGACCAGCCGACCAGTGGCTATGATGTGCACTGATCACCATGGGACAGACGCTCAATGCTAGGAACTGCTGAGTTGTGGTAACTTGACAGCTGTGGTTCCTGGATAACACACCTGGAACCAGAGAGGAGGGAGCCTGATTCCAGGGTGTATGACCAGAGAACCATCCTCTTGTAAACCGGGACCCCTTGGGAGAGGTCAAAGAGCTGGTTTCAGCCTGATCCCTGCAGACCAGGCCTAGGGGCCCCACCGGTGCACTAATCCATGCACCGGGCCTCTAACCCATTGGCTCCCCACTTCAGATCTAGCACCCTACCAGGCCTCTAGCCCATTGCAGAGATCGTGGGTCTGTCCCTTACAGAAACTTTTTGACTCGATTAGCTAAATGATGAGACATGAGGACCTACTGGCTGGGCCCCAAAGTCTGGTGCCCATCCACTTAATATCGATTTCCAGTAGAGGCAGCTAATTTTCCCACTACCACTATCAGCTGGGAAACCAGCTGTGGCTTCCCTCCTTCCGGCCAGACAGTAGCATCAGTGGGCAACCTCCAGGAAGGAAAGAAGGCAAAGGAGCAGCTCAGGTGGGAAGAAGGAGGTTCCTGCCACCACAGGACTTCACCTGGGTGGAAGGGCCTGGGCAGGAGCCTGACATTGAGCAGGATCCTGCCCTAGGCCAACTATATTCCAGGCTAAGTAAATCCTATTTGCTAAATAATTGAATTTTGCAGCTAAATGCCCACAAGTTGTCAGTTACCGCCAAACTTGGGGTAAAGTGAGATGAAAGAAGCGAGACAGATAAAGAGAGAAAATGACATAATATTGGGAGAAAAGAGGAGGGAGCCTGATTCCGGGTGCATCGCCCAAGAACTGTCCTCTTGCAATCTGGAACCCAATCCTCACAGGCCAGGCCGAGGGACCATACCAGTGCACAAATCCATGCAACAGAGCTCTAGTAATATATAAAATTACCTAAAAGCACTAGAGAGCGACCAACAGCAAAATATAACTAGAGCAGATTTTACACTTAGCAAAAGAGAATAGCATTAAGTTGCCCATTTTGTTAACATTAAGCCACAAGTCAGGGGTTTATGGGACAGCTAAAACTCAGAAAACTTGCAGCCTTACTTGAAGAAATAAAGAACAGAGTTCAAAGCAACCTCAATAGCTGGAAAGTATAAAAAGAAATTCCAAGAAGGATCCAAAGAGAAATGGCACTAAAATCTGCATATACATTGTCAAAAAATTTAGCTACTCTCCAACTAACAGCAGCCAGAGCATTTGAGGTTTGAGTATAGCCAAGTTACATGCCTGTTAAAATAAACAAAATCAATAGTTTCCAGAGGATTATACCAAAATCAAGCATATCTACAATATATCAATCATAATGTCTAGGACACAAATCAAAACTACTATATATACAAAGAGGAAAATGTAAAGTATACGCAAAAGAAATCAAATCAATAGAAGGCCCTTGAGATTGACCCAGTTGTTGAAAATAATATACAAGGATTTTAAGGCATTATTACAACATGCTCAAAGATATAAAGACTATGCTCATCATGAATAAGAAATCCGAAAAGCAAAACAGAATCTCTAAAAATAATCAAATAAAAATTCTACAACAGAAAAAATTGCCAAAACGCTCGGCTGGTGTTGTTTAGTGGCTGAGTGTTGACACATAAACCAGGAGGTTCAATTCCATCAGGGCACAAGCCCAGGTTGTGGGCTTGATCGTCAGTAGGGGTTGTGCAGGAAGCAACCAATCAATGATTCTCTCTCATCATTGATGTTTTTATCTCTCGCCCTCTCCCTTCCTCTCTGAAATCAATAAAAATATATAATCACCAACTCATCAGAAACAGTGAAGATAAGAAGCCAGTGTACTTAGAAAATACAAGTTTTGAGGGACAAGGAATATTTATGTATGCAAATTGTTTTCAAATATTTCACAGTATAAATAAGAGAAAATAATAAAGCAAAGGAAGTAAAATATTAATTAGGGAACTACAGAAAAGAATATATGTAAGTGTACTTATCTATTATAGTGACTTTTTTAGAAGTCTAAAATCCTATCCAATAAAAGAGTAATATGCAAATTAATCATCACTCCATAACACCCACAAGCCAATTGGGAGCAAGTATGCAAATTAACCCAACCAAGCTGGCTGCAGCCACAGAGAGAGCAGGAGGGAGGCTTGGGTTTCCCTGGTGATGGAGATCAAGCTTTCCACACAACCTGGCCAGCCCAGGCCTCTACTCTAGGCTACAAAGTTTCAAATTATAGACGATAAATAAATCCCAACAGAAATGGCTGCTGCCACAGAGCAAGCAGAAGGCTTGGCTCTGCTCCAGGCTACAAAGTTTCAATTGTAGAAGATAAATAAATCCCATATACCAGCACCTCTGCTTGGGTCGCCTCTGTTTGGGTCACCGGGGGTGTGGCCGGCCTGCAAACCACCACAGACTCTTCGCCCAAACAACCCCACACCCCAAGAGATCCCCAATCCTGATCCAAGACACCCTTCAGGGCAAACCAGATGGCACCCACCCATGCACCAGGCCTCTATCCCAGTGGTCAGCAAACTACAGCTCATGAGCCACATGCGGCTCTTTGGCCCCTTAAGTTTGTGGCTTGCAAACCGTAGTTTGCCAACCACTGCTCAAAGGTATCACCCAAATCATCGTCCTAAAGCAGTGGTTGGCAAACTACGGCTCATAAGCCACAAACTCAAGGGGCCAAAGAGCCATATGTGGCTCACAAGCTGCAGTTTGCTGACGACTACTCCATCCTAATAAGGGTAATACGCAGATTGACCATCACACCAACACACAAGATGGCTGCCCCCATGTGGTTAAAGATCCTGCCTCACGTGGACACAAGATGGCCACTACAATATGGCCAGCAGGGGAGGGCAGTTGGAAAGGACTAGGCCTGCAAGGGATGGCAGTTGGGGGCAATCAAAACTGCAGGGGAGGGCAGTTAGGGGTGACCAGGCCATCAGAGGAGTGAGGTTTGGGGCAACTGGGCCTGCAGGGAAGGGCAGTTGGGGGGGACCCAAGGCCTGCAGGGTAGAGCAGTTAGAGGCAAACAGACTGGCAGGGGAGCAGTTAGGCATTAATCAGGGTGGCAGGAAAGTGGTTAGGGGCAGGAGAATCCAAGATGGTGATATAGGTGAACACCTACACTGTTGCCTTGCACAGGAAAGCTGGTGAAGGGGGGACAGGTGCACGGTTTAGGGGAGTCGCAAAAGATCAGGGGTCTGGTGGCACGCACGGCACTGCTTGCTGAGAACCGACTGCTGATTGTGCCACTGGCTTTCGGGAGTGGGCGGGAGACAGACCCTCCCAGCTGTGCCACTTCTGACTCCACTGGGCCCGTTTCGAGCAAAACCCTGGGGACCCAGACTCCTGTGGTCCCGGAGCACAGGGGAACAGGAGGGGCAGCAGTCTAGAGGCACTGCGAGAGAGCGTGTGCGCACAGGGACCGCTCCAGCCATTACCCAGTCACGTGAGACTCAGGGGCTGTGGAGGGAGGGGCCAACTGGAAGGCAAGGCAGTCCCTTAAACCCTGAGACTCCACCCATCCCAAGCTCAACAGAGAGGCTTCTGCAGTTTTTCAAGTCTGGTATCATAAGGCTGAATCCAACACAGAAGTTCTCCCAGCATAGTGAAAATGCCGAGACAAGGGAAGGGATCACAAACAAAAGAAATGGAGGAAAACAAACGACTGGATATAGAGTTCAAAACCACGCTTATAAGGTTTTTCAAGAATATCCTAGAAAAGTTGGATAAAGTTAGCGAGTCCCAAGAGGAGATGAAAAAGGACCAACTAGATATGGAAAAGGACCAACTAGAGATGATAAGGACCAAATAGAAATTAAACAAACACTGACTGAAATAAAAAATATTATACAGAGACCTAACAGCAGACTAGCAGAAGGCAAGAATCAAGTCAAAAATTTGAAATATAAAGAATCAGAAAACACTCAACTGGAAAAGCAAGAAAAGAATCCAAAAATGTGAAGATAATGTAAGGAGCCTCTGGGACAGCCTCAAGCGTACCAACATCAGAATTATGGGGGTGCCAGAAGAAGAGAGAGAGCAAGATACTGAAAATCTATTTAAAGAAATAATGACTGAAAACTTCCCACATCTGGTAAAAGAAATACAAGTCCAGGAAGCACACAGAACCCCACTTAAAAGGAATCCAAAGAGGACTGCATCAAGGTACATCATAATTAAAATACCAAGAGCAAAAGACAAAGAGAGAATATTAAAAGCAGCAAGAGAAAAACAGTTTATTACCTACAAGGGAGCACCCATACAACTGTCAACTGATTTCTCAACAGAAACGATGCAGGCCAGACGTGAGTGGCAAAAAATATTCAACGTGATGAACAGCAAGAACCCACAACCAAGAATACTCTACCCAGCAAAGCTATCATTCAGAATTGAAGGACAGATAAAGAGCTTCACAGAGAAGAAAAAGCTAAAGGAGTTCATCAACTCCAAACCAGTATTATATGAAATGCTGAAAGGTACTCTTTTAGAAGAGGAAGAAAAAGGTAAAAGACAAAAAATTATGAACAACAAATACATAATCTATCAACAAGGGAATCTAAAAATTAAGTGAATTAAAAATTTGATCAACAGAATAAACTGGTGAATATAATAGAATCAGCACAGAAAGGGAGTGGACTGATAATTCTCAGGGGGAAAGGGGGAAGGGGTGTACAGGGAGTGACAACAAAAATCATACACCTATGGACTCATCAATGGGGGGGGAGGTAAGGGTAGAGGGGGAGGTCGGAACCGGGTTGAGGGGAGCTATGGAGGGGGAAAAAAGAGAGACAAATGTAATAATCTGAATAATAAAGATTTAATTTTTTTTAAAAAAAGTGGTTAGGGGATGATCAGACTGGTAGGCAGAAACGGTAGGGGCAATCAGGAAGGCAGGCAGGCAGGCAAGCAGTTGGGAGCCAGCAGTCCTGGATTGTGAGAGGGATGTCCAACTGCCCGGCTAGGCCCGATCCAGTCGAACATCCCTTGAGGGGTCCCAGATTGGAGAGGGTGCAGGCTGGGCTAAGGGACACCACCCCCCTATGCACGAATTTCATGCACCAGGCCTTCAGTGATCAAAATAAAGTTACAAAAACAGATGGATCAGGATATATAGATGCAAGTGTTATATATGCTAAAAACTATGTTACATTTAATTTCCTAATTTTGTCAAACGACAGAATTTAGCAGTTAACATCCCAGGAACAATGAATACACCTGGCACCAGATCTGTTTCTAAATACTCTCTAAAAATGAAGTCTCAGGGCTCCTTGAAGAAATAGTTGAGCTGAGGCTTGTTAGGGCAAGGAAGATACAGCCTAGCCAGGGAAATGTCTTTATGTTGCAGGAAAGGGAAGTGCTCAAAAAACAATGTGGGCATGAAGAAAGGATATAACAGCCAATTTGAAGGAGCTCTCAATCACCAAATTGGGACAAACTGAGCAACAAAATAATTGTTGCTCATAGAATTAAATCTTGTGTGTCCTTACTGATAGAGTTGAGTAAGGAATGTACAGCTCTTCCTTACAGTGAAAAAAGTCCAGTTTATGAGTATAGGAGTAAAGAGGGAATAGGAAATCAACATCACAATAATTGTTACAGGCAAAACTGCCAATAGATGCTAAAATTTTTTTTGAAATCAGTTTCAAAGTATCCCCTCCCACAAGATACTTAATTAAAATGAGGAAATGGGGAAACACTACTTTAATCCAAAGCTAAGGGCATACCAATTATATGGTATTCTTAACAAAAATACGTATCTTGCATCAGAGTAAGAAAAAAGTAAAAAACAAGTATGAAATGGGAGGAAAAGGAAAACTGTGAAGTTGAATTAAAAATTGAAGGTGTCAGTATGATCTCAATTTCTAAAAGATAAAATTTACATACAGTATAAGAGGTAGTTTTGTTTTCTTGCTTTGCCAAGTAGGATCAGTAATATCCCAGGAACAATAAACATACAGTTTCTAAACCTAAGTTTCTGAATACTATTCCCTCTAAAAAGAACTAGGCTCCTTGGAGAAATGGTTGATTCCGGGGCTCAGGAAGGAAAAGTACAAAATTAGTAAGGTAAAGTGCTCAAAAAATATTGGTGCATATCAAAATGTCACAGGAACCAGGTTTGATATGGTTCCCCAAAGCCAAATCTCATACAATTTTATTATCAATAATTTACAGTAACATAACCCACTGAAAATAGAAACCTAAGAGTCTATACTTTAAAAAAATAGCCACATGGACAGTCTATGATAAGTAGATACAGTGTATGGAGTATAGAGAATTGAAAAATAAATATTTTACCGCCATCACAATAAAAATTGGTTGAGACAATTATCAAGTGTTGCTAAATCAAGAAAGAGGGAATGTTGAACAACAGACAAAACACATCAAAATACCTACATAATCTTAATATCTCCTCAAAGGTTGCTTATTATTTACAAGGAGGAAAATATTCAGTGAAAACAAGAACAGTACTTTCATCAGATGATCAAAATTAGTATCAACAATGAGTTCCTCAGATGTAATACCCTAAGGACACATCACTTTTCTAGTATTTTGGCTGGAAATAAATAACCTCAATCTAATCATAAGAAAACATCACATAAACCCAAATTGGAAAGCATTCTGTAAAACACACACACACACTCACTGCTGACTTTATTATGGAGAATTGATCTCATGATAAAAATTATCAGAAGGTAGAGATTGGGTCTCTGTATCTCAATTTAACACATTACCTGACATTAGTAGATGCTAAGTCCCAGGCAGTGTCATGTTTCCAGCACCACACAGACACAAAGTGTAGTGGTTAAAAGAATGAACTTTTTACATTAGGTAAACAGAATTTGTTTATAAGTTATACAATATTCTATACTTTTGTCTCAGCCAAATTTTTGAAAGTAAACTTTTTTCAAAACCTATAAACACTTTATTATAAAACCAGAGAATGAGAAACTTAAAAATGACTTCAAATAGTTATACACTAACATTAAAGTCTTTTGTTTTTCCATAAAAGCAAACCACAAAATCAGTCGAAGTGACAAGGTTTATGGAGACGCTGCAACTAAAACCCAACTTTATTGTTACAATTTTTTTATTTACAGAATATAAATCTCTTCAAAAAGATACATTCCTTCATTTAATCAATGGTAAAAGGCCTTATTAAACAGAAATAAAGCCTAGACATCACTTACATTTAAACAGAAATACAAACAGCTTCATTAAACATTTACGAACATAGAGCAAAAACATATTTTTATGTAAGCAGTTACATGAATGAGGCTGTTTTATTTTCTTCACTGGCAACCCCATTCTGTCCACAGAACAAGTTTTACTTAAATTAACAGTAGTAAAAATGTAAAATTAAATTTTAAACATGAAAATATGCAACAACAAACAGGAAGTATCTTCATTACCAAACAAATTAACAAGTTCTCAGATTCTTTCTGAGGCATATCAAAACACCTCCTTCAAAGGTTGCATTCATTTGAGAGGTATCAATACATTTTCAGTGCTGAGACTATTTGTAGCACTTACAGTATATACAAAGCAGCATTATACTACTATGGTTCACATTTGATAAACACAAATTTAAGCTTTCTGCCAATTTCCCAATTTAACATACAACTACGGTAATGACAATTATTCACTGGGATTTTTTTCTTCCTGCATCTGAAATTATCATTTAAGGAAATTATTATTAAGAACATGGAATGATGCCGTATCTTCTTTTTTTAATGATATTTAAAATTCAAATATTTCACATCATGGAAACTTCTTCATCCAGCTGTACAACGGCTCCTGGTTACAGTTTAAAAGTTTTCCTTTTGCAAATTCCACCAATTTATAGTTACTTTAGTACAAACAAAAGGAAACTTCTTCAGATTATTGGACAATAAAAATGTCAGTGTGTCACTACCAAAACTGAGTAGTAGCACACCACAACCATGGCAAGCAAATATTCACATTTTCGCCACAGCTTTTTGGGGGTCTTTTCCAGATCACATGAACTAGTTTACATGGATACCATCAGGTCTTAACTTAGCTTTGAAAGTTCCTGTTAAGAATTTTAATATTTAACTAATGTAACCATTTAAATTAGCCAGCTTTTTCGTATTCATCACTAACTAGTTTAAATACACTATGTAGCCTTTTAATTTTTATAAGTATCTTGTATTTGTTAAAATGATTAATGGGGATTTATACTTTTAATGGATTAAGATGTAAACAAAACTATTGAGTATTTTATACAATTTTTTTGTAACTAGAAAAGCTATGGGATTCATAATTAACACATTTTATTTTAACCGGTTTGATAACATCAGTAGCATAGGAAGTGCATAGGAAAGAAAAAGCAGATTTCAGCACAGAAATCTACTAAAAACTTTAATTTTGGATGCCCAACACAAATGGGTCTTCTCCATAAGCACTACCATTAGTTTTTCATTGAAATAGTGCAATTTTCTATTTCAAATTGTGATCCTGAAATACAATTTTTAGCTTAAAAGTTGTGTTCTGAAAAATCTAATTCATTATGTAATGTATCTTATTAATTTCAGTTTTCAAGATTTCAAGTAATGCAATCCCAAGCATTTTCATTTATAGTAACACATTTTAGAGACTAAAATGACAGGGGCAAGTTCATTCTAAATAATTGATATGCTTTTCTGTCCAAAGATATCAAACCCAAAACGTAACACTATAAGGTGTTATATAAGAAGAAATAAAAAGGCAGTTCAATATAACTATTATCTTTTTTAAAAAGAAACAAAACAAAAAAAGACTGCCTTATGTAACTAAGTTTCCAGTCAAAGGACATTCTAAAATCTACTGAACTAAAGAAAAATCAGAGCAAATTAACTTTCAAATAAAGATAAAGCTGCTTTAATCACATACTTATAATTCCATTTTTATCTATGCATAACAGTTTACTAGCATTTGCCTTTTGTGTAAGTTGTGCAAGTTGCTGCCAACAAAATTCTCCTGGCACAAAGAACTATTAACTTTGTCTATCAACTGAAGTCTGTATCACTTTGGAATGCAGTATAAATGCTTATTAAAGGTAATTTAAAGCAGAAAATCAAGCTGATTAATATTTGCATTTATATTATAAAGCAATTAAAAATTATACAGAAAGCTTTGTGTAATGAAATACCTGTATAATTAGTAAAGTGGAGATTTTTAAATTATAACAAAGTGTGTGGGGAGACTTTTTTCTTTAACTCTGGAAGTTTTAGTAACATATTTATGAAGTTCAAATATTTGTAGTCCAGCAAAAAAGTAAATAGCAGTCATTAAAGTATTACATCTTTTTGTTGTTTATAATCCCATTAATAAACAACTTTATATCTAGAGAAGCCACATGAGATAGCTTTGGTTGAACTAACAGCTATTATTTACCATATCTCTTGTATAGTATACATGGGATTTAGATTCACATTGATATCAAAATTTTCGTATTTTTATTATAGAAAAAAAGTTCACCTTGAAAATAGTAACAGATAATACTTCAGTTTGCAATCATTACATTTTAATTTGCTTTAGCTTGAAATCATGGAATGGAATTCTGTGTATATTAATTGACCACTTGCAGGAATCTAACCTCACAAGAATTAATGAACAACTAAAGAATGAAGAAGTCATATTAGGCACTGAGAGGCTACATAAATAAGTACTGACATTAACAAAAACTGATAAACGTTATCTCCAGTTCCTCTTGTTATCCTGCTGTGCAGCCAGAACTGCTGGCTATTTCCAGTATAAAACCAAAGAACTGGATCAGTTCCTTACAGAAAGTTTTCTTTAAAAGGGAAAAGAATGAAAAACAATACACAATCTCATATGCAAGATACAATTCACACTAATTTACAAATTTTTATTTACACTGTTTTATATACATTCCAGGCAGACCTAGTTGATGAGTTTTGTGCTCATTTTGATCTCAAATGATCATATGAACAGTGTGATTTACTACCACATCTCTTTGATTTCCAGAAAATGGTGGTAGCATGGGGTTGGGTGTTGGAAGGTGGGGGAATCAAATATTACTGGTCAGGTAAGCTCTAACAAGTATGTAAAGAACAAAGAGGGGAAAAAAATGTGGAATTCTGCTTGTTAAAGCATCCAGGCCACTATGGTCTATTGACTAACAATGAGTATATATGAATGCCACTTCTCTAACAACCATTTTCCTATTTACAAAATGAGCTTACAAGGTGAGTTATTAGGTAAGGCATTCAAGTTCCTTAGCTTAACCTAAAAAGGCAACAGACATCTCAAAAAGCCATAGGACACATTTTAGAGAGATGTCTTTCCTTTAGAATCTCTTAAATGGTAAAAAAAAAAAAAAAAAAAAATCAATTTTGAACCCTATTAATAGCCTATAGCATGATCCAAAAAAAAAAAAAAAAAAAAAATCTGAACAGAACTGGGAGCATCACAACATCCAAAACCTAACCAAAGAGTGAGGGAAATATTTTAACTATCTGATTTTGTTCCCAAGATCCACTAGACACTCCTAGGACTAGAGTGAGAGCCTTTATTACCCTTTACATTCACTTTTATATGAATCTTTCTGAAATGTTTATTATAGTGTCACAGCTAGTATGCAGAGTCTATCAGCAATGACTCAGTCAATCTCTATTCAAAATAGTTTGAAGACTATGGAATAAGGTAGAAAAATGATCTTCTCCCCTCCGTTGTAGATAAATAACGTTGCACTTTAAGTCAGAAAGCAAAAAAATCAAGAGTATTACATATTCTTCATCATTGAAAATAATATTCCAACCACAGATGAAAATCCCACCAAAAACAATTTTTCAAGTACACTCTAACATTATATAAAAAGGTATTCATTGTTTAATTGGTTCCATTCAGTCAATTGGTTCTACAACAATGTGGTTTATAAAAACAGAAGTGAACATTTTTAACATTGGGGAGGTAGAAAACAAATCTTGGTCTAACACTGTTATAGATATAAACAGATTTTCATAGTCTATTTATGTAACTAGAATTTACCATTTAAAATGGCCTTTAAGTGTTTCTACTTGATTACCTTTAAACATCTTGAGATAACCCAAGTATTTTAAAGCACTTATCTGAGAATATAAGTCATTTGGAATAATATATCAGACTCCTCAGAAGATTTCTCAGAGGATAATTTGTAGTTGCATATTCTGAATATGCAGATCCATTAAGCCAACTTTGTACATGGGCACTTATGTGACCAAAGTGAAAAGCTTGTCAGACTAATTTTCTAAGTAAAGACAACCATGACTACTCAACTCAACGTGGCAGTCTTCAAAGCATGAAGCCTACTTATCCCAAAGATCTAACTCCCTTCCATATAATTATTACCATCCTCACTCCAAAACAAAATAAAAATAAAAAAATACACAAACAAAATCAAGAGAAATAAAAACAGAATCCTTCCTACAAGGAGTATTTCTGCTTAATTCACATTTTGATATATCAGATTTTAAGTGTACAAGATCAATGCCTTAAATGTTCCTTATTCTTTTAACACCTCAGCTTCTCTGAACCTACATGTATCAAGCAATCATTTGCTATCATTCCAAAGATAAGAAGCAAACTAAAACATGAAACCAAAATATAAAAAATGAATCTACAGGGGTAAAATAGAATTAATCTAAATGACATTTTCTTGTTCCCAAGTATTCTATCTTTGTTTCCAAAATTAGCAATTGTTCTACTAGCTATTATTTAATAACAAAGACATAGAACATCTCAATATGTAAAACAAAACATTTGGTTAGAAAAAACTTGATACACTAAAATCTTAAAAGCAAACTAGTAACTTAAATGACCACATTTAGTATATGAGAACATTACTGAATACAGATTTTGGTGACAAAATCATCATATCTATTCTAGGGTTATACAGTAAATATTTATACTGCCAGACTCTGTAGGAAGAGAATTAAATTCTAAGGTAAATTTCCCCCCAAAGAAACAGTTTCCAAATATTCAGTTCAAAAAGATGTACCACTACCATAGATAGGGAATGTATCTCACACTCCCAGACAGGCATTTTGCAAAGAACATCCTAAGTTATCTATATCAGTATCTGGCATTTCATGAGTAAATGATCCATTTTACTTATAGTGCATCAAGATAAAAAAGTTACAATGAACATCTAGAACTTTTAACTAAAATTAATCTTATTAAAGTAAAAAAAAAGTTTTCCTCTGGAACATTTTCATTGCTTACACTTAACTGATGAGATACATTAAAGGAGTCACAGAATCATGTTACATTTATAATAAATAATTCACATATAGCAGATTAAATTATCAAAAAGATTACATTGACATCTTTATAACTATTTGCAGATTTAACAAATTTCTAATCTACTGCATACTGACAGCAGTAGGTATATTTTTTTTTACATCATTCAGCCTATTTAGAAAAAACAAATTGGTTGATAGAAGCATAATTTGTAAAGCAAGATAACCAAATTAAATAACAGAATCTTAACAAATAATTGGCTTTTCGGAATTTCTCAAGAAAAGATTCACAAGCATTGTTCAGCTACTTGAGAATAATTACATCTTTACTCAGGCATTTTTAATGCAGTCACTTCAGGCTTCATTTTAAAGTACTGGTTAAAACGAACAATTGCATACCTAGTGAGAAAAGAGAATAACAAAATTAGTCAAAGCTGAAAACTTAATCCTCCCTTTATTTCCACTCACCCTTTCTCAACTAAATTTTTTTTAAAACTTATACGATTTTTTTCAAAGAACATATTTTTAGTTTATTGCACCATCTACTGGACACCTTTCTAATATTAAGTGCATTTGACAGATTAAACCAGATTTCCTCTCAAACCATGTATTAAATGTATGTAACCTTTATATTTAATTGAAAATAATTATAATGTTCCCTATGAGTTCTCAATGTTAAATCAAAAGAAAGTAGAGATAAATATAATGCATACAGTAAAATTAAACTTACCCAAGAAAATCAAACTCAATAGTAGAGTATTTGGCTTGAATCAAAGCCCACAATCCCCAAAAGAAATGAGAAGCCTAAAAAGAAAGGCAGAAAAAAACAAGAATTACAATAATTCATTTCTCTTTTTTATTTTTTTTGTTTTTGTATTTTTATAGAGAATGGAAGGGAGAGATGGGAGAGGGAGGAGAGACAGAAATATTAGTGAAAGAGAAACATCAACCAGCTGCCTCCTGCACACCCACTACCAGGGTTCAAGCTCGCAACCTGGGCATTTGCCCTGACCTGGAATCAAACCACTGACCTCTTGGTGCACAAGTTGATGCTCAACTATTGAGTTACACAGGCCAGGTGACAATTCATTTCTTTGTAAAGAAAATATCATATTTTTAATTTTTCTATTTTTCATCAATTCCATAAAAAATACTTTATTGATGCTTTTTTATATAAATATATAAAATAAGGTAATAATTAAGTGTACAATTATCTAGATGGCTATAAATCACTTATGTCTACACCAAAAGAGACTATAATAAATTACTGTCATTTAAAAACTGTAACCCAATTTCTATAATCTGTTTTAGGTAGGCAGAGTTCAGCATCAGCACTGATAGGTGTTGGTTAAGTGGTGTTTTTATTCAAGTTTCTTTTTTCTTTTTTTTGGGCAGTATTTTTAATGATATTCATTGATAATAACCTCTCATATAAAATACATTACCAAAGGACCTGGTTACTTGACATAAACATATAAACAAAATAAAAAATCCAAATCTCAAACAAACAAACAAAAATAATGTGAAAAATGTTCTAGGGGTGACAAATATCTAGAAACAATTTGAATTGATCCAACAATTCTGCATACCAATCACAACATAAAATATGACTTAATTTATATCAGAGAAAAATGGGTCTTAGAAAACCAATAGCTGTGTGATTAGGAGCTGTAAAATCATTGTGTGCACGTTTTATGATCACTGTCAGTTAAACATGGTATTTAAAGATTCTGATAACACCAATAAAACTTTCAAGAAATACTTTAACTAGAAATATTATTTCAAAAACTTTTACCCTAAAATTATCTCCTTTAAAAAATCAGTTGTAAATCATTTACCCAAATACATGTAAGTTTATTTCTGGACTCTTAGTTCTGTTCCATAGGTCCTTGTATCTGTTTTTCAGCCAATACCACATTGTTTTCATTGTTATCACTTTGTAGTAAAATTGAAGTTAGAGAATGTGATACCTCAGGCTTCATTCTTTTTTCTAGTGATTGCTTTGGCTATTCGAGGTCTTTTTTAATTCCATACAAATCTGATGATTTTTTTATTCTTTTCTTTAAAAAATGTCATTGGGATTTTGATAGGGCCTGCATTAAATTTGTGTATTGCTTTAGGGCATATTGTTGATTCTTCCAATCCATAAACAAAGTATCTTTCCATTTCATTGTGTGTGTTTTTCAACCTCTTTAAATAATGCTTTGTAGTTTAAAGGAGCCACAAACATAAAATGGAGAGAAAAGGCCTCTTCAACAAATTGTGCTAAGAAAATTGGAAAGCCACACACAGAAAAGAATGAAACTACAGTTTGGCCCATATACAAACATTAACTCAAAATGGGTCAAAAACCTAAATATAAGACCCAAAACTGCATAAGAGAAAACATAAGTATTATACTTATGATCTTGGTGTTAAAGATTTTATAAATTTGACCCAAAAGACAAGAGAGGTAAAGGCAAAAATAAATAAATGGGACTATATAAAACTAAAAAGCTTCTGTACAGCAAGAGAAATAGCCAACAAGACAAAAAGGCAACCAACCAAATGCAAGATGATATCTGGAAACAGCAGCTCCAAGAAGGTGCTAATATCCAAAATATATAAAGAATTCATACAGCTCAACACCACACAAACAACCCATTTTAAAAAGGGGCAGAGGACCAGAATAGACATTCTTCGAAGAAGACATACAAGTGGCCAAAAGATTTATGAAAGCATGCTCAATTTCATTAGCTGTTAGAAAAATGAAAATCAAAACTATAATGAGGTAACACCTCACACTGTTAGAATGGCTATTATCAAAAAGACAAGTAATACCAAGTGTTGGATAGGTGCAGAGAGAAAGGAAATCTCATTCACTGCTGGTGGGAATGTAAATTGGTAAAACCACCATGGAAAACAGCAAGAAGGTTCCTCAAAAAATTAAGAATATAGTTACCATATGACCCAGCAACCCTTCTTCTGAATATCTACCTGAAAATATTGAAAACCTTTATTGGGAAAGATATATGCAACCCTATGTTCATTGCAGCATTACACATGGTGGCCAACACATGGAAACAATGAAAGTGTCCTTCAAAAGATGAATGGATAAAGAAGAGTGATAAAGCCCTGGCCAGTGTGGCTCAGTTGATTTGGCATTGTCCCATGCACCAAAAGAATGCAGGTTCAACTCCCAGTCAGGGGACATGCTGGGATTGTGGGCTCAATCCCTGCCAGGAGGCAGTCAATCAATGCTAAGATATCACATGGATATTTCTCTCTCCCTTCCTCTCTCTCTAAAAATCAATTAAAAATAATAGAGTGGTACATATACCCTATGGAACACTTCTTAGACATTAAGAAAAAAAAAAGATGAAATACTGCCATTTACAACAACATGGATGAACCCTGAGAAAATCATGCTAAGCAAAGTAAATCAGAGAAAAGATTTAGAACCATATGACTTCACTCATATGGAAGGCATAAAACCAAAAATAACAAACGCACAAACAAGAAACTCATAGACACAGACAACAGTATGGTGTTTACTAAAAAGAAGGGGTTGGCCGAAACCGGTTTGGCTCAGTGGATAGAGCGTCGGCCTGGGGACTGAAAGGTCCCAGGTTCGATTCCGGTCAAGGGCATGTACCTCGGTTACGGCACATCCCCATTAGGGGGTGTGCAGGTGGCAGCTGATCGATGTCTCTCTCTCATCAATGGTTCTAACTCTCTATCCTTCTCATTTCCTCTCTGTAAAAAAAACCAATAAAATATATTTAAAAAATAAATAAAAATAAAATAAATAAAAGGAAGGGGTTGGAGGTGAGGGAGTCAAATATATGGTGATGGAATATGATTTGACTTTGGGTGGTACAATATACAGATTCTATATCATAAAAATGTGCACTCAAAAATCTATATTATGTTATTAACAAGCATCACTCCAATAAACATAATATACAGAGATTCAACAGCAGACAAGAGGATCACAAGAATCAAGTCAAAAATTTGAAATACAAAGAAGCAAAAAATACCCAAACGGAACAGGAAAAAGAAAAAAAATTCAAAAATATGAAGATAGTGTAAGGAGCCTCTGTGACAACTTCAAGTGTACCAACATCCGAATTATGGGGATGCCAGAAAAAGAGAGAGAGCAAGATACTGATAACCTATTTGAAGAAATAATGACAGAAAACTTTCCCCACCTGGTGAAAGAAATAGACTTACAAGTCCAAACCCCAAACAAAAGGAATCCAAAGAGGACCACACCAAGTCACATCATAATTAAAATGCCCTAGCTGGTTTAGCTAAGTGGAAAGACTGTTGGCTTGCAGACTGAAGGGTCCCAGGTTCGATTCTGGTCAAGGGCACATCACATCCTCAATTATGGGTTTGATCCCCAGTAGGGGGTATGCAGGAGGCAGACGATCAACGATTCTCATCACTGATGTTTCTCTATCTCCTCTCCCTCTCCTTTCCTCTCTGAAATGAATAAAAAATATATTTTAAAAAACTGCCAAGAGCAAAAGACAAAGAGAGAATATTAAAAGCAGCAAGAGAAAAATAGTTCGTTACCTACAAAGGAGCACCCATATGATTGTCAGCTGATTTCTCAACAGAAATTATGCAGGCCAGACGGGAGTGGCAAGAGATCTTCAAAGTTATGAATAGTAAAAACCTACGACCAAGATTACTCTACCCAGCAAAGTTATCAGTCAAAATTGAAGGGCAGATAAAGAGCTTCACAGATAAGAAAAAGCTAAAGGAGTTCATCAACACCAAACCAGTATTATATAAAATGCTAAAAGGTATTCTTTAAGAAGAGTAAGAAGAAGAAAAAGGTAAAGATAAAAATTATGAATAACAAATACATATCTATCAAGAAGTAAATCTAAAAATCAAGTGAATAAAAAAATCTTATGAACAGAATAAGCAGGTGAATATAATAGAATTAGGGGCATAGAAAGGGAGTGGAATGATATTTCTTGGGTGGGAGAGGGGGGTTGTGGAAAGAGACTGAACAAAAATTGTACACCTATGGATGAGGACAGTGGCAGGGAGATAAGGGCAGAGGGTGTGTTGGGAACAGGGTGGAGGGAAGTTATGGTGGAAAAAAGAGGAACAGTTGTAATAATCTGAGCAATAAAGATTTTTTTTTTAAGTAAATTATGAGATGAAACTAGAGGCCCGGTGCACAAAACTTTGTGCAGAGGGAGAGGGTGTGGCCCTAAGCCCAGCCTGTGCCTTGTTGCAATCCAGGATCCCTCAGGGAATGTCCACCTCTGCTGGCTTATAACCACTCCCCAGAGGATCAGACCTAAACTGGCAGTCAGATATCCCATCTCTCTAGCAGACCGGGAGCCCTCAGGGGATGTCCGACTGATGGCTTAGGCCTGCAGTTAGACATTCTTAGTGCTGCCAAGGAGGCGAGGCTCCTGCCACCGCCATTGTGCTCGTAGTTCTTAGCCCAGCTTGTGGCTGACTGGAGTTCCCCTTGCAAGAGTCCATTGACTACCTGGGCAGCTACTGCGTTGAGCGTCTGCCTCCTGGTGGTCAGTGCACATCATAGCAACCAGTAGTTCTGCTGTTAGGGTCAATTTGCATATTACCCTTTTATTATTGAAGGTGTTTTTTTTTTGTTTTGTTTGGAAAATCTAAACAAACCAGAGGTTCTCAAAGCTGTCCATCAAATCCATGAGAGGTTCTGAAGATCCAAAATTCCTTTCATAATAATATGTTACACTTGCCTTTTTGACTATGTTAACATTTGCACTGACAGTTCAAAAACAGTGGTATATGAAGCTACTGGTACCTTAGCATAAGTCAAGGCAGTGATACCAAACTGTTATAGTATAGTATCCTATATTCTTCCTCCCCACACACTAGAGTAAAAAGTCAGTCTCACTAAAGAATGTTCTGAATGAAGTCTTTAAAATTATTAATTTTATTAAATCTCTACCCCTGAGTGCATGCTACTCTAACATTCTATGAAATTACATAGAAATAGAAAGCACACATACACATGTCTACTACATACCCAAAAAATGGAGACTGTCTCAAGAAAAGCATTTAAATGAGTTGGAATTGTGAGCTCAACTTGCACATGTATAATGGGAAACCATACTTTACTTAAAACAACTGATAAACTAAAGTTATAAAACCAATAAACTTTTATATGTTAACATTAAGATGTAATGATGAATGCATTGTGGAAAACCTCGTTTCCCATAAATCTGTCCTTGAAAATGCTTTCATAACAAAGAAAAAAGACATGTACAATAATAAAAGTGTAATATGCTAATAAGACCAGACAGCTGAACAACCTCCCTAATGCAGCTGTGACAAAGAGGGCTGAGGCAGAGGTGATTAGGTGCTATCAAGCAGGCAGGCAGGTAGGCAAGTGGTTAGGAGCCAGAGATCCCAGATTGCAAGAGGGATATCCAACTGCCAGTGATCAGGTCTAAACTGGCAGTTGGACATCCCTCAAGGGGTCCTGGATTGCAAGGGGGTGCAGGCCAGGCTGAGGGAACCCCTCCCCCACATGAATTTAGTGCACTGGGCCTCTAGTATAATATACAAACACTAATTCACAAATTATCCTAACTCTAACTGGAATCCATTCATTAAACAAATAATTACTGGATACTTATCAAATAGCCAGGCACTATTGTTCTAGGGAAAGGAAATATGGTTGTGAATAAAACAAAATCTTTGTCCTCAAAAATACTACAATGGAAAAATTGTAAAGAATCACTTTTTGTCATTATTTTGAACAAAATTTCACAAAATTAAAAACAGAAAACTGTTTTGTAAGATGAAAATTTAAAGTTTTTAAATCATATGAAGAATCTTTTGTTAAAATTTAAACTTACCAAAGCAAACTGATTGACTTGAATGAAGAGTATTTCTACCTCCTTTTCAGTAACTTCAGTCCCAAAGCCCTTATATTCTTTGTAGGCTTCAAGATAAGAACGCAGCCATTGGTCCTGTAGTTCTCTACCTGGGTAGAGACTATAATCTACATCACTCACACCTAAAGTGAAAAAAAAAGGGCAATGAAAATTTTAAAAACACATTCTCTTATGTACTAGTATACCTTTAGTAATTCTTACTAGCTACATAATTTTCAGAGAAAAAATAAAACCTCTGGCTGAAATACTAGATTTAATCAGCATGTATTAAAATAAACCAATCATAATGTATTCTTAAGTTTGAATGCACAATACAGTTGACCACCATAATTAATTCACATTGCTTCAATTTTTCCTCAATGTGAAGCTTCAACTACATACCTGCATCACTAAGCAGCCCAGAAGATTCTTGTGCACATTAATACCTAAGTATTTCGTAGAACTATGGCTATAAATCTTTCTTGACTATTACTCACAGGGTAAGAAAGACATTTTATAATGAAACCTCATACAGAAGACACCTGAAATTAAGTTTAACAAACCACATTTACCCTAACTATACGTACCAACTCCAACTTTTCTACTACTTATTTTCTGGTCCTTGCTTTAAAATAATTACTTCACAAATTTGATCTTATCATTTGTAGTTTGCAAAAACTAACCCAGAAGATAAAGTTCATACTATTTTGCCTAATATTCAAGGTTTTCCATAATTTGGTCTAAATTTACTTCTCTGCTCTTATAACCTATTCTCCTCCATGAATTTTATATCCTACAAAAATAAGTACACTGCCCCAACTGGTTCAGCTCAGTGGATAGAGCATTGGCCTGGAAACTGAAAGGTCCCAGCTTCGATTTCAGTCAAGAACATGTACCTTGGTTGTGGGCATATCCCCAGTAGGAGGTGTGCAGGAAGCAGCTGATGATTCTCTCCCATTGATGTTTCTAACTCTCTATCCCTCTCTCTATAAAAAATCAATAAGATATGTTTAAAAAATAATAATAAGTACATTAATTTGGAAGTTTGCTTTCTTCTTCCTATAGTACCCTCCTTTCTATTCTATCTGCACATGCAAATGCTTCTTAACTCTCAAGTGTTACCGTTTTTCTATGCTATCTTTCAACTGTTAGTTTAATTTCTTTTCTACACAAAATCATACTAAGATCAATGGAGTTTCCTCTTTCATATCCATGGCAGTGATATTCTTAATATTAACACATGATTATCCATTATAAAAACAGCTACTTTCCCTTCCTACAGAGATGTGAAAATATGTACATTATATATGTAGAGATATGACATGCATATGATAAGCATAATGTAGGGAAATTATTGAATACATGTAAACTGAAACTTTTTCCCCAGCCAGTAACAAGTGTATTAAAATATATGAATGCATGGACATACACAAAACACAAATTCAGCAATGAAAAATTCCTACTAGGTATAAACCATCTAGCAGTGGTTGGCAAACTCAGTCAACAGAGCCAAATATCACCAGCCAAATTATTTTTAATTTTTTTATTAATCTTTTTATACATATCTCCCCATTGACCCCCTTCCTCCCAGGCATACCCCAATCCCCCAGTGTCTGTGATCATTGGTTATGCTTATATGCATGCATACAAGTCCTTTGATTGATCACTTATCTACCTCACCTAACTTTAATCTTTCTGCTGTAATTTCAGTCTGTTTGATGCTTTATGATTTTTTTCCTCCTGAGAATTATCAGTCTACTCCCTTTCTGTGCTCCTGATTCTATTATATTCACCAGTTTATTCTGTTGATCAAATTTTTAATTCACTTAATATTTAGATTCACTTGTTGATAAATATGTATTGGTTGTTCATAATTTTTTGTCTTTTACCTTTTTCTTCTTCCTCTTCTAAAAGAGTATCTTTCAGATTTCATATAATACTGGTTTGGAGTTGATGAACTCCTTTAGCTTTTTCTTCTTTGTGAAGCTCTTTATCTGCCCTTCAATTCTGAATGATAGCTTTGCTGGGTAGATTATTCTTGGTTGTAGATTCTTGCTATTCATCACGCTGAATATTTCTTGCCACTACGTCTGGCCTGCATCGTTTCTGTTGAGAAATCAGCTGACAGTTGTATGGGTGCTCCCTTGTAGGTAATGAACTGTTTTTCTCTTGCTGCTTTTAATATTCTCTTTTTGTCTTTTGCTCTTGGCATTTCAATTATGATGCTTCTTGGTGTGGTTTTCTTTGGATTCCTTTTGTTTGGGGTTCTGTGTACTTCCTGGACTTGTAAGTCTATTTCTTTCACCAGATGTGGGAAGTTTTCAGTCATTATTTCTTTAAATAGGTTTTCAGTATCTTGCTCTCTCTCTTCTTCTGGCACCCCCACAATTCTGATGTTGGTACACTTGAAGCTTTCCCAGAGGTTCCTTACATTATCTTCACATTTTTGGATTCTTTTCTCTTCTTGCTTTTCCAGTTGAATGTTTTCTGCTTCTTTATATTTCAAATTTTTGACTTGATTCTTGCCATCCTCTAGTCTGCTGTTAGGACTCTGTATAATAGTTTTTATTTCGGTCAGTGTCTCTAGTTGGTCCTTTTTCATCTCCTTTTGGGTCTCACTAAATTTATCCAACTTTTCTAGCATATTCTTGAAAAACCTTGTAAGCGTAGTTTTGAACTCTATATCCAGTCATTTCTCTTCCTCCATTTCTTTTGTTTGTAATTCTTCCCCTTGTCTCGGCATTTTCACTATGCCGGGGAAACTTCTGTGTTGAATTCAGCTTTATGACACCAGACGTGCAAAGCCGCAGAAGCCTCTGTTGAGCTTGGGAGGGGTGGAGTCTCAGGGCTTAAGGGACTGCCTTGCCTTCCAGTCGGCCCTGCCCTCCACGGCCCCTGAGTCTCACGTGACTGGGTAATCGCTGGAGCAGTCCTTGTGCGAGCGTCCACAGTGCCTCTAACCGCTGCCTTTCCGGCTTCCCTGCGCACCAGGACCACACGAGTCTAGGTCCCCAGGGTTTCGCCCAAAACAGGGGCTTAGTGGAGCCAGAAGTGGCACAGTTGGGAAGGTCTGTCTCCCGCCCACTCCGGAAAGCCAGCAGCACAGTCAGCAGTCTGTCCTGCACACAGTGCCTTGCGCGCCACCAGGCCTTTGATCTTTTGCGACTCCCCTAAAATTTCCATGCACTTCTCCGTTTTCACAGTCCAAACTCCCCCCGTATGAGTTTTGGCTGGATCTGGGGTTTAGTGTCGTAGGATAAGGGGTTCAATGCCTTTGAGACTCTCCGTTTCCCCCCCGCCAGAGAAAGCCAGCCAGGTACTCCGGCACCCGCTCTCTCCACGCGCGCGTCTCTGTACCTCAGCTTTTTGCAGCTCCTCTGGGTCTCCGTGAGCCCCTCTCTTTCCCTCTAGCTGTAGAACTTCCACTCAGCCAGCTTTCCTATGGTTCTGGATGATGTCCGTTCTGTCTTTTAGTTGTAGTTTTGAAATCGTTGTGCGAGGCAGCAGTGTAGGTGTTTACCTATGCCGCCATCTTGGATTCCTCTCAACAGCCAAATTTTTTAAACTTAAACTCCTTCTAACGCCACTTCTTTAAAATAGACTCGCCCAGGCTGTGGTATTTTGTGGAAGAGCTACACTCACGAGCCATAGTTTGCCAACCATGGATCTAGGGGAATTTTCTATTCCTTAGTTCTAGAGCATTTCATGTTTCTAAATATAGTCATAAAATGTACTTTAAATTAATTCCATTTACAGTAGAAAAACTAAACCTTTTATACTTGACGGTACTAATGGAATAATTTCCAGGGGCAAAAATGACCAGATTTTCATTCACACACACACACACACACACACACACACATTCTCTCTCTCTCTCTCTCTCTCTCACAGCTTTTTAATCAACATTTCAAAAGCCCAACTACACAGTGGAAATAGCAAAGGCTTTTAAATGACTTTTAAAATTGGTATCAAATCATAGTCTCTGTATTTTACTGTGCCCTTGATGAGATATTTCCTTCATCTGTATACTGGGAATATTACCTAACTTGAAAAATTGTTGTAGAGAGAAAAAAATAAGGTAAAATAAGACTTGTAAAGCACCTTGCACTGGAAGCCACAATAATTGTTTTTTACTAGAGGCCCGATGCATGAAATACATGCAAGAGTAGGCTTTCCTTCCCACAACTGCCGGCACCACTTCCCTCTGGCACCCAGGAACAAGGCTTCCCTCGCAGCTCCTGCTTCATCCAGAAGGTAATCCAGAAGGATGCCCAGTCTAATTAGCATACTGCATTTTTATTATTATAGATTTCCCTTAAGACATAATGAAGAAGTCTTCTCTATCCTCCAGTAATAAACAAAAACAAATACACAAAGGACAGAAAAAAAGTTAAAAGAATTTTGCTCCTTTTCCCAGTTTATACATTTTAAAGAAAAAAAAAATTCCAAAAGTGTCATACATTATGCTATTCCACTAGTTAAGCCCTGGATTTTACCTGCAAATTCATTGAAATGATTTCCAATATCATATGCCAGGTAGTTGTATCCAGAATATTCATAATCAATGAACTGTACATCACCTATGTGAGACACAAAAACAAAGACATAAGAAATCACATATAAAATCAGAAAATCCCTAAGCTATTTGTAATTAAATAGCTTTTAATATTTTGTCTCATTGTATGTGCTTGGTTACATGCACTTCTGAGACAATACAGGGTAAGGCTGTGAATTTATGGCAATGAGCTTTACAAAATTCAATTGTATCTTTGTCAACAGCTTATTTATGAACATTAACGTCCACTATAATCAAGATAAGTAAAAATACTATATAGTCATTCTCCAAATTCAAATAAAAGCAAAATGTCTTTCACCACATGGGGGCATCAGTTACTTAAAAATTCAAATTTAATTAGAAATGAAAACTAACTTTGGAAATTGTTATTACCTAAGCAATTTTTAAAAATCTGATACATCAACAATGAACTAACAAGCTAACTTACATATAGGAATCAAATATAAACTTTCAAAGACTTGAATTCTGTGAATCCTGTAGTTATGCTATTAACACTTGCTGATCAACTTAACAATATCCCTAATTAAAGAATTTAGTTGCAATCAAGCTCTTAGGTTGTCTTAGAATGCCATACAACGTAAGTTTTTAATACATACCTGAGCAGCATTAAAGTGGTTGCTTTATCTTTTCTAAAAAACAAAGGTACACTGGCTACTATAGGAGATCTGGGGCTCAACAGAGATACATGTTTTTATTTTAACAGACAAGAGAAAATGTTGTGCAAGAGTGTGGGGGAAGGGGTAGAGCGAGAGAGTGAGAAGAGCAAGAAAAGAGAATATGAATCTAAATGGGTCACATTGTCTATACCAGATATCACAAACTCAAAGGCTTACAAAGGCCAACAGTTAAAATGGATACATAAACAGAGACACTGTAAGAAGAGTTTGTAAGTTGTAATTGTAAAAATAAATAGCATATGCCTGCCTGGTTACCCTGTCTTTTAAAAGTATATCATACTAAGGTAACAAACTCCTGGCATTTCCTCCCTCCCAAAAAAAGATCTTTTGAACTATAATGTCTTGATATAGATATTATGTTTAATTTGGGATATATGTTGATCATATTCAAACTCAGAAAAACAGAATTTATGATAAAAAATGTCACAGCAAATAAAGTATTTTAAATAAAAGTAAAATTTTAATATAATTGTATTTAATATATCATTCTAAACTTGTATAAATAGTCAAGTCTAAAGAAAAGTGAGAATCTAAGTATCAAAGCTCAGTTATCAAAATCTATATGCATATTGACAAGATAAGATTTTTAAATGTTGGTAACTACAATAAATCACTGCAATTCAAACATCATACATATTATATTGAATTCACAAAAAAATAATCCAATGGAAAGTCATAAAGTTAAACAAATCACTCTACTAAAGTGTAGAATGAAATGACAAAGTGTGTTTCAACCAATCACTTTAAATTTTTTTCTGGTTACCACTGGGAATGAGAGTGAAGATCACTATTATCATGATAAAATACTTTGCAGCCATGAAAAAGTTTTTTTCATTTTCAAAGATGATTTAATGACCAGGAGAATTAGAAATGTTATATGAAAAAGATACAAAATAGTAAATGCAGTAATCCAATTTATTAAAATATTATGCCTAAACAGGAAAAAAAGAACAAATAATACGTGGAAATAAAACCAAAATAAAATATTTCAACTGGTTTCATTACCAGTGACAAATGACCCTTTTTCCTTTATACTTTAAATCCTTTACAATAAACATACTTTTAAGAGGGGGGAAAAAGATAGTTTAAAAAAATTAAGATGAATGCTCTACAAACTGTAGATAGGTAAGAGACTAAAACACAATGATTTGGGAGATGCCTATCCACTTGGTCTACAAGTAATCAGGATTCAAGATTTACCAAGTGGCACAACTGAACTAACAAAACAGTTTTAATATAAAAATGTTTACACTGCAGCTGTTGATTGTTTTAGCTCTTTAAACATAAAATTCTTGTAAAGCTCATATTAACTGTTACATGCCAATAAAAATACACAGCCAGTCCTGAAGCTTACTTGCCACATAAACAAGTTTATATTTCAATTTTCAAAATTATATTTAGAATATGGCAAATAAGTTAAAATGGCAGGTAAAACATGCCTGCTTATAAATACAATTTAAATAAAGCATAGATCATTTTAACAACAGTTAAAATCTGTTTCAATATGAATGTTTTAGCAATGACTCTTTGTAGTAGCATTAATTCATTAAAACTATCCTTTATTTTTATATGCTATGTCGAGTTTATAAATAATGAAATTTTAAAAATAAGAAAATGAAGCTAAGAAGATACAGATGAGGCTGTTACCAGGCTCCGTGCATGTGAACAAGTGATGCGATAAACCTCCAGTCAGTGCGTTTAAGAAGCACGGGGTGCGCCGCCACATGGCAGCAACAATGGCATACCTAATCTGTAGCAGATGAAGAAAATTTGGCAAACTCACATTTTACAAGACACAAAGCTTAAAAGGAAAAAAATTTTTAATCCGCATTAACTATTCTTTTTCAAACTACTGCAAACAAAGTGGAACTCAACCTTAAATTTAATCTTCTGCAACAAAGTAAAATTAAAGACGCCTACTTCCCTTACTTTGGGTGCCAGAAAAATCAAATTACTACAAAATGCTTTCTACTAACAGAAAATATACTAAACCTTTTTCTCCTACAAATTTAACTTCTGACTTCTAAAATTTCCCATTATTTAGAGGAACGTTGACATCACTATTAACAATCAATAGTTTATATGGCATGATTATATTGTTAATTCTTTGAAACAAATTTTAATGGGATCTTAAGAATGGTAAAAAATGAGAATACTCCTTAAATTTTTATACAATATTTTATATGTATATGCATTTACTGAGGGGATTCTCATATCTCCAAATTCTTAAGGGATCCTTGACCTCTGAAAAGCAAAGGAGTATGCTTTAAAGGCTAAGACTATATATTACTTATCTTTATTAATTACCACACTGACTAGCACATAATAGGTAAAGCATAAGATTATTAAATAAAATATACTCTGAATTTTTAAAAGCTACATTTTTTATTACTATATTTCTTATGTATCTTCACAGAAATAAAATCCACACTACCTAAACAAATTGTTCAAATCTCAGTATAGCTGAAAATAGCACATTTTTAAAGTACTTTAAAACCAAAAATATATATATATTAACTAAGACTATAATTCACATGACATTCATTTGGACTCCTTTACTTTATCGTTATTAAGAAGAAAGGAGGAAAGATAAAGAGTAAAATAACCAAAAATCTTTCAAACTTATTCTACTTTGTCTGTAGTTTTATACATATAGAATGTATGTAGTATGATTATAGTAATGTTAGCAACATATTTTCTTTCTTAGACAGAAATAATGAATACTCTGCTCTGGGAAACTATCCCTTTGGTGTCCAGTAGTAGCTTTACTATAGAACTTATCATTCTGAATGTAAATATTTGTTTTATAATCTGACTTCTCCGCCATAGGGCATATGGCTTCCTGAAAGGGCAGTAAGTCCCTCCCATCTTTCATCATGCAATCCACAGAGCAATACCTAGCACACAGGAAGTATTAAAATGCTAGTGGAATACATAAAGGTTTTTCAGAGAATGCTGGAGACACAATGATAACACACATTTAAATGAAGTGTGGGGAGAATAAGCATGAAAGAACAAAGGGTGGCATTTTTTACATTCATATTCAAGTATATGATTGAATATACAATGGGACTTAATGTATGTACAGAAAACATTAAACTACTATTTAGGTAGTTATTTTTACAATCCACTTAAGTTTTTTATTACCTGATTTAGATTATTTTATTTTATGCCAATTATTATCTGAAATACAAGTTAAAACAAAGTTTAACTGTCCTTCATGAAAATTTCACCCTATAAAATATTTAACCAAATACAAAAATATATTTGTATTTAAATTTTAAAATATAACAAAAAACTACCCCTCTCCTAAGTTATTAAAATGTCAATAAAACAACCACAATAATGCCTTTTCATGAATAACAGAATGGATAGAATTTAGAGCCAATCAAGTGATGTAAGATAGTGACTCACCCATTTTTTATTTATATTGTGTACAACTAAAGAGAAACCTGGTTTACACTGTAATTCCCAATTTTATTTCCATTCATTTGTATTTCCTTAAATAGCTTCTTATATTTTGCAAACATAGCAAATAAACAATGACTGCCATTTCTGAAACCTAAAGTTATATATTAGATCTTTATATGAGCTTTTATGAAGAAATGGGAAAATGAAAGCACCTCCAGTTAACACTATGACAAAGCATTAAGACATGAGACGACAAACTAAAAAACTTTAGCAATTATTTCTAACATGTCAGCAACTAAAGGTTTATTGGAAATTAAAATATTAGATTTTAAATGAGGCAATAAACATTATTACTGTTTGTTCTACTCAGTATAAATTATTTTTAAATTAATTATTGATGAATTTAAAAGATGACTAGTGACTGCTAAGTCTTATCTTACAGTTCAGGAACAAGAACCACTGCTTTTGATTTTCTTATTATGTAACAATCCTATCATCATATCATTAAGTAGTCTTTTCTTACCTTTTTAAGAAGTCATGTCACTGAAGGCGAGAAATGGACTGCTGTTTTTAAAAACCACCTAAATTCTGGGACTAACTTTTCAAAAATCTTGACAGCTACCATCAACTTCAGAAAGGAAGCTCACTCTTCTCTCATATTCCTGAGTCCTGTCAACTGACATGGTGAGAAGAGGCAGTGGCAGTATTTCTTCCTGTAATGCCTACCATTCCTATAACATTCACAGGTGAAAATGCCTATAAACTTCAGGGAGCTCAGAGTCTTCGTGTGTGTCTCTATGTGAATATGTACTTATATAGTATATACATACATACACACATACATATATACAATCTTAAACTTTAATCACTCAAGGTACAGTTACCATAGAATCTGCATTGTCATCGCAAACCTAGAAGCCAAAATTCTCCTAGTTATAGTACATAATTACCCTTCCTACTTACAGTAACCATTTTAACCTTTTCACAGTCAGATACATTTTGTAAAATGGATCCTAGACACAAAATATAGGGGTTGGCAAACTATGTATGCTGAGGCCAAATCCAGCCAGCCCACTGCCTGCTTTTGTAAATGAAATTTTACTGGAATACAGCTAGACATATTTATGTATTATCTAACCCTATGTTTGCACTACAACAGAATTGTACATAATATGGAATGCAAAGCCTAAAATAAGTACTATCTAGCCCAAGCATGTCAAACTCAAAAGTTAACAAGGGCCGAATAAAGTTTAAGTTTTTGGGCCACATAAAAACAAAAGCTTCAATTTTCATAGAAATGTAGATGTATTTAGATAAGACACATGCTGAATACAAAGGTCTGAAATAAATGAGTACTCCTTAGCATAAAATAGAACATTTTAATAAAAATTAATGTTTTCTTAAACATTAACTTACCAGGTACTGAATAACTGCACAAATTAATAAGCGTAATGCAAATAAACTTATTTTTCTTGTTCTCTGAAAACAAAATATTTCCTATTGCACACACCAAACAAATCAGTACAAGACTAATGACATGGCAATCAATTGCTAAAATATTCGCTGCTAGTATTGGTGGAGAGAAATGGTGCACCTACGTCTAAGACATGTAAGGAAAATGAATGCAACACGAATTTATAGTAATCAGTCATGAGCAGACGTTATAGTTCATTATTAATAATTATGTATAACAGGATATTATAAAAATTTAAGTCATGAAATTTTTATTAAAATGCTTCTTACATACCATTATGTTGGCTGGGCCACAAAAATATTCAATGTGGGCCACATGCAGCCCACAGACCACGAGTTTGACATGCTGGATCAAGCCCCTTAGAGATAAAGTTTGCCAACCCTTCTTGTCGTATAAATAGCTGTAACTGAGAGCTGCCAAGTACCTAGTCCATGATCAGAAACCATCTGAAGTAGATATCATCTAAGTTGAAAATGAAGCAAACTAAAGTTCTAGACTATCAACAATATAAGTAGTGCCTGGAACTCTGTTAAACATGCAGACTTCTAAGCTCATCTATAGAAAATTTTGTTCAGTTGGTCTTAGATATTTTTTTTCCAGTAACTTAGATGATTCTGGCACAGAATTGAATATAAACACTGAATATAGAGATAAAATGACTTATCTCAGGGGTGGGGATTGTCCTGCCAGGGGGGCCATATAAAGCAGGCAAAATCATTTTGTCTGGTGCTGTCAACGCATTAGGGGTGAGTTAATTAAATGTCTGACCAAATATAGTTGGCTAATTTTTAAGGTGATAATTTCGTATGGCCTACAAATGATGCTCTAAATATCCATATGGCCCTTTGCAGAAAAAAAGTTCTCCACCCCTGACTTATCTAATACCACTTGCTTCCATATGTGATTAAGTAGAAATGTGAACCAAGGTGTGCTGTTCCAAATATCTGTTTCTTTCTAACTTCTCCTGGTTATAACTAAGCTTTAATATATCTGCTTTTTAAGAGTTAACATAAAGATTTTTTTTAATGAATTACAATATACAAAATCTAAGTTAGTGTGGTTAAAAAATACATGTGGAAGCATCGATGATCCAGTTTAACTTCATAAAGTTTAACTAAAATTTACATTTCTGAGATATTAAGGATCTAAAACATACATCAGAAATACTAAGCTTGATGATGTCAAGGCCAGTCCCATGGCTTTCATCTTATTATTTTTATATATTTCTATCTCATAGGCGGGTATAAAATGGTGATGTTCTGAGCTCAAATTACAAATAATGATAAACCAAACTCATTTTGAATATAATATGCAGCTTACTAATTTATTCTATGTAAAAATTACTTTAACCCCAAAAGATTCAACACTTGGCTTTTAGATACTGTACAAGGTGATCAGTTAAGGTAAAAAACTTTGAAATATATATTTCTCACTTTAATTATCCTTCTGATTGCAGCCATAAGTAAATACTAATGCTAAGCTAAAGTCTATTTTTTTTTGCTATTAAATTTACTAAATTTATAGAATTTACATTTTTTTAAAGTCAGAGGCATGGTATCTTACCCTTATAAAGACAAATATGTCATACAGTATTGTTACTTAAAAAAAATTAGCTCTTAAATTCAAACAAAGTAACAGAAAAGGCTAGACATACTTTTGTGAGTTTTAGATTTTACCTGAACAAAATTCCAACCACATTTTCTTAATGCTTATCAACTAATCATATAAAAGAATTTATTTTTTAAGTGGATGCCATGGAGTTCACACTAGCCTTTCTAATAAACACTATAAAACCATTGGTAAAGAAAAACAACAAAACTTCTCCATAACTAACACACAAACAAACTCAATGACAAGAAACAAATGGTGTGTGTATATTTGACTTCTGAAGGACAAACTATAAAATATATATCAAAATAATATTTGTTGAATTTTATTCTGTGTATGAAAAAAAATGATTTTTAGGTAATTCTTGGTAAATATAAACAAATGACAATTTTGAATTCCTAAAGCCAAATTGAAGCATAAAAATTTATTTCAATATATGAGAATTTTTCATATCACTGATTGATAGTTTAGATAGGCAACTGGTAAAATTAAAACATAAATATGTACTTTTAATAACTAAGACAAAGTAATCTGATTTTTTTGGTCCCTTCTGTTTTAGTTTTATAAATAAATTGGTTCTATGAAATGAATATGCAAAAGAAACATAAAAGTATGAAAGTTAAAATTATATTCCAAAGGAAATAGACTCTCTTTGATTAACTTGCAGTTAAAAATAAAGCTGAGTGTCCACTTCAAGCGCAAGATGAAGTCCCTCACTTAAAATTTCATTACATAAAATAATGTGTTATTAAGTCTTACACTGAACTTAAAAGCTAATACATTCCTCTAATGCACAACTAATACTTGTCTCACAAATGGCATTGAGATTTGGTTACTAGTCTATAATGTAGTACATGTATTCTATGGCAAAGATATATAATAAATGGATAATAATAAACTAAAGGACACTGTCAAGTATTTAATGTTTTAGGGTACTCCTAAAGTTTTTAAAATGTGATTCTACACAAAAATTTCCGGACATTCAAAATAAAGATGTCAGCTTGGTATATATTTAAATAAGAAACTAAACTGCATTATAACAGCAAATATAAAAGTTACTCAAATGTTTTTGAAAATGGATGCTTCAGGCTACCACCCTTGACAGTGTTCTTTACTTGGTTTTCTTCAAGTAAAGCAAGTTACAAATATCCAACACCTCTTATTAGAATAGTCTCAACTTACACTCTATTAATAATGGTCACAAATATTAATGTAATATAACTATGACCACTTAATCAGAATTCTTTGGCTTTAGTATCTTCACAATACACTTCTGATTCAAAACAATCTTCCAACTATAATGATTATCTTCAAAACTGATTTCCTATAAAATGCAATAACTTCATAGTTTCAAGCAGACTTTTTCCATACTAATCTTTCAATCAAAATTGTATTTTTAAATTTCATGTTTAGCAACCAAACCTCAAACCACTCTATCCAATAATACAACTAAGTGTTTCTTAAATATAAAAGTTTTGAATATAGAAAGATATGATCAAAGAAAACATTTCACCAGAAAGTGTCACTGTCTATCTCAAAAATATATTAAAACTATTTGCCAGATCTTCTTGATTATTACTTTAGCTGGTACAAATATTTCCTCCACCTGTGGCCCTCTCCTTAGCATCAAATTACCTAACAAATCAGCATAATAAATAGGTAACAGAAAACCTGGAAACATTTGTTTCTAATACTGTTGTCCTTCCTAACACTGAGAAAATGTCTATATTTATAAAGCAGTATATTGTCAGTTGGTTTTTCAATAAACCCATTACAAGAAAGTGTATTTTCAAACAATGAGTTATAAATTAGTTTTATAGTTAAGTTTTATAAACAAGTCATTTTTATCATATTTCATTTAAAACTCGCTTAACAGAAACGAATCTGTTTCTATTAAATAAATTCTAGGAAATAGTTTATACAAATATATAGAAAATACATATTCCTAATTAGCACAGTTAACATGATTTTATAACCTATAAGAAAATAAAGATTTCAAGCATGTTTTCAATCCTTGCATTTGAATTAAATTTGAGACAAAAATCAAAAGACCACAAAGAACATCAAAGAAATAATCTCTACTTACTGCTAAGGTCAAATACCTACCTTGTTTCTCATTGTAGATTATATTCTTACACAGTAGGTCATTATGGCAAAGAACAACAGGTGAGCCCAGGTTGGAAAGAATCCTCTTCATCCAATTCATCTCTTCCTGAAGAATCTGAGAGCTTGGAATATCACTTAGGAACCTTTTAATTTTAAAAGAGTTATATCTTGCTTAGGTTAATGACATTTTTTTCAAGTTGGATTAAGGATTAATAGTTAATTTATTTAAGTTCTTTCCATTCAATAGCACAGACTCCTAAATTAAAACAAGCCAATTATTCCAAAAGCTGGAATTGAGAAAAACCTTTACAACGAACTTAAACATGAAAAGAAACTGAGCAAGAGTTAAATTATTGGGCAGAAAAGTAAAAAAATACATCACTACAAAATTGAGGGAAAAAAATATATATGCTAACAGCTAACACTGTTTTACACTTACTTCCATTTTATAGAGGGAAAATCAAGACACAAAGAGTTTAATAAAAACAGGTTTAAGTGTATTAAAGTTACAAAGACAGTCCATTAAAGATCTAAACATTTATTTCAAATTTGCAAGGGTAAATGCAGTATAAATCCGTTAAATTCACATTTCAAACTCAATATATATTATCCACCATAGATAAATGGACTCATTATTATGTGATAACCATATAATCATTATATTACCATGTGGCAATCACACCATGGAGTTTTCATATTATTCGTTATACAAACTGGCTCATAGTAAGTACTCAGACTGGGAAGGTTGAGAGGTAGTGTGACAAAATGGCCAGTTTAGACCTCCTCACAATCTGGGACTGCTGGCTCCTAACCACTAACCTCTTGCCTGCCTGATTGTCCTTAACTCCTCTGCCTGACTGACTGCCCCTAACCTCTCCACCTACCTGCCTGATCGCCCATAACTCTGCCTGCCTGCCTGCCTGATGGCCCCTAAGTGCCCTCCCATCCCAAGCTCCCAATTGCTCTCACTTGCTGGCCTGATCTCACCCCCAACTGCCTCTGCCTGCCTAATCACCCCTAACTGCCCTCCTTTGCTGGCCTGATCTCGCCTCCAATGGCCCTCCCCTGCCAGCCTGATCTCACCCCTAACTGTTCTCCCCTGCCGGCCTGATCACCTCTAACTACATTTGCCTGCCTGATCACCCCTACCTGCCCTCTTCTACAGGCCAATTTAGTTTCTGATTGATCAGTTTCTATGCCAGTCAGCATCAAAAGCTTCATCTCCTAAGCAGCCATTGGCTCCTCACAGTTGACCCGAATTTGGTTCTGACCGGTCAGTTTCTAGGCCAGTCAGCGTCTCTGGGCCTATCAATGGGGCCTGATCAGAAAGGCAGGGCCCATCAGCAGCCTCGGTGGGAGGCCTGGAGAAAAATGGGAGGGCACCTCAGGCCCAGTGAGATTGATAGAAGTGCGGGGGTGGAATGGAGGTGGTGCCTGTGCTTCTGATCACTTGCACATTGTGTTTTATACCAGAGTATGTGGCAGCGGCTCAGAAGGATACCAGGGCAACCCAGTGCTGACTGCAGAACTGACTTCCAGTTGGTCAGCCTTTAGTGGAGATCAGTCATTACAACCCTGGGCTTTTATTATTAGGATAATGAAATACTATAGTTAGTTTAACCCTACAAAGTCTAAGTTAAGACTCTAGTAAATGAATTTTCAACTTCATTATATGAGACTTCAATAACCATAGTAAACTAAGATAACTCAAGCTT
Organism: Lasiurus cinereus; assembly: GCA_011751065.1. Classification (NCBI taxonomy): domain Eukaryota; kingdom Metazoa; phylum Chordata; class Mammalia; order Chiroptera; family Vespertilionidae; genus Lasiurus; species Lasiurus cinereus. Next base: position 23,525,944 of record JAAGEH010000311.1, read on the forward strand.
TTTCACATTCCAGTATTACTACACTGCCCCAATGCAATCTCTAGGCCTATTCAAAACAGCTTTGAACAAAAAGTTTTTTTTTTAAGTCTCAATGATCAACTCATACTATGCAAAAACATACCTATTCATAGTGGTCTTATATTTCAGTTACTTGCAAAAATAAAAGATCTATATTTACTTTTTGTTCACTCAACTCTGCTCACTTCCCCACCCCCTTGCTTTTACAGGGTTTTGTTTTGTTTTTGTTTTTTTAGTCACCTGGGGGAAGAAAGAGAGGCTTTATCTCTACAGTGCCATCTGAAAGTCAAATGAATCAATGCCTATTTTATTTCAATGTAGAGATAAACCAAACCAGATTTTATATACAGAAACCTTATACAGTGGTACCTGGAGATACGAGTTTAATTCTTTCTGTAACCTTGCTCGTATATCAAGTTGCTCGTATCTCAAAGCAAATTTCCGCATTGAAATCCATTGAAATGCTGTTAATCTGTTCCAGCCCCCAAAATGCCACCCCAGTTGTTCTTGTTACGTGTTTTTGAATAAGAAAAATGTATTTATAAGTGACAAATAATGTATAAAAACATAATAAAAGAGAATGTAAAGGGATAAACTGGTTTTATAAGGTGTATTTACCTACTTGTTACACTCTTATTGCTACACTTTATCCCTAAACTGAATGTAATTTAGCTAATCTTCACTGAACTTAATTGCTACCGGTCTTTGCATTTTGGGCCGATTTAAAAAAAAAAACGTGTCCAAAGAGGTTTGCCTCTTCTTCCCTTTTCAGAATGTTTCAGAAATGGGTGAGGCAAGTTTCATTAAACAGCTCCAATGCACGATCAGTAGCAACTTTTTCGGGGTGTTTCTTTTCCACGAAGTGACACCCTCTCCCACATTCCTAAGATCTCCTTTATCTCACTTGTAAAGATCTCCACCTCTGGCTCCTCCTCGAAACCAATTTCTTGGAGAACCTCCGCATGTTGCTGAGACTGCAACTCTTGTAACTCCTCCGTGGTGAGTTCCAGAGAGTGCTCCTCGACGAGCTCATTCAGGTCTCTCTCATCCACCTCCAGGCCCATGAATTTTCCCAGAGACACTATCTCCTCTTCCACTGGCACCTCGGGTTCGAATCCTTCGAAGGTCCTTTCGGCTACGGCCTCAGGCCACAGCTTCTTCCATGCAGAGGTCAAAGTCCTCCTTGTAACACCCAGCCAGGCCTGATCAATAATTCTGAGGCATATCACGATGTTACACTGGTTCTTCCAGAACTCTCCAAGGGTGAGGTTTGTGTTCTCCATCACCTCAAAGCAGCGCCGGAACAGGTGCTTGATGGACAGCTTTTTAAAATTAGAAATCACCTCCTGATCCATGGGATGTAGGATAGGACTGGTGTTGGGAGGTAGGTAGACAACCTTTATAAACTTGAACTCTTCGAGGAGTTCATCTTTGAGGTTCGGTGGGTGAGCAGGAGCATTGTCGAGGACGAGGAGGGCTTGCATGGTTAGGTTGTTTTCCTGTAGATATTTCTTAACAGAAGGGCCAAAAACCAGGTTTACCCACTCCACAAAGAACTGCCTGGTGACCCATGCCTCCAGGTTTGCCCTTCACATAACTTGCAGTTTATCTTTTAAAATCTTATGTGACTTAAAGACTCTGGGGTTTTCCGAATGGTATACGAGCAGAGGCTTGATCTTGCAGTCGCCACTCGCATTGGCGCACAGTGCGAGAGTTAGACTATCCTTCATGGGTTTGTGGCCTGGCATCACCTTCTCCTCTGCCGTCATGTAAGTCCTATTCGGCATCTTCTTCCAGAAAAGCCGTCTCGTCACAGTTGAAGACTTGCTGGGGGATATATCCTTTGGCTTCTATCAGTTCGAAAAAAGTTTTGAGGTAATCCTCAGCTGCCTTCACATCCGAACTTGCTGCCTCACAGTGCCTGACGATGGAGTGAATGCCGGACCTTTTCCTGAAGTTATCAAACCAGCCTTTACTGGCCTTAAATGAGTCTTTCGATGCTTCGTCCGTGGAAGTGCGCCGGGTCTGCTCCAGCAAATCACTGAAAATCGCTCGCGCCTTCTCGTATATGATGCCCTGTGTTAATGTATCTCCTTTAAGCTGCTTCTCCATCACCCACACCATCAGTAGATTCTGCATCTTTTCATGGAGAGAGCTACGGAGCTTAGAAATTATTGTAACGCCCTGAGCTGGCGTTATACCCTTTATCAACTCCTTCTGTTTAAGCACAGTGCATATCGTTGAAGTACTACGCCCGTACTGCCTCGCCAAGTCAGCCACTCGCACTCCTTGCTCATATTTTTCTATGATTTCACACTTTAATTCAATAGACATCATCCTCTTCTGAGCACTGACCTTTCCACTCGCTTTCTTCGGACCCATGGTTATAAAAAGAAATGTGATAAAGTATGTGAATGCACAAAAGATGCTTCAACAACAAGGTAAACAAGCACACTGACTGAGGCGTGGGAAACTATGAGATGGTCGAGTTGCGGTAAACTGGTGGGTCGTGTGCAGCTGGCCGATCCGCGCGATTACTCCTATCTCAAATGTTGCTCGTATTTCAAAGCAAAAAATCGCTCACTCGACGGCTCGTATCTCAAAAATCTCGTATGTTAGAGCACTCGTATGTCAAGGTACCACTGTAGTTATTTTTGAAAAGTAGTATATAGAGCAGCGGTTCTCAACCTGTGGGTCGCGACCCCTTTGGGGGTCCATCGACCCCATCACAAGGGTCACCCAAGACCATCAGAAAACACAGATATCTACATTACAATTCACAACAGTAGCAAAATTACTGTTAGGAAGTAGCAAAGAAAATAATTTTATGGTTGGGGGTCACCACAAGATGAGGAACTGTATTTAAAGGGTCCCGGCATTAGGAAGGTTGAGAACCAATGATATAGAGCAAAGCAATGTAAAACATCATTTCAAATGTAAAAGTAATTTTAGTAATTTTACCTTTTATTAAGATCTTCATCTGCAAATCCTGTGGGAATGAGAGAGAAGTATTTCCTCATCTTCAGCCACAGATTAGATTTGGGAATCCAACCATTGTGTGCGTGAATAGCATGAATTTTAGCAAGCTGACGTGCAATTAGCCTGTTTAAAAACAAGAGCATGGAAAGAAAATGTTAAGCATCATACACGTCTAGACACAGGTAAACTAAAACAACTAGTGTACATTTTTTATAATATAATTTATTTTTTACCATAAATGTGTAAGATTCAAAAAATAATTTGGCAAGTCAACTCCCACAAGGAGAGAAAAACAAATGCTTACAGCATCAGAAGGATGAAAATTATCATTAACATGGCAATTAAATAGTGTCCAAAAGGGGTTGAGTATCTAAAAATAGGTGGCCTATTATGACTACACAATGTTTGGAACCAGCAGAACAATACACAATTATAAATTATATCAAGACACATATTAGAAATTAATCAGAGATACATACATTTAAATTATTCTGAGTCACTTTAATTTTGAGCCTTCAGGTTAAGGGGCAAAAAGGACTAAAGTAAAAAGGTAACCAGGGAGATAAATGTGTTCTATGAATTAATTTCATTAACTATTGTTAAAGACAAATTCTCTGAACAAATATTTGGATTTTATGATGTCAGAATCAATTGTCTTGATGCAACCTCAAAATAATTTGAAGTTGCATAATGTTGTGCCCATGTTGTTTGTCTCTGTAGAAAGCAGTACAGCAAATCTGATGGAGGAATAAGGATACCAAACAGAAATTAGTTACCAAACAGCCTACAGACTAGCAAGCAAAAAAATGACTTAATAATCCACAAATTAAAGAACTTAAAACTGTCAAAATGCTAACCATCTAATGTAATGCTCCTCAAATTAGTTCTACAACCTACAACATAGTACCATGTACAAATATCTGAGGTCCCACCAGAGATCTACTTAATCAGGATCTCTGAAAGTGGGGGGGCCCCAACACTCTTCATTTTAAACAAGATCTCCAAGTAATCCTAAGCCACTAATGTAATGCTCTATAGCTTGGCTGTGTACTGAAATCAAACTTTGGAACTTCAAAGAAAAAAATACCCATCATAAATTATGATTTTAATTGTTCTGGGCATCAGGACATTTAAAAGCTTCCCAGATGACTTCAATATGCAAAAATGGTTGAGAACCACTCAAACTTAAGGCACACAGGAATCTAACATTGTAGTAATCCTACACCAATCTGTGATTACATAACATAATTTTATGACAGATTTATTACTATAATGAATAATTTTATCTACCCAGTTCTGATTTTTCCTTTGGAGAAACTTCCATTCTCTTCATTTTTAGTTCATGTGATTCATAGGAGTTTATGTCAATCCTGACTCCCTGTCCAATCTGCAACAGTAACTTGAGATGAGATATGACAAACACCTGCCCACGGCATTCCATCCTTCAGACTACAATAACTAGTTCAGGGCATATTACCCAAGCTAGGCCAAAAGAACTTGATCCCAGAACTTTTGTTGAAGCTTTGAGTTTGGTTGAAGCCTTTATTAAAAAAAAGGAATTCCTTACCCCACAACCTGGAGTAGCAATACTAATTAAGTAAGCCTGCAACTGCTGATCACTGTAATTGTCACTTAAGAAAATTTGATAGAAAATAAAACTTCTTCATAAAGTTTGCAAGAAAAAAAGCATGTGACTCAGTGGATAGAGTATCAGCCAGCACACGAAAGAGTTGCACGATCCAGGACATGTAGCTGGGTTGAACGTTTGATTCCCCGCCCAGTGGGTCCAGTCGGATACAAGAGACAACAGATTCATAGCTCTCTGTCTCCCTGTCTCTCTCTTCCCCCAATTTCCTTATACTCTTTCTAAAAATCAATGCGAAAAAATATCCCCAGTTAATGATTAAACAAACAAACAAACAAACAAAAAACACAAAATTTTTTCAAAAAGAGAGTGATAGTTCTAATGATACCATTCTAGAGCCCATGGATTCATCCATGCTTGACCTCATTCTCAATTATATGTACCAATAAATTCCTTCATAAGTCACTTTGAATTCTCAACTTATCCTCAATCAAGAGTACCAATGCTTTACCAAAATATTAAAATCTATAACCTTTTTAAGTATGTGTGCTTTGGTTCATCTCTCTCAAACAAAATAGGAAATAACTATATAAATTAAATAACTGCTACTTGATTGACCTTCTTGAAAACCACACACTTGATCTAACAAAAATACAGTAAAAAAGAAATACATTTTTATGCCACTTTCATATACACATAGGCCCAAATGAATGTGTGATACTTTAAGCAGATGGAAACTTCAGGGAAAGCCAGGTAATAATAAAGACAAAACAAAGAAGAAACCAAGATGGCGGCATAGGTGAACACCTAAACTGCTGCCTCCCACAACAATTTCAAAACTACAACTAAAAGACAGAATGGACATCATCCAGAACCACAGGAAAGCTGGCTAGATGAAAATTCTATAACTAGATGGAAAGAGAGGGGCTCACACAGACTCAGAGGAGTTGTAAAAAGCTGAGGTATAGAGACACGCTCCTGGAGAGAACGGGCAGAGGAGTACCTGGCTGGCTTCCTCTAGCTGCTAGAGTCTAGCAGGAAGGAGACAGAAACTCCTGACTGTACTAAACCCCACTTCGGACTACACTGAACCCCAGTTCAGGGCGAGACTCATATGGGGGAGTCTGGACTATTGTGAAAAGGGAGGAATGGAGGGAAACTTAGGGGAGCCTCAAAAGATAAGAGGTCTGGGGGGTCGGGGGGAGGGAGGGGGAAAAAAAAGATAGAGGTCTGGAGATGCACACGAAGGTGCATACATAGAGGGCTGACAGCTGACTGTGCTGATGGCTTTCTCTAGAGGAAGACAGAAACTTCCAACTGCACTGAAATCCAGGTCGAACTGAACTGAACCAGTTTCGGGCGAGACTCTGGGGACCCAGACTCATATGGGTCCCTGGAGTGCATGGAAACTCAGGGGAGCCAGAAAGGCAGAGATCTGGAGGGGCGCATGCCTGCACACAGAGAGGGCTACAGTGATTATCGAGGGACACTGAGACCCAGGGGCTGACAGGAAGCCATCTGCTCAGCACTGAGACTCCGCCTCATCCAAGCTAGCACAGAGGATTTTGCAATATTGCAAGTCTTAAGGCAGTATTGAGCACAGAAGTTCTCCTAGCATTGACAAAGCTGATCCTCACAACCAATTAGTTTGGAGGTCAATTCCCCCCAGTGATACCAACATTAATCAAGACTTAACTACAAGGCTGTACACACAGTCCACAAAGAGAGTCCACCTCATGTAACTGGGAAGGCAGAGCTACTGGGCCATATAGGACACCTAGCACACAAAGCTATGATACCAACTCAGGGAAGCAGCGAAAATGTGGAGACAAGAAAACAGATCACAAACAAAAGAAATGGAGGAAAACAAATGACTGGATTTAGAGTTCAAAACCATGGTTATAAAGTTTTTCAAGAATTTCCTAGAAAAGATGAATAAATTTAGCAAGACCCAAGAAGAGATGAAAAAGGACCAACTAGAGATAAAAAAGGACCAACTAGAAATTAAACATACACTGACTGAAATAAAATATATGATACAGAGACCTAACAGCAGACTAGAGGAATGCAAGAATCAAGTCAAAGTTTTGAAATACAAAAAAGCAAAAAACACCCAACAGGAAAAGAAAAATAAAAATCCAAAAATATGAAGATAGTGTAATGAGCCCCTGGGACAACTTCAAGTGTGCCAACATCAGAAATATGGGGGTGCTAGAAGAAGAGAGAGAGCAAGATACTGAAAACCTATTTGAAGAAATAATGACTGAAAACTTCCACCTGGGGAAAGAAATAGACTTACCAGTCCAGGAAGCGCACAGAACCCCAAACAGAAGAAATCCAAAGAGGACCACATCAAGACACCTCATAATTAAAATACCAAGAGCAAAAGATAAAGAGAGAATACAAAAAGCAGCAAGAGAGGAGGAAAACCAAGATGGCAGCATAGGTAATCACCTAAACTGCTGGCTCACACAACAATTTCAAAACTACAACTAAAAGACACAACGAACATCATCCAGAACCACAGGAAAGTTGGCTGAGTGAAAATTCTACAACTAGAAGGAAAGAGAGGGGCTCACAGAGACTCAGAGAAGCTGCAAAAAACTGAGGCAGAGAGAATGGGCAGTGGTATGCCTGGCTGGCTTTGTAGGGCGGGAAGGAGACAGAAACTCCAAACTGCATGAAACCCCCTATTATACGGCAATGAATCCCAGCTCTGGGCAAGACTCATAAGGGGGAAGTCTGGACTGTGAAAAGGGAAGAGTGCACGGAAATTTAGGGGAGCCATGAAAGGACAAAAGTCTGAGCTGGGCAAACCAATGCGAGCCAAGAGGACGGACTACTGACTATGCCAATGGCTCTCTCTGGTGGGTGGAAGACAGAGCTTCTCAATTGTGCCATTTCTAACTGCATTGAACCCGTTTCAGGCGAGACCTTGGGGACCCAGACTCACACAGGTCCCAGAGCACAAGGGAACCGGAAAAGCAGAAGTCTGCAGGCACCCACGATTACCCAGGGGCCACGTAAGGCAGTGCTGACTAGAAGCCAAGACTGTCCCTGCTCAGCCCTGAGACTCCACCCCACCCAATCTCATCAGAGAGGCTTTTTTAATTTTGCAAGTCTTGCATCATAAGGCTGATTCCAGCACTGAAGTTCTCCCAGGATAGTGAAAATGCAGAAACAAAGGAACAGACCACAAATGAAAGAAATGGAGCAACACAATCCACTGGATATAAAGTTCAAAACCACGCTTATAAGATTTTTCAAGAATTTCCCAGAAAACATGGATAAATTTAGCGAGACCCAAGAGATGAAAAAGGACCAACTAGAGATGAAAAATACGACGACTGAAATAAGAAATATTATACAGAGACCTAACAGCAGACTTGAGGAGGGCAAGAATCAAGTCAAAGATCTAAAATACAAAGAAGCAGAAAACACTCAACTGGAAAAGAAAAAAGAATAAAAAAATGTGAAGGTAGTGTAAGGAGCCTCTGGGACAACTTCAAGCGTACCAACATCAGAATTGTGGGGGTGCCAGAAGAAGAGAGAGAGCAAGATACTGAAAACCTATTTAAAGAAATAATGACTGAAAACTTCGCACATCTGGTGAAAGAAATAGACTTACAAGTCCAGGAAGCACACAGAACCCCAAACAAAAGGAATCCAAAGAAAACCACACCAAGAAACATCATAATTAAAATGCCAAGAGCAAAAGACAAAAAGAGAATATTAAAAGCAGGAGAAAAACAGTTACTTACAAGGGAGCACCCATATGACTGTCAGCTGATTTCTCAACAGAAACTATGCAAGCCAGACAAGAGTGGCAAGAAATTTTCAACGTGATGAATAGCAAGAACCTACAACCAAGAATATTCTACCCAGCAAAGCTATCATTCAGAAGTGAAGGGCAAAGAGCTTCACAGATAAGAAAAAACTAAAGTTCATCACCACCAAACCAGTATTATATGAAATGCTGAAAGGTACTCTTTTGGAAGAGGAAGAAGAAAAAGATAAAAGATAAAAAATTATGAACAACAAATACATACCTATCAACAAGTGAATCTAAAAAAGTGAATTAAAAATCTGATGAACAGAATAAACTGGTGAATATAATAGAATCGGGGAAAGGGTGAGGAGGGTAGAGGGAGAGAATGGACAATAATCATACACCTATGGATGAGGACAATGTTGGGGGAGGTAAAATAGAGGGAGGGGTGGGAGCAGGTGGAAAGGAGCTATGTGGGGAAAAAAGAGAAACAAATGTAATAATCTGAACAATAAAGATTTATTAAATTTAAAAAAGTAAAAAATAAAAAATAAAAGTAAAAAAAAGCAGCAAGAGAGAAACAGTTATGAACAACAAATACATATCTATCAAAAAGTGAATCAAAAAGTCAAGTGAATTGAAAATCTGATGAACAGAATAAACCAGTGAATATAACAGAATCAGGGGCATAGAAAGGGAGTGGACTGATAATTCTCAGGGGGAAAGGGGGGAGGGGAATGCAGGGAAATACTGGACAAAAATCATACAACTATGGATGAGGACAATGTGGGGGAGGTAAGGGCAGAGGGTGGGGTGGGAGCTGCGTGGAGGAGAGCTATGGGGAGAAAAAAAGAGGAACAATTGTAATAATCTGAACAATAAAGATTTATTTTTAAAAATGACAAAACAAAGGAGGGGGCAAATACACACACACATGCATACACGTGTGAGAGACACATATGTGTTTTAAGCCACTAAGAATAGGTTTAAACTTTAAGGATAGAGTGGAGACAAGAGGCCTGAGGAAAGGTATGATCTGTGTTAGATAAAACTCATGGGCAATCTATGTCAACAGAACATTATGTCCTAGAAATGTTTACTTAAATAATGAGACTGGTGACTCAGGAGAAAAATCACATATTAGAACAGGTATTTAATACTAACTTTATTTACTGTGATTTTAAAAAATAAATAATGATGACAATTTTTATAGCTTTCTCCAAGGTTTGTATGAAATCCTGATTTGCAAAATATAAAATGTAGTCTCAGCAGTTTTCTGATTATAAGTTATTGAGCTGGGAGTGACTAGAATGCCAATTCTCTGTTAAACACTTCAAAAATGAATAATATATGGCCACAATAGCAAGGGGCTCTTTAGATTAATGGAATCTGTTAAGTATGACTAGCTGCTAGAAAACATGTACAAATTTTGAATGTCTTGAACTTTTATTGCAGAAAAGTGGATAATTGGTAATGTGCCAATTTCCTTACAAAAAACAAAATTGCTGTTTTATTTCATGCTAGAGGCCTGGTGCATGAAAATTCACGCACTTGAGGGGGCAGGGGAGGTGGGGTTCCTTAACCCAGCCTGCACCCTCTCACAATCCAGGAGCCCTCGGGTAGGGTTCCTAGGCCTGGCCTGAAATCAGAGCCTATTGTGGCTTTCCTTCCCCCAGCTGCATGTACATTCAAAATTTGTACATGTTTTCTCTTCTAGCAGCTAGTCATACTTAACAGATTCCATTAATCTAAAGAGCCCCTTGCTATTGTGGCCATATATTACTCATTTTTGAAGTGTTTAACAGAGAACTGGCATTCTAGTCACTCCCAGCTCAATAACTTATAATCAGAAAACATCTGAGACTACATTTTATATATTGCAAATCAGGATTTCATACAAACCTTGGAGAAAGCTATAAAAATTGTCATCATTATTTATTTTTTAAAATCACAGTAAATAAAGTTAGTATTAAATACCCCACCACTGCCATTGCTTGCCATCTGTGCAGCAATGCACCCCCGACCCCTACCAGGAGCACAGAAAGGGAGTGGACTGATAATTCTCAAGGAAAAAGGGGTGAGAGGTATACAGGGAGAGACTGGACAAAAATCATACACCTATGAATGAGGTCAACGGGAGGGAGGTAAGGGTAGAGGGAGAGTGAGCCGGGTGGAGGGGAGCTATGGAGAGGAAAAGAGAAACAAATGTAATAATCTGAATAATAAAGATTTAATTTTTAAAAATTTAAAAATAAAAAATAAAAATCTTAAGGCTTCACAGAATTCCTCAAATACTCACTAAAACTCATTAATTGTTTTCCCTCTTGGAACTTCTTAAATAATTAGGAGCACTGTAATAGAAATTTCCTGAAATTGAAAAATAATCCCTAATCCTATCATCCCAATATAGTTTACGGATTCGTGCACACTGAAAGGAAATTAATTAGAAGGTGGTCAGCAGGGCGGACTGGGTGAAAAGGGCGAAACATGTGCTGGAGCCAACCTCCCAGGGTAGCTTCCCAGCTGGCTACACCTGGGGTGGTGCCACGGGTAGAACAACATCTGCAGAATGATTGAGGTACCTCCAGCAGGTGGGGTCCATCGGCCTGGCCTGTGGGGATCAGGCCAAACCAGCTCTCCAACATCCCCCAAGATATCCCAGATTTCGAAAGGGCGGTTCTCAGATGACACACCCCAGAATCAGGCTCCCTCCTCTCTGGTTCTAGGATTCGGCATCTGAGAACCGCCACTGCCAAGTCACCACAGTTCAACAGCTCATGTTGAGCATCTGCCCCCAAGTGGTCAGTGTGTGTCATAGCTACCAGTTGAAGCATCTGCCCCTTGGTAGTCAGTGTGCATTATAGCTACTAGTCAGACTGTACCGATTGCTTAGCCTTTTATATAGATTTCATTTTTACACACTCCCCTTTGAGTTTTCACCTAAGTAAATGATTGCCTGGTTATAACTAGTTTAGCTATCAAGCTGATTTTTTTCTTAGCCTTGTATAAGCCATTTTGCATACTTTAGACAATGTTCAAAATTATCATTTCAATTGTAGTATAATGCTTATTAGTGGTGTATCTTAGTTATATCTAAATATGACTTGTTGTGACAGAAACATTAACATATAATTTTCTTTTGTAAGTTACTTTTATTACCTTGTTGATTTCCAAGAGAACTTTACTAATTTTGCAACCCACAATGAACTACCCACAACCCATTTCTTGAAAATGTACAAATTCATTTTAAAGTACATTTCTTCATTATGTCTGCTACAGGGTAGTTTTTAATTAAATTTCAGCAAGGATTCCCAGCAAGTGGCAAGTTTTAGAGAAACACCTGATAAGAGAAAATTCCTAAACACATTTAAATTTTTTAAAAATTTCTAAAGGCCTTTGCAATGTCTGATTATTACAGAAGGGTTCAAATAGAACAGATTGTGATAACTTTCCACAGTTGAATTGCTAGTTAAACATTAAGTTGGTACAAATCATCTTTATCTATCAACCCATTCCCTCAACCTCCCCTATGCTGTTTCATCTTTTAGAGCCCAGTATAAATGTAATTTCAGTGAAACACTGCCTAATTTCCCAAGTATACCACAGTAAACTATCTCTACTCTTACGAAAACCTTTCCTTTCCTCCGGTTATACCATTTCACTTTTTTCCCCCAAGATTATTGTCTGTCACAGACTCTAAATTATTAGGAGAGCAGGGACTATTTAAATTCATTTCCCTCCCCTAAACTAGATCAAACATAAACATATATTAAACGCCTTTTATATTCAAAGTAGATATTCTTTGTTATAACCATAATATAGGTAAGTAGATATATCTGAATGAGTCAAAGTAAACAGAGCGCTGTGGACTTTGATCTAAGATTAAATCAACATTTACTGAAGCTGTGATTAATGAGTCCAGAATGTTGGCTGCATATTAAGCTGACCTAAAAACCATGGCTTAAAATGTGACATCTAGGCCCAGGCGGGTAGCTCAGTTGTTTAGAGCAGCAGTCACCAACCTTTTGGACCTCACAGACCGCCAGTGGTCCATGGACTACTGGTTGGTGACTGCTGGTTTAGAGCATTATCCCCATTTCTGAATATTATGGGTTAGATCCCTGGTAAGGGCACATACCAGAAATAGCCATTGAATGCATAAATAAATGTAACAATAAAATTGATGTTCCTGCCGAGACCGGTTTGGCTCAGTGTATAGAGCGTCGGCCTGCGGACTGAAAGGTCCCAGGTTCAATTCCGGTCAGGGGCATGTACCTTGCTTGAGGGCACATCTCCAGTGTGGGGTGTGCAGCAGGCGGCTGATCGATGTCTCTCTCTCATCAGTGTTTCTGACTTTCTATCCCTCTCCCTTCCTCTCTGTGAAAAATCAATAAAAATATATTTTTTTAAAAAAACTGATGTTCCTTTCTCCTTTTCCCTCCCTCCTGCCCTTCCTTCTTTCCACCACCCCATCTCTCTCATCAATGAATAATTATTTATTTTAAAAACTAAATAATAAAATATGACATCTAACTAATCCCAAATTGGTAGTAAGAAATGCTTTGAGCTAAAACCAGTTTGGCTCAGTGGAAAGAGCATCGGCCTGCAGACTGAAAGGTCCCAGGTTCGATTCCAGTCAAGGGAATGTATCTTGGTTGTGGGCACATCCCCAGTAGGGGGTGTACAGAAGGCGGTTGATTGATGTCTCTCTCTCATTGATATTTCTAACTCTCCATTCCTTTCCCTTCCTTTCTGTAAAAAAATCAATAAAATATGTTTTAAAAAAAAATGCTTTGCGTTAAGCACTACTTTAAAAAATTAAGGGGGCCCTAGCTGGTTTGGTTTGTTGGATGGAATGGTGGCCTCTGGACTAAAAGGTCGTGGATCCAATTCCAGTGGGGGGCACATACCTCGGCTGCAGTCTAATCCAAAACCTCTTGTAGTTCTTTCTTTTGTAAAGAGTCAACAATTAGGGCAGACAGATAATGTTTCTTTACCAAAAGAAAACCCTAATTAAAGAAAATTTCTAAGTCTAACAAATAGTTGTTCAAATAAAAAGGCAGTTTTAACATATATTTTCTTAGTGCACTTAATACTCTTGTTTTTTCAAAAGGAAAACTTTTAGAAAAAGAAATGTACCTGAAAATAGCAGGGTTGCAGACATGCTTTGGATCCAATGCTTCTCCCTGTATAAATTCATAGCATAGTCCATTATTGAAGGTACAGTAGAGTTGTGGTGCACAGCCATGAGCCTGTAACACTCGGAAACTCTTCACTTCCTCATCTCGATCGACTAACAACTCAGTTTTATTGCCATAAATTCGCACCAAAACTACATCCTCCATTGCATTACCCACATAACAGCCAATAAGTTTATTTGTGATCCCATCTGTGAAGACCTGCACAAAAAAAAAAAGGAAGAAAAGCATTATATACACTCAAATAACTAAATAAGAGATAACATAAAAATAAATACCAATTAAAATAAAATTATGTAGCCAAAACCGGTTTGGCTCAGTGGATAGAGTGTTGGCCTGCAGACTAAAGGGTGCCAGGTTCGATTCCAGTCAAGGGCATGTAACTTGGTTGCGGGCACATCTCCAGTGGGGGTTGTACAGGAGGCAGCTGATCAATGTTTCTCTCTCATCAATGTTTCTCACTTTCTCTCCCTCTTTTTTCCTCTCTGTAAAAAAATCAATAAAATATATATTTTTTTAAAAATTATGTACTTTTTAACATAAAAGAACTGTTGAATATAATTTTGCCTAACATGTCTATAACTTTAATTCTGGATTTCAAAAAGTAGCAATTACACAGTACTAGAAGCCAGGTGCATGAACATCATACACTGGAGAGGGGGGTCCCTCAGCCCAACCTGCTCCCTCTCACAGTCCGGGAGCCCTCAAGGACAAAAGGCAACCAGGTGACCAGGGAAAGACAACGCCCCCATCACACCTCTGCTGCTGCCACTGCCGAGAATGCAAGCCTCAACCAGCCCTAGCTAGTTAACTGAGTCTTGGGTGGCCCTGGGCAGCCCTGGGTGGCTGGTAGGCTGAGGAGACTGGGGAACTGTGGGCACTGCTATCTCTGAGGGCATGACAGTCAATTAGCATATTCCCTCCTTATTGGTTGTGGGCACTGCCATCCTTTGTGACAGTGTGAGGATCAATTAGCATATTCTCTCTTTATTAGAAAGGATAATACCAATTATACTGTTTATTCTTGAACTTATATTTTTATAGCATTATCTTTAATTTGTGTCCATTATGCAACTAGTATTTCTACACAACTTTTGACAGTTATTATATCTCAGTCTGCCTTGTACATTGCAAATGAGTGTCTATATTCTATATTCTACATACATACATACACACACGCATACACAACCTCTCTCTCTCTCACACACACTCACACACACACACACACACACACTCATACACAATCTCTCCTCTAATAGAGTGGAAAGTGTCTGAAGAAAGAGATACTTCTTCCTCCCTTGCATGGTATCTATACTAAAAGAAGGGTAATATATACTAATTAGACTGGACATCCTTCCTGACAAAGCTGAAGGTGTGGCCAAACTGCAAACTGCCCAGCCCCCAGCAGGGACCCTCACCCCAATCGGGGGCGTGGTGGGCCTGCAAACCATCCCTGAGCCCTCGCCCAGGCCATTCCCACCCCCAGCACGGACCCCATTCCGATCCGGGGGCCCCTTCAGGGCAGGCCATCTGGTCCCCACCAGTGCAACAAGCCTCTATCCTATCTTATCTTATACAGTGGTACCTCAAGATACGAGTGCCCTAACATACGAGTTTTTTGAGATACGAGCCTCGAGCGAGCGATTTTTGCTTTGAAATAGGAGCAACATTTGAGATAGGAGTAATCGCGCGGATCGGCTGGCTGCACATGACCCACCAGTTTACCGCAACTCGAGCGTCTTCATAGTTTCCCACGCCTCAAGGTTACAGAACGAATTAAACTCGTATCTCGAGGTACCACTGTATAGTAATTCTATCTTATAAAATAATATGCAAATTAACCATCACTCCATTACACCCAAAGCCACACCCATAAGCTGCACCCACCAGCCAATCAGGAGCAAGTATGCAAATTAACCAAACCAAGATGGCTGAGGCCACAGAGAGAGCAGGAGGGAGGCCTGGGTTTCCCTGGATAGAGGAAGCCACGCTTTCCGCATACCCTGGCCAGTCCAGAAATCCACTCAAGGCTACAAAGTTTCAATTATAGGAGATAAATAAATCCTCAAAAAAAAATGATGGAAGCCACAGAGCTGGAGAGAGTCGGAGCCTAAGGTTGCCCCCGGCGATGGAAGAAGCCAAGCTTCTGTAGCCCTAGCCTGTCTTGGCCTCTGCTTAAGGCTACAAAGTTTCAATTATAGAAGATAAATAAATCCCAACAGAAATGGCTACTGCCCTGGAGTGAGCAGGAGGCTTGGCTCTGCTCTAGACTACAAGTTTCAATTGTAGAAGATCAATAAATCACAGATATCAGGGCCTCTGCTTGGGTCACCAGGGGGGGCATGCCTGGCCTGCAAACCACTACAGGTCCCTTGCCTAGGCCACCCCACACCCCAAGGGAATCCCACCCTGATCCAGGACACCCTTTAGGGCAAACCAGCTGGCCCCCACCTATTCACCAGGCCTCTATCCAATCTAATAAGAGTAATATGCAAAATGACCATCACTCTAACACACAAGATGGCTTCTCCCATGTGGTCAAAGATCCTGTCCTCATGTGGACACAAGATGGCTACCACAAGATGGCCAGCAGGGGAGGGCAGTTGAGAGGGACCAGGACTGCAAGGGAGGGCAGTTGTGGGTGACCAGGCCAAAAGGGGAGGGCAGGGAGGGATTAGGCCTGCAAGGGAGGGCAGTTGGAGGCAATCAAGCCTGCAGAGGAGGGAAGTTAGGAATGACCAGGCCTGCAGGAAAGGGCACTTGGGGGGACCCAGGCCTGTAGGGGAAAGTAGTTGGGGGGGACCAGGCCTGCAGGGGAGGGCAGTTAGGGGCAAAGAGGCTCGTAGGGGAGCAGTAAGGCATCAATCAGGCTGGCAGGGGAGTGGTTAGGGGGTGATCAGGCTGGCAAGCAGAAGCAGTTAGAGGCAATCAGGAAGGCAGGCAGGCAGGAAAGCAGTTGGGAGCCAGCAGTCCTGGATTGAGAGGGATGTATGACTGCCTATTGAGGCTCGATCCCACCACCTCTAGGGGTCCCAGATTGGAGAGGCTGCAGGCTGGGATGAGGGAGGTCCCAGATTGGAGAGGGTGCAGGCTGGGCTGAGGGATACTCCCCACCATCCCAAGCACAAATTTCGTGCATTGGGCCTCTAGTGTGTATGTATGTGTGTGTATATACTCATATGTATGTATAGTATGTATAATGTATATATGTAATGTACATATGTGTATATATAATATATATAGATATGTATATATATATATATATATATATGGGGCAGATTACATGGGAAAGATGTCTATACTAATATGGAAGGATATCTAAGATATATTATTTTAGAAACCAAGATACAGAGTAACTTAGTTATATATACAAAAGAAATATAGTGGTATTTATTGATATTCTTTTAAAATATATTTTATTGATTTTCCATACAGAGGAAGGGAGAGGGATAGAGTTAGAAACATTGATGAGACAGTAACATCAATTAGCTGACCCATAACCAAGGTACATGCCCTTGACCGGAATTGAACCTGGGACCCCTCAGTCCATAGACCGACGCTCTATCCACTGAGCCAGACCAGTCAGGTGGTATTTATTGATACTAATCAACATACTTAGATATGTGCTCTGGTGAACACATAATTTGCTATTTTTTAATAAGTTCAAAAAAAAATAACCTTTCACAAAATTACCTGTAGAGAGAATAACTTGGAGTTGAGGAAGTTAGACTTTTCACTTTTCATTTATATCCTTGTATGTATTTTAAGTGTTTCATTAAGGACATATATCATTTATATTTTCTAAACAGTATCAACAGTTTTAGACAGAATGTCAGCCTTTCTAATTTTTCTTCATTTATACACTTCAAAAAATTTTTAAAGCCTCATTTAAAATTAAATGTGGCCCAACAAGCATGGTTCATTGATGTTTCCATCTCTCTCTCTCTCTCTTTCTCTCTCTCTCCCCCACACACACATCCCCCCTTCTCTCTTCCTTCTTAGAAATCAATAAAAATGTATTTTAAAAATAATAAAATAGCCCTAACCAGTTTGGCTCAGTGGATAGAACATTGATTGGCCTATGAACTGAAGGGTCCCAGGTTCAATTCCAGTCAAGGAGGGCACGTGCCTGGGTTGTGGGCTCAATCCCCAGTTGGGGGTGTGCCGGAGGAAGTTAAAAAACGATCCTCTCTCATCATTGATGCTTTTGTTTCAGTCTCTCTCTTCCTCTCTAAAATAATAAATAAATAAATAAATAAATAAATAAATAAATAAATAAATAAAT
>JAAGEH010000311.1:23543787-23606304 GCA_011751065.1 Lasiurus cinereus
AATAAATAAATAAATAAATAAATAAATAAATAAATAAATAAATAAATAAAATGTGCCCTAACCAATTCCCAGTCAGCGCACATGCCAGGGTTTCGGAGGCACAGGAGGTAGCCAATCAATGTTGATGTTTCTCTCTCATTGATGTTTCTCTGTCTCTCCCTCTCTCTTCTTAAAAAAAAAAAAAAGGTCAATGGAAAAATATTCTTAGGTAAGGATTTAAAAAAAAAATGCAGCCCTAACTGGTTTGGCTCAATGGATAGAGCATCGACCTGCAGACTCAACTGTCCCAGGTTTGATTCTGGTCAAGGGCATGTACCTTGGTTGCGGGCACATCCCCAGTAGGGGTGTGCAGGAGGCAGATGATTGTTGTTTCTCTCTCATCAATGTTTCTAACTCGTTCTCATTCTCCCTTCCTCTCTGTAAAAAAAAAAATTAATAAACATATATTTTAAATAAAAAATAAAAATTGCAGCAGAACTGTATATTTTAAGTGCTTTTAATGTAATAGTCACATGTGAAAATTTGAATGTTCATTCCAAAAACATTATACTACATATTTTCTTCCACTTGTACTGTACATCAGAGTGGGAATTTCAAATAACAGATATAGTATTTGTATTTTTGATTCAGGCATCCACTATATAGTAGTACTCAGTAGTGCTTAATAATTGTCATGAAAGGTAGCATTTATTTCACTCTCACAACCCTGAAGTAGAACATTTGGTTCTATTTTGTAACTAAGGATTCTGAGGCTTAGTAAAGATAAGTAACTTGACCAAGATAACACACCTAGTTAAGCAAAAAGCCTGGACTCAAAACCAACACTATGTTCAAACCCCTGTTCTTGACCACTATAATATACTCTTTATTGAAAAATTAAGTTAATACAAGTACTGTATAACAATTGATTTCATTGATACTCTACAATAAGAAAAAATGCCAAAACCGGTTTGGCTCAGTGGATAGAGTGTCAGCCTGTGGTCTGAAAGGTCCCAGGTTCGGTTCTGGTGAAGGGCATGTACTTTGGTTGTGGGCACATCCCCAGTAGGGGGTGTGCAGGAGGCAGCCGTTCAATGTTTCTCTCTCATCGATGTTTCTAACTCTATCTCTTCTCCCTTCCTCTCTGTAAAAAAATCAATAAAATATATTTTAAAAAAAGAAAAAATAGCTTACAATGCCACATAATAATTAAGGCCTTTCTATCCTAACCCATCATCTACTATAGGCACCAAGTTATTAAAAAAAAAAAATCACAAGTTTGTGAAACAACAGTCATTGTCCAATATTGCAGAGAAAGATCCAGAGACCAGAATATTCCATATACTGTTTCATCAATTTTTTTAGAAGAGAGAATACAAGATGGCGGCACAGATAAACACCTACACTGCTGCCTCGCACAACAATTTCAAAACTACAACTAAAAGACAGAATAGACATCTTCCAGAACCACAGGAAAGCTGGCTGAGTGGAAGTTCTACAGCTAGAGGGAAGGAGAGGGGCTCACGGAGACCCAGAGGAGCTGCAAAAAGCTGAGGTATGGAGACGCGCATGTGGAGAGAGCGGGTGCCGGAGAACCTGGCTGGCTTTCTCTGGCGGGAGGGAAACGGAGACTCTCAAAGGCATTGAACCCCTTATCCTACGACACTAGACCCCAGATCCAGCCGAAACTCATACGGGGGAGTTTGGACTGTGAAAAGGGAGAGGTGCATGGAAATTTAGGGGAGTCTCAAAAGATCGGAGGTCTAGTGGTATGCACGGCACTGCGCAGAGGACAGATTGCTGATTGTGCCGCTGGCTTTCAAGAGTGGGCAGGAGACAGACCCTCCCAACTGTGCCATTTCTGACTCCACTAAGCCCCTGTTTCGGGTGAAACCCTGAGGACCTAGACTCATGTGGTCCTGAAGCGCAGGGGAGCAGGAAAGGCAGCAGTCTAGGGGCCTGCAGGCGCGAGCGCACATAAGGACCGCTCCAGCGATTACCCAGTCACGTGAGACTCAGGGGCCGTGGAGGGTGGGGCTGCCTGGAAGGCAAGGCAGTCCCTTAAGCCCTGAGACTCCACCCCTCCCAAGCTCAGCAGAGGCTTCTTTGGTTTTACAAGTCTGGTATCATAAAGCTGAATCCAACACAGTTCTCCCAGCATAGTGAAAATGCCGAGACAAGGGAAAGGATCACAAACAAAAGAAATGGAGGGAAAAAAAACAACTGGATATAGAGTTCAAAACCACGCTTATAAGGTTTTTCAAGAATATGCTAGAAAAGTTGGATAAAGTTAGCGAGAGCCTAGAGGAGATGAAAAAGGACCAACTAGAGACACTGACTGAAATAAAAATATTATACAGAGTACTAACAGCAGACTAGAGGAAGGCAAGAATCAAGTCAAAAATTTGAAATATAAAGAAGCAGAAAACATTCAACTGGAAAAACAAGAAAAGAATCCAAAAATGTGAAGATAATGTAAGGAGCCACTGGGACAGCTTTAAGCGTACCAACATCAGAATTGTGGGGGTACCAGAAGAAGAGAGAGAGCAAGATACTGAAAATCTATTTAAAGAAATAATGACTGAAAACTTTCCACTTCTGGTAAAAGAAATAGACTTACAAGTCCAGGAAGCACACAGAACCCCATATAAAAGGAATCCAAAGAGGACTACACCAAGACACATCATCATTAAAATACCAAGAGCAAAAGACAAAGAGAATATTAAAAGCAGCAAGAGAAAAACAGTTCATTACCTACAAGGGAGCACCTATACGACTGTCAGCTGATTTCTCAACAGAAACGATGCAGGCCAGACGGGAGTGGCAAGAAATATTCAACGTGATGAATAGCAAGAACCTACAACCAAAAATAATCTATCCAGCAAAGCTATCATTCAGAATTGAAGGGCAGATAAAGAGCTTCACAGAGAAGAAAAAGCTAAAGGAGTTCATCAACTCCAAACCAGTATTATATGAAATGCTGAAAGGTACTCTTTTAGAAGAGGAAGACGAAAAAGATAAAAGCCAAAAAATTATGAACAACAAATACATATCTATCAACAAGTGAATCTAAAAATTAAGTGAATTAAAAATTTGATCAAACTGGTGAATATAATAGAATCAGGAGCACAGAAAGGGAGTGGACTGATAATTCTCAGGGGGAAAGGGGTGAGGGGTGTACAGGGAGAGACTGGACAAAAATCATACACCTATGGATGAGGTCAATGGGAGGGAGCTAAGGGCAGAGGGAAGGGTGGGAGCTGGGTGGAGGGGTGCTATGGAGGGGAAAAAAGAGAAACAAATGTAATAATCTGAATAATAAAGATTTAATTTAAAAAAAATTTTTTTAGAAGAAAAACAATTTTAAGAGTCGCCCGAGAATTATTCTATTTGGCCTAAAAGATCTCACTTGAATCTTTATTCTTTTTTCAAGGACTATCCAAAGAAATGAAGATAAATCAAAACTCCTCATCTTCATATAAGATAGGGAGTTGTTATATAATTAAAGGAAAGCTGAAGTGAATCCCTTTTCTAAAATGTCACAAGTTTAAAAAGTAATGCAAATTTGTGTTCAGAAGAACTTTAAGCAGAATCTTTTTTTAGGCCAAAGCTTTTATTTTTAAGAAATTAATCTTACACAGAAATGGCTTCCCTCCCTTAATCATAATAGACAAACATAAACTTTTCTTAATCAAAGAGCAGTAATTCATAAGATGGTTTCTCATCACAGATATGCTACTTATGAACTGCAAGTTCAATTTTATTAACTATAAAATTCATGTTAATAGTCTATACCTAACTCACAGGATTGTTAATAGAATGTATTTGAAAGTGCTTTATAAACAGTAAAATATTATTAAACAGAATGCACTGAAACTTAAAACTGTTTAGATATTTATATTCCAAAGAGCTCACTACCCTTTTTGCACTTTATTATTTCATCTTAATCAAATGGAAAAACCATATAATTAAATTTGGTAAAATCCTATCTAAATGAGATGTATTGCTTCATGTGTCTGTAGTTTTGAACAAAGAATGAGCCCTCTATCATTTTTTGCTTGCTTCAGGATTTTTGATTATATACTGAATTGTCCAACTGGCAGGAGTAAAACCAGTATTACTAGAGTAAGTTTCTAAGGTGTGCTTAAAGGATATTTTAAATCATGTAAGAATTTTAGAAAAAAATCTTTGACAAGAATTGAACTACTATATATATTACTGATACTGTTTTAATCTGTTGAGTACATGATACATACTTCCACTTCTGAAATGTGAGGTATGATTTTTATTTTGTATCTCAAAGAAAAGCAAATTAAAAAATATATTTTCCCACTGAGATTTACTAAGGAAATCCTGAAGCATCATAAAAGAATGTGGAAGTCAAACCTAAATTGAGAGATGAATAACCATCAATTCAGCTTCATGAGTCCAGCTTTTTTATCAAAAGCTTTGCTTGCACATGGAGGAAATGTATTTCTAATCATCTCTACAACAAAACAAATGGTGATATTTACCTTCACTTACAAATAAGTATATTAGAGGTTTGGATTATGACTCCAAAGGTCTTACTACATAGATAGAAGGTTCAATCACAAATACTTGCCCACACAAAAAAGTTTGACATCACAACATTTTTGTCCCTTTTTAACCTATTTGCTGGCTTTAAGAGAGGGAAGGGGAAAGAGGAAGAGGGGGGGAGAGAAGAGGAGGGGAAGGGAAGAAAAGGAGACCCTGGCCCCTGTGGCTCAGTAGATTGGAGTATCCTCCTGTACACCAAAAGGTCAAGGGTTCAAATCCCAGTCAGGGCACCTACCTAGGTTGCAGATACTAATCCCTAATTCAGCAATCCTACCAGAGGCAACCAATAGATGTTTCTCTCACATCAATGTTTCTTTCTCTCTCTCTTTGTGTGTGTGTGTTTCCCTACCTACCTCCCTTTCTCTCTCTAATATCTTTTTTTTTAATTAAAAGAGAAAAATAAAGAGCCTACCTAAATGATTGTTTGGAAAATTAAACGGTAAAAAATATTGATCATCTAACCCAAACTGGCACATAGTACCTCAGGGTAGCTATTATTAGTGTTCAACAAATTGAAACTCCAGTATTCAATGCTTCAAACTTTAAAATCTCTACTTCAAAAAAAACTAGTTTGCCAGCAGGAGCGTTTACCAAGAAGTATCATGGCTTCCATTAATAACTGTTTAATTTATAACTGACAAAATACAAACTATTTCAATAAATATAAAAACCTACAATAAACTACAAATAAGTTAATGAACAATTAACTAAAAAAGTTGTGGGTTTCAATTAATTTAGGTATTCCTTAAAGGAAATATTAATTTTGTTAAAATCACACATGAAAATCATTTGGATTCATACTGTCCTACATAGTTAGCTAATAAAATAATTTCAAAATTTTTGTCTTAACATTTTTTTCCCCAAAAAACATGAGTCTTTTTAATCTGCTCAAAAACTATTCTAGGCAATAAGAACTGAAACTAACACTCAGAAAGCTTGAGTGTCAGGAAGCGTTCTGGGCCCTTGGGCCCTATTCATGTTTTATTCATCTTTGCATACAATCTGAGATACTATTAAGTCAGTAACATTGCTGAATAAATCAGTCAACAAAACAAGGCAGCTGATTTGGCTACTTCCCGGGTCTTCACCATACTGCTCAAATTTGAAACCAACTCCGAATATCCTTAATGGCCGAGCCTTGAAAATCACTGTGTGTTTGCAAGGAAAAAGGAGGTTCGTTTTCATGTACAGTTCCTGAAAACTCCCAAAAGTTAAGAAAAAAAAAAAAATGAGGATTCAAAATAAATCCCTGTATACTAAATCATAACGTATTAGAACTTACTAGGAAACACCTAGATTAATAATTGTGTTCTCCCCAGTTTCTGTCCATCTCTGAATACAGTAGTGCCTCCGAGAACAAGAAATGCTCCACCAGCTACGGATCATTCATTGTTATAGCGTCACCTAGGCGACTTAAAAATTAACATCGATCCAAATTAAAAAAAAAAAAAAAAAAAAAAAAAAACCCTGTGCGTCGTGTCACCTAAGAACCCAACCCAGAAAGGAGGCAGGCAAGCCCCGGAGGGTGCTCCTCCGGAATCCAGGGCGTGCGCGGGCCAGCCGCCCGCCGGGTGGGCGAAGGGAACACGCAGGGCGGGGGAGGAGGGATCAATGGGAGGGCGTGCCCCGCCCGCCGGGGGAGGGGAGGAAGAGGAAGAGATCAGGGAGGGGATTAATTTACAGCACTGCGGGCGGGAGGGGGAGAGACGCGGGCGGCTGGGCCCACGGGCGAGGCGCCCCGCTCGGTCCCCGGGGGTGGGCAACGCCGTGCATTTTGCCTTCAGGACGGACACGGGGGTGGGGGAGGGGCGGCGGCCCACCAAGCTCCCCCCGGGGTGTGGGAAGGGACGGCCGCTTCACGCGGCCGCTTCTCGGCAGGAAAAAAAAAAAAAAAAAACACAGGCCCTCGGGGCTGCTCCCGCGAGCAATGCTGAAGGGGGAGTGACCTTCCTCGGCGGGGCGAGGAAATACGGGGTCACTCTCTCCAAGGGCTGCGGGAGACGACGACGCTCCCACGGACGCCCCTCCGCCCCCCCGCCTCCCGCCTCCCGCCCCTCGCCCCCCCACGTTATCTGGGAAGAGACTGCATTGTGGAAACGCGGGTTCGCGCCGAGCCGAGCTCCATCCGGGGCGGAGGTGTGGGCGTTACCTGCAGGGTCACCTCCTGGGGGTCCCAGTGGGGCCGCAGGTGTTGCAGGAGGCTCAAGGCCCCTTCCCGGCAGCGCTGCTCCTCCTGGTCCGGAACCGTGACGTCCAGCTTGGGGACCTCCGGGGAGCCGGACGGGACGTGGATGTAGTTGGCCATGGCCCAGGCGACGGCGGAGACGACCACCACGACGACCGCGACGGCGACCACGAGAACGGCGGGCGCCGACAGACTGCTGGATCCTTCCGTCCCGGGGCGCCCTCGCGGGAGGGCTGGGGGCGCTCGGACCGACGGGGGGGGAGTGGGCAGGAGAAGAACCGCTGGAAGCGACGCGTCCGGCCGAGAGTCTCTGGACAACAACTGAAGTGAGCCGAAGGCTGTTCTCGGGGAAAAAAAAAAAAATTCCTTTCGCCTGCGTCCGACCGCCGGGGGCCGCGGAGCATGCCGGGACTGGCCTGACCCTGGCGTCACGCGCGGGGCGGGGCCGCGGCTGCGTCAGAGCGGAGACTGACGCTCTAGCCGCCGACACAATGGGCCCAGCGGCTCCCGCGGTGGGTTGCGCGGTCAGACACGCTGCTCAGCGTGCGGCTGATCTGAAAAAACACACACACACACACACACACAAAAAAAAACCGGGCTCCTCCTCGGGAACGAGCCTGAGTCCTGCCGAGACCCCAGAAAGGCTTTGGAGCTTTAGCTCACCGGCTTAGGAGGCTCTGGGTTGGGGTCTGGGTTTGAGGTCGGGGTGAGTTTGTCCTGGGAGGCAGGGGAAGGACAGGTCCTGAAATAATCCCCGGATCAGCCTCTGCATGTGGCTGAATCTGGGCGAACGGGGTGAACCGGGTCGCGTCCACCTGGGAGCTGCTGTGTACTGGGGACCCCATAGTTGGGTTGGCGACTAAATTCCCTTGTATACACTAAGATCATGGTCTGTGCAAGCAAGGTATTTGGGTAAGACAACGACAGCACTTAAAGACTTGTTTTTTTATTTTTAAGGTCAGATGTTTTACCCTAGTGAGAATTATTCAGAGCCAGGGAAAACAGGTTATGTCCGGAATGAAGATGTAAGGGAAGGAAGGGAAAGTAGTTTTGAGGCTCAGCGCTGGACTGGCCATCAGATGCCTGTTAGGGGAATACTGGAAACTGAAAAATCCACAAGTAATTTATTGGGACCTAATTTTTCTTATGATTGACGAAAATGGACCTCTTACTCTTTATCTCACCTGTAGCACCGAGGACTTGGTGAATAGGTTTGTTAGAGGTAAATTAAATCATTAACTGGATTCAGCAGCTGAAGGGCTTTCACTTTTAAATATGCATTTAAGTTTCCCCATTTTTTTTTCATAAATTGACCCCTCCCCTCATTTCTTTTTTTTTTCTTTTTTTTTGTTTTGTTAATCCTCACCTAAATATATTTTTTCCATTGCTTTTCAGAGTGAGTGGGAGAAAGGGAAGGAGAGAGGCAGGGAAGAAGGGAAGAGGAGAGAGAGAGAGTGCTAGCATGCTAGGAAGAAACAATGATGTGAGACACACATGGATTGTTCTCTTCCTATACATTTTCCCCCTCATTAATGGTATAAACAAAACAATGCTGAATAATGGCCTTATTCGAGAACCTACTATACTCTAATTATACTGAACTCCCCTGCCTGGCCACTTTCTAAGTCATAGGCCAGCCCACTAATTATCTTTGGCCTTGAAACAAATCCTTAGCTACAGGACATCATTAAAACTGTCCAGCCCCAGCTGGTTTGGCTCAGCGGATAGAGTGGCGGCCTGTGGACCAAAGTGTCCCAGGTTGGATTCGGGTCAAGGGCATGTACCGTGGTTTCAGGCCCTCCCCCGACCCCGGCCCTGGTCAGGGCGTGTGCAGGAGGCAACCAAACTATGTGCTTGTCTCACATTAATGTTTCTCTCTGACTTTGCCTCTCTCCTCCACTCCCTCTAAAAATCAATGGAAAAATATCCTCTGGTGAGGACTATGTATATCTCCCTAAATGACACAAACAAAATACTAAATTAAAGCTGTTTTATGTAACATATTCTTCCATAAACCTGTGACAAAAATTTCTCTATTTTTATTACAGTGTAGAGTTGAATAAAATTGTACGTGATGATTTGATACAGTCATTGATATCCTGATAGGTACTGCATCAAATATATAACTCTCTTAGGTAGTATGAACATTTTAGCAGTATTCATTCTTCCAATTCAGGAACACAGATGTCTTTTTTTATTATTATTATTGATTTCAGAGAGGAAAGGAGAGAGAGAGAGAGAAACATCAGTGATGAGAAAGGATCATCGATTGGCTGCCTCCTACATGCCCACCCTTCCTCCCCCACACTGGGGATCGAGCTCACAGTCCGGGCATGTGCCCCTGACCAGAATGGAACCTGGGACCCCCAGTCTGCAGGGAGATGCTCTATCCACGAAGCAAAACCAGCCAGGGAACAGATGTCTTTTTATTTATTGTGTCTAATTTCTTTTAGCAATTGTCATAAATTATTGAATTGGTCTATTTTCAGTATGTTTTTTAGTGTGTTCCAGTTGTCCACTAATATAATTATTTTAAGTATATTTTGGAACCTCTGAAATGGGAACTCAATTAAGAGACTTTTTTTTAATATATTTTATTGATTTTTTACAGAGAGGAAGGGAGACGAACAGAGAGCTAGAAACATTGATGAGAGAGAAGCATCAATCAGCTGCCTCCTGACCACCCCCCACTGGGGCTGTGCCCACAGCCAAGGTACATGCCCTTGACCAGAATCAAACCTGGGACCTTTCAGTCCACAGGCTGACGCTCTATCCACTGAGCCAAACCGGTCTTGGTCAATAAAGAGACTTTTTGTGTAGCAGATAAAATGAAATTGGTTATATCAAATAATATCACTGAGTGTTATATGCTGCCAAGTAAATAGCAAGGGTAATTTACTTGGAAAATGTTCCTTTGAATATCATTTGAAATTCTAGAGCCTAAGTAAAGATGATTCTGACCAATATGGAATAGGTATTATAACTCAGTCATTAATAATAGACCAAAATTCTGGAGTCAAAATCTTTAACAACCAAAGGTTCTTTTTGACATTTGCCACAAAGGAACTCGGTAACAATTTCAGACCTGAACAGACAAAACAGTAGCAGAGGAATAAATACACAAAACAGTCTGACAGCTGTCAGAGAGCAGTTGGGAGGGGAAGACTGGATGAAAGAAGGTGAAGGGATTAGCCAAAGAGCATATATGCATAACCCATGGATGCAGACAACAGAGTGGGGATGGAAGAGGCAAGAGGGGACTAGGTGGAGGGGTGCATAGTGGGACTCGGGAGAGGGAGGGCAGAATGGGAACATCTATAATAGTATCAACAATAAAAATAAAGAAAAAAAAATCAGACCTGAACTGAAATCAAACTACTTATGGTCCTCACATCCCACTTTGTTTTGAATTAATGTTTAAATCAGATACCTTCATTTATTTGCTTATAGAGAGGATTTCAGACTCTAATGAAAATGTAAGGTAAAATTTGATATAGGCTCTCATTTATCTTTTTAACATCTGGAAGTCAATTTTGAATTCCAAAATACATAAAACTTTATCCGTTTCTGATAAGGGGTTATAGACTTGTAATAGTTAAGATTTTTAATAATATGTATTCTGTGCCAGACTATTGTAAGTGATTTATTTCTTTTAAATTAATTCTTCTCACAAAACTTGTAAGATACAGTGGTTATTTCCATTTTACAAGTGAGGAAACTGACATGCAGAAAGGAGAAATAACTTGCAGAGAGAATAAGGAGTGGTTTCTAGATAATATCATGGCTCCAATCAGACAGCTGGACTAGATAAACAGGCTTTTGAATTGGAACTCAAGTCTTACTTAGCAGATAGGTGAAATCAGGCAAGTTTAATGACTACTCACATTCAGTTTTCTCATTATAAAATGCAAATAATATTACAAACTAACTCATCAGATTATTACCTAGGTTAAATAAATCATGTAAATCATAACACAGTAGCACATAATTCCTACTCAGTATACATTTTCTATCAATAGTTCTGGTCAGTTTAAATCAACCTAAACTATCAATCATAATGGTGACCTTAAAATACACTGTACTTACAAAATATAAGCAATTTCGATTTTGCATCAATAAAAAGAAAATGTATATTTGGATTATCTAGATAATTTTATAATTATAAACAAATGTACATTTGTTTATACCTTTTAAAAATATATCCAAATGAAATCTATTTTTTTCTTTGCTATGGTTTGACCCATGTAACACAGTGTTTGACACCGAATAGGTTATCAATAAATATTTCTTATCACAACACTTGATAAACAGTGTTGTAAAGTTAT
This sequence comes from Lasiurus cinereus, assembly GCA_011751065.1. Classification (NCBI taxonomy): domain Eukaryota; kingdom Metazoa; phylum Chordata; class Mammalia; order Chiroptera; family Vespertilionidae; genus Lasiurus; species Lasiurus cinereus. Next base: position 23,554,855 of record JAAGEH010000311.1, read on the forward strand.
AGAGTCAATCACATGCTTCAAATTGTAAAATGTTGATTCTGAGTGAAATGTACATCCCTGAGAGTCTTAGCTGATAATGACAGATAACAAAAATGTTAATGTGTTCATTGACTTTCTGTAAACAAACAATAGAGTCCATAGTCCATATAGCATTAGAGTTGTACTGAAAAAGACCTTACCCTTCTTACCTGGCAAGATGTCTAACAAAGAGTAAAAGTTCAGAGGCTTCCTTCCCATTTCAAATCCCTTAGGCCACTGAGGAAGAGGGCACTCTGGTGAGTCAAAATGAGTCCAACAAGGTTGAATTTTCAATAACTGAATATGACTGGGACACTCTCAAGTCTGACTGGAATGTCATTAAGAAATGAGTCAGGCCAAAACCGGTTTGGCTCAGTGGATAGAGCATTGGCCTGCAGACTGAAGGATCCCAGGTTCGATTCCAGTCAAGGGCATGTACCTTGGTTGTGGGCACATCCCCAGTAGGGGGGTGAGCAAAGGGCAGCTGATAGATGTTTCTCTCGCATCAATATTTATAGCTATCTCCCTTCCTCTCTGTAAAAAATCAATAAAATATATTAAAAAAAAAAAGAAATGAGTCAGTGCAATTTGATAGAAGTGTTGAAATAATTTAGAAAAACGTGTTATATTTATACTGTATGGGGGGGAGACTACTTATTAAACTATCTTATATAATAAAACCCTAATATGCAAATCGACCAAATAGCAGAACAACCAGTCGCTATGATGCACACTGACCACCAGGGAGCAGACTCTAAACACAGGAGTGTTTGTGGTCCCACACGGGGAGTGCCTTTCAGCCAGAAACTGGGCTCATAGCTGGCGAGTGCAGCAGCAGTGGTAGGAGTTTCGTTGGTCCCACTGGGAAGCGCTAAAAACTGCCAGCTTAGGCGGGGAGCAGGCCTAAGTCCCCTGCGGGGTCCCAGACTGTGAGAGGGCACAGGCCTGCCTGAGGGACCTCCCCCCGCTGCACAAATGTCATGCACCAGGCCTCTAGTTTATATTTTTTTTGGCAAAAGGGCTTTGGAACATTTTTAAAGCCCTTAAAGATTTTAAGAACTCATAAGGTACTTCAGAAGAATATAGTATGTAGTATGCATGACTCATCTGATACTGAAACTTGAACTGGAATGTCCTGAATTCCCAGGTTCTTGTCTCAATTATTTCAAAGAATGAAGCCACTGACAAAAGGTGATAAGTAAAAAAAGTACAGGAACTTTATTGCAAACAGACTACCTCTCAAACCTAATTCTAAATTCTAAGCCTAAAACTCTGTCCCTCTTGAATGGACAGAGGGGTCCCTGAGAAGGGTGACAGCTGCTTTCTTTGTCTTGAGGCTGCATTTCTTTGTGTGAACCTGACCTCTTCTTATTGGTCATTTTGCTACATAGAATTAATTTTCAAAGCTCAAAGCCCATGTGGTGCTCCCCATTTTCTCTCCTCCTTGTTGGTTGGACTTACTTTTGATTTACCTTATAGCTCTCCTAGTTGTGCTGGCAGAGAAAGCCTTATCTTGAAGCCTCCCAGCTACTCAGGTCAGGGCTACTTTTGGCCTAACTTATGGTCACTTTAATTGCTCAGGCCAGAGATACCCCTATCCTTGGTTTATGGCTGTCATAACTGCACAGGCCAGATACATTTCTACTTTCCTGTGGTATTTCTTTATTCTCTGTACAAGTAAGATAAACACCCTGGTGTCTTCAAGTTTCCATTATGTATTCCTCTCCTATAGACCCCTTTTTATTCCTAACCTAAACCTGCCTAATTAAGCTAGCTAGTTAACCCTTTTAATACTAACATTAGTAACAAATAGTGTTCCAAGTCTAACACAGTATTCGTCTCAATTTTATCATACTAGAAATAGTACTTGTGACCTATGGTTAATAATTTACAATAAAAACAGTAGAACACCTGATGTATCTTTTATTCGTGCCTGAATAAAACTCCTACTCAGATTTCAAGAGCAGTCCAGATCAACAAAATAAAAAGCAAGTTACAGCTGAGACCAGTTTGGCTCAGTGGATAGAGTGTCGGCCTGCGGACTGAAAGGTCCCAGGTTCGATTCTGGTTGGGGGCATGTACCTTGGTTGCGGGCACATCTCCACTGTGGGGCGTGCAGGAGGCGGCTGAGCAATGTCTCTCTCTCATCGATGTTTCTGACTTTCTATCTCTCTCCCTTCCTCTCTGTAAAAAATCAATAAAATATATTTAAGAAAAAAAAAAGCAAGTTACAGAATGGAAGAAAATATTTGTGAACCATATATCTGAGTAGGGGTTAATATCCAAAATATGCAAGGAATTTACACAATTCAACTGTGGAAAAAAAAGTCAATCTGGTTTAAAATGGGCAAAGAGCCTGGAAAAAATATTTCCCAAAGAAGACAGTAATGCCAACAGGTGCAAGAAAAGGTATTCAGCATCACTAATCATCAGAGAAATTCAAAATAAAACCACAATGACATATTACCTCTCACCTGTTAAAATGATTATAATTATAAAGATAACAAGTGCTGGTAAGAATGTGGAGAAAAGAACACTGTACACTGTTGGTGGGAGTATAAAATAATACAACCATCATGGAAACCTGTAAGAAGTTTTCTAAAAATTCAAAATAAAGCTACCAAGTGATCCAGTAATCTCACTTCTGTGTATATATCTGAGAAAAAAAATGAAATCACTATTTCAAAGAAATGGGAGAGAGAACTTCACCTCCATGTTCACAGCACCATTATTTACAATGACCAAAACAGAAACAACCTAAGTGTCCGTTAAGGTTGCATGGGTAAAGAAAATTTGATAAATGCATTATTCAGTCATAACAAAGCAAAGAAAAAAAGCATGCACTTGGAGGGCATTATGCTATGTGAAATAAGTCAGACAGAGAAAGACTAGTAATACTGTATGATCTTATTTAGATGTGGAATCTCAAAACAAATTCATAGAAACAACAACTTGGTCATTGTAGGGAGGGCATGTAGACTAAGTGAAGGTGGTTAAAGGTTGTACAATTTTCCAGGTCTGAATAAGTTATGCAGATCTAATGTACAAAATGATGACTATAGTCAACAATACTATATTGTAAATGTGAGAGTTGCTGAGAGTAAATCTTAGAACTTCACACACACGAAACCATGTTAGGTGATGAATGTGTTAACCAACCTTACATGTGTTAACCTCAATGTATAACCTATCCATACTTCAAATCATTATATTGTATTCCTTAAACTACACAATTTTATATGTCAATTATTTATAATAATAAAAGTATAATGTGCTAATTAGACTGTATGTCCTTCCAGTTGAAGCCAGGGCTGCAAGGGAAGCCCAGGTCTCAGGTGCCAGAGGGAGGCTGGTGCCGGCAGCCGGGGAAGGAAGGTCTACTCTTGCACAAATTTTGTGCATCAGGCCACTAGTATCTGAATAAAGCTGGGGGCGAAGGGAATAAAAATATTTTGGAACTAGATAGAGGTGGTTATTGCATGACATTGTGTGTACTAAATGACACTATTTTATATGGTTAATTTTATATAATTTAAATTTCATGTAAATAAAAAAGAAGGAAAAAGACCAGTATAAATAGTATCACCTATAGTAAAGTTATGAGTATCATTTTATGATATAATTCTCTGTTTATGTTTCTTTTTCCCTAACTGGATGTTCTTTAAGGATAAGAACTAGATTTTGTTTTTGTATTCCCTACATAGCACAATGCCTGACACATCGTAGTCATTTAAAAAATGGTTTACTTAATGAATTAACTAAGTCTTATATATTTCTCATCATTGAAAAGTTGACATTTTGAAAACTAGCACATCATGGAGAAGTTGTTATGTTCCTGAACATGAAGTATTGAATGAGTTAAGTTACTGAGACCCTTTTTCATAAGGTTACCGGAGATTTATCTAACAGAGCTGATAATTGAATTTATTGTTCACAAAATTACTGACACTAACATAGCTGTTAAAATTATGAAAAACATCTAAATTGGGTTGGCTCTTTAAAAATCACTGTTTACTTCAGTCTGTGGTGAATTTATTACTGTGAAGCCAATGAACAGTTCTAAAAAAGCTTACTTTCCCAGTAACGTGATAGTGAGTTACATGGTGGAATATGACCTAAGGCTTGTAATTCTACACTGAGTGTTTAACTTCTTCAAGTAACTCATTAACTACCTGTATTTCAAATATAAAGTGCAAGATGATTCTGAAATAATCAAATTACTGATAATAGTTTTGGGAAATGGAAAACCCCTCATGCTTTTACACTGCTAGACTGCTTTGAGTTGTCTTTCTGTTCACTGAGATATTCTCTCAAGTTTCTCCTTTGTTTAATGATTCCAGTTTCAAAGGTTCCACAGTTAGGTTTGTAAAACCTTGAACTTTGTTTTGTGACTCATAACAATGGAACTTTCAACTTGATACAAATGAAAATGTGCATGGAAATATTCTTCAAATAAACATAGTGACTCAGTGATGAATTAAAAGCAAAATTAATATTTTTAAAAATATATATTTTTTGTTGATTTCAGAGAGGAAGGAAGAGGGAGAGAGAGTTAGAAACACTAATGATGAAAAAATCTTCGATAGGCTGCCTCCCACACAACCCCCACTGAGGGCAGAGTCCACAACCCGGGCATGTGCCCTGACTGGAAATCGGACTGTGACTTCCTGGTTCATAGGTTGACACTCAACCACTGAGGCACTCTGGCCAGGCTTGAGTCTATTTTTAAAGAATATTTCCAACATAATGGGCAATTATTTTCAGTTGTAGCTTAACTGAATGATGTCTAATGCCATTTCTGAAACTCTGCAGTCGGTTCTTAGAAAGAATAACAAGAGTATGTCCAGGAAATGTTGAGCAGGTTAGTGAGGCATTTTGAAATGTTATTGCTTATAGAAAGATTAAAGTAACTGTGGCTCTTTAAAAGAGAAGAGAATAGACATCTATCTTCAGATATTTAAAAAGGGTATTTTGTACAGAACAGATTAGGTTTTATTATTATTATTATTAGAGGCCCGACACATGAAATCGTGCACAGGTATGGTCACTAGGCCTGGTCTGCAATCAAGGGCATCTTCCCCAGCTGCCTACAGCTGGAACCATACCCTGCCACCACCCACCCTGGTTCCCCGATCTAGCTATCTGAGCTGCTGGCTGATGGAAGGGGCTGAGAGGTTGGCCATTCCTGCCTGCTTGCTGCTCCCACCCCCATCATGGGTCACCCTCTGTGTGTGGGGTGACTACAGAGGGGGGAGGGCTTGGCCTGGTGCCACCTGCATCCCCTACCACCCACCCTTAACTCCCCATTCACCATCAGGCGATTGGAGCCAGCTGGCAGTGGGGGAAGGACCAAGAGATGGTCAGGGTGCTTCATAGTGACTGGTCAGGCGGTTGTTATGGTCATTCTGCCATTAGGGTCAATTTGCGTATTACTCTTTTATTATATAGAATTTTGCTTCAAGATACAAATAATATTAATGAAAGGGGAGAGGGATATTTTATGAGTGAATTATTTTCCTTCTCATTGCAAGAAGTGCTCAAGGTTAATATCAGGGTAGAGAGTTTGTTTTCATTCTTATATACATACATATATATTTTATTGATTTCAGAGAGGAAGAGAGAGGGAGAGAGAGAAACATCGATGATGAGAGAGAATCATTGATTGGCTTCCTCCTGCATGCCCCACATTGAGGATAAATACCACAACCTGGGAATATGCCCTGACCGGGAATGGAATTGTGACCTGATTCATAGGTCAATGCTCAACCACTGATCTGCACCAGCTGGGCTGTTTTCATTCTTTTAAAATATATTCTCAAATAAATATAAAACAGCCTTGCCAAAAAATGAGAGGGAAGGAAAAAAGGGAAGGAGGAGGAGGTAGAGAATAGAAAAATCATAAAAGGTAATTATCAAAGATTTTTTTAAATATATTTTATTGATTTTTTTACAGAGAGGAAGAGAGAGGGATAGAGAGTTAGAAACATCCCTGAGAGAGAGACATCAATCAGCTGCCTCCTGCACCCCCCACACACTGGAGATGTGCCCACAACCAAGGTACATGCCCTTGACCGGAATGGAACCTGGGACCTTTCAGTCCGCAGGCCCACGCTCTATCCACTGAGCCAAACCGGTTTGGGCTGTCTCCTCATTTTTGCTCTCACAGAAGGATCTAGGCAAAGAGTCACACTGGACCTGTGACTGCAGTGGCAGATGCGGCAGCGGGTTGCATGGTCACCAGTCCCGGGGTCGATGTGTCGGACTTGGCGGTGATTCAGCAGTCACGGTGCTTGGGGTTGCTGCGTGAGGCACCCCGTGTTGCTGCATAGGCTTGGCTGCTCATGAGCAGTTGTGCCTGGGGTTGCTGCATCGGGCTTGGCGGTGGCTAGTGTGGTCATGGAATCCAGGTTGCTGTTTAAGGCTTGGCTCCCAGGGTTGCTGCATAAGATTTGGCTGTTCAGATACCGTCGCAGCGCCTGGGGCAAAAGTGTCTGGTCCCACAGGAACACGTGGTCAGGGAGGCTGGAGTCTTAGTGTTTGTGGGTCTACAGCCAGAGTAGCAAGTCCTTGGCCAGAGTGGCTGTAAGGTCTAGCATTGTGTCCAAGGGCAGTCTGGATGGAGGTGAGGCTGGGCTCCCAGTCACAGCAGCTCTCCCCTTCAAGATGGTGCAGCCTCTGTGGCTGCCCTGGGAGAGATTGCAGCAATAGCAGTGGCTGCCCCTAAAAGTCCTGAGAACCTAACTGTCCCTCATTCACACACACTCTCCCCCTCACACACACCACATCCATGTACACCCCTTTTGCTTCCTCATTTACTCACACTCTCTCCCTCCCTGCCATACTGCTGGCCGCCATTTCCTTCCATGAAATATTTTTAACTGAAAAGTTATGAGACAGATATATTTATCACAGTGGTTTTTATTTTTTAAATAGTATCTTTTTTTTTTAATATATTTCTTTGTTGCTTTCAGAGAGGAAGGGAGAAGGAGAGAGAGATAGAAATATCAAATGATGAGAGAGAATCATTGATTGGCTGCCTCATGCATGCCCCTGGGGATCGAGCCCACACCCCAGGCATGTGCCCTTGGTGGGAATCAAACTCGGGACCCTTTGTTGCGGGCACATCCCCAGTTGGGGGCATGCGGAGGCGGCTGGTCTATGTCTCTCTCTCATTGATGTTTCTAACTATCTATCTCCTTTCCTCTCTGTAAAAAATCAATAAAATATATTTTAAAATAAATAAATAATAAAAATAAAAAGCAAAAGACTCCGTAAGAATCTTTGATTATCCTTCTTTGCCTGCCTAACAGAATAGAGAAACCTGCTGAAAGTAAGGAAGCTATTCCCCTTAGCATATGTGAGTTAAGTGCAAATCCAAACAAGCCTGTTTGTTGGACTCCTCTGTGTCCCATTGTTAATGTGTGACTCAGCAAGAATTTGTTTACCACGTTTGCTGTTTCTCACCTACCTGTGATTTGTCTCTTTCCCTTTGAAATCCTAAACCCCTGACTCCTTCTCCTTAGTCCAGAATAGGATATAAACCTCAAAGATCCATTGTATCCCCAATGCTCACATTCTTTAACCCCCCATATATATATATATATATATATGTAATAAATTTGGTTGTATTCTCCTATTAATCTCTCTCATGTTAATTTCATTATTACTCCAGCCAAGGAATTTACAAAGGTGGGAGAAAAATTATTTTTTTCTGTCCCACACTATAAAAATGAAAACTTCTATTGGAACTGAGGGTAGGAGCAGAGTTTGCTACCCCAAAATATGCTTTTTTAAGATATTATTTTAAGCTGGTTATTTCAAAGAAATGAAAGACCCAGGAAAAATATCTTTGATCTTCTCTCTAATTGCCTAAAAGAATTTAGATAAGAAACTGCTCCAGAAAGCAAGCTATCATCATAGCAAATTATCTATAATAATACAGTAAAAGCATAATATGCTAATTAGACTGGATATCATTTCGGATGGAAGCCTGGGCTCCAGGTGCCAGAAGGAAGTCGGTGCTGGCAGCTGGGAGAAGGAAGGCCTACTCTTGCTCAAATTTCATGCATCAGGCCTCTAGTCTATATCATAAAAAGACTGTAGTGTGACCCTGTGACGGCATCACGACCAACTACCAGACTCACCAGGAAGTGCATTGATGGGTCCCACAGTGGCCATAGCAGGCAGAACTTCTGGAGTGTCCCAGGGTGCCAGGAGCATCTGAGGAGTGTCCCAGGCCACCAGCAGTGTCCGTGGAGCGTGTAACACTTCACAGGGCGGCAAACATGGCCCTGATGGCAGGTTAGGCTTAAGGAACCCTATACATGCATGATTTAATTGTGTGCTGGGACTCTAGTAGTTTAATATGAACTAGTGTTAACATAAATATTCAAACCTGTAAAGAATATTTTTGAGTTTATTTGAACGAAACTGTCAACAATTGCCGGGAAGCAGATTCTCAATGTATTGAGATAATACTTCAGAAAATGGCAGTTTTTCATCTTTATAAATTACAATCAAAGGAGACTTAAGTGGATTACATGAAATCCATTGCTGATAGATTAGGGGGTGGGAGAAAGCAAAGATGAGGAAGAGTTGGGGGACCTCTAAGATTGGATAAAAAGTAAATGATAGCCAAGACTGGTTTGGCTCAGTGGATAGAGCGTCAGGTTCGATTCTGGTCAAGGGCATGTACCTTGGTTGCAGGTACATTCCCAGTGGGGGGTGTGCAGGAGGCAGCTGATTGATGTTTCTCTCTCATTGATGTTTCTAGCTCTCTGTCCCTCTCCCTTCCTCTCTGTAAAAAATCAATTATATATATATATATATATATATATATATATATATGTAAATGATAGAAACATGCTTATTTTACTTAGATGAGTACAGGATAGTTAACAGTCAACAAACAAGGTAACAGTAACAATGAGGGAATTTGAGGTCTCCTCTCTGGCACCCTGGTGCAGTAGTTGTGCCCTGAGAGATCCAGAAAAAGGGAAGTTACATGTTATCCTGACATTCCAAAGGTATGTTATAGTAAATGCAAAAAGACAATAGGCTTAGTTAAGGTAAAGATTGACCTTGTCAGGGAAGATACCAGCCTAGGATGTGACTACCCACCATAGACTGCTTTTTATTTAAAATGTCTAATTTCAGCCTGGCTGGCATGGCTCAGTGATTGAGCACTGATCTATGAACCTGGTTCACTCCCAGTCAGACACATGTATGGATTATGGGTTCTGTCTCCAGTGTGGGGTGTGCAGGAGAGAGCTAAACAATGATTCTTTCTCATCATTGATGTTTCTATCTCTCTCTCTCTCTCCCTCCCTCTCTGAAATCAAACATATTTATATATATATAGTTTATATATATATAAAGTTTATATATATTAAATATATATAAAGTTTGATATCAGACCATTCGTTGTGGTTACTTTAGGTTTCTGAGTTTGCAAGGCCTCCTTGCAGCCCCTTTCCTGACCTTTTCAGGTTAGGACAGTGGTCAGCAAACTGTGGCTCGTGAGCCACTTGCAGCTCTTTAGCCCCTTGAGTATGGCTCTTCCACAAAATACCATGGCCTGGGTGATTCTATTTTGAAGAAGTGGCATTAGAAGAAGTTTAAGTTTAAAAAATTTGACTCTCAAAAGAAATGTCAATCCTTGAACTGTTGATATATGGCTCTGTTGACTAATGAGTTTACTGATCACTGGGTTAGCATGTGGCTCTTTTTCACCCACACTACTGTGTGATAGGAACCTAGCGAGGCCAGTTTGATCAAAGTTCTCTCTGTGGCCCTGAAAACATTTGTTTTGTCATATCCACCTGAATTGCCTTACTGCCTATTAAAAACCCCAAATTATAGAACCCACTTTTTCTTAGTTCGAGGTGACATATAAGTCTTGGGTCTCATGCTATATAATAAAAGGCTAATATGCAAATTGTCCCCTTGACCAGTTTGACCAGGGGGCAGGGCCAGCCGTGCAACCTCCCATGGCCCCTCCCCCTAGCTGGCCTGACCTGATGGGACTGATCAGGGCAGGCCAGCCGGATCCCACCTATGCACAAATTTGTGCCAGGGCCTCTAGTATTCTTGTGGAAAGCCCATAGATATGTATTAAATTTGATCATTTCCTCCTGATAATCCATTTCATGTCAATTTGATTATTGAAGCAGCCAAAAGAACTTAGAAAAATAGGAGAAAAATGCTTTTTTTCACTTAGAACTATGTCCTAGGATCCTGCCAAGCCCTTTCTGAGTTACAGAATCTGATTTACATATGTGTTAGTTATCCTAGCAGCCAGAACACTGATATAGTTGTTAATAGGAAATATGTCAAGAGGAAAGAAAACAGATATAAGGGTTTAAACAAACTTTAAATTGCTTCCTTGTTTTTGATTTTTTAAAAAATCCCATTTCTAAAGATAATTGATATGACTAGAACCCTGCTGCTCTCTTTGATTAAATGAGAAAAGATTAATTGCTTCTGTTTGCACCTCACTAGATACTTCCTATAATGTCCCATTTTCTGTTAGCTACTTAATAATTCAATTAAAAGTCAGTAGAATTATAACGAGGTGGAAGAAGTCCCATGAGGTTTTAAACTGGACAACCTATGGGTTCAAGCTGCCTGCCTCTACTTGAGCCAATTCAGCAGAGACTGGGTTGAGTCATATGAGTGTTTATTCTAATAATCCTGGCAGTATGGGAGAGCAGCAGGTCATCCATAAAAATCTGCTCTGCAGTCCCCCATAAACCAGTTGCTCATATAAGATTGGAAAAGATGACATGGGGAAGTAGAGATTACAGGCATGGGAAGTAGGCAATGGGGCCTGGAGTAGGACTCCATTGTTTGGACAAAAATCTTTCCATGATAATAGGTAGCTCTTGAATGAGAATGGCCCGCATTCCAAGGTTGACTCCCAAGTACTGGGGTACACAACTCCCAACCAGTTTAGAATGTCCTTTTTTTAACCAGCAAAGGCAATTATGGTTAACAGAGCATGATTAATATTTCTTATAACCAGAGAACATATTTGGCAATGATATATCTGATAAAGGGTTAATATCCAAAATATATAAGGAACTCATACAGATTAGAAGGAAGACAAACAATCCAATTTAAAAAATGGGCATAGGGAGAGGAGAAACCAAGATGGTGGTATAAGTGAACACCTAAACTGCTGTCTCGCACAACAATTTCAAAACTACAACTAAAAGACAGAACTGTCACCATCCAGAACCACAGGAAAGCTGGCTGAATGGAAATTCTACAACTAGAAGGAAAGAGATGGGCTCATGGAGACTCAGAAGAGCTGCAAAAAGCTGAGGTACAGAGACACACACATGTGGATAGGACAGGCGGCGAGTGCCTGGCTGGCTTCTTCTAGTGGGAGGGAGACGGAAACTCCTGCGCTGAAATCCAGGTCTGACTGCACTGATCCCTAGTTCTGGGCGAGACCCTGGGGATTCATACGGGCCCCCAGAGCGCATGGAAACTCAGGGGAGCCCGAAAAGCAGAGGTCTGGAGGTGCGCGAGTGCAAGTGTGTGCAGAGAGGACTGCAGTGATTACTGAAAGCCATTGAGACCTAGGAGCCACTTGGGCAGGGCTGACGGGAAGCCAAGGCTGTCTGCTCAGCCCTGAGATTCCACCAAAGCCAAGCCCAGCACAAAAGCTTTTGTAATCTTGCAATTCTTAAGGCTTAGTCCAGCACAGAAGTTCTCCCAGTGTAGACACAGCTGATCTTCACAACCAGTTGGCTTGGCGGTCAATCCCCCAACCAGTGATACCGACAACAATCAAGATTTATCTACAACAAGACTTTACACACAGTCCACAAAGGGGTGCACCCAGAGTGTCCACCTCATGTAACTGGGGAGGCAGAGCTACTGGGGCATATAGGACACCTAGCACACAAAGCTACTCTACCAACTCAGGGAAGCAGCAAAAATGGGGAGACATGCCGAAACCGGTTTGGCTCATGGATAGAGTGTTGGTCTGTGGACTGAAAGATTCCAGGTTCGATTCCGGTCAAGGGCATGTACCTGGTTAAGGGCACATCCCCAGTAGGGGGCGTGCAGAAGGCTGCTGATTGATGTCTCTCATCTATGTTTCTAACTCTCTATCCCTCTCCCTTCCTCTCTGTAAAAAATTAATAAAATATATTTTTTTAAAAATTAAAAAATAAATAAAAATCAAGTGAATTGAAAATCTGATGAACAGAATAAACTGGTGAATATAATAGAATCAGGGGCATAGAAAGGGAGTGGACAGATAATTCTCAAGGGGAAACAAGTGAGGGGGTGCAGGGAGATATTGGACAAAGGGGGAGTGGTGGGTGCTGGGTGGAGAGGAGATATGGGGGAAAAAAAGAGGAACAATTGTATTAATCTGAACAATAAAGATTTATTAAATAAAAAAACAATGGACAAAGCACCTAAATAGACACTTCTCCAAAGTGGGCATACAGATGGCCAAGAGACATGAAAAAATGCTCAGTCACTGATCATCAGAGAAATGCAAATTGAAACAACAATGAGGTATCACCTCACACCTGTTAGAATGGCTACCATCAACAAATCAAAAAATTACAAGTGCTGGTGAGGATGTGGAGAATTGGGAACCCAAGTACACTGCTGATGGGAATGCAGACTAGTGCAACCATTATAAAAAACCATATGGAGTTTCCTCAAAATATTAAATATGGAACTGCCATTTGACTCACTGATCCCCCTTCTAAGAATATATCCAAGAAACCCAAAACACTAATCAGAAAGAATGTATCCACCCCTATTTCATAGCAGCACAATTTAAAATACCTAAGATCTGGAAATAGCCCAAGTACTCATCAATAGATAAGAGGATAAAAAATTGCATGGTACATTTATACCATAGAATACTATGCAGCAGTAAAAAAGAAGAATCTCTTACTCTTTGAGACAGCATGGAGGGACCTGAAGAGTATAATGTTAAGTGAAATGTCAGAGAAAAACCAGTATCACATAATCAGAGGGCAGTGCCGCCTAGAAGGGTGTCTGCTGAGTGAGCATGGTCCCTCAGGCAGGTGGGGTTCCTTAGCAGAGCATGTGGGGATCTGGTTAAAACTGGTAATGTGACATCCTCAAAGGGATCCTGGAGTGCGAGAGGGCACTCTGCAAAGTTGCTATCTCTTGGCAGCTCCTGCTTTGAGCATCTGCCTTCTGGCTGATGGTGAGGACATTGTGTTCACGGCCCCCTGGTGCTGGTAGGTTCTGGTACAGCAGCTCCCCTCACTCTGGGGAGGTAGGGGAGAGGAGAGAGAGCATAAATATCTCTGATGATTCCAGTTAAGCAGCATTTTTCTGCTAATGTTATGGTTTTCCTTCTAACGCTAGTCTTTTGGAGCCAGCCCAGGCCTGCCTGCTCCAACAGACATGGGAGGACACTCCCTGGTGGTCATTGTGCATCATACTTACTGGCCAGTCAGCTGGTTGGCCAGTTGCTTAGACTTTTATATATATATATAGATATATATACACTGAGTGGCCAAATTATTATGCATTCAGAGATCATAATAATATGGCCACTTAGTATTAGAAATCTAGTGCATGAATTCATTCATGGGTGGTGTCCAGCCAGCCTGACCAGGGGGAGGGGACATGGGCAGTTGGCCAGCCTGTTTGCTGGTCGAACTCCTGTTAGAGGGGACAATTTGCATCTTAGCATTTTATTATATAGGATATACACTGAGTGGCCAGATTATTATGCGTTCAGAGTCATGATAATCTGGCCACTCAGTGTATATATAATTTAGAAATTTTTTTATTGATTTCAGGGAGGGAGGGAGAAGGGGAGAGAGATAGAAACACCAATAATGAGCTGAAACCGGTTTGGCTCAGTGGATAGAGCGTTGACCTGCAGATTGAAAGGTCCCAGGTTCGATTCTGGTCAAGGGCATGTATCTTGATTGTGGGCACATCCCCAGTAGGGGGCATGCAGGAGGCTACTGATTGATGTGCCTGCAATCAAGATACATGCCCTTGACCGGAATCGAACCTGGGACCTTTCAATCTGCAGGTCGATGCTCTATCCACTGAACCAAACCGGTTTTGGCAATTCACTTGATTTTTAAATTCACTTGTTGATAGATATGTGTTTGTTGTTCATAATTTTTACCTTTACTGTGTTCTTCTTCCTCCTCTTCTTAAAGAATACTTTTCAGCATCTCATATAATACTGGTTTGGTGTTGATGAACTCCTTTAGTTTTTTCTTATCTGTGAAGCTCTTTGTCTGCCCTTCAACTCTGAATGATAGTTTTGCTGGGTAGAGTAATCTTGGTTGTAGGTTCTTGCTATTCATTATTTTGAATATTTCTTGCCACTCCTGTCTGGCCTGCATCATTTCTGTTGAGAAATCAGCTGATAGTCGTATGGGTGCTCCCTTGTAGGTAACTAAGTGTTGTTTGCTTGTTGCTTTTAATATTTTCTTTGTCTTTTGCTCTTGGTATTTTAATTATGATGTGCTTGGTGTGGTCCTCTTTGGATTCCTTTTGTTTGGGGTTCTGTGTGCTTCCTGGTCTTGTAAGTCTATTTCTTTCACCAGGTGGGGGAAGTTTTCAGTCATTATTTCTTCAAATAGGTTTTTAGTATCTTCCTCTGTCTCTTCTTCTGGCACCCCCATAATTCTGTTGTTGGTATGCTTGAAGTTGTCCCAGAGGCTCCTAACACTATCTTCCAATTTTTTTATTCTTTTTGCTTTTTGCTTTTCCAGTGGAGTGTTTTTGCTTCTTTGTATTTCAAGTGTTTGACTTGATTCTTGTGTTCCTCTAATCTATGGTTAGGTTTCGGTATAATATTTTTTATTTCAGTCAGGGTATGTTTAATTTATAGTTGGTTCTTTTTCATCTCTAGTTGGTCTTTTTTCATCTCCTCTTGTGTCTCACTAAATTTATCCATTTTTTTGTAGGAAATTCTTAAAAAACCATATAACTGTGGTTTTGGACTCTATATCCAGTTGTTTGTTTTCTTACATTTCTTTTGTTTGTGATCTGTTCCTTTTTCCCAGCATTTTTTGCTGCTTTCCTGAGTTGGTAGAGTAGCTTTGTGTGCTAGGTGTCCTATGTGGCCCAGTAGCTCTGCCTTCCCATTTACATGAGGTGGACACTCTGGGTGCACCCCTTTGTGAACTGTGTGTACAGTCTTGTTGTAGTTAATTCTTGATTGTTGTTGGTATCACTGGGGGGAATTGACCTCCAAGCCAATTGGTTGTGAGGATTAGCTATGTCTACGCCCAGAGAACTTCTGTGCTGGACTCAGCTTTAAGAGTTGCAAGATTGCAACAGCCTCCGTGCTGAGCTTGGATATGGTGGAACCTCAGGGCTGAGCAGACAGCCTTGGCCTCCTGTCAGCCCTACCCTATATGGCAAGCCCTGGGTCTCAGTGTCTCTGGGTAATCTCTGCAGCCTTTTTTGTGCACATGCATGCATGCCTCGAGACCTCTGCCTTTCAGGTTCCCCTTAGTTTCTGTGTACTCTAGGAACCCATATGAGTCTGGGTCCCCAGAGTCTTGCCTGAAACTGGGGTTCAGTGCAGCTGGACCTGGATTTCAGTGCTATTGGGAGATTCTGTTTTCCTCCCACTAGAGAAAGTCAGCGGCACAATCATCAGTCAGCGCTCTGTGTACGCATTTTCGTGTACACTTTCACATGCCCCCAGACTTCGCAGCTCCACTCCTTCCTTTTCATAACAGTCCAGACTCCCCTATATGAGTCTTGCCTGGAACTGGGGTTTAGTGCAGTCAGAAGTGGGGTTCAGTGCAGTCGGGATTTTCCATCTCCCTCCTGCTAGAGGAAGCCAGCCAGACCCTCCTCCGCCCATCCTCTCCACGAGCCTGTCTCTGTACCTCAGCCTTTTGCAGCTCCTCTGCGTCTTCATTAGTCCCTCTCTTTATTTCTAGTTGTAGAATTTTCATTCAGCCAGCTTTCCTGTGGTTCTAGATGGTGTCTATTCTGTCTTTTAGTTGTAATTTTGAAATTGTTGTGCAAGGCAGCAATTTAGGTGTTCACCTATACCACCATCTTGGTTTCCCTGGTGGGCCTCTTTCTTTCTTCCCAATTTATATTGGCAGGAAAACATATTTGTGAAGCTAGTTTTGTGGGCCTAGCAACTCTTGGGTTTTTATTTTATTTTTATTGACCTTTCTCCCCCAGAGATGATTATTTTACATTTTTATGTCTATGTCTTTTATGTGCTTTTGCATGAAAAAGAAAATAACCATACACATAGAACACAAGCATAGATTCCCACTAAGCCTGTTGTGAGAGCCAGCCTCACAGGATGGGGAATTAAATGGTTCTCTTTAGACCAAAGTCTGTCCAGACAAACATTGCCATGAGTCTTTATATAATAAACTGAATGAGGTTTTTCCTTCTGTCTTGTTCTATGACCTAAAAGCTTGGCTTGTGACCAATGGAAATATTTTCTCTGTCTCCACTATCTGGAAGGTGCATTTACCAGGTACACCTGGTGGCCTGTCTAATATAGTGGGGTTCCAAGTGTCTTTGTCCAGCTGTGCTAACTGTCAGAGGAGCTTTCCATCTAAACTTTTTTTTTCCATCTAAACTTTTGTTGTTAGTGCTGGGAACATCCCATTCCAGTAGCACCTGCCTGGTGCCACAAAATAGCAGGCTTGTGGAAGGAGGCATCTCACATTTTGTGGGAGGCCAGAGACATCACATGCATGCCACTATTCTGATTGCCTATGTAATGAAGGACTGTGCATTCTCTTTGGATCAATGAGGGCTGCTAAAATAATTACAAGTAGCCTGGCTGGCATGGTTAAGTGGTTGATTATTGACCTATGAATCAGGAGGTCACAATTCAATTCCCAATCAGGGCACATGCCTGGGTTGTAGGCTCAATCCCCAGTGTGGGGTGTACAGGAAGCAGCCCTTCAATGATTCTCTTTCATCATTGATGTTTCTCTCTCTCCCTCTCCCTTCCTCTCTGAAATCAATAAAAACATATTTAAAAACAAATAAACAAAACAACAACAACAACAACTAATCTTTTGCACTCTTCGTAGAAGCCTTTTTTTTTCCTTGGTTAAGCTATAAAAGGCTTACTGGTTGAAATCCTGAAACTGGACACCAAATGGGTCTAAGACCATCTGCCCTTATTTGAGCCAAATTAAGCAAAGACAAGGTTGAATCATATGTGAGCCTTTATTCCAAAATGCCAGCAGTATTGAGAAAACAGCAGGTCATCCTGTAAATTCTACTCTACCATCCCCTACTAGCCAGCTGATTATACAGGGATAAGGAACATGGTCTACATGCAAGGGTGAAAGGGGCAGGATAAGGACTTCAGGGTTCGTGGTTCATGTGACTCTTTCCAGGATCTTGAAGTCCGATAACAAGATAGTTAATTTTCTATGAGGTTAAAAACAGCTCAGCCTGTTCCTGGGACAAGAGAATGGTCAGCATTCCTGAGGCAAACCCCCAGAGGGGGTCAGGGTCCAAGCACAATAATGAAATCAAAGTGTGTCCTGTCCTTGATCTGCTCTCAAAATGTATTTTCTTTTCTGAGTAATGGACCCAATTGTGCTCTAAGGCATCTTATCTTTTTACACCCTGTTTTCTTCTTGTAGCACATCCTCTAGTTTCCCAGGGTCTGTAACAAAATCTCTTATCTAAAGTTAGTAAGATGAATACTCATTAAACTATATACTCATTAAACAAATTTCCTAATCATATTCCATGCCCTTCCTCTATCAATCCTACTGTCACTGGGCAGATGGGGGTATGTTTACAATGGAAAAAAACTTCTAAATTTAAACATTTTAGAGAACTTACATTGGAATAATAACTAGCCATTAAGTCACTTTTAATAAGATGGAAGACAGAAATTAAAACAAAAACCAAAGTCCACTCAGACCCCTTCCAACTTAACTTCAGATATTTGCAGATCTTGTAAAAAAAATTAGGGCACTGGAAGAACAATTGCCTGGTAATAAAGAATAAAAAGGAGCCCGGCATGTCTCAGTGGTTGAGCATCAACCAGGAGGTCACCATTCCATTCTTGGTCAAGGCACATGCCTGGATTGGAGGCTCAGTCTCTAGTCTGGGGCATGCAGGAGGCAATCAAAAAATTATTCTCTATCATTATTGATATTTCTTTTCTTCTTTTTTAAAAAAATATATTTTATTGATTTTTTTACAGAGAGGAAGGAAGAGGGATAGAGAGTTAGAAACATCGATGAGGGAGAGACATCAATTAGCTGCCTCCTGCATGCCCCCTACTGAGGATGTGCCTGAAACCAAGGTACATGCCCTTGACTGGAATCGAACCTAGGATCTTTCAGTCCGCAGACCAACGCTCTTTCCACTGAGCCAAACTGGTTTTGGCCATCATTGATATTTCTCTCTCTCTCTCCCATCCTCTCTGAAATCATATCCTATCTAATAAAAGAATAATATGCAAATTAACCACCACTCTGCTACACCCACAAGCCACACTCACCAGCCAATCTGGAATGAGTATGCAAATTAACCCCAACCAAGATGGCTGTGGCCACTGAGTGAGCAGTAGGCTTGGGTTTCCCTGGCAATGGAGGAAGCCAAGCTTTCTGCCTGCCCTGGTGGGCCCAGATCTCTACTCAAGGCTACAAAGTTTCAATTATACAAGATAAATAAATCCCAACAAAATGGTGGCAGCTGTGAAGCTGGAGAGAGCAGAAGGCTTGAATTGCCCCTGACGATGGAGGAATCCAAGTTTCGGCAGCCCTGGCCTGCATTGGCCTTTGCTTAAAAGTTTCAATTATCGAAGATAAATAAATCCCAGATACCAGGGCCTCTGCTTGAGTCACCAGGGGGCATGGCCAGCCTGCAAACCACCATAGGCCCCTCGCCCAGGCCACCCCACACCCCAAGGGAACCTCTACTCTGATCCGAGACATCCTTCAGGGCAAACCAGCTGGCCCCCACCCATGCACCAGGCCTCTGCCCTATCTAATAAAAGAGTAATATACAAATTGACCATCACTCCCAACACACAAGATGGCTGCCCCCATGTGGACACAAAATGGCCACCACAAGATGGACAGCAGGGGAGGGCAGTTGGGAGGAACCAGGCTTGCAAGAGAAGGCAGTTGGGAGCAATCAAGCCTGCAGGGGAGAGTAGTTAGGGGTGACCAGGCCAGCATAGGAGGAAAGTTGGGGGTGACTGGGCTTGCAGGGAAGGGCAGTTGGGGGACACCAGTCCTACAGGGGAGGGCAGTTAGGGGCAAACAGGCTGGCAGGGGAGCAGTTAGGCATCAATCAAGCTGGCAGGGGAGTGGTTTAGGGGATGATCAGGTTGGCAGGCAGAAGCGGTTAGGGACAATCAGGAAGGCAGGCAGGAGAGCAGTTGGGAGTCAGCAGTCCTGGATTGTGAGAGGGATGTCTGAATGCCTGTTTAGGTCTGATCCTACTGGGGTCCCAGATTGGAGAGGGTGCAGGCTAGGCTGAGAGACCTCCCTGCCCCCCTGTATGAATTTCGTGCACCGGGCCTCTAACATATATTTAAATAGGAAATAACAAATACACAGAATATAGCTAGTCTTAAGACTTTTGAGTTTTCCTTTAGCTTTCTGGGTTTTACAGATGCTAATTGAGTTAATTAACAAGAGAACTTTTTAAAAAATATATGTTATTGATTTTTTACAGAGAAGAAGGGAGAGGGATAGAGAGCTAGAAACATCGATCAGCTGCCTCCTGCACGCCCCCTTCTGGGGATGTGCCAGCAACCAAGGTACATGCCCTTGACCAGAATCGAACCTGGGACCTTTCAGTTCGAAGGCCAAGGCTCTATCCACTGTGCCAAACTGGTTTCAGCAACAAGAGAATTTTTTAAAAAGGGAAAATCAAGAGATTTCCCAAAAAGGTGTAAAATTTTTAAATGTTATGAGATAAAATATTATAATAACTGGTATACTTAAACAGGTTTTGAAGGATTTAACTGATCAGGAAGCTAACTGTTCTAAGTCTGAAAGGAATATTTTGAAAGTCTCCATGGGTCTTCCTGCTGAATAATGAGAAATGTAAATGAGGCTGAGGTAATTGAAGGAAAAAAATGCACTTCACAAACATAAGCAGCTCAAGTCGCCCATGCTTGACACCTCCCTTCCCATTTCTTCAGCCTCCTTAAAAATTGTAAAAGGCAAATGTGTCTTCTTAACAGTTATTAGTAATTCTGTTTATGTGTAAAATTTGTTTGTGATATCTGTGTTTATATGTGGTGTGTTTTCTGCCTCAGGATAGTATAACTAGGTTGTAATATTTTGTTGGCATAAAGGAATTAAATACTTATATAAATTAAGAAAAGAGCCCTAAAAGTTTGGCTTAGTGGATAGACTGTCTACCTGTGGACTGATTCCAGTTGGTGGCATGTACCTTAGTTGCAGACATATCCTCAGTGGGGGGTGTGCAGGAGGCAGCTTGACCAATATTTCTTTCTAATCGGTCTTTCTAACTCTCTATCCCTCTCCCTTCCACTCTGTAAAAATATCAATAAAAATATATTAAAAAAGAAAAGAAACTATCCCAAATGTTTTTCAGAACCATATGATCTGGGGAAATATTTGACATTAAACCTGGTTTAGGTTTGGTTTGATTAAACCAAAACATATCTTTTAGAGTTACTAATATTGAATATGATATTTTGTTTTACCTGGATTTAAAAAATAAGTTCCTGTTATCTCTGTTACATAATTTGAAGAAAATGGCTTATATAATTATAGTCTATGTCATATATACCTAAATAGTGTTCTAAAGTCTATTGGTAACTTAAAATTTTAGAGTTTTACTAAGTTAAGTTAAATGATAAAAATGGGTTATCTAGATATTTTGAAATAACATGAAATACTGAAATATTGATTGCTAGATAAGTCTTAAGTTTATCTACTTTTGGCTTATTTAGAGGAAGATAAATTTAGATCTGTTAATGAAAATGTCTTATACTTTATTAAACAGTTGTAAATAGATTTGCCAATAAAAAAGCTTATTTATTATGCAAATTATGAAATGTTTTTATAAATTTGCCAACCTAAATAATGCTAATTAGTTACTTTTTAGTTGTCATTAAAAATTGAGGTTTCTAAGGGTTAAGAATTCTAATTAAGTTGGAAAGAAACTATGTTTTAGTAGAAGGTATAAGATATGAAGATACCTATATTTAAAGGAAAATAGTTTTGTCTTAACTTGGTTATTTCTAAATAAGAAGTAAAATAAGAAAGTTGTAAAAGGCTTGTGAAGAAAAATCTTAAGTAAAGTTTATATGGTTAAGCTGAATAATACTGGAATAAGTTTAAGTAAATAAATTCAAATATCAAAAGCTAATAATTAAAATTTAATTTTTTAGATTTCTTTAAAAAATATTTTTATTGATATCAGAGAGGGAAAGAGAGATAGAAACATCAATGATGAAAGAGAATCATTGATCAGCTGCCTTCTGCATGCCTCCCACATACTTGGGCATGTGCCCTGACCAGGAATTGAACCATGACCTCTTAGTTCATAAATTGATGCTCAACCACTGAGCCATTCCAGCGGGGCAAAATTTGGTTCTTTTTCACTGTTAAATGAACAAGGGTTTTCCTGTATTTATTGTTTTTATTGTTCTATTTCTGATATTAGGAAAAATGTTCTATCTAAAAAACAAAGATTCTATGTTTTATTAAAATAATTATATTGTGTTATCAGTTCTTAATTACTTAAGAAAACTGTCTTCTCAACCCTAAAAATTAAAGTTTTGATAGCCTATATGTATGTTTGCCACCTTTTATTGACACTTTGGGTAAATTAATAATTTAATATTGTTTCATAATGACATTATTTTTTGGTCAAGTATGTTTGACAACCTTCCCAAGGTTTAAATTTAAAAAATTCTTTCTCTTAATCTAGAAGTGGTTAGATTATTCCAATGAACGTCCAGAATGCCTCAATTTGTTCTCTCTCTTTATAAAAGAGAAATTTAAAACTAATTAGGCCTATTTGATATGCTTCAATTACATGGGAAATAGAAATCTTGGAGCCATGGAGTGAGAGGATAGGTGATGGCAGTGACTCATTTCCCCCAACACGAATGTACACAGCTTTACTGCAAACAAAAATATACCTCAAAACCAGGAAGACAAGCAATTCAATTTAAAAAATGGGCAAAGGACCTGAATAGACACTTCTCTAAAGTGGACTAGAGATGGCCAAGAGACACATGAGAAAATGCTCAAAGTCACTGATCACCAGAGAGATGTAAATTAAAACGACAATGAGGTATCTCCTCACATCTGCCAGAATGGCTACCATCAATAAATCAACAAATAATAAGTGCTGGCAAGGTTGTGAAAAAAAGGGAACCCTAGTACACTGTTAGTGGCAATGCAGACTGTTGTGGAAAACAGTATGGAAGTTCCTCAAAAATATTAAAAATGGATTTGCTGTTTGACCCAGCGATCCCACTCATGGGAATATAACTTAGCAATCCTGAAATACCAA
The DNA here is from genome assembly GCA_011751065.1 of Lasiurus cinereus. Taxonomy (NCBI): domain Eukaryota; kingdom Metazoa; phylum Chordata; class Mammalia; order Chiroptera; family Vespertilionidae; genus Lasiurus; species Lasiurus cinereus. Next base: position 23,577,379 of record JAAGEH010000311.1, read on the forward strand.
TGAGAAAGAATATATGTACCCCTATGTTCACAGCAGTATTATTTACAATAACTAAGATCTGAAAATAGCCCTAGTGCCTATCAGTGGATGAAGGGATACATGTACACAATGGTACATGTACACAATGCGATACTATGCAACTAAAGAAGGACCTCTTGCCCTTTGAGACAGTATGGATGGACCTGGAATTATTATGCTAAGTGAAGTGAACCAGTTAGAAAAAGACAAATATGAATATCACATAATCTCATTTATAAGTGGAATATAAAGAACAAAATGAACTGATGACCAAAATAGGTCCAGAGATATGAATACATGGAAGAGAAAAACAGACCTCCTTGCAGTGGGAGGTCTGGGGACAGGGAAAGGAAGAAATGAACCAAGAACATATCCAGAGAGGATGGACAAGGGTTAGCTGCATCAGCAGTCATCCCACCAGCAACAGAAGCCAAGGACTACTCTCTCTCCTCCCTTCTACCTAGCACTCCCTTCTTGAGTGCTTACTTTCACTTTAATAAATTTACTGTGCTTCACTGAATCTTTCTGGCTCAACCTTGAATTCTTTCTTGTGAAGTGACAGGTCCTGGACCCCATTATTGAGTTGAGGCCTCCCTTGGATGCCCTGTGGCATCACCTTACTTACATGGTTCATGGTAGTCTTTCCAGGTATGGAACGAAGGTTGCTTTCCTGGGGGTTGGCAAAAAAGAAGCTGAAGACAACTTAATGGACTCTTCCTGCAATACCCATAGATTTGGGTGAAACTTGAGGAATTCACCCAAATCTATGGGTATTGCAGGAAGAGTCTGATGGTTTTTTAGCCTAAGAGTCTAATTAAAGTTCAATTTGGGATTCCTTATGAAATTCCAACAAAGCAAATTTAAAAGATCATATATGATCAATTATTATTCTTATTGTATTTATGGAAATAATTTAGCAAAATTTATTGAAATCAGATTTATGTAGTAAATAGTCTAAATTGGACTATCTTTGAGAAAAATGGAAGTGATTTTAGGGGGAGAAATTGTATTTCCATAGAATCTATAATACATAGTTATGGATAATAGATTCTAATTCAATTAATTGTCTTTAAAGTTATTTTTCTCCTATAAATTGGACTGGATCCTGATTTTTTCTAGTTTTTAAAAATATTTGGCTATAAGCAAGCCTTTGAACTAATGTCTCATTTTTCTCCCATCCTTTGACTTGGAACTACTGAGAACTAAAACTTCTTTTTTTTTTTAGCCTTATGATTGCAAATTGCAGCGAAAAGACGTGACATAACCTTGAGAAATTGTTACAACAGCTTAAACAATTTCAGTGATTAACGCTATATAAACTATGAAAAATTTACCTGAGCACCTGATGACATCACCAGAGATATTCAAACTGCAGACCAGAAGGACCTATCAGATAGTCACTGCCTGCCTTCATTTCAGCAAAGTGAACTTTGATCCTTACATCTAGAAATCTTTTTGCCTGACAGACTTACAGACTCAGAAACTGGTTTGTAATTTGCTCTCGTTAAAATTTTTTTCTTCGGTCTTCATAGACATACTTTGTACTAAATTACCGATTACTTACTTTCACAATAGAGGTCCTACTTTGGGAGCCCATCAGCATCACCGCTGCCTGACATAAAACTCAACAATTTAACTAAACTGACTTATACTCAGGACTGAATGATTGAGTCAATGCAACATGAAGCAATCTATCAACTAAGCTTCAAAAGTGGGACTGAACAGACCAAAATTCAGCCACCCTAGAGATGCTTTTTGGAATATTGATTTTAAGCTATTTATTAAAGAACAAAAAACTCAGAAAGAACCTTTTGCCCTCCCCCAACTCCTGCCCTAGTGATTAAGACAAGGAAACCCACTTCTAGAAGGAGATTTTAGGATGTGGCCTTAGCCTAATTTGAATTAAGTATGGTAAACAAGAGGGCTTCAGGCAAGGTCCTGATATATACGGTGTCCCATTGTTTCTGAGTTGCTTAGCAAGGATTCACCTGCCATGTTAATTATTTGCACTGGTAGCTCTAACTCATGATGAACAAGTAGTGCAGAAATATAGTTATATTGTGGGCACGCTTCCCACTGGGGATTGAGCCCACAAACCAGGCATGTGTCCTGATCAGGAATCAAACCTTGACTTCCTGGTTCATGGGTTGATGCTCAACCACTGAACCACACCAGCCTGGAGTAATATATATATTTATATTTTTTAATAAAGTACTAACTGGTATTATATCTTTCCTCTGAACAAGACTGAATTTTTACTTCATGTTGTGTCTTCCCCTCCTTTACCTTCCACTGCATTGAAATGATCCAGAAATTTAGCTCTAAGTCAATTTTTATACCATACCTCTTCTTTCTTAGGAAAATTACCTATGTATACTGGTAAAATATTATTGCTTGGTTTGGCCAGCATGACTCAGTGGTTGAGCATTGACCTAAGAACCAGGAGGTCAGGGTTCAAGTCCTGGTGAGGGCACATGCCCGGGTTTCGGCTCGATCCCGGGGCAAGCAGGAGGCAGCCAATCAATGATTCTCATTATTAATGTTTCTATTCTCTCTCTCTCTCCCTTCCTCTCTGAAATTAATAAAATACACTTTTTAAAAATTAAAGGGAAATAAAATAAAGCCAATTGTAGTGAACAAAGCAAGAGGTGTTCAAATTCATCTTATCAGCTCTATGACTGTAGACCCCCTCATTATAACCTTATTTCCCACCTTGTTTCCTTATCTGAATAGTTATCGCCCTTGATTTTTCCACCTCAGGTCCCATTTTCACCTTGAATTCTTACCAAGCATCCTATTTCACAGAGATATTTTTCTGTTTCTGAATTCCTATCATTTACCATTCATTTTCATACTCTTGTTACATTTTAAGTATATAAACTAAAACAAAACTTGTGAGCAGTGACTGCCTTCTAATTCTCTCTGCACTCTTCAGAGGCTTAGTGTGGTGTTTTATATTGAACATGAGAGTGTGGTCAGCGAACTTGAGACTAAAACTGTCATTTGATCAGCACACATGAATTCGTCCCCTACAACTCAGCTTCTTTTTAGCTTAGTAACTGTCAGGGACAACTGAATATGAATCTTAGGACTGTTATTGGTCTACCAAGCAACCAGGAGGGTTCTCAAGGACACACACTCTGAAGATACACCCTTTTGATATGGTAATGAATGAAACTATGGAGATAGCCCTAAACAATACATTTCCATATAAACTAAAACCATATGTCAATATTAGAACTACTGGATAATTAACTGTGGCTTTATATCTCAGGAGGAGCTATTATCACACTCTCTATAATCAAACATTTTCTTTTAGTCACATGAAGCAAACATCTCTAACTTTTTAAAAATGAAGTAATGAGGACATATAGAGGCGTACCAAGGACAATATTGCAATCAACCTGTAACACAAGGCAGATTTAATAAATATTAACATTCAGCTAGTTTTTCTAAGAAATAAAACATTATAGAGGTGGAAGCTAAGAGAATAGTAATAAAAGACTACTTAAAAGCTATTTTTAGAAGTTAATAACATAAGATAATAAATAACTGAGTTAGGTTTTAAAAAGAAGGATAAATCCAAGATTTTCTATACACAGCCCTATGTGACTTCTTGCATAGTACAATCAACAAAAGCCAGTAAGTTTTGAGGAGTGTGAGAAATAATCTCTCTGATTTATAATAAGAAATATATATTTGGTCTTCATCCCAACACACCAACAGCTATTGCTTCACTTTTCGTTAAGTATAAAAAATAAAAGAAATTAATTGAAACAGTCATTTTATCTAATGAATCACAAAGAGACATATGCATGGGCTTTCTTCACCTGCATATGGCGAATTTTTGTCTTTGGGCATAGTCTTTTTAAAACGTGTTCACACCCTAGCTGGTTTGGCTCAGTGGGTAGAGCATCAGCCTGTAGACTGCAGGGTCCCAGTTTCGATTCTGGCCAAGGGCACATGCCCGGGTTATAAGCATGATCCCCAGTAATGGGCATGCAGGAGGCAGCTGATCAGGGATTCTCTCTCATCATTGATGTTTCTATCTCCCTCTCCTTTCCTCTCTGAAATCAATAAAGAAATATATTTTTAAAAAATGTGTTCACTTTTTTTTTTCTTTTCTTTTTTTAATTAATTTTTATTAATTTTTTATACATATCTCCCCATTGCCCCCCTCCCTCCCAGGCGTACCCCGACCCCCCAGTGTCTGTGATCATTGGTTATGTTTATAAGCATGCATACAAGTCCTTTGATTGATCACTTCTTTACCTTACCTAACTTTAATCTTTCTGCTATAATTTCAGTCTGTTTGATGCTTTATGATTTTTGTCCTCCTGAGAATTATCAGTCTACTCCCTTTCTGTGCTCCTGATTCTATTATATTCACCAGTTTATTCTGTTGATCAGATTTTTAATTCACTTAATTTTTAGATTCACTTGTTGACAGATGTGTATTTGTTGTTCATAATTTTTTGTCTTTTACCTTTTTCTTCTTCCTCTTCTAAAAGGGTACCTTTCAGCATTTCATATAATACTGGTTTGGAGTTGATGAACTCCTTTAGCTTTTTCTTCTCTGTGAAGGTCTTTATCTGCCCTTCAATTCTGAATGATAGCTTTGCTGGATAGATTATTCTTGGTTGTAGGTTCTTGTTGTTCATCATGTTGAATATTTCTTGCCACTCCCGTCTGGCCTGCATCGTTTCTGTTGAGAAATCAGCTGACAGTTGTATGGGTGCTCCCTTGTAGGTAATAAACTGTTTTTCTCTTGCTGCTTTTAATATTCTCTCTTTCTCTTTTGCTCTTGGCATTTTAATTATGATGTGTCTTGGTGTAGTCCTCTTTGGGTTCCTTTTCTTTGGGGTTCTGTGTGCTTCCTGGACTTGTAAGTCTATTTCTTTTACCAGATGTGGGAAGTTTTCAGTCATTATTTCTTTAAACAGGTTTTCAGTATCTTGCTCTCTCTCTTCTTCTGGCACCCCCACAATTCTGATGTTGGTATGCTTGAAGCTGTCCCAGAGGCTCCTTACATTATCTTCACATTTTTCGATTCTTTTCTCTTCTTGCTTTTCCAGTTGAATGTTTTCTGCTTCTTTATATTTCAAATTTTTGACTTGATCCTTGCCTTTCTCTAGTCTGCTGTTAGTACTCTGCGTAATAGTATTCATTTCAGTCAGTGTATTTATTATCTTCTCTTGGGTCTCACTAAATTTATCCATCTTTTCTAGCATATTCTTGCAAAACCTTATAAGCGTGGTTTTGAACTCTATATCTAGTCGTTTTTTTTCCTCCATTTCTTTTGCTTGTAATCCCTTCCCTTGTCTCGGCATTTTCACTGTGCCGGGAAAACTTCTGTGCTGGATTCAGCAGCAGAGCCTCTGCTGAGCTTGGGAGGGTGGAGTCTCAGGGCTTAAGGGACCGCCTTGCCTTCCAGTCGGCCCCGCCCTCCACGGCCCCTGAGTCTCCCGTGACTGGGTAATGGCTGGAGCGGTCCTTGTGTGCGCGCACCCGCAGCGCCTCTAACCGCTGCCTTTCCGGCTCCCCTGCAAACCAGGACCACACGAGTCTAGGTCCCCAGGGTTTCGCCCAAAACAGGGGCTCAGTGGACTCAGCAGCTGCGCAGTTGGGAGGGTCTGTCTCCCGCCCACTCGCGAAAGCCAGCGGCACAATCAGCAATCCGTCCTCCGCGTGGTGCCGTGCGTGACCAGACCTCCGATCCTTTGCAACTCCCCTAAATTTCCGTGCACCTCTCCCTTTTCACAGTCCAAACTCCCCCCGTATGAGTTTCGGCTGGATCTGGGGTTTAGTGTCATAAGAGAAGGGGTTCAATGCCGTTGGGAGTCTCCGTTTCCCTCCCGCCAGAGAAAGCCAGCCAGGTTCTCCGGCACCCGCTCTCTCAGCGCGCGTCTCCGTACCTCAGCTTTTTGCAGCTCCTCTGGGTCTCTGCGAGTCCCTCTCTTTCCCTCTAGTTGTAGAACTTCCACTCAGCCAGCTTTCCTGTGGTTCTGGATGGTGTCCGTTCTGTCTTTTGGTTGTAGTTTTGAAATTGTTGTGCGAGGCAGCAGTATAGGTGTTTACCTATGCCGCCATCTTGGATTCTCCAAATGTGTTCACTTTTAAAGTAGACACCAATGCTTCCTCAACTTCCTGTGTCTTTCAGATTTTCTATTGTCAGTCCTGTCCCTGTGGTCCCATGGTGGATTGCACAGTGGCAAACATGTTACACAAGTTATACTTCTATCATCAATGTTATTAAGAAATGAAAACAGTAATTTTCACTAAACATGTAATTTATGAGTGGAACTGTGTTTCCCCCCAAAATTCTTATATATTTAAGTCCTGGCACCCAGTACCTCAGAATGTGACATTATTTGGGAATAGGGTTGTTAAAGATTTACCTGGTAATACTGGAGTAGGGTGGGCCTCTAATCCAATGTGATTGGTGTTCTTATAAAAAAGGTACATTTGGATACAGACATATACACTGAGAGAATACCATGTGAAGGTGAAAATGAAGATTGAGGTGATCCTTCTATAAGCCATGGAATGCCAAAGATTGCCAACAAACCACCAGAAAATGGACAAAAAGCATGGAGAGTTAGAGTCTATCAGATGATATAAGAAGAAAGTAAGGGAATTTAGGTTATTGGTGCAAAAGTGAGTGAATTAATGCACTCCTGCAGTATAACCTGGATAGAAATAGAAGTGAAGGTGGGAAGGAGCTGACAGACAACCTAGATCAGGAGGTCAAGGGTAATTGAATCTTGATGATCTCAAGGAACTGATAATAGGAGTGGCAGAGGGAAGAGCTGGAAGGAAGGTTAAAGTCCTAGAGTGATATGTTTACATTTTAGATTTAGAGTAGAAGAGTTCCAGGTAATAACAGGATGTGTGTGGCTAATCCAGGGGTTAAAGTCTTTGATGAGAAAGAGGAAATGACCAAGTTGTCAATTAAGTGACACCACCAACAAAGGTTACAACCTGATACAACTGATGACATGAACCATAAAGGAACAGAGAGAATAAAAATGTAATAATCTGAAAATGGTCCAGGCAAAAGTAAAATCCATCAGTTGCTCTAACACATGCCTGATACTCCCTGGTTATTTCTCTTTCAAAAATGAGCTCCCAGCTTTTTACTCCTACATCCCCCAAAATTAAGTCCTTCAAGATCCTTTTGTTTGCTCGTAAAGAAATGGGCTGGCAGGGAAACAATAGTGAAAAAACTTAAAGGTGAGGAAGCAGAAAAACTGGGGTAACAATTTTTGCTTCATTATATTCATACTAGAGGTCTGGTGCATAAAATTTGTGCATGGGGATGGGGATTACTCAGCCTCGTCTGCACCCTCTCATAATCTGGAACCCCTTGGGAGATGTCCAACTGCTGATTTAGGCCGGATCCCACAGGAATCCCTATGGGATCTCGCCTAAAGCGGCAGACAGACATCCCTCTCCCAATCCAGGACCACTGGCTCCTAACCACTTACCTGCCTGCCTGATCACCCCAAGCACTCTGCCTGCCTGCCTGATTGCCCTTAACCACCTCTGCCTTTGCCCCTGCCGCAGCAGCTTCATCTGGAAGGATGTCCAGGGGTCATTTGGCTCTCTGGTCTAATTGGCATATTATGCTTTTATTATTATATATATTTCAATTGCCTACTGAAATCTCAAGCTGGATGTATCACAGGCTTCTTCATACAATATATCCAAAACATAACTTAATATTCTCCTTGATATACCCTACCTCCTCCCCTATCTAAACTTTTGCCTCCCCTTGAGTATACTCTCTTAGAAAAAGATATCATCAACCCTTCAACATAGCTCCATTCATAGTTTTCCTTAATCCGTCCAACTGTCTTTACATCCAGTGCTACTCCTCTGCTTTAGGCTGTCATCCTCTCTCACCTAGATTCTTATAACACCCTTTCAATGATCTCCCTAATAATCCTGCTTTTATTTAAAAGTTTCATAAGTTGTTCATCATGAATTTTTGCATTTTATTTTTAAAAATATCACATAACGTATCACTTACTTATCGAGTCTTTTGGTGCCTTCTCAAATTGTGCATACAAACCAGGTGCTTCATTTACTTCAACATTGTCCCAGCCCTATTTACTACCTTTAGTTTTCTTACAATTTGTTTTTTCAATCAGCAAGGCCAGTCAACTAAAATACACATATAATCATGCCACATTTCTACTTAATTTGTCCATGGATTCCTCTCAGATTAATTCAACAAAACCTCAAAGAGGTTTATTATTTTAGTCTCTCTTCTGAATGTCTCCCTCCTTTACTCATCATCACCCTGGCTAATATTATGTGTGAGCACAGAATAAACATGTTGTTCTTAGAACTTTACATGTATTACATTGTCCTATCTAATGAGATGGAGTAAACACTGTTATATTTTTATTTACATATTATTTTATAGCCATGACACAGAGCTATGAAGTTTGATAACTCCCCTCCTTTCAGTTTCTTTTAGGTTTTTCCACATGTTTACACTGCCTCAAAATCTCCAGTCTCCTTCTGGGGTTACTTCCTGTGGTAGGCTGAATAGTTAGTTTTCCAAAGACATCCACGTTATAATCCCTGGAACCTGTCACCTTGTCTAGAGATTTTGCAAATATGGTTCGGTTTAGAATTTTGAAGTGAATTATCCTGGATGAATTTGTCCTGAGTGAAGGAAGTGGATGAATTTATCCTGAGTTATCTGGGTGGTTCCAAAGTAATCACAAGCAGGAGACAGAAGGATCAGAGTGAGAGAGATGTGACATGGAAGTAGAGGTCAAAGTGATGCCATTGATGGAAGGAGGCCCTAAGCCAAGGAATGCAGATTGCCTACAGAAGTAGCAAAGGGCAAGGAACAGATTCTCCCTAGACTAGAGCATCAGAAGGAGTAAGCCCTGCTGACACCTTGATCTTGGACCTCTAGTGGCAGGAAATGCAAGATAACAAACTTCCGTTGTTATTGTTTTTACCTGAATATCACAAGTCTGGCAAGGCGTAGCTAGGTTTTCTGCTTATAGTAGGTGTACAACATAATGATTTGACATTTGATATATTGTGAAATGATCACCACTATACGTCTAGTTAAAATCCATCAAGATACATAATTACAATTCTTTTTCTGGTGATGAGAATGTCTAAGATTTACTCTCTTATCAACTTTCAAATAAACAGTACAGTATTATTAGCTACAGTCACCAGACTGTACAAATGTGTCCTGTTTTAAGCCACTAAGTTTGTGGTAATTTTTGCAGCAGCAATAGCAAACACTTCCTCAAGGAAGCCTTTTTTGGTCCTCCCTGCCCCCCAAACTCAATTAGCCATTCCTCCCCAATGTTCCCTCTACTCCCTGTCTTGCCTCTCTCATAGCACTTGCCTTTCCTCATTGTTTTTCCTGGTTAGAAGCCCATCTCTGTCTCTAGACTGTAAGTTCCTCTCACAGGAATCCAGAGCCTAACTAACTTAAAGATGCACAGCTGCAGCTCAAATGATATTTGTTGAGTGTAAGAATGAATGTGACTTCCCAATCAAAGAGGGCTGAGATTATATGTTTATACTAACATCATGTGCAGTGGCTATTAAGTTAAAATGCAGCTGAATTTGTCTTCCTGGCAAAAAAAATTAAAAAGGCTTTTTATTTTATTTTATAGAATTGGCTTTTTCCTAAATGCCCTAGGAACATAACACAGATAGAGGGAAACCTGTTTTCCTCAGAGAAATAAATGAAGTTGCAAAGCAAGAGAGTGAAACATTAAGAAAATTTGAGATTTAACAAGGGCTGCTAAGTTTTTTACACATAAGATACATACTTAGACATGATATACTAGTATATGCTGGCTACCAGATGTTCTGATTCATGACAATGGTGAAATGAATGTGGCTGTGCTGAGCTTGCTACTATTAAATATGACTCCAAGGTGAGTCAGGGAAACACGATACTTTATTTATTCCTATTTCCCTGTTGCGAATCTTTGTTATGTTCTAGTTTCATAATGTAACTGTAGTATGTGGATTTGCAGATGGAGAAGCAATGTCAGAATTGCCAGAGGTCATTACAAAGTCTCTCCTATCCTGTGCTTCACCAGCTCTTCAGAAGTCTGGCAAGGGATAGCTGGGTTCTCTGCTCACGGCACCACAAGGCCAAAATAGAAGTGTCAGCTGGACTAAGTTTTATATATATATAATTGATATATATATAATTGATTTCAGAGAGAAAGGGAGAGGGAGAGAGAGATAAAAACATCAATGATGAGAGAGAATCGTTGATCAGCTGCTTCCTGCACACCCCACACTGGGGATTGATCTTGCAATCTGGGCATGTGACCTGACCAAGAATCAAACCACAACCTCCTGGTTCATAGGTCAGTGCACAACCACTGAACCACACCGGTCAGGCACTCTTGATTTTCTTCCCCCTCAACTTCCCAAAATCTAAATTTTGTTCATTCAAAACATATAATTCAAATTCTACTTTCTATATGAAGCTTCTTTCATAGTTATTGCTAGATTTAAAAAAAAAACATTTATTATTTTGTTGTCCAAATCATTCCATTAACATCCACTATTTAGCCATGTACTATAGTTACATTTTTTTCATGCATAAATGTATTATCCACTCACCTAACTGGCAACATTCTGGAAATTAAGGTCCCTAGCTGTATAGAGTGAGAGCACAGCAGAATTTTTGGACACCTTTGACAGTCCAAGATGGAGTCATCAACTAAGACAGTTTTATCAAGTGCCAAGTTAAGACTGAGATAATGAGGTATAACAGGAACATCCTAATGAGGGATCTGAAACAGTATAAACCACAATCTGGACCCTTGGGTAAAAACTCCATCTGGACATCAGTATGCATAGGACCTTAACCCCTTGTGGGCTCTGAACACCCAGTGCTAGAGCTTAGCTAACCATAGGGTTAGTGTTAGAGCCCAGCCAGACTTCCACTCCACCAGATGTGTGCTGCCACTGCAGCTGCCTGGCTTGAGACTGATGTCCGCCTCTTCACCTATGGATGCTGCTGGATGCTCACTTCAATTGTATAAGCTCCTCCTGTGTAACTTGACTTATTGGGGAGGTTTCCCCAAATAAACCTGGCATTGTGGAAAGACACTAATTTGTGTAACTCTTTTCCAGGATGCTCCCTTGCTCACGACAATATCTTATGCCTATGTAAACATAAACTGTTGTCAGTAAATATTAGTTGATGTTGAATGAGATAGTAAGATTTGGATAGGTGGAGAGAGGAGGCATTCTAGAGGAACAAGCACAAGTGAGAAAATGTATGGTTTGTTTTGCCTCAGGATTTTTACCCTTGTGGAAAATATGATCACTGAAAAAGAATTTTAGTGTTTCTTCGTTATTTGCAAGGACTGCGTTGCAGGAAGGAAATTGGAGGTGTGTTCACTAATGTAGGCAAATTACCACCACACTCCAATTCCTTAACATATAAAATTACAGGATCCAGTTTACATACCTAGGTTCTCACCCTCCTCCCCAGTTGCTTTGTGGTTTGCAGGGGAGGAAATGCATCATAATAGGGATCAGGGTGGGGGAAGGGAGAGCTCTGTGGTCAAAAGTTTCTAAGAACTCTTTGAAAGGGGTACTGTTAGCATATATTTGAAAAAGTCACACAGTTGGTCAAGTGAAGCACTGAGGAACTACCACTTACAAGCGATCTTAACTTTCTCCAACAACTGGCATAGTACTGTCTTCATTCAACAAATTCATTTGTTCAACCAATATTCTGAGTGCCCACTTTGAGAAGGGCGTTTTTCTAGGAGAAATTGTATACACGAAAGTTGAAAAAAAGTAGGAAAACTATATACCACAAGAATACTGATCAAAGGAAAACTGGCCTAGCTTTAACTGGTTTGGCTCAGTGGATAAAGCGTTGGCCTATGGCCTGAAGGGTCTCAGGTTCAGTTCCAGTCAAGGGGACCCCGTGTTGCAGGCTTGATCCCCAGTGTGGGGCATGCAGGAGGCAGCCTATCACTGATTCTCTCTCACCATTGATGTTTCTATCCCTCTCAATTCGTCTCTGAAATCAATAAAAATATATTAAAAAAAGAAAAAGAAAACTGGTCTAGCTATATTGATATAAAAAAATACACTTTAAGGCAAAAATATTTCTAGTAGTTCACTTCATAATGTTAAAATGTTCATCAGGAAGATGTCACAATTTTATTTCTGTATGCTCTGAATAACAAAAAAATAGAATTATAAAGAAAAATAAATCCACAATCATAGTAGATATGGAAAAGTTAAATTTTTTTACCATCCCTTTTCTGCTTACATCTTTGCATTGTTCATTCCCTTCCTTTTTTCAGATATCTCCTTAGAGAGTTATTTTCAAGTTATTTAATTTAAAATAGTTTATAATTCTTTATAGTATGTATATATATGTATATGTTCAATGTTATTCATTTATTAATTTCTTCCCTACTAAATGTATTCCATGAAGACATTTCATTCACCATGAAATCTCTGGTTCCCTGAACAGTTTATGAATAAATGAATAATTAACAATTGTTAGATATTTCTGTGTATAGTAGTCCTCCCTTAACTGTGGGGGATATGTTCCAAGACCCCCAGTAGGTGCTAAAAACCATGGGTAGTAACAATCCTATATATACTGTTTTCTGCTATTCAGACATACCTATGATAAAGTTTAATTTATGAATTAGGCATAGTAAGACATTAACAACAATAACTCCTTAAACAATTATACTCTAATAAGTGTTATGCAGATGTGGTTTTCCTCTCTCAAAAGCTTGTTGTACTGTACTCACCCTTCTTGTGATAATGTGAGGTGACACAGTGCCTATGTGATGGCATAAAGTAAGGTGAATGCAGTTGGCATTATGACACAGCATTAGGCTACTATAAAAGTTACTTGAATACAAGCACTATAATACATGACAGTCAATCTGATAACCAAAACGGCTGCAAAGTGACTAACAGTCAGGTAAAGGATGGCTCACGTCCCTGGATGATGTGAAACAGTGTGAGATTTTATCATGCTTATAATCAAAACTTAATCAAATTTTTATATCTGGAATTTATTATTTAACATTTTTGGATTATGGTTAAAACTGTAACTAAAAGCACAAAAAGTGAAACTATAGATAAGAAACTTTAAACGTATTTATCTTAATTCTCCCAACACTCTTTTATTTATTGTAAGCAGTAAGCCTTTAACTCAATCAGGGATAGTGCCTCCTTGTGAGTCCTTGGCATTCCACTGGACATCGGAATCCACCATAGTATTGTGGATGAAAGGGGCCACATGCTAACCTGACAAGATCAGGGAAGGCCTGCATGATAGTCTTGCAAACTCAGAGACCTAAAGTAAGCACAAAGGAAGGTCTGAAATTGAACTTTAATTAAAAGCAGTTTATGGTGGGTAGTTATATCCTAGGCCGGTATTCTCACTGACAAGGTCAACCTTTATCTTAATTGAGCCTTTAGGTCTTTTTGCATCTATAATAAGATACCCTTTGAAATGTCTAGGTAACTTGTAACTTCCCTTTTTCTGGACCCCTTGGGGCACAAGCTACTGTGCTGGGCGCCAGGACAGATACCACAAATTCCTTCATTATCATGTTAATTTCCCTGCGCCCACCTAAGTATGTGCCTATCATTTTACTTTTTATCCAATCCCAGAGGTTTCCCCGTTTTACTTTCTCCCGCCTCTTAGTCTATCACCAATAGATTTCATGTAACCCACCTACTTCCCTTTCCTTCAGTTGGAATGTATAAATACAGATGTAACCCACCATTCTCCATTCTCCGAAGCATTATCTCAATTCATGAGGTTCTGCTTCCTTGGCATATGTGGACAGTTTGGCTCAAATAAACTAAAAAATTATTTACAGGTTTCAATGTTTTTTTACGTTAACAGAATCTTCTTATATAGGATATGATGTTTTATTCATTCAGTAAAGATATCCTGAAATGCCTATGAGGCATTATGTGTTAAAGATGCAATGGTGAGGCGGTAATGAAGTGGTTGATTTCATGTGATTTTATATATAATTAGGGCAGAAGATATTTAATAATTCTTGTATAATTAATTTTTTAGTTACAATTATTTTATTATCAGAAGGAATAAGTTAAGGTATTTATGATACTACATAACTGGAGAAACTGACCAAGGCTGGGGATTCAGAGATGGTTAATTGGAGTGACATTTGGGTTGAAATTTATTCCTACTCCTCTCTCAGATTTCAAACCAAATATGAGCACCCAGGCACAAGGTGAGTAAGAAGCATCATGGTAAAAGATTAAAGAAAACTTTTATTAATGTATGTACCTCTGAAATGTACATATATTTCAGATAAAATATATATAATAGTATGCCTAAGAGATGTAATTATAAACGTTATCAAATATCCAGTTAAAATTAAAAATTTTCTGTTTCAGAATTGTTCTTACAAATGATTTGTTAACATAAGGATCTACTGAGGATTCATGCACTACATTTGGTTGAGTTTTATTTGAAATCTTTTACAATATATATTTCACCACCTCTTTTTTTCCTGCTTGAATTTATTTATTAAAAACAAAACAAAAAACCAAACAAACAAACTGGGTAATTTGTTTTGTAGAATTGCCCTTATTTAGGATTTTCCTGGTTACTTTCCCATGGGGTTATTTAACATGTACCTCTGTCTCTTAAATTTTCTGGAAAAACTGGTAATTAGGTATAGATATTTGTTCAGATTCAGGTTCAATTTGAGGATAACAAGAAGGTTTCATTGGTGTTGTATATGTCTGAAAAAAATAAAATCAGGAGACACATAAGCCTATTTGTCTTTCCTTTTGTGATGTCATTGAACACCAGGGTTTCATTAGGGATAGCAGATTGGTAATATTTTAATTTTACCATTTCTTCTTCATTTATTACCTGGAATATTTCTCTTTAGAGAAACTTTCTCTGATCTATTATTTCCTCAGATTACCCTGAAGTGCAATTCTTCCAGAGAAGGCAAGATAAATGCTTCATCCATTTTCTTTATTTAGTTTCTGTTTTCAGAATAATATATTAGTACCCTAGCATTCTTCATAGGGATGAAAGAAATGTTTTTTGTTAGTTTTTCTGATGTTGTTAATATCATATGGACTCTAGATTTTTACAAATTTAATGTATTCCAGTAAAAAATATATTAAACATATTTGATGTTTCCAATAATATATATTGGGTAAAATAAAAAATTTAAATACATATATAATTCTGGTTATACAATACCAATATTATTACTAACAATATGATTATAGAAAACACTAGAGGCCTGGTGCATGAAAATTCATGCATTGGAGGGGGAGTCCCTCAGCCTGCCTGTCCCCTTACAGTCTGGGAGTCTTAGGTGACCCAGTGATCAGGAGAAGGTGATGCCCCATCACACCTCTGCTGCTGCCACTGATGGCAGTGCAAGCCTCGGCTAGCCTTCATTACTAGAGCCTTGGGTGGCCCTGAGTGGCTGGGCAGCCAGTTTCTGAGGCTTGCCTGCACCTTGGGCTGGCTCTGGGTGGCTGAGGGGTTGAGGGGACTGGGAAACTCTGGAGGCAGGTGTGCAGAGCCGCTGGGCCAACCTGGGCTCAAGCTTGGCCTTGCCACACACCTGTTGCCTCGGTAGGGCTGAGGGGACTGGGCGCTGCCATCTTGTGGCTATGGGCGTGGCCATCTTTGAGGGTTTGGTAGTCAATTAGCATATTCCCTCCTTATTGGCTGTGGGTGCTGCCATCTTTTACAATGGCATGAGAGTCAATTAGCATATTCCCTCTTTATTAGATAAGATAATATTTATTTGGAATTATTTTGTCCTTAGGATAATACCCAGTCAGGACATATAGATGTGATATTGTGATTTATAATAATAAATATTTATTTGGTCTCCTTTCCTATTACTGGCCCAGAGTTCCTAAAAGTCTTGGAATTTTTCAAGTGATAAGAGGACTAAAAATATCTTTTGTGATAATATTTGGACTTTGACCCTGGTTCCTGAAACCTTTGTAATTTCCTGAGTGGTAGGAGTGTCGTCTGTTCTTTCTTTCTTTCTTTCTTTTTTAATTAAATCTTTATTATTCAAATTATTACATTTGTTTCTCTTTTTTCCCCTCCATACATCCCTCTACCCTTACCTCCCCCCGTTGATCTCATCCATAAGTGTATGATTTTTGTCCAGTCTCTCCCTGTACACCACTCACCCCTTTCCCACTGAGAATTCTCAGTCTGCTCACTTTCTGGGCTCCTGGTTTTATTATATTCACCAGTTTATTCTGTTGATCAAATTTTTAATTCACTTAATTTTTAGATTCACTTGTTGATAGGTATGTATTTGTTGTTCATAATTTTTTGTCTTTTACCTTTTTCTTCTTCCTCTTCTAAAAGAGTACCTTTCAGCATTTCATATAATACTGGTTTGGAGTTGATGAACTCCTTTAGCTTTTTCTTCTCTGTGAAGCTCTTTATCTGCCCTTCAATTCTGAATGTTAGCTTTGCTGGATAGAGTATTCTTGGTGGTAGGTTCTTGCTATTTATCACATTGAATATTTCTTGCCATTCCCCTTTGGCCTGCATCGTTTCTGTTGAGAAATTAGCTGACAGTCATATGGGTGCTCCCTTGTAGGTAATGAACTGTTTCTCCCTTGCTGATTTTAATATTCTCTTTGTCTTTTGCTCTTGGTATTTTAATGATGATGTGTCTTGGTGTAGTCCTCTTTGGATTCCTTTATATGGGGTTCTGTGTGCTTCCTGGACTTGTAAGTCTATTTCTTTTACCAGATATGGGAAGTTTTCAGTCATTATTTCTTTAAGTAGGTTTTTAGTATCTTGCTCTCTCTCTTCTTCTGGCACCCCCACAATTCTGATGTTGGTGCGCTTGAAACTGTCCCAGAAGCTTCTTACATTATCTTTACATTTTTGGATTCTTTTCTTCTTGCTTTTCCAGTTGAGTGTTTTCTGCTTCTTTATACTTCAAATTTTTGATTTGATTCTTGCCTTCCTCTAGTCTGCTGTTAGGTCTCTGTATAATATTTTTTTATTTCAGTCAGTGTATGTTTAATTTCTAGTTGGTCCTTTTCCATCTCTAGTTAGTCCTTTTTCATCTCCTCTTGGGTCTTGCTAACTTTTTTTTTTTTTAATATATTTTATTGATTTTTTACAGAGAGGAAGGGAGAGGGATAGAAAGTCAGAAACATCGATGAGAGAGAGACATCGATCAGCCGCCTCCTGCACGCCCCCTACTGGAGTTGTGCCCGCAAGCAAGGTACATGCCCCCGACCGGAATTGAACCTGGGACCTTTCAGTCTGCAGGCCGACGCTCTATCCATTGCGCCAAACAGGTCTTGGCGGGTCTTGCTAACTTTATCCAACTTTTCTAGGATATTCTTGAAAAACCTTATTAACCGTGGTTTTGAACTCTATATCCAATCATTTGTTTTCCTCCATTTCTTTTGTTTGTGATCTCTTCCCTTGTCTCGGCATTTTCACTATGCCAGGAAAACTTCTGTGTTGGATTCAGCCTTATAATACCAGATTTGCAAAACTGCAAAAGCCTCTCTGTTGAGCTTCGGTGGGTGGAGTCTCAGGGCTTAAGGGACCGCCTTGCCTTCCAGTCGGCCCCGCCCTCCACGGCTCCAGAGTTTTACGTGACTGGGTAATGGTTGGAGCGGTCCCTGTGTGTGCGGGCCATGCTCTATTGCAGTGCCTCTAGACTGCTGCCTTTCCAGCTCCCCTGCGCTCTGGGACCATATGAATCTGGGTCCCTAGGACTTCGCCCGGATCTGGGGTTTAGTGGAGTTAGAAGTGACAGTTGGGATGCTTTGTCTCCCGCCCTCTTGTGAAAGCCAGTGGCACAATCAGCAGTCGTTTTTCTGCACACAGTGCTGTGCGTGCCGCCTGACTTCTGCCCTCCTGCGACTTCCCCAAATTTCCGTGCACTTCTCCCTTTTCACAGTCCAAACTCCCCCCATATGAGTTTCAGCTGGACCTGGGGTTTAGTGTCGTAGAATAAGGGGTTCAATGCTGTTGGAGTCTCTCGCCAGAGAAAGCCAGCCAGGTACTCCAGCACCCGCTCTCTTCACAGGTGCGTCTCCGTACCTCAGCTTTTTGCAGCTCCCCTGGGTCTCTGTGAGCCCCTCTCTTTCCTTCTAGTTGTAGAATTTCCACTCAGCCAGCTTTCCTGTGGTTCTGGATGAGGTCCGTTCTGTCTTCTAGTTGTAGTTTTGAAATTGTTGACCATCTGTTCTGATAAGGCAACTCTGGGTGAACTTCCAGATGGTTCCTGGATGACAGCTGGTCTTTGGAACAACCAAGCCATGATGGAAAGCTTGGAATTTTTGGCCCTGCTCCACATTTACTTGAGAAGGAGAATAGCTAAAAATTGAATTAATGATAGACCAGAGAGTTTCCAACTCTGTGAATGCATCCATGTACCGGGAGGACGACACACCCCAATTCCATGGAGACTGAAGTTCCTCTACCTGGGATCCTCCTAGACTTTTCCCTATGTATCTCTTCATCTGCATCCTTTATCATATATTTTTTTTAAAGAGAAACTTCATTTTTATTTATTTGTTAAAAATATTTTATTGATTTTTTTACAGAGAGGAAGGGAGAGGGATAGAGAGTTAGAAACATTGATGCGAGAGAGACATCCATCAGCTGCCTTCTGCACATCCCCCACTGGGGATGTGCCTGCAACCAAGGTATATGCCCTTGACGGGAATCGAACCTGGGACCTTTCAGTCCGCAAACCTGTGCTCTATCCACTGAACCAAACCAGTTTTGGCATATCGTATTTTTTAAATGCTTGACAAACGTAAGTGTTTTCCTGAGATCTCACAGTCTTTGTTTTAAAATGATTCTCATGAGATGGGTATGATAATGTAAAGGAACATTTAGATTCAAACTGTCTTTTGGCAGATGGAATAAATGAAGGTTACCTGCTAGATAGCTAATACTTTTTCTTATTAATATTTATAGAGAAACCAATCTTATAGATGCTACAGCTAGATTTTGGGGAAGGGCACTCCTATAGCCATTTGTACTTAAAAAAAAAACAACCAAAAACCAACAACCTCCGCCCCCTTTTTTCTTTCAGTCTTAGAAACTGAAGATGGTAAAGATAAGTGGGCTTTGAACTACTTCTAGAACTGCATTTCTGTTTTCACAAAGATGTATAAGATAAGAGAACTGGGTTGTAACTTAAGTGACATTAAAGGTTTATCTACCAGTCCAACTGATTTGACTCTTTCACTTTGGGCACATAGTGTTATTTTAGCTTCGGAGAGGAGGCCTTAAACAATTCCTATCAGAAAGTGTGTGTGTGTGTGTGTGTGAGAGAGAGAGAGAGAGAGAGAGAGAGAGAGAGAGAGAGAGAAAGAGAGAGAGAGAATATTTCTATCAGATTCTGAATCATCAGCTTCTATTTTTGCCAAATTTCTGACAAAAAGTAATTAAATTCTTTCAATTGTCTAACCAGGTTTCAGCTTGGACAAACAGTAAATATTTCTGGAAGTACTAAATGATCAAATGGGATCTAATGGTGCAGTTTATTACCTTCCAGAGTCATTCCCTCTGATAGCTAAAAGAACTGACCACCTGAAAGTCCAAGGCAGGCAGAAACCCACATATATCCACCGCTAGGACACAGTCTATAGAACTGGGAGAAAAAGATCAATAACCAATTGGTCTAGATTTGGAAAGAAAAAAATGTTAAATTTTATTTCCCTTTCTATCTGTGCTCAGGAGATAATCCATTTATAAAAACTTTTGAGAATTCTTCTGGGTTTAAGAATCCCTCTAAACCAGACCTTTAGACTGTCCTTAGACCAAGGAAAATTGCTGATTTTCTGAGAAAATTACATTTAAGAAATAACATCAGTTTTATAGTCTTCAGTTTTAGGTGCCTTTTATCTCTAACATTTCAAGCCTTTTGCAACAAATCTATCAATAAAGCTATAATTTTTTTCTACTTAGAATATCTATTTAATACTGTTTGAAGAGTGGATATATATGCCTTCTGTTTTATAATACAGGGTGTCACCAAAACATATACACACTTTAACAGGTGGTAGTTCAATTTTGAAAATAAAATGTATTTTAATAAATACTGCTGCCTAAACTGGTTTGGCTCAATGGATAGAATGTCAGCCTGTGGATTAAAGGGTACCCGGTTTGATTCTGGTCAAGGGCACATGCCGGGGTTTTGGCCTTGATCTCCAGTAGGAGGTGTGCAGGAGATAGCTGACCAATGATTCTCTCTCATTGATGTATCCATTTCTCTCTCTCCCTCCCCCTTCTTCTACGAAATCAATAAAAGTACAGTGGTACATTGAGATACGAGTGCCCTAACATATGAGATTTTTGAGATATGAGCCGTCGAGCAAGCGATTTTTTGCTTTGAAATATGAGCAACATTTGAGATAAGAGTAATCGCGCAGATTGGCCAGCTGCACACGACCCACCAGTTTACCGCGACTCGACCGTCTCATAGTTTCCCACGCCTCAGTCAGTGTGCTTGTTTACCTCGTTGTCGAAGCATCTTTTGTGCATTTACATACTTTATCACATTTCTTTTTATAACCATGAGTCCGAAGAAAGCGAGTGGAAAGGTCAGTGCTCAGAAGAGGATGATGTCTATTGAATTAAAGCGTGAAATCATAGAAAAATATGAGCAAGGAGTGCGAGTGGCTGACTTGGCGAGGCAGTACGGGCGTAGTACTTCAACGATATGCACTGTGCTTAAACAGAAGGAGTCGATAAAGGGTATAACGCCAGCTCAGGGTGTTACAATAATTTCTTAGCTCCATAGCTCTCTCCATGAAAAGATGGAGAATCTACTGACGGTGTGGGTGACGGAGAAGCAGCTTAAAGGAGATACATTAACACAGGGCATCATATGCGAGAAGGCGAGAGAGATTTACAGTGATTTGCTGGAGCAGACCCCGCACACTTCCATGGACAAAGCATCGAAAGACTCATTTAAGGCCAGTAGAGGCTGGTTTGATAACTTCAGGAAAAGGTCCGGCATTCACTCCATCGTCAGGCATGGTGAGGCAGCAAGTTCGGATGTGAAGGCAGCTGAGGATTATCTCAAAACTTTTTCTGAACTGATAGAAGCCAAAGGATATATCCCCCAGCAAGTCTTCAACTGTGACGAGACAGGGCTTTTCTGGAAGAAGATGCCGAATAGGACTTACACGACGGCAGAGGAGAAGGCGATGCCAGGCCACAAACCCATGAAGGATAGGCTAACTCTCGCACTGTGCGCCAATGCGAGTGGCGACTGCAAGATCAAGCCTCTGCTCATATACCATTCGGAAAACCCCAGAGTCTTTAAGTCACATAAGATTTTAAAAGATAAACTGCAAGTTATGTGGAGGGCAAACCTGAAGGCATGGGTCACCAGGCAGTTCTTTGTGGAGTGGGTAAACCTGGTTTTCGGCCCTTCTGTTAAGAAATATCTACAGGAAAACAACCTAACCATGCAAGCCCTCCTCGTCCTTGACAATGCTCCTGCTCACCCACCGAACCTCAAAGATGAACTCCTTGAAGAGTTCAAGTTTATAAAGGTTGTCTACCTACCTCCCAACACCACTCCTATTCTGCAGCCCATGGATCAGGAGGTGATTTCTAATGTTAAAAAGCTGTCCATCAAGCACCTGTTCCAGTGCTGCTTTGAGGTGTAGGAGAACACAAACCTCACCCTTGGAGAGTTCTGGAAGAACCACTTTAACATCGTGATATGCCTCAGAATTATTGATCAGGCCTGGCTGGGTGTTACAATGAGGACTTTGACCTCTGCATGGAAGAAGCTGTGGCCTGAGGCCGTAGCCGAAAGGACCTTCGAAGGATTCGAACCCGAGGTGCCAGTGGAGGAGGAGATAGTGTTTCTGGGAAAATTCATGGGCCTGGAGGTGGATGAGAGAGACGTGAATGAGCTCGTCGAGGAGCACTCTCTGGAACTCACCACGGAGGAGTTACAAGAGTTGCAGTCTCAGCAACATGAGGAAGTTCTCCAAGAAATTGGTTTCGAGGAGGAGCCAGAAGTGGAGGAGATCTCTACAAGTGAGATAAAGGAGATCTTAGGAATGTGGGAGAGGGTGTCACACTTCGTAGAAAAGAAACACCCCAAAAAAGTTGCTACTGATCATGCATTGGAGCTGTTCAATGAAACTTGCCTCACCCATTTCAGAAACATTCTGAAAGGGAGGAAGAGGCAAACCTTGTGGACATGTTTTTTTGAAATCGACCAAAAATGCAAAGACTAGTAGCAATTAAGTTCAGTGAAGATTAGTTAAGTTACATTCAGTTTAGGGATAAAGTGTACCATTAAGAGTGTAACAAGTAGATAAAACCAGTTTATCCCTTTACATTCTCTTTTATTATGTTTTTATACAATATTTGTCATTTATAAATACATTTTTCTCATTCAGAAACACGTAACAAGAACAACTGGGGTGGCATTTTGGGGACTGGAAATGATTAACGGCATTTCAATTGATTTCAATGGGGAAATTTGCTTTGAGATACGAGCAACGTGATATACGAGCAAGGTTATGGAACGAATTAAGCTTGTATCTCGAGGTACCACTGTATATTTAAAAAATAAACACTGCCTTTGTAATTCTTCAAAGTGTATGTATACATTTTTTGGGACACTGTATGTTAGGCAGGGTAATGTTCCTCCAGTAAGACACAATGTCTGTTTCCACAGCACAACCAGGTAAAAGAGACACTTCATATAAACCTTTTCAATATTACTAATTCATCTATAAACTTTGATCTTAATTTCATCCACTCTTACATTTTTTTTAAAGGAAACTTTATTATTTATTTATTTATTTATATTTTTTTATTGATTCTTTACAGAGAGGAAGGAAGAGCGATAATT
This sequence comes from Lasiurus cinereus, assembly GCA_011751065.1. NCBI lineage: Eukaryota > Metazoa > Chordata > Mammalia > Chiroptera > Vespertilionidae > Lasiurus > Lasiurus cinereus. The sequence goes on from JAAGEH010000311.1 coordinate 23,600,307, forward strand.
AGAAACATTGATGAGAGAGACATCGATCAGCCGTCTCCTGCACGTCCCCTACTGGGGATGTGCCTGCAACCAGAATATATGCCCTTGATTGGAATCAAACCCGGCACCCTTCAGTCCGCAGGCCGACGCTCTATCCACTGAGCTAAACCGGTTTTGGCAACTCTTACATTCTTAACTGTAGCTTCCATTAGAACTTTATCAATAAGTTTGGTTTTACAATACTGGGTAGGAGATGTGTTTCTAACCAGCTATAATATAAGCATTCCCATAAAACAAGTAAAGTTGACATAACTTCTTTACATAAGACTTGTTAAAATTCCAATTTTCATATTTTTATCAATCTTTACATTTTCATATTTTTAAAATCTAATTAAAGCCTGAATCAGGCAGGGCTTCATCAATGGGTTTTGGTACAACAGTTCTTGAATTGCCATATCAAAGGGTCCTGGAAATTTCTCTTTTCTATCCCCTGATCATTTTTCCTCACTCTTGAGTAGAAAGACTTTGGGTCCTCAGTGAGGAATCACACCAAGAGACCTTGGCCCTGTTGTCAATCTTTAACTTGATTAACTTGCCTAATTGTTACCCCAAGCTATTGCTGGTCAGGTTTCTCATTGTAATCCATCTTTAAACTTTTTAATTTCTCCAAACTGGGAAACTAGAGCAGACTTGTTCAGGGCCCTTTAATGTTGGGGGACAAGGAAAGGGACTTTTTTTTGGCTCATCCAATCTTAGGTAGTGCTGTATTAAAACCTTTGTTTAAATCCCATTAATGTCTTTTTCAAAAATGAAATCTTTGTTGTTGAAAGTATCACATGACTCCCTTTTGCTCCCATTGACCTCTTGTCTAGAAAACCTATCCAGTGATGTGAGAGGGGTGTTAAAATCCCCTACTTATTGTATTGTTGTCAATCTCTCCCTTAAAATCCTCCAAAAGTTTTTTAATGTATTTGGGTGCTCCTGTATTGGGCACATATATATTTACCAGGATTATATCCTCTTGTTGTATTGATCCCTTTGGTAATATGTAGTGGCCTCCATTTTGTAATATATGAATATTGCTATCCCAGTTTTATTTTCATTTCCATTGGTATGGAAAAGTTTTTCCATCCCTTTTTTATGCCTATGTTCCTTTGTTCTCCTTCTTCTAACAGTAGCTTTAGCCTTTCTTATAGTGCTGGTTGGGTGATGATAAACTCTTTTAGCCTTTCTTTTGGTCTATGAATCTCTATTTCTCTTTCATTTTGAATGATAGCTTTGCTGGATTTAGTCCCTTGGTTTTCATTACTTGATATACTTCATGCCAATTCCTTCTGGCTTGAAGTGCTTCTACTGAGAAATCAGCTGATAGCCTAATGGGAGCTCCCTTGTAGGTAACTTTCTGACTGTCTCTTGCAGCCTTTAAGATTCTTTCTCTGTCTTTAATGTTTACCATTTTAATTATGTGCTTAGATGTGGGTCTTTTTTGGTTCATTTTGATTGGGACTCTCTGTGTTTCTTGAATTTGAATGACTTTTTTCCTTCTACAGGTTAGGGAAGGTTTCTTTCATTATTTCTCCAAACAGGCTCTCTATTCCTTGCTCAGATTCTGATTCTTTTTAAAAAATATATATATTTTTTATTGATTTTCCACAGAGAGGATGGGAGAGGGATAGAGAGCTAGAAACATCGATGAGAGAGAAACATCAATCAGCTGCCTCCTGCACACCTCTTACTGGGGATGTGCCTGCAACCAAGATACATGCCCTTGACTGGAATCAAATCTGCGACCTTTCAGTCCGCAGGCCAACACTCTATCCACTGAGCCAAATTGGTTTTGTCCAGATTCTTATTCTTAAGGAACCATTGTTATGCGGATGTTGTTACATTTCATATAGTCCCGAAGTTCCCTTAAATTCTCCTGCTTTTTAATTTTTTTTCCAATTGCTCCTCTAAAATGGATATTGTTGTTTACTGATTCCATCCTCTCCTTCTTCTAGTCTACTATTGATTCCTTCCAGAGTATTTTTTATTTTAGCTGAAATTCTTCATTTCCACTTGATTCTCCACTTGATTCTTATGTAAGGTTTCTACCTTTTTAAAAAAATCCTCACCTAGAGTGAGGATATTTTTTCCATTGATTTTTAGAGAGAGTGGAAGGGAGAGGGGAAGAGAGAGAGGAGAGAGAGAAAAACACTGATGTAAGATACACATTGTATGGTTGCCTCCTGCAGGCACCCCAACTAGAGCTGGGGATTAAACCTGCAACCCAGGCATCCTATGTGAGAAATTGAATCCATGACCTTCAAGTGCACAGGGCTAATTGTCTAACCACTGAGCTAAGCCTGGCCAGGGTTCTACCTCTTTATGCTGGTGTAGTTCTCATTTCCATAATGTTCTTATTAAGTTCCTTATAGTTCTCACTAAGTTTGAGCACCGTAATAACCTTTCCTTTGATTTTTTTATCTAACAAATTGTTTGCTTCCATTTCATTTGGTTCTTTTTCTGGCAATTCCTCCTTTTCTTTCAGTTGTAGGTTGTTTCTTTGTCTCCCCATTTCTTAAAAAATAATTACTGATTTTAGAGAGGAAAAGAGAAGGAGAGATAGAAACATCAAAGATGACAACTATCGATCAGCTGCCTCCTGCACACCCCACACCAGGGATCAAGCCTGTAACCTACACATGTACCCTGATTTGGAAACCGTGACCTCTGGTTCATACCCTGTTTTCCCAAAAATAAGACAGTGTCTTATATTAATTTTTGCTCCTAAAGATGCACTAGGTCTTATTTTCATGGGATGTCTTATTTTTTTAATATATATTTTATTGATTTTTTTACAGAGAGGAGAGAGATAGAAAGGGAGAGAGAAAGAAAGTCAGAAACATCGTTGAAAGAGAGACATCGATCAGCCACCTCCTGCACGCCCCACAGTGGAGGTATGCCCGCAAGCAAGGTACATGCCCCCAACTGGAATTGAACCTGGGACCTTTCAATTCGCAAGCCGACGCTCTATCCACTGAGCCAAACCGGTCTCAGCAGGGGATGTCTTATTTTTCCATGAAGAAGAATACGGTACACATTTATTATTGAATAAAAAAAAAAAAAAGGAAATTTCTTACCTGTATATAGTACGGTAGTAGTTGTCATTACAAACCAGCTCACTGATTTGCCACAGCGCAGCTGGAGCTGTTCAGGCAGTGCAAGGTCTCTTTAAATCAGGAGTCAGATGCCTTATAGTAGCTTCAGGGGCCTTATATTCCAGGGAGGCCTCTTGTTTGGGGGAGGCCTTATTATCGAGGAGGTCTTATTTTTGGGAGGATGCCTTATATTATAGCGAGAGGCAAAACTGGAAGCAGGTCTTATTTTCGGGGGATGTCTTACTTTCAGCAAAACAGGATAGGTCAATGCTCAATCACTGAGTCATACTCTCTGGGCTGTTTCCCCATTTTTATTGTCCCTTTGTATTTGTTTCTATGTATTAGATCAAATTGCTTATTTTCCCAGTCTTTGTGAGGTGGTCTTATGTAGTATGTGTTTTGTGGGGCCCAGTAGTGCAGTCTCTTAGGTCTCCTAAGCTAGGTGCTGTGGGGTTGCCCCTTGTTTGTGTTATTTGGGTTTTCCTGCTATAATTGGATCTTGAGTGCTGCTGGATGGGATTTTCTCTCAGGTTGGCTGACTCTGAGGCTCTTCCCCGATCATGTTGTTCGAGTTGTGTAGATATTGACAGAACAAAATGCAATAAAATATGAAACAAAACAAAAACATACACGAGACCCCTGGAACAACAAAAGAATCATAAAATAAGAAAGAATTAGTAGAGAGAAGAGAGTGAGAATGAGAGAAAAAAGAGAAATACAAGGAGAAAAGAAAAAGGGGAAGAAAAAGGAATATGAAGAGGCAGATATATAATAAAGAAAATAAGAATAAAGGATATGGGGAGGAAAATGGTATAAAAGAAAAGGGGAAGAAAAAAATTTGAAAAGGAAAATAGAGGAGAAAGCAGATAGACACAAAATATGAAAAGAAAAAAAGATGAGAAAGCAGAAGAAGAAGAAAAAAATAAAGTAGGAAAAGGAAAGAGAAAAATTAGATATGTGAAAGAAACAAGAGACTAAAATAATAACAAATCAATAAAGTAGATGAAAAAAGGGAAAGAAAAAAGAACAAGAAAAAAAAAAAAGGTGAAGTGCCGTTCATCTCAGCAGTCTCATGCCTTCTGGGAGCTCTCTTTGGATCCTGCTCTTCTGATGACTACAGCTGACCTATTGGCCAATTCTGGGCTCCCTGAGAGGTAATTAAGTACGAACCACTGTCAGAAAGTGTCCTGGTTGGCTTTCAGCAGCCTGTTTGAAGCTTCAAGCAATCCACAGTTTGTGTCTGTCTCCACAGGACTTGGCTAAGTACAAGAGGGGGCAAGCTGCACTATAAGGCTGGGTCAGCAAACTTACCCAGGTTCCCCAATCACCGCTTCTGCTAGCCTTCATCTGCCAGCCAGCTGTCAATCTTAATCACTCAAAAGTCTGTTTCTGAAAGGGCTTTAGGAGGAATTGGGAGTATAGACCTCTGGGTCTCCCCTGTTGAGGGAGATGCTGTTCAGGTCTCAGGGAAAATGGTATGTTTCCCCATCCCAGAGCTGCTACTCTGAGAGTGTTCCAGAATATTACTCTGCACTCAGCTGGGTGGAGATCCTCACAAGCTGTCCAGTGGGAGCAGCTGGATACTTGGGAGTTTCCATCAGGTCTCCTAGTCAAGGATAGTGGGGCAGATGGCTCCACCCTTATCCAGTCACTGAGGATTCCAGGGACTGTTCAAACCTTTGAGGGCTTGGGCTCTCTAGCTGTCTCTCCTCTGCAAAGGTCAAGATGCAGAGGGTGGTAGGCAGGGCTCCTGAGGGTAGGGCAAGCTCTATTGCCTAGGGTGGGTTTTTTCCCTTTTCTTGAACTGTGGTTTCTGGAAGAATCCTACACCTCGAAGGAAAAATGGCTGTTTTGGTTTGTGGGGGTACAACTGAACGCAAGACTCCTAGCTGCTGCTTCCCCCTTTCTTCCCTTTCTCACTCCCCTCCCCGCAAGCTTTCCACCCTAGCACCTCGAATCCTCATGGTCCTCCTTCCACCAAAGCCTTGGATGAGTACCTGTGCTCTGGGTTTAAAAAGAAAAGGAAAACTGAGGTTTTTCTCTCTGACAGTCTCTTGTCTACCACCTCTGACCTCCTAGGCAGGCAGAAGTCCTGCTGCCTTTACAGCTGGATATTACATGAGCCACTGGTCTCATCTATGGTTTTCTGGACTGTGGAGTCCAGCCTGGGTTCCATGTCTCGATCTTCTCAGGGAAAAGATCTTTCTGGCCATGGAAACTGGGTCAGCCCCTCTTTCGATCTTCCCCTTCCTACTATTCTCTAGGTGTTTTCTGTCCTTCCTTGATATAAATCTCCACATCAGCTGGACCTCAGTTGGTAATTCTGGGTGAATGTTCCCCAATTTAGTTGTATTTCAAGCCTGGCCCTGGGAGGAGGTGCAAGAAAGGTCTGCCTATTTAGCAGTTATCTTCTATTGATAATGTCCTTCCATCTTATTAAGGAACTCTGATTACTAGCAATTATAACAATTTAAAAGCTCTCTAACATTTTTTCTTTTCAGTTTAGAAGATTTTTCAATTCAAAAGATCTATCATCTGGCCTTGACAAGTAGGATTTTTTAAAAAGCCAAATCTATTTTAAAAATTATTTTTTAAATGTTTTATTGATTTCAGAGAGGAGAGGAGAAACATTGATTGGCTGATTCCTGCACGCCCCCTACTGGGGATCAAGCCTGCAACTGGGTTTTATTCTAATGGGGAATGAAATCATGATCTCCTGATTCATGGGACAACACTCAATCAAATGAGCCAAACCAGTGGGGGCTGATAGTAGGATCTTAATAGCAACTCAAACCAATAACTACGGATGCAAAATGTATATATACCTCAAACATAGTGCTAAATGATGCAATCCTCACAAGATAAACTTCATTTCCACA
>JAAGEH010000311.1:23610253-23684055 GCA_011751065.1 Lasiurus cinereus
GGGGCCGGGGCCGGGGCCGGGGCCGGGGCCGGGGCCGGGGCCGGGGCCGGGGCCGGGGCCGGGGCCGGGGCCGGGGCCGGGGCCGGGGCGAGCGGGTAGGGGCGAGCGGTGGTTCTTCACGCCGGAGTGATGGAGATGGAGATCAGGAATGTAGAGAAACAGCCCGGATAGGCGCTTCGGAGACCCCCGAGGCTCGGAGTTCCCCTCCTTTGCCGTAGTCTTTTCTGAGTTGCCTTTGTAAATTCTGAAACGCTTCCTGCTCCTGTCTGGGCTGGTAGGGCTGAAAAACTGTGTTAGGGTAACACAGTGCCTTGGGGTAGGAAGTCAATTAAGTGCTACGGATATTTAAATTGCAAAATTGCCTTTTAAATTTTAATGACTGGTTTATAGCTCATGCAGATTATCACAGGCCTAGGGCCTCGGAAAGTAATATGCCAGTGTATGAGAGAAGCCAAGAAAAAAAAATTGTAATAAAAGTTGATCTGGGGAGCCACGGGATTCGAACAGTAACCATTTGATCTATTAATGCAGGGAGTTAATAGATAGACGATAATATGCTGTATAGCTTGATTTTTATTTTTATTGATTTCATAGAGGAAGGTAGAAGGAGAAAGAGAGATAGAGAGAGATAGAAATATCAGTGATGAGAGAGTCCTCGCCAGTTTGGCTCAGTGGATAGAGCGTCAGCATGCAGACTGAAAGGTTCCAGGTTCATTCTGGTCAAGGGCACATCCCCAGGAGGGGGCGTGCAGGAGGCAGCCGATTAATGAGGTTCTCTAATCATTGATGTTTCTGTTTCTCCTCTCCATTCTTCCCTGAAATCAATAAAAATATTAAAAAAAAATGATGAGAGAGACTCATTGATTGGCTGCCTCCTGCACACTCCCCCAATGGGGATTGAGCCCCATACCTGGGCATGTCAAACCCACGCACCCATGCAGGTCAGGCTATAAAATATTCGTGATGTTCCACGAAGGTTCTCTAACCTAATAACTGCGATGCTGCCCCCAAACATTGCTGTGATAATTCTCAACCTCAGCTTCGTTTGGGAAATAATTACTGGGTGTGTTCTTGGGCCAGATGTTAGGTAATAGGAATACACAGATTTCCAAGGCATGTAGCCCAGAGGCTGGCATATAGTTTAAGTTAATACAGGTAGTGAGTCATTTTTATTGACAGGTCTGTGCTAAGTACTTTTTAAAATCACCATCATTTTTATCTTTTATTGACTTCAGAGAGGGAGAGAGATAGAAACATCAATTACGAGAATCATTGATCGGCTGCCTCCTTCACACCCCTTCCTGGGGATGGAGCCTGCAACCCAGGCATGTGCCCTTAACCGGAGTTGAACCTGGGATCCTTCAGTCCACAGGCCAGTGCTCTAACCAAACAAGCTAGGGCTGTGCTAAGTATTTTTTAATTAGTTTTCAAAAACAGTTCTGCCCTGGCCTGGTGGCTCAGTTGGTTGGGCTGTTGTCCCATACACCAAAAGGTTATGGATTTGATTTCCTGGTCAGGGCACATACCTAGATTTTAGGAGAAGTGATAAGGACAGAAACCTATATAATCCAGTGAGTTAAAGAGGATTAAAGAATATGGAAGATGAGGAAGTAGGAGTGGTATGAATAGGCAACTGTTTCAGGAAATATGAAGTGTGGTATTTGGGGGAGTACAAAGTTTTTAGTACTAAAAAAAATAAGTTGGAAGATAATAGAACATAATTGTGTGCTAATAGGATTAATCCAGCAGGAAGGGAAAGATTAATGCAGGAAAAAGAGGATAATGAAGGATTATAATTTAATAAAGGGATAAATAAAGGGTATGATGTAGACTACTTTACAAGCTCATAGGAGAGGGACATAATGAAGCCTGGGCTGGTGATGAGAAATCTTTGTGCTGGGTTTGAAGAAGGGTAAACTTTCCACAGGCAGAATGGAAAAGGGGCATGTTTTAGATGAATAGGACTAACTTGGTAAAAACAAAGGCAAGATAGAACATATGTAACTGAAGGCTGGGTTCTTGTTAAATAGAAGGGGGAAATAAAATTTGGCTAGGTAGGTGGGCATATAGACTACCGAGTGGTCTGAAAGCTGGAAGGAATAGTCTTCAGTAGAAGTTCTCTTAACCAACTTCCATTAACTGACTCGTTACAGTTCCTAGTGCTCTGCATTCCTTCCACAAGCACATTCTTCAATGTCCCATGCAGTTAGGTTATTCTCCAGTGGACTTGCTTTGTTCATCGGTTGGCTGATGTACTTTACCAAGAGGCAGTTGTTTATGCCAACTCTATAATTGTAATTTATTTAAATCTATAAATTAGTGAAATAAGTGTGAAGTATGCTGATAAATGCTATGTAAAGACTTATGGATACAGTCATTAAAAATTACTCTGAGCTGAGACTGGTTTGGCTCAGTGGATAGAGCCTGGGCCTGCGGACTGAAGGGTCCCCGGTTCGATTCCGGTCAAGGGCATGTACCTTGCTTGCGGGCACATCTACAGTGTGGGGCGTGCAGGAGGCGGCTGATCGATGTCTCTCTCTCATCGATGTTTCTGACTTTACATCCCTCTCCCTCTCTGTAAAAAATCAATAAAATATATTAAAAAAAAGTTAAAAAAATTACTCTGAACTAGATGAAGATGGTAAAATATCTAGGATTCTATGTTTATGGTATTTTTTAAAAGCAATTTTAAGTTCTACCACTATATTTTAAAGTAATTTAGACTAGCAGTTACACATAATACATTATGGGTACAGAAGAAAATGATGTACAACTCTAAAGAATGGACCCTTGTCCTAACTGGTTTGGCTCAGTGGATAGAGCATCATTTTGCAGACGGAAGGGTCCCAGGTTTGATTCTGGTCAAGGGCATGTACCTTGGTTGCTGGCACATCCCTAGTAGGAGGTGTGCAGGAGGCAGCTGATTGATGTTTCTCTCTCACTGATGTTTCTAACTCTCTATCCTTCTCCCTCTTTGTAAAAAATCAATAAAATATATTTAAAAAGAATGGACCCTTACTCAGTTTTACACTAAAAGATAGAGGAATGGCCTTAGCCAGTTTGGGTCAGTGGAGAGAGCATCAACGTATGGGCTGAAAGGTCCCAGGTTCAATTCTGGTTGGAGGCTAAATGCTGTGTGGGAGGCAAACAATGGATGTTTTTCTCTCTGTCTCACCCCCTCCAGTCTTTCTAAAAATCAATGGAAAAATATCCTCTAGTGAGGATTAACAAAAAAAGATAGAGGAATTAATGTTTATATTTTATCTTAATATTTACTGTTTGTATCATTTTTTAAAAAAATATATTTTATTGATTTTTTTACAGAGAGGAAGGGAGAGGGATGGAAAGTCAGAAACATTGATGAGAGAGAGACATCGATCAGCTGCCTCCTGCACGCCCCACACTGGAGATGTGCCCACAAGCAAGGTACATGCCCTTGACCGGAATCAAACCTGGGACCCTTCAGTCTGCAGGCCGACACTCTATCCATTGAGCCAAACCGGTCTCGGCTGTTTGTATCATATTTAATGATTCTCTGATTTAACTTAGTTATTTGATTTATCAATCGGTTAAGAGAATTTCTACAATATGATATGAAGTCAATACCAAGTAGTAGTTAAAGATGATTATTCTTGCAGGAATTTCATGGATGAATGGGATGGGTTTCTGTATAAGGAAAGTATTAATGGAAATATATTTCAGTGTTAATGTGCATGTTACAAACTGTTCTGCTGAATTGCACGATCATTTTTGTGTTTATCCAGGAGCCGTTAGGGAATAGGAGAGGAAAAGAAATGATTGTTAAATGAATATTTTCTTTGTATCAGACATTTTGCTAGATTTCTCCATGCATTACCTCATGTAATGCTCACAACAACTCCCTTTTTCAGAGGAGGAAGCATCCTTAAATAACCTTCTCAAGGAAATTTAGCTAATGAGTGGGGAAAGAGAACACTTGTACTTTACTAGGTAATCTCATTAAAATCCCTGATGTTCTCTAACACAGTTGTAAGGCATTCACTTAATTGCTGAATAATTAAATCTCCTTTTGAATTAAATAAGGCCAGATGGACTGTGAATCTTTAGTAGAAGGGGAATCATCACAATGTTGGCAAAATACACACTGGCCTTTTTCTTTTTCTAAAATCTTGGCTTTTGTTTGTTTAATGCAGTGTGGGGACTGTCACATCTTTACTATATCCATAATGGAGAGTTGACCAAAAAAAGTGCAATATAGTACTACAATATAGTAGGATAAAACTGAAGGAGGTTTTAAATTAGAACCTAAAAAATAATATGCTATTTTTGGCAATCGAATCACAAACCTTAAGTACACTTGGCTTTTGAATGGTTTTATAAATCCTAACTACATTTTACTTTAGAAATAAAGCAGTTTTTAGGTAAATTAGATATTAAGTATTTCTTTGATATTTTGAATATTGAAATGTAATGAAAATTAAATTAATAAATGAGCAGTAACCTCTATTCCTGCATTAAATTTTTTTTTTATTGAAATTTTTTTTTGATAACATTGGTTCACAAAACCATATTAAGTTTCAAGTGTACAACTCAACAAAACATTATCTGTATACTGCATTGTGCACCCATTGCCCAAAGCAAGTCTCTTTCTGTCCCCATTTATCCCCCTTGGCTTACCTCCACCTAGCCCGTCCTCCCTTTCCTTGTGTCTATTCCCATACTGTTGTCTGTGTCTATGTGTTACATGTGTGTGTTTTTTTTTTTTTTTTTGCTTAGTCCCTTCACCTGCTTGCATCTAGCCCTCCAACCCTGCTTCCCCTCTGACAGCTGTCAGTCTGTTCCATGCCTCGCTACCTCTGTTTCTATATTGTTTATCAGTTTATTTTGTTCATTAGATTCCACATATGAGATCATATGGTATTCTTTCTTTGACTTGCTTATTTTACTTAGCATAATGCTCTCCAGATCCTTCCATGCTGTTGCAAAAGGTAGGATTTCTTTCTTTTTTATGGCCAAGTAGTATTCCATTGTGTAAATGTATTACAGCTTTTTTTTTTAATCCACTCATCAATTGATGGGCTGTTTTCAGATCTTGGCTATTGTAAATAATGCTGTTGTGAACATAAAGTGCATATATTCTTTCAAATTGGTGTTTTGGGAATCTTTGGATACATTCCCAGAAGTGGGATTGCTAGGTCAAAAGGCAGTTCCATTTTTAATTTTTTGAGGAAACGCCATACTGTTTTCCACAGTGGCTGCGTCAGTCTGCATTCCTTCCAAAAGTGCATGAAGGTTCCCTTTTCTCTACATCCTTGCCAGCACTTGTAGTTTGTTGATTTATTGATGATGGCCATTCTGACAAACATGAGGTGATTATCTCATTGTAGTTTTAATTTGCCTCTCTCTGATGATTAGTGACGTTGAGCATTTTTTCATATGTCTGTTGTTCATCTGTCGAAGTGTCTATTCTGGTCCTTTGCCCATTTCTTACTTGGGTTGTTTGTTCCCCCATTAAGTTTCATTTCTTTAACATTTGTGATTTAAAACTTTAAAAAATTACACAAGAAATACTCAAATAGCTCCTATTACAAAAAATTGTAATACTAAAAAATAAAACTTGAAAGTTCCTTACTACTTTCTTATTACACTGTACTGTATTGCTGACGCCCTGTCAGTCCCTTCTTCAGAGATAATTGCTGTTAGTTACATATACTACTCGTTTTTTTCAGTTATTATGTCTTTCACATTTCCCCACAACAGTATGTATTATGTCATTCACATTTTCCCACAACTCCATTTTTCAGTAGGATTCTTTAGTTATTTATTCAGTCACTTCTCTGTTGAATGAATATGTAGCTTTTGTATATTTGTAGGGGAGGAGGCCTTATGTGAAAGTACTTCTTTAGGTTAAAATCCTGGAAGTGGATCCAGAATTCTATAATTCAAATTAAAATAAAGGTTTTGTCATGTGATTTAATTTTAATTTTTACATTTAAAATTATACATTTCAAAAATAGATAATATATGTTCATAGTTCATAATCCAAAAGTCAGCCTCTCACTGCCTTTCTTCTAACAAAGTTCTGCTTTTTGTAATGGCCACTATTAACATTTCTTATATATCCTTCTAGAAATAATCTGTACATATGAAGGCATATGTTATTTGCCATAACATTTTGTCAGATTTCTCTATGCAAATTATACCATACATACTGTACTACAGTAGTAAGATATACGTATCTTGGACATTGTTTCATACTGGTGCTTGGAGAACTGCTTTATTTCTTCTATTTAGGACTGCCTTGTGTGGTTTTACTATATTTAATTTAACCAGTTCCAAACTGATGGATATCTATGTTGTTTCTAATCTTTTGCTATTATAATTCTGTTTATATGCATTGTATATTCTTTGTACATCTGAACTTAAAGGATATAGGTATTTAAAGTTTTGATATGTATTGTCAAACTGTAGTCCATTGAGATTATTCTAATTTACATTCATTGATCATCTCTTGACATATTTAATACATTTATTTTTTCATTTGCTCATTTTTGGTTGGTTTATTGATAACTTTCTTTTTTTAATTAAATAAATAATTATTGTTCATATTATTACAATTGTTCCTCTTCTTCCCCCCCCCATAGTTCCCCTCCTCCCAGTTCCCACCCCATCCTCTGTCCTTATCTCCCCACCATTGTCCTCATCCATAGGTATATGGTTTGTGTCCAGTCTCTTCCCGCACCCCTTTCACACCTTTCCCCTTGAGAATTGTCAGTCCACTCTCTTTCTATGCCTCTAATTGTATTATATTCACCAGTTTATTCTGTTCATCAGATTTTTAATTCATTTGATTGTTAGATTCACTTGTTGATAGATATGTATTAGTTCCTAATTTTTATCTTTACCTTTTTCTTCTTCATCCTATTCTTAAAGAGTACCTTTCAGCATTTCATATAATACTGGTTTGGTGTTGATGAACGCCTTTAGTTTTTTCTTACCTGTAAAGCTCTTTATCTGCCTTTCAATTCTGATAGCTTTGCTGGATAATCTTGGTTGTGGGTGCTTGCTATTCATCACTTTGAATATTTCTTGCCATTCCTATCTGGCCTGCATAGTTTCTGTTGAGAAATCAGCTGACAGTTGTATGGGTGCTCCCTTGTAGGTAATTAACTGTTTTTCTCTTGCTGCTTTTAATATTTTCTCTTTGTCTTTTGCTCTTGGTATTTTAATTATGATGTGCTTGGTGTGGTCCTCTTGGATTCCTTTTATTTGGGGTTCTGTGTACTTCCTGGACTTGTAAGCCTATTTCTTTCACCAGGTGTGGGAAGTTTTCAGTCATTATTTCTTCAAATACGTTTTCAGTATCTAGCTCTCTCTCTTCTTCTGGCACCCCCATAATTCTGATGTTGGTATGCTTGAAGTTGTCCAGAGGCTCCTTACATTATCTTCACATTTTTGGATTCCTTTTTCTTTTTTCTTTTCCAATTGAGTGTTTTCTGCTTCTTTGTATTTCAAATCTTTGATGATTCTTGCATTCCTCTAGTCTGCTGTTAGGTCTCTGTATAATATTTTTTATTTCACTCAGTGTATGTTTAATTTCTAGTTGGTCCTTTTTCATCTCCTCTTGGGTCTTGCTAAATTTATCTATGTTTTCTAGGAAATTCTTGAAAAACCTTATAACCGTGGTTTTGAACTCTATATCCAGTCCTTTGTTTTCCTCCATTTCTTTTGTTTGTGATCTGTTCTTTTGTCTCCACATTTTCACTATGCCGGGAGAACTTCTGTGTTGGAATCAGCCTTATGATACAAGACTTGCAAAACTGCAAAAGCCTCTGTGTTAAGCCTGGATGGGGTGGAGTCTCAGGGCTTAGCAGACTGCCTTTGCTTCCAGTCAGCCCTGCCCTACGTGGCTCCTGGGTCTCAAGTGTCTCTCGGTAATTGCTGCAGCTGTCTCTGTGTTCATGCAGGCGTGTGTGCCTCTAGACCAGTGATTCTCAACCTGTGGGTTGCGACCCCTTTGGGGGTCGAATGACCCTTTCACAGGGATCGCCTAAGACCATCAGAAAATGCAGATATTTACATCACGATACATAACAGTAGCAAAATTTCATGGTTGGGGGTCACCACCACATGAGGAACTGTATGCAAGGGTCGCGGCCTTAGGAAGGTTGAGAACCACTGCTCTAGACCTCTGCCTTTTTGGTTCCTTTGTGCTCTGGGACCTGTATGAGTTTGGGTCTCTGGGGTGTCGCCTGAAACTGGGGTTCAGTGCAGTTAGAAGTGGCGCAGTTGGGTGGCTCTGTCTCCTGCCAATTAGAGAAAGCTAGCGGCACAATCAGAAGTCCGTCTTCTGCATGCAGTGGTGTGTGCGGCCCCAGACCTCTGCCCTTTAGTGGCTCCCCTAAATTTCTGTGCACTCCTCCCTTTTCACAGTCCAGACTACCCCTGTAAGAGTCTCGCCCGGAACTGGGGTTCAGTGCCGTAGGATAAGGGATTCAGTCCAGTTGGGAGTCTCCTTCTCCCTCCCGCCAGAGGAAGCCAGCCAGGCACTCCACCGCCCGCTCTCTCCTTGCATGCATCTCTGCACTTCAGCTTTTTGCTGCTCCTCTGAGTCTCAATGTCCTTTTCTCTTTCCTTCTAGTTGTAGAATTTCCATTCAGCCAGCTTTCCTGTGGTTCTGAATGGTGTCTGTTCTGTCTTTTAGCTGAAATTGTTGTGTGCGGCAGCAGTTTACGTGTTCACCTATGCCGCCATTTTGGTTTCTCCCCTTGATATTTTTCTTATTGGAAAATAAGAAAATAATGAGTTTTAGGAACTCATTAAAAATTGAGCAAACTCATACGGAAAAAAAAATTGAGCAAATATTTGTGTGAGTTATATTTGGTAAATGCTTTTTCTCAATTTCTTATTTATCTTTGATTCTGTCAAATTCTTTATCATGCAAGAAGGTATTATTTTTTGGTAATTTTTAAAACTTTTTTTTTCTAACCAAACTACCTAGGTACCACATGATTGCTATCACTTCCAATCATTCCAATTGAATGATATAATAAATAGAAAAATATACAGAAGATAAAAAATAGTTTTGGATATTTTGCTTTTAGAAAATTTCTCCAACTGCACTATAAGTATTATAATACCAAAGGTAGGATTGTAGGATCTTTGTGATTTAGTGTTTGCAAGTATTTCTATTCAGCCTCTTAAGTGTCCCTAAAGATGAGATTGTATAATAAAAGCTTAATATGGAAATTGTCCTCTTGACGGAGAGTTCAGTCCTGGAGTTCAACCAGGGGGCAGGGCTGGCCAGCCAACTGCCCGCAGCCCCTCCCCCTGGCCAGCCCCACATTGCCTGACAGTGGCAGCAGGCAGCTGGGGGAAGGGAGGCCCCAGCTGGCAGCCAGCAGCCATTAGGGACCCTATCTGTGCATGAATTTCCTGCATTGGCCTTCTAGTGAGAACATAAAACCCTTACTGGCCATAGTTTGCTGATCCCTGTGTGTGCACAGATAAGAAATTTAAAAATATATATGGAGAAGTCAGAAGATACAATAGGGATCTATTACTGAGTTCTTGTAATAATGATCTGTAGTTCTGGATTCCCTTGCTGACATGGCCAGAGAAAGCTATCCTTTCATCTTCTGATTTTATTTCTGCTTATCCCCTACCTTTAAAACTATCTTTTGTCTGAGCTCTTGTTTAGTGAAGGGCATCCTGATTACTTTCTCTATAATGACATAATGGTCTATGTTTTAATTTTCTTATAAAGCTAATCAAGCAGAACAGTGGGTCATTTCTTGTATTGGGTGTAGTCTATAAACTTACCAGTAACTATCCACACTATTCTTCTTTTTTTTTAAAATATATTTTTTTGTTTAAAATATTACATATATTATTACATATATCTCCCTTTTCTCCACTTTGACCTTTCCCCAGCCTCTCCTAATCCCTGTCGCATGCCATTATCCTACCCTCCCAGTGTTTTGTGTCCATTAGTGTGCTTATGTGCATGCATACAAGTTCTTTGGTTGATCTATTTCCCTCCCTCCCCAGCCTTCCCACTGTAATTTGACATTCTATTCGGTGCTTTACTGCCTCTGTATCTATCTTTTTATTCATCAGGTTATGTTCTTTTTTTTTTTTTTTAAAGAATATATTTTATTGATTTTTTACAGAGAGGAAGGTAGAGGGATAGAGAGTTAGAAACATCAATGAGAGAGAGACATCGATCAGCCGCTTCCTGCACACCCCCTACTAGGAATGTGCCCGCAACCAAGATACATGTCCTTGACCAGAATTGAACCTGGTATCTTTCAGTCTGCAGGCCGATGCTCTATCCACTGAGCCAAACCGGTTTTGGCATGTTCTTTATTTTCCATAAATGAGTGAGATCATGTGGCATTTTTCTTTCATTGTCAGGCTTATTTCACTTAATATAATTCTCTCCATTTCCATCCATGCTGCTGCAAATGGTAAGAATTCCTTCTTTTTTTATAGCAGCGTAGTATTACATTGTGTAGATGTACCATAGTTTTCTAATTCACTCACCTGCTGATGGGCATTTAGGTTGTTTCCAAATCTTAGCTATGGTGAATTGTGCTGCTATAGTTTCTTTGGATATAATTCTAGAAGTAGGGTTATTGGGTCAAATGGGAGCTCCACTTTTAGTTTTTTGAGGAAACTCCATACTGTTCTCCACAGTGGCTGCACCAGTCTGCATTCCCACCAGCAGTGCATAAGGGTTCCTTTTTCTCCACATCCTTGCCAGCACTTGTCGTTTTTTGATTTGTTGATGGTTGCCATTCTGACAGGTGTGAGATAGTACCTAATTGTCATTCTGATTTGCATCTTTAGGATAATGAGTGACATAGAGTATGTTTCATATGTGTCTTGGCCTTCAGTCTTCTTTTGAAAAGATTCTATTTAGGTCCCTTACCTATTTTTTACTGGATCATTTATCTTTCTTTTATTAAGTTGTACTAGAGGCCCAGTGCACTAAATTCATGCATGGCGTGTGTGTGTGTGTGTGTGTGTGTGTGTGTGTGTGTGTGTTTCCCTCAACCAAGCTTGCACCCTCTCCAGTCTGGGACCCCTTGAGGGATGTCCGACTGCCCGTTTAAGACTGATCCTGGTAGGCTTCGAATTGCCTTCCTTATTGCCCCTAACTGGTTTTGCCTGCCAGCCTGATCACCCCCTAACTACTCCCCTGCCAGCCTGATTGCCCCTAACTGCCTTCCCATGTCGGCCTGGTCACCCCTAACTGCCTTCCCCTGCCAGCCTGGTCACCCCTAGCTACCCTCCCTCCCATGGCAGCCTGGTCCCCCACAACTGCCCTCCCCTGCTGACCTAGTCACCCCTAACTGCCCTCCACTGCGGGTGTGATCACCCCTAACTACCCTCCCTTGCAGGCCAGGTCTCTCCCAACTGCTCTCCCCTGCTGGCCATCTTGTGGTGGCCATCTTGTATCCACATGTGGGCAGCCATCTTGTGTGTTGGAGTGATGGTCAATTTGCATATTACACTTTTATTAGATAGGATAAGTTTCCTGTAGATGTTGGAGATTAAACCTTTATCAGTGATAACATTTGCAAATAGGTTCTCCCATACATTGATCTTTCTTGTTGTTTGGTTGATGGTTTCTTTTGCTGTGCAAAAGCTTTTTATTTTGATGTAGTCCCATTTGTTTATTTTCTCTTTAGCTTCCATTGCCCTAGGAATGGTATCGGTGAAGAAATTGCTTTGGCATATGTCTGAGATTTCTCTGCCGAGGATTCCTCTAGTATTTTTATGGTTTCCTGTCTTATGTTTAAGTCCTATATCCATTTTGAGTTAATTTTTGTGTATGGTTTAAGCTGGTTGTCTAGTTTCAAATTTTTGCATGTATTTGTCCAATTTTCCCAACATCATTTATTGAAGAGAGTGTCTTGACTCCATTGTATGTTCATGCCTCCTTTGTGAAATATTAATTGAGCAAAGTGATTTGGGTCAATATCTGGGTCCTCTATTCTATTCCATTGGTCTATGTGTCTGTTCTTGTGCCAGTGCCAGGCTGTTTTGAGAACAGTGGCTTTGTAGTACCATATTGAGATCCCTCCTACTTTGTTCTTCTTTCTCAGGATTGTTGTGGCTATTCGGGGTCTTTTTTTATTCCAGATGAATTTTTGGAGAGTTCTTTCTAGGTCTGTGAAATATGCTATTGGTATTTTAATGGGGCGTGCATTGAATCTATAGATTGCTTTGGGTAGTATGGACATTTTAATGATGTTGATTCTACCAATCCATGAACATGGTATGCTCTTCCATCTGTATATGTCTTCCTCTATCTCTTTTTTTCAGTGTCCTGTAGTTTTCTGCATATAGGTCTTTTATCTCCCTTAGTTAAGTTTATTCCTCGGTATCTTAATTTTTTTGGTGTGATGGTAAACAGGATTACTTTTTTAGTTTCTCTTCCTGTAAGTTCACTGTTAGTGTATAGAAATGCCATAGAATTCTTGGCGTTAATTTTGTATCCTGCTACTTGACCAAATTCATTTAAGTCTATTAGTTTTTGGATGGAGTCTTTCGGGTTTTTTATGTACAATATCATGTCATCAGCAAATAAGGATAGCTTTACTACTTCTTTTCCAATTTGGATGCCTTTCATTTCATCTTCTTGTCTAATTGCAATGGCTAATACTTCCAGTACTATGTTGAACAGGAGTGGTGAGAGTGGGCAGCCCTGTCTTGTTGTTCTTAGGGGAAATGGTTTTAGTTTTAGCCTATTGAGTATGATGTTACCTGTGGGTTTATCATACATGGATTTTATTATGTTAAGTTATGATCTTTCTATTCCCACCTTATTAAGAGTTTTTTTTCAAGAAAGAGTATGGATTTTGTCAAATGCTTTTTCTGCAGCAATTGATTTGACTATGTGATTTTTATATCTCAATTTATTATTGCGGAAATTGTACCATTCTTGCATCCCTGGGATAAATCCTACTTCATAATGGTGTATGATCTTTCTGATATACTGCTGGATTTGATTTGCTAGAATTTTGTTGAGTGTTTGGCATCTGTGTTCATGAGGATTATTAGCCTGTAATTCTCTTTCATTATGTTATCTTTATCTGGTTTTGGTATTAGGGTGATGCTGGCTTCATAGAAGGAGCTGTGAAGTGTTCCTTCCTCTTGAATTTTTTGGAATAGTCTGAGGAGGATAAGTTTTAATTCTTCCTAGAATGTTTGGTAAAACTCCTCTGTGAAGCCATCTGGCCCTGGGCTTTTGTTGGCTGGAAGATTTTTGATGACTGCTTCAATTTCTTCCATAATTATTGGCCTATTGAGCTGTTTAGATTCTTCCTAATTGAGTTTTGGAAGGTTATATTTTTCTAGAATATGTCCATTTCCTCCAGGTTGTCCAGTTTGTTGGAATAGAGTTGTTCATAATACTTTTTAAAAATCCTTTGTATTTTGGTGGGATCTGTTGTTATTTCTCCTCTTTCATTTCTGATTTTGCTTATTTGGGTCTTCTCTCTCTGCTTCTTGGTGAGCCTAGCCAGAGGTTCATCAATCTTGTTTATCCTTTCAAAGAATGAGCTTTTGGTTTTGTTAATCTTTTGTGTTGTTTTTTGGTTTCAATGTTACTTATTTCCATTCTGATCTTTATTATTTCCTTCCTTCCTGCTTACACTGAGGTTTTATTGTTGCTCTCTTTCTAACTCTTTGAGTTGTAGGGTTAGGTAATTTATTATCATTGTTTCTTGTTTTTTTGCAGTAGGCTTGTAGAGGTATGAACTTCCTTCTGAAGGCTGCTTTTGCTGTGTCCCATAGATTTTGGATGGTTGTGTTTTCATTGTCATTTATTGCCATGATGTTTTTCATTTCTTCATTGATCTCTATTACCCAGTGATTGTTTAATAGTGTGCTGTTTGATTTCTTTGGATTGTTTTTATTTAGTTGATTTAGTTTTATGCCACTGTGATCTGAGAAGATGTTTGATATGATTTCTATCTTTTTGAATTTGAAGAGACTTTGCCTATGACCCAACACATGGTCTATCTTTGAAAATGACCCATGTGCACTTGAGAAGAATGTATATTCTATGACTTTGGGGTGAAATGTTCTGAAGATATCAATTCTATCTGTTCTAGTGAGTCATTTAGGATAGATGTTTCTTTGCTGATATTTTTGTTTAGAGGATTTGTCCAATGGTGATAGTGGAGTATTAAAGTCTTCTACTATGATTGCATTGCTGTCAATCTGTCTATTGATATCCTCCAGCATTTTTATTTTATGTATTTAGGTGCTCCAGTATTGGGTGCGTATATGTTTATCAGAGTTATTTCTTCTTATTGATATTGCTCCCTTTAGCATTATGAAGTGGCTTTCCTTAACTCTTGTTATATCCTTCACTTTGAGATCTAATTGGTCAGATATAAGTATTGCTGCCCCAGTTTTTTTTTTTTTCATTTCCATTCGCCTGAAAAACCTTTTCCATCCATTCACCCTCAGTCTGTGTGTGTCTTTTTTTTTTCTGAGGTGGCTTTCTTGTAGACAGCAGATATATGGGTCATATTTTCTTATCCAATCTGTTACCCTATCTCTTTTGATTGGAGCATTTAATCCATTTACATTTAAAGTTATTGATAGGTACTTATTTGTCGCCATTTTTATTCTTCACCCCTGTGTTCCTTCTTCGCTTCCTATTTCTTTTCTTTTTTTTTTTTTTACAGAAGACCCTTTAATATTTCTTGCATTGTTGGTTTGGTGGTAATAAATTCCCTTAGTCCTTTTTTTTATCTGTGAAGCTCCTGATTTTCCCTTCAATTTTGATTGATAGCCTTGCTGGATACAGTATTCTTAGATGCAGACCTTTCCTTTGCATGACTTTGTATATTTCATTTCATTCCCTTCTGGCCTGATGAGTTTCTGTTGAGAAATCTGTTGCTAGTCTCATGAGGGTTCCTTTATAGGTAACTTTCTGTCTCTCTTTGGCTGCTTTTAAGATTCTTACTTTGTCATTGGTGTTTGCCAATTTAATTATAATGTCCTTGGTGTCAGTCTTGGGGTTCATTTTGCTTGGAACTCTGTGAGCTTCTTGGGAATGTGTGGATTTTTTCTTTCCTGTATCAGGGAAGTTTTCTGTCATTATTTCTTCAAACAGGTTTCTATTCCTTACTCAGTTTCCTCTCCTGCTGGAACCCTTTTTATGTGGATGTTGTTTTGTTTTGTGTTGTCCCAAAGTTCACTTAGGCTCTCCTCCTGCTTTTTATTTTTTTTCTAGAAGCTGTTGTACTTGGGTATTTTTTTCTACCTTGTCTTCTAGCTCACTGATGCGGTCCTCTGCTTCTTCTAGCCTACTCTTGATGCTTTCTATTGAGTTCTTTATAGCAGTGATGTCATTTTTTATTTCTTCTTGGTTCTTCTTCATTTCTTCTTGGTTCTTATGCATATTGTCGAATTTATCTTCCATTATTTTCAGCCACCTTATGACCATTTCTCTGAATTCTTTCTCTGGCAGGTTGCTTGCCTCCATTTTGTGTACTTCCTTTGCCAGTGATGCCTGCTTTTCTTTCATATGTGGGCTGTTTCTTTGTCTCCTGATGGGCTGTATTCTCTGGGTATCTGGTTATGTAGTTCTCTCTCTCCTGCATTGTTTTAAAGGCTCAAAATACAACACAACCAGGTACAATGCACAAGGCACTGAACAGAAATGTATTCATGATATTAGTAACCCCAAAGAAAGATGACTACCAGAGAAAGGCAAATTAGAAGGTAGGAGAGAATGAAGAAGAGGAAAAGAAAGAGAGAGAGAGAGAGAAAGAGGGAGGAGGGAGAGAGAGAGAGAGAGAGAGAGAGAGAGGAAGAAAGAAAAGAAAAGAAAAGAAAGAAGTGCAAAAATGAAGTTGGGAAAAGGAAAAAAGTAAGAGAGAAAAGAAAGATAATACAAAAGAAGAGCAGAACAAACTATATATATGGGGAGAAAACTCCAATAGGACAGCCACTAATCCCAACAAATGCCAACAACAAGTTCCTGGAGATGAATACAAACTTCAAACAATAACAAATATCAAGCAAGGCAAGGGGAAACAAACAAAAAAACAAACAAAAGGAAAACAAACATAAAAAATAAGCAAAACAATTCTCACAAACAAGCATAAAAATTGATATAATCAACAATCAACCAAACAACAACAAAAAGAGAGAAAAACATGTTCTTTGATAGTGAAGACAGAATAGAGAGGTGTGTATGGACTTGGAGCAGGGCATTGGAAATTAGATATATAAGTAAGGTGAAATTTTAACAGGGGGGTAAAAAGAAAAAATAGGGAAAATCTAAAGCAGGAAAAGGGTAAGAGAAAAAGGACAACAATGTGAAAAGTTAGGAAGAGAGTCATGGCAGAAAAGTAAAGTTGAGATAGAGTAAAATGATGCTAAATATAATGTAGAACACTAATACCAAAGTAAAATAAAGAGAAAATAAAATACTTTTTTTTAAAGTAAAATAGTAGTAGTAGTAATGATAATGATTGAAAATAAAAATGTAATAACTAAAAAGATAAAATCAAGTGAGCAAAAAAGAAAAAAAATTAGTTTCTTAAGTAAAAGATGAAAAAAATAAAAATGTGCAGTAGTGAAAGTCATTCCTCTACTGTTTTATTTGGCACGCTTGTTTCCTAATCAGGACAGTATTACAGTTCCCTGCACTCCACTGCTCCTCAGTATTGTAAGCCAGTCCTGATTTTTAAGCAGGCAGTGTATCTTAATTTCTTGTATTCCTTTGTTTTTACACAAGAGTCAATTTGTGATTCAACCCCTGGGTGGCAGTGTTTCTGGATTGACCTCTGGGTCTAGAGGTCTTCTCTAGCCAGTGCTTAGATCTTTCTTTCTCTGTGACATTCAATTTCGGTTTGTGGGAGTGAGTTGCCCCAGAGCTGGTTCTCTGATGGTTAGTCACATGTTCCAGAAAAACAACATTCCCCTGCAGTCTCTTAGGGTGTCCCTAATTGGGTGATCCTATGTATTGGGCTTAGTAATCAGAAACAAGAATTCAAAATAAAAAGAAAAAAACAAAAGAAAAAAAAAACCAAGCAAAAAAAATAAAAAAAGGAGCCAGTGTAAGTGTGCAAACACTGTGTCTGCGCGCAAGTCTGTGCAGTTTTTTATTTTCCCTTGAGTCTAAGCAGCCAGCCCAATTTTAACATTTTTTAGGCTGTCCTTTTGCTTTTGAGCAAAATGGGTTTCTTTAAGAGTTCCTTTCTCTTAGTAGCTCTGAGGATTCCTTCCATATTCATGGATCACGCCATCCCCAACAGCCATGGATTTTTCTAGGCTCAGACTTCCTCATATCCTCCGGCTCTTGCAGTGCGTGCGTTTTTCTCTGCTGCCGGGAGCAGAGACCTCACCTTATCCCAGGCGAAATCTGACCTTTCTGTGATGGAGTGTAGAGCTTCTCTGAATGTGCATGTTTGCATCAATTGGGGACCAGTGTTCTGGGATTCGAAGCTGTTCAGTGGGTGCCTCAGTTATAGATTTTCAGGCTTCCAATAACATCCACTTTCCCCTTCAGGATAGCGTAGTCTCTGCATTTGAGCCGGTCGCTCTGAGAGGTAACCCAGCAGCTGTGGGGGCTGTCCAGCCAGGGGAGATCATCCAGCAGTCCCCCACCATCTCCTGGAGTATAGCTGTCCCTCAACTCACCAACAAAAACTCCCCATGGAACCCTCAGCTGTTCTTTCTATATGCTTTGGGACAAGGCTCAAGACACGGCTGTCTATTCTGCCACCATTTTTTTAAGCCCCCACACTTTCTTCTTTTTGGCTCAGAGGATAGTTGTCTTTTTTCCTCTCCAATGTTAATCCTTCTATTTCTTGGCTCACATTAAAACTTTATTTATATTCACATATTTGATATCTGTATTTGATTATTTTTTATTTGTTTTTAGGTGAAATTTGGTAATACCACCTTTAAAACAGATGTGTATCTCAAGTCCCTCAACCCTCAGTGGAACTCAGAATGGTTTAAATTTGAGGTAAGTTTTTAAATGTTAGCATTTTTAGTTTTTTTTTTTTGAGGTGACGCTTTCCCTAGGAATGATAAGGACATCTTTTATTTCAGGTATAGTAGTTTTCCTGTAACATAAAAATATTTCTTAGGAATATTGCACTTAACAAATTATGTTACAGTTAAGAAAATATAGATATAAGTAGGAGAACCCAGAATAAAAAGGTAATATATTATTATATAGTAATTTCTCTGAATTTTAGCATATATCAGAAATCACTTAAGAACAGTTGTAGTTCCTCTCTTTGGCACAGTGCTTGGCACAATGTAAGTAAGTACTTTATACCTGTACTGAGTAAACATAAAGAGAGAGAGAAGGTAGACATTTATTTTATGAACTTAATTCAAGAACTTAAGTTGTTTTTTCTTACAATAACGTTACTTTTGCTAACAGTTTTATTCTCTGAAATTGTCCTTAGAAATTATGCTATCATTGTGCTCATTAACATCCTTACTCTGAAGTTAATAATGGACTCTGTTATGATATCCCTAAAGCATTTTTGCTGGAAACCATTGGTAGAGTAGTAAAACACAGGATAATATGCAGAAAAGAAATTATAACTTTTTTTTTGGTTAAGTCTCCTAACTGTGCTTGAAGCAGACTGTACATTCTCCCTCTCCCCTAGAAACTTGGCATGTTGTGTAGAAAATTGAGTTACAATTTTTTGTTTGTATATTAATTGAATATTCCTCCCCATAAATAAGTAATCTTTTACATTTGCTATACAAATTTACATTTACATTTATGATAACAAAGATTTTTAAATTGTAAGATTTAATTTAAAGTATGCTTTTAGGTGGATGATGAAGATTTACAAGATGAACCTCTGCAGATCACAGTTCTTGACCATGATACTTATAGTGCAAATGATGCCATTGGTAAAGTGTACATTGATATTGATCCTTTACTCTACAGTGAAGCTGCAACAGTCATCTCAGGATGGTTTCCCATTTATGATACCATACATGGTAAGGAGTATATTTTAAGAAAATAAATCACAATCTTTTAAATTTATCCTTAAAGACTATTATGTATACTTTGTGGTTTTAAAACTTATATCTTTAAAATATAGCTCCTTTTTAGACTTAGTAGTAAAGTATTTTTGGTAGAATTGTTTATTTTCTGAACATAACTTGAAACGATTTTCTGAGTTAAATTTGTACAGTATAGCAAGTAAATGCATTATTTAAAAATTACATTTATATTGTATTCCTAAAACATACTTTCAAACTGTATTCCATTAAGCTAGATATTATAGAGATTTGCAAAAATGTAACACAGTGCCACTCATTACTTTTTTCCAAGTATAGTTATTTTTGTAAAAAATATTGCTTATCTTAACAGATTCATTAATACTTTCTATGGAGTAATAAGCAAACCTTTTTAAAATTCTCAGTGTTAACTTATGATGAGTATTGATAGATATAAGTAACATATATAAAAACTCCTTGGGTTCTGCAATTGAAAAGTTTGAATAACAGCTAGCCATTTTTGGAATGGTAAATGGACCCAAAAGGCACAGGCAGATGATTCTATCTAGTCTTGTATCTTTCTTACTAGTTTATATTATTGACCTGACAATTCCATTGATAGTCATTTATTGTAAGAAACCAAGATGTTTGCTGAGATTTATGTACATTTATTGTGATGTTACTTATATTCTATTATCATTTAATGATGTTTAAATTGGTAAAAATAAGTTGTGAAATAGAATTTAGTTAAATAATTTAGAACATAAGTTATACAGCTAGAACTAGAAGCATGTTTTTATAATACAATGGCATAAGGAAATGTGCATGATGTATTATGAATTGCAAAATCCAGATTATAAAACATTATAGGATAATCCCAAGTTGGTTTAGAAACAAGGGAATTGTATATATGTAATGCTCTTGACGAAATAGGCAGAATATGTGATAAAATGTTTACTTTTGGGTAGTTTTATTTGTGGATTATAGTCCTATTTTACTCTTTGTCCTGTTTTGCTTTTTTTCTATACTTTTTATAATGTACATAGGGTTGGGCAAAAGTAGATTTACAGTTGTTTATATGACAAGTAATAAAATAATTAAAAAATAATAATACAAGAATTAACTCTGTGTTTTACACACAACTGTAAACCTTTCCCCCCACCCTGTATGTATTATCTTTGTAATAAAAGATAAAATTCCATTTTATATTATATTACCAATAAAAAAGCCACTAGAGAGTGAATCTGGACTTGGAATTAAAAGCAGTAGCTATCAGAATAAATGAATTTTCTACACATGTTAAAAATTGCTTATAGTTGGTTTAATAGGTTAAATGGGCTTGTTGTTAGGAATACTGTATACTGTAATCTGTTATTTCAGTAGGTAAATGAGCAAGTCACTCTTTTAGAAGGGTTCCTCCATAAATATGAATTTGACAGGAGGTCAGGACAGCCAAAAAAAAAAAATGTTTAAGGGTAGAGGCTGGGTCATTTTTATTTGTTAGGGCATCTTCTAAAAAACCTGTCATCTTAGAATTTCTTAGCTTATTTCAACTTATTACTGTATATTCATTGAAAATAATAAAAATTCTTTTGTGCTAAATCAGATTCTTGCATTAGTTGTTAAGAGCATTTACTCTGGGATAATACAGAGCTGATTTTTAATCCTAGTTTCACCACTTACTAACTATTGACTCTATAACAACTATTGAACTTTTATTAAATGTAGCCTTTTTCTTCTGTAAAATGGGAATATTAATACTAAAGAAACTACCTTACTGGGTTGGCATGAGCATGTGAGATACTACTTGTAAAGCATTTAGAATGTTATCAATGCTCATTATCATCATCAAATTAAATGGTACTCCTTTCCAGTTAGATTGGTTCAAATAAGTGAAGACTTGTGGTAAATGAATATTATTCATTCTTTAATGTATACATGTTCTTCAGAAAATGTAATAAACTACTTAGAATGAAAATAAATAGGAAATTATGGTTGATATATTATTTTAAAATCATGAATTGGCATTGCTTGATTATTTAATTATACTTTATTATTTAAGCTAGAAACTTGATTTTTCTTTTGAAATTATAGGTATTCGTGGGGAAATCAATGTAATTGTCAAAGTAGACCTCTTCAACGATTTAAATCGATTTAGGCAGTCATCATGTGGAGTCAAATTCTTTTGCAGTAAGTAAATACATTTTATGATTCATTTAACAGGAAATTTAATAATTCACAAACATGGGAAATCAAATTAATATTTTAGAAGGCTAATGGAAAATCTTTATACTTCGGTTTTAATAGCAAAGAGAAAGTTGTTAATTTTTAAGAAACTGCTGTAACTCTAGAGACTACTTATCTGATTTTAAAATAAATTATATGTAATTTTTTACAAGCTCATCAAAATTTTTTTTAGGAACATTCATTGGGGCACATGGTCGTCATGACAATGCCTGCCCCACCTCTATCCCTTTCTTCAGCTCCTACTCCAGTTATCCCTAGCCTGTGAGCATGATTAGCAGGAATAACGTTAAACATTGCTGGTAATAGCCACTTAATGCCAGTAGAAAGAGTACCAGGTGAAGGTTATTGGATTTTTCCCAGAATTTTAAAGAATCCATATATTAATGAAAAATTTAACCTCATTTACTTAAAAAAAATTTTTATTTACTTGTAGAGAAAGAGGAAGGGAAAGGGAGAGAGAGAATCTTTGGTGTAAGAGTGAAACATTGATTGGCTGTCTCCTGCAGACCCCTACCAGCGATCAGGTCCACAATCCAGTATATGCATGCCCTGACTGTGAATCAAACTGTTAACTTTTCTGTGCACGAGATGATACCCAATCAATTGAGCCACACCGGCCAGGGCAACCTAACTTACTTACTTACTTTTTAAAAAATATTTTTTAAAACAAATTATTGGGACAACATTGGTCAACATGATCGTATAAGTTTCAGGTGTGGGTTTCTATGTTACAAGATCTGTATATTGCACTGTGTACCAGCCACCCAAAGTCAAATCTTCTCTTGTCACTATATATTAGGACCTCCTATTCTCTCTCTACCTCCTTTCTTCTGGTAACCACCACACTGCTATTTGTGTTCACAAGCTTCAGTTTTACTAATATATCCCACATATGAGTGAAATCAAATGGTTCTTAGCTTTTTCTTTCTGACTTATTTCACTGAGCAAAATAGTCTCAAGGTTGATCCATGTTGTTGCACATGGCAGTATTTCATCCTCTCTTATGGCTGAGTAGTATTCCATTATGTACATGTACCACATCTTCTTTATCCAGTCCTCTATTGTAAGACATTTTGGTTGTTTCCATGCCTTGGCCATCATGAACAATGCTGCAGTGAACATAGGGGTGCATATATCTTCGTGAATATATGTTTTTGAGTTTTGGGGATATATATTCAGGAGAGGGATTGTTGGGTCATATGATTCATTTACTTTTAAACCTTATGTTTCATGATAATGGGACAGAAGGTGAAGAATTGATTGTTAAAGTACTATATAAGAATAAAATTCTCAGATAATTACGAATTACTGGAAAAAAAGATAGAAAAACAGGTAGAATGTGTTTTTGCTGCAGTGTTACAAATTAATTTATCCTTTGAGAAATTAGATGTGGTGCCTTTCATTTGAGAAGGTAAAATGTGATAATATTTGCTATGGCTCTAACTCAAAACCAAATAATGAAGGAAATGAAACTAAACCGACCTATATGGAACAGGATACTCTACAGCTCCACTAAGCCACGTGTTAAAAGAAAGTCACTGCCTATTGAACTACGTATGTCTAAGAATATTAAAAAATGGCTATAAAACAGATGTTGCACTGTATCCAAAGAGTAGCCTCTGCTACCTTGATGTTTGCTAGTTGTCATTAGTCAGCAACAGCATAGAGGGAGAAGGACTTGTTGCACTTTCTCATTCAATGAAAACAAATCCCACACTCTCTAATATTTGCATTTGGGGAAAAAAGTTTGATGAGGCTACATGTGTGGCATGTTCAGACTTCATTCAAAACTAAACAGTATAAAACTAAACAATACAGATGTGGAGTCTTTTGTGATGGATATATGTATGTATCTTGTAGAAGTCTCCAGTGACCTTAACCTTAATTATTAGACACCAATTTATGGAGAAGCTTGTGGCCACTCATCTAATGTAGGTTTTACTCTTATACAGTAGGTCAACATTCATAAAAAACAAGGTTTAAAAATAACTGTCACATATTTATTACTTTGCACAGAGGTTAATATTTTATTGCCCAGTAAATTTTTTCATAAGTTAGAGCAAGTTACTTTTTTTTTTTTTTATAGTTTGGCCAAGTTTATTGCTTTTTTTGTTTGTTTTTTTGTTTTTTAATTTTTATTAATTTTTTATACATATCTACCCATTGCTCCCCCTCCCTCCCAGGCATACCCCGACCCCCCAGTGTCTGTGATCATTGGTTATGCTTATATGCATGCATACAAGTCCTTTGATTGATCACTTATCTACCTCTCCTAACTTTAATCTTTCTGCTGTAATTTCACAGTCAGTTTGATGCTTTATGATTTTTGTCCTCCTTAGAATTATCAGTCTACTCCCTTTCTGTGCTCCTGATTCTATTATATTCACCAGTTTATTCTGTTGATCAAATTTTTAATTCACTTAATTTTTAGATTCACTTGTTGATAGATATGTATTTGTTGTTCATAATTTTTTCTCTTTTACCTTTTTCTTCTTCCTCTTCTAAAAGAGTACCTTTCAGCATTTCATATAATACTGGTTTGGAGTTGATGAACTCCTTTAGCTTTTTCTTCTCTGTGAAGGTCTTTATCTGCCCTTCAATTCTGAATGATAGCTTTGCTGGATAGATTATTCTTGGTTGTAGGTTCTTGCTGTTCATCACGTTGAATATTTCTTGCCACTCCCATCTGGCCTGCATCGTTTCTGTTGAGAAATCAGCTGACAGTCGTATGGGTGCTCCCTTGTAGGTAGTGAACTGTTTTTCTCTTGCTGCTTTTAATATTCTCTCTTTGTCTTTTGCTCTTGGTATTTTAATTATGATGTGTCTTGGTGTGGTCCTCTTTGGATACCTTTTATTTGGGGTTCTGTGTGCTTCCTGGACTTGTAAGTCTATTTCTTTTACCAGATGTGGGAAGTTTTCAGTCATTATTTCTTTAAGTAGGTTTTCAGTATCTTGCTCTCTCTCTTCTTCTGGCACCCCCACAATTCTGATGTTGGTATGCTTGAAGCTGTCCCAGAGGCTCCTTACATTATCTTCACATTTTTGGATTCTTTTCTCTTCTTGCTTTTCCAGTTGAATGTTTTCTGCTTCTTTATATTTCAAATTTTTGACTTGATCCTTGCCTTTCTCTAGTCTGCTGTTAGGACTCTGTATAATAGTTTTTATTTCAGTCAGTGTATGTTTAATTTCTAGTTGGTCTTTTTTCATCTTTAGTTGGACCTTTTCCATCTCCTCTTGGGTCTCACTAAATTTATCCAACTTTTCTAGCATATTCTTGAAAAACCTTATAAGCGTGGTTTTGAACTCTATATCCAGTCATTTTTTTTCCTCCATTTCTTTTGTTTGTAATCCCTTCCCTTGTCTCGGCATTTTCACTATGCTGGGGGGAAAACTTCTGTGTTGAATTCAGCTTTATGATACCAGACATGCAAAGCCGCAGAAGCCTCTATTGAGGTTGGAAGGGGTGGAGTCTCAGGGCTTAAGGTACTGCCTTGCCTTCCAGTCGGCCCCGCCCTCCATGGCCCCTGAGTCTCACGTGACTGGGTAATGGCTGGAGCGGTCCTTATGCGCGCACCTGCAGTGCCTCTAACCGCTGCCTTTCCAGCTCCCCTGCGCACCAGGACCACACGAGTCTAGGTCCCCAGGGTTTCGTCCGAAACAGGGGTTTAGTGAAGTTAAAAGTGACACAGTTGGGAGGGTCTGTCTCCTGCCCACTCGCGAAAGCCAGCGGCACAATCAGCAGTCTGTCCTGCGCGCAGTGCCGTGCGCGCTGCCACCAGGCCTCTGATCTTCTGCGACTCCCCTATATTTCCGTGCACTTCTCCCTTTTCACAATCCAAACTCCCCCCGTATGAGTTTCGGCTGGATCTGGGGTTTAGTGTCGTAGGATAAGGGGTTCAATGCCTTTGAGAGTCTCCGTTTCCCTCCCGCCAGAGAAAGCCAGCCAGGTACTCCGGCACCCGCTCTCTCCTCGCGCGCGTCTCCGTACCTCAGCTTTTTGCAGCTCCTCTGGGTTTCCATGAGCCCCTCTCTTTCCCTCTAGTTGTAGAACTTCCACTCAGCCAGCTTTCCTGTGGTTCTGGATGATGTCCGTTCTGTCTTTTAGTTGTAGTTTTGAAATTGTTGTGTGAGGCAGCAGTGTAGGTGTTTACCTATGCCGCCATCTTGGATTCTCCTAGAGCAAGTTACTTTGCCAAATGTGTAAGAGTTATGACTATATTAAATTTTGTGTAACTGTCAAAAAGAAAAAAAATCCAGTGTGATTTTACTTTAGTATAGAGTACTGAGAGATAGAGGCAGAGTAGTATTGCTAAGCTACGGTGCTATCTGAAATTACATAGGCATGCACTGGTATGGAGCCACATGAGTACCATGCAGTTTGCATCAGAATTGGGCAGATCTGGGCAATTTGTAACCAGTTTGGATTAATAGGCTTGAAAAATCCTAAGTAGTTAGCTTCAAGGTCTGAATGTCTATTTTAAGAAACTAGTTTGGTATAGATGTTCTGAAATTCTTCTCTTTTTGAATGTGACCAGGTTTTAGTTAAATCCAGTGACATTTGGTGTTTTACATATTAAATGAATCTGTTAAGTAGAGTGACTACTGAACCACTGGCCATATGGCCACGCATTATTAGAAACTTCAGAGCTTTGTTTTTCCTCAAATTATGTCAGAAAGGTTTGATTTTTGAGTCTGGTGTACAGAACTTTTTCATAGGGCTTTGAGTAAGTAAAGTTTTTTTTTTATACTTTATCTGTTTTTCACCTATTTAGATAATCAGCTAACCAACTTTAATTTTGCACTTTGTATTGAATGCTATTTAAGAAGTCTTATTTGTTTTCTAAGTTATAAAAGTACAATGTATATTCATTATGCTTACATGGGAAAGATGAGAGGTCTCATGAAAGAAAATTATTATTTGTAAGAGTAAAATGAAACTTAGAAGACTGATTGCAAGTATTATATAATAGATTATCACAGTAGAAGATGTTCTTGTAATATTTATCTAAAAGGTAAGAACTTAGTTGTACATTTAAAAAAAATTGATTTAAACTTGTGATAAATAAAAGTATAATAGATCTTTTCTTTTAACAGCAACATCTATTCCAAAGTGTTATAGAGCTGTAATAATTCATGGATTTGTAGAAGAACTTGTGGTCAATGAAGACCCAGAATATCAGTGGATTGATCGAATTCGCACACCAAGGGCATCAAATGAGGCCAGACAGAGACTCATTTCTTTGATGTCAGGTATTTTAAAAAACCACCCTTGTTACTGATTGACCTAATACTACAAAATTTTTCACTTCCTTTTGACATGTTACCTCAAATTTTATAAAGAAAACTGAATTATAAGTGACTGATTCTCTACCCCCATCCTCCTGAACACATGAATTTCCATCTTATAACAAGAATAAATCTAATCAGAAGCTTATAATTCCTTCTTAACTAGGCAGTAAAAAGAAATTGTGTTCATGAAGTGGTATAGTAGAAAGTGCACTGGCAAGGAGGTAGGAAACGGGGTTCTAGTTTTTTTCCTCTAGCATTTATTTGTAGTCAGATTTAGGAAATCTCTCTAATACTTTCTGTTCAAATGCTGCCTTTTCATGGTTCTTCTCTGATAATTTATAGCTCTTTCTACCCCTACCTGCCACACTTACCCAATTACTCTTATTTTTCTTTGAAGAACTTATTACCTAAAATTTATGTTTATATGTATATACAGGCAGTCCTCGGGTTACATCGGAATCGACGTACATGTACATCGTTTCGTGGTTACGTCGCCATCTCCCATTTATTTCTAAAAAAAAAAAAGTTCCGTCATTTCGACGTATGTACATATGTGCTTTATGTTTTTTATTATTTACTATATTTACCACAAGTAAAGGTCAGAAATTGTTCTTTCTTTTAAATATTTTTTTTACTGTTTCACTTCATTACTGCTGTATATGTGCTCCATGTTAGTGACGTAGGTACTTATGTAGATGGGGTCTGACTTACGGTGAAAATCGCATTACGTCCGTTGCACTATAGGAACGGATCTCCGACGTAACCCGAGGACCTACTGTATGTGTGAATGACTGTATACACACATATTCATACATATATTCTAGATAATAAGTATAAATATTTATATTTAATACATTTATGTATTTTAAATAGATATTTACACTTATATTTATTAAAAATAAATAAAACAATAGAGGAGAACAACTAAGATGGTGGCATAGGTAAACACCTGAACTTGCTGCTGAGCACAACCGTATCAAAACTACAACTGAAAGTCAAAATGAATATCATCCAGAACCATGGAAAGGCTGGCTGAGTGGAAATTCTGCAGCTAGCAGGAAAGAGAAAAGCATACTAAATCCGGTAGGAAGTACAGCATTGAAGTGCGGAGGTATGGAGGCCCATGTGAAAGGGGCTGGCAACTGAGTACACTGTTCTCTTTTTCAATCAGGAGGGTTATACAATCTCCCAACTGCTCTGAATTCCAGTTCCGGGTGAGACTCTGGGAACCCAGACTCATATGGGAGAAACTATACTGCCTGGAATCAGGCTGGAATGCAGGGCAGTTATCTTTCAGAGGTGCTTGCAGCATGGTGCTGCGGGACACAGAGACCTGGTGGCCTCTTTGGGGCAGGGCTGACTGGCAACCATTGCTGTTTGCTCTACCCTGGTGATTTCCTGAGACCCCGCCCCACCCAATTTACAACCCCACCCAAACTGGGCCCAGAGTCTTTTGCATATGAATGGCCTGGCCTTTTGCAATCTAAACCTAACAAACTGTAGCTGGGTTAGAGAGCCCCAGAGCCACCAGAGGAAGGCCCAAGGCTCCACAGCAGCTTGCATTGCTTTACAGCTGGGCCTCATCTAGGTACCTCCAAACCCCAAACAAAGAGGAGGAATCTGCAGATCTCTCTGTAGCTCCTCCTGGGTGGCTTCAGGCAAAGGCTGACTTGGCACCTCCAGTGGTCAGAGTGAAACCATCCAGATTACAACTCTTCATATCTGTAAAAGACACACTTGGGGCGACTCAGTGAGCGCCCAAACTTCACTGAAGCAAATCCTGCCCTATAAAGGTGTCTCCAGCACAGAGATTCTCCAATCGTAGACACAACTGATCTTCACAGCCAATTGGCCTGGAGGTCAATTCCTCCCAGTGATACCAACATCAATCAAGGCTTAACTACAACAAGACTGTGCACACAGCCCACAAAGGGGTGCACGAAGAGTGTCCACCTCAGGTAATTAGGGAGGCTTGAGTCTCTGGGCCCTATAGGATACCTAGCACACAAAGCCACTCTTATCAACACAGGGAAGCAAACAAAATGCAGGTCACCAATGAAAGAAATAGAGGAAAGGAAACTACAGGATATAGAGTTCAAAACCACGGTTATAAGGTTACTTAAGAATCTAGAAACCTCCGAGAAATATAGTGACACACTCAAGGATGTGAAAAAGGACCAATTAGAAATTAAGCATACTCTGACTGAAATAAAGACTAATATACAGAGATCCAACAGCAGACTAGAGGATCCCAAGAGTCAAGTCAAAGTTTTGAAATATGAAAAAGCAAAAAAACATCCAACTGGAAAAGAAAAAGAATCCAAAAATATGAAGATAGTGTAAGGAGACTCTGTGACAACTTCAAGCATACCAACATCCAAAATATAGGGGTACCAGAAGAAGAGAGAGCAAGATACTGAAAACCTATTTGAAGAAATAATGACAGAAAACTTTCCCTACCTGGTGAAAGAAATAGACTCACAAGTCCAGGTAGCACACAGAACCCCAAACAAAAGGAATCCAAAGAGGACCACACCAAGACACATCATAATTAAAATGCCAAGAACAAAAGACAAAGAGAGAATCTTGAAAGTAGCAAGAAAAAAACAGTTAGTTACTTAAAAGGGAGCACCCATATGATTGTAAGCTGATTTCTCAACAGAAACTATGCAGGCCAGATGGGAGTGGCAAGAAATATTCAAAGTGATGAATAACAAGAACCTACAACCTACCCAGCAAAGCTATCATTCAGGATTGAAGGGCAGATAAAGAGCTTCATAGATAGGAAAAAGCTAAAGGTGTTCTTCACCACCAAACCAGTATTATATGAAATGCTGAAAGGTACTTTTTAAGAAGAGGGAGAAGAAGAAAAAGGTAAAGATAAAAATTATGAACAACAAATACATATCTATCAAAAGTGAATCTAAAAATCAAATGAATAAAACATCTGATGAACAGGATAAACTGGTGAATATAATATAATCGGAGCATAGAAAAGGAGTGGACTGACAATTCTTGTGGGGGGAAGGGAGTGTGGGAGGTGCAGGAAGAGACTGGCCAAAAATCATACACATATGGACGAGGACAGGGGTGGGGTATGGGTAAGGGGAGGAGATGGGGTGGGAACTGGGTGGAGGGGAGCTAGGAGGGAAAATGAGGAATAATTGTAATATTATGAACAATTATGATTTATTTCAAAAAATAAAACAGAACCAGAAACAGAGAAACATCGATCAGATGCTCAAATCTCAGAGGGAAAGTAGGAGAGGGAGAGGTGAGGTGGAGAGGTCAATCAAAGGACTTGTATGCATGCATATATGCCTAACCAATGGACACAGACACCAGGGGGATGAGGGGGCAAAGGGGGAATAAGCACACATATGTAATACCTTAATCAATAAAGAAAATATTTATATTTAATAAATTTGTGTATTTTAAATAGATATTTACACTTAGATTACTATTAAATTAATTACATTTATACTTATATTACTTATTTGTAAGTATATTTGTTACTTTTAAATTATACTTATAAATATATACTTATAGTAGTATTAGATTAATTATACTTAATATTTATAAATAATTATATGTTAATTCATAGTTAACATGCATTAGATTTAATATATTAAATACATTTAATTAAGTGTTACTTTGTATTATATTTATTCTACATATTTGTATTATATGATATGTAATATATAATGCATAAGTTATATGTAATTATATTAGACTATATTATATGCTATGTATTCTATATATATGTTATATGTAATGTTTATATTTGTTGTTTTTTGTCTGTTTCTCTCACATTATGTAAACTCCACTAGATTTGGGGCTTTCCCTTCCTAGTTTATCTCTGTATATCTAGCACTTACAAGGAAGAAGGCCAGGCATATAGCACACACAAATTATTTGGTAAATAAATGCTACCTGCCACATCTGTAAAATGTAGCTAATAATATCTTACCTCCATGAAAGTTGGTTCCCTTCAATTTCTAAAAATCTATGATTTTTTAGACTCTTTTATTACTACTATATCCACTTTTATTTTATATAATGTGGAGATATAAAGCAGAATGAGTTTCCTTCCTTTTTTGTAGGTGAACTGCAGAGGAAGATTGGCTTGAAAGTGCTTGAAATGAGAGGAAATGCGGTTGTTGGGTACTTACAGTGTTTTGATCTGGAAGGCGAATCTGGTTTAGTGGTACGAGCCATAGGAACAGCGTGTACACTGGATAAATTAAGTAGCCCAGCAGCATTCCTTCCTGCATGTAATTCCCCATCCAAAGACATGAAGGAGTAAGTATGAATCACTGAATTGTTCTGAAGGAACTTTTTATCTTTTACCTATACATTTTCATTTGGCTCGAAAATTTTAGTAGTAGTGTTTGACATGCATTTTTTCCTAACGATGACTGTTAACATTTGAAGCTTAAAACTATCTAGATATTTCTAATATTTTATATATAGTCTTAATATGAAATTTAAATACAGTAAGACACAATTAAATTATCCAGATCTTTAAACACTGTATATCTAAAGCATAAAATGAATATTTATGAATTGTGTGGAATTTTTACTTATTTTTTTGGGAATGCTTAAAACCTTATACCTGGTAATTCGGTTATGCTTATTATTAGAACATATTATAGAAAGCAGGAAAGATTGACTTGTGCAGTGGTTTCAAATTTGAATGTCTACAGAGGCCAAGCAGCTTATATAAATAATTTGGTATAATTAAATAGGTAATACTGGGGACTGTTTAAAGCAGACATTAGAAAACTTTTTCTATAAAAGGTCAGGTATGACCCGGCTGGCAGATCTCAGTGGTTGAGCATCAACCTATGAACAAGGAAATCATAGTTTGATTCCCATCAGGGCACATATCTGGGTTGTGGGCTTGATCTTCAGTGGGGCATGCAAGAGGCAGCCAATCAATGATTCTCTCTCATCATTGATATTTCTATCTCTCTCTCCCTCTCTCTTCTGAAATCAATTAAAAAATATATAAATATATAAATACATAAATATATAAATATAAACATTAGAACCCAATGCATGAAGATTTGTGCAAAAATGGGCCTTCCTTTCCCTGGCTGTTGGCACTGCCTTTGCCCTGCCTGGAGCTGCCTTTCCACTTCAGTCTAGAACTGCCTTTCTGTCTTCCCATGCTGCCCAGAGGCTCGGAGTGGCTAGGGTGGTGTGGAACTCCTACATCATCTCCATCTTTGTTGGGTTAATTTGCATACTCACTCCTGATTGGCTGGTGAGTGTTGCAAAGGTACAGTCAATTAGCATGTTGCTCTTTTATTCGTGTAGATAAATGTAAATGTAAATATATATATAAACTGAAGTGACCGTTAAGACTGGTTGATTGATCAATAGGTTGCTATAATGTGCACTTACCACTAGGGGGCAGACACTCAACACAGGAGCTGCCCCCTTGTGGTCAGTGCGCTCCCACAGCGGGAGTGCCACTCAGCCAGAAGCTGGGCTCATGGCTGGCGAGTGCAACTGCGGTGGTGGGAGCTTCTCCTGCCTCTGTGGCAGTACTATTGAGTGGTGGCGGCAGGTGCAGCGGGGCCAGGATGAGCTGGAGCGGCATGGTGCCTGGCCCCAGCTAGGGCTCCTCCTGACCACCTGCCACTTGGTGCATTGCTACATCCCTAAGGAGATGTCAGACAGCCCGTTTAAGCTTGGCCTGCAGGGATTGGGCCTAAACCAGCTGTCTGACATCCCCTGAGGGGGGTCCCAGATTGTGAGAGGGCAGAGGCCAGGCTGAGGGACCCCACTGATACACGAATCCATGCAACAGGCCTCTAGTCCTATCTAATAAAAGAGTAATATGCAAATTGACCACACCTCTGCTACACCCACCAGCCACGCCCATCAGCCACACCCACCAACCAATCAGAGTGAGTGTGCAAATTAATCCAACCAAGATGGCTATGGCCACAGAGCAGGCAGAAGGCTTAGGTTGCCCCTAGTGATGGAGGAAGCCAAGCTTTCTGCACACCCTGGCCAGCCCATGCCTTTGCTTAAGGCAACAAAGTTTCAATGGCTGTTGGAGTAGAAAGGCTTGGCTCCGCTTCAGGCTACAAAGTTTCAATTGTAGAAGATAAATAATCCCAAAAGGGAAGATCTCTGCTTGGATCACTTGGGGGTGTGGCTGGCCTGCAAACCACCACAGGCCCCTCACCCAGACAATCCCACGCCCCAAGGAAACATCCACCCTGACCCAGGACACCTTTCAGGGCAAACCAGCTGGCCCCCACCCATAAACCAGGCCTCTATCCTATCTAATACAAGAATAATATGCAGATTGACCATCACTCCAATACACAAGATGACTGCCCCCGTGTGGTCAAAAGATCCTGCCCCCATGTATACCCAAGATGGCCACTACAAAATAGCCATCAGGAGAGGGCAGATGGGAGGGACCAGGCCTGCAGGGGAGGGCAGTTAGAGGTGACCAGGCCTGCAGGGGAGGGCAGTTAGGGGCAAACAGGCTGGCAGAGAAGCAATTGGGCATCTATCAAGCTGGCAGGGGAGTGGTTAGGGGGTGATCAGGCTGGCAGGCAGAAGCAGTTAGGAGCAATCAGGAAGGCAGGCAGGTGAGCAGTTGGAAGCCAGCAGTCCTGGATTGTCAGAGGGCAGTCGGACATCCCTCAAGGGGTACCAGATTGCAGAGGGAGTAGCCTGGGCTGAAGGACACCCTCCTCTCCCCTGCACCGGGCCTCTAGTATATAAATAAAAGGCCAGATATTTCAGGCACTAGCGATATAATTTCTATCTTTATTTACTAAAAAAAGGAGTTTATTGATACTGTAAAGGCATTTAGACTCACACATTAAAAAAAAATATGTGTAATCCAAGAAAACAATTTTGTTGGCTGGATTCAGCCTGTTATTGTTCAACATGGTGGTGCTGGTGCTGTGAAAAGGGAATGTTTGTTATAGACTTTCTGTCATAATGATTGGAATGAGAGAGATGAACCTGTTGGAAACTAGAAATGCTGACTATTCTCTACAGCAAGGGACAATTCTTCATTATGAAAACTTTTTCCATCCTAAATGCCAGTAGTACTTCCAATGACAATCACTGATCTAGAGAGTTGTCTAGATCAAGGATCAGCAAACCTTTTGTAAATAACCAGACGGTACAGGTAAATAATTTAATCTTTGCCAACAGCAGCTTCTCAACTCAGCTACTGTCCTGGGAAAGCAGCCATTAACAGTATGCAAATTAATGAGTAAGGTTGTGTTCAATAACTTCCTCACAAAACAGATGGCAGGATGGATTTGGCCTGTGTTTGGTTTGCTAACCTCTTTCCTGTATCATCAGTCAGAATTCTGTAGTCAGAAACCTAAAATGTTTTCTAGTTCAGCAGTAGTCAAGAGAGGTTGACTAGAAAACAGTAACAATACATTTAAAAACAATCCTTTTTTTTAAATTTAAATTTTTTTAAATTGATTTTAGAGGGGGAGAGAGAGAGAAAGAAATATCAATGATGGGAGAGAATCATTGATTGGCTGACTCCTGCCCGCCCCCTACTGGGGGTCAAACCCCCAATGCATGGGCATGTGCC
Organism: Lasiurus cinereus; assembly: GCA_011751065.1. Lineage (NCBI taxonomy): Eukaryota > Metazoa > Chordata > Mammalia > Chiroptera > Vespertilionidae > Lasiurus > Lasiurus cinereus. Next base: position 23,644,371 of record JAAGEH010000311.1, read on the forward strand.
CGGCTAAAACACAATCTTTTTTTTTTTTTTAATTTTAAAAAATATATTTGTATTGATTTCAGAGAGGAAGGGAGAGAGAGTTAGATACATCAATGATGAGAGAGAATCATTGATAAGCTGCCTCCTGCACGTCCTACACTGGGGATCGAGCCGAAACCCAGGTATGTGCCCTTAGCAGGAATCCAACCTGGGATCCTTCAGTCCTTGGGCCAATGCTCTATCTACTGAGCCAAACTGGCCAGGGCCTAAAACACAATCTTTTAAAAAAAAATTTCTCCCTTTATCTTAAGTTTATTCTTTTTATTTCTTTCTTTCTGCTGGCATTTAGTTATTTGGATTAAATTTTATCACAAGAGAGGGAGCACATATATTGCCTTATTTTGTTTGGAAATACATTGCAAATGAAATAACTTTGAAATAAAATGGAAGAGTGAATTTGCTTTATATTCTACTTAAAATGTGTCTTAATAATATATCTACTGCCTGCTACTTCAGAGGAAGTCAGATTGCAGGGGTAGATTTTGGGGGTGGGGGGATTTGGAATTCAGGTGTTTTTTCTTCTCTTTTCATAGCAAATTTAAGTAAGGTCCTAGGTCCCTCCTCCTTTTGCCAGCCTCCCTCTTTATCTACACTGCCTTAAGGGGTCTGGCTTTTGCATCTGTGATTTCTGAAGTTTTTCTCTCTTCACTAACTTAATGGAAAGAGAAAGCTATAGTACCTGTTGGTGTCTTAAAGTGATGTATGGATACTAGGGTAATATATTTTATCAGATTTCAGGAAGTATTTCAATAATGTAAATCTTCTGGGATTATGTAAGTTTTCTCCTTTTCTAATTTTGTTGTAGCCGTTTGCCTTAAATTGTCAAATATTCATGAAGAATTTAAGTTGCTTCATTAAGATTTTTCTGCAAGACATTTTACTACTAAGTCATGTTATTCCCCCCGCCCCCCCCCCCCAAAAAAAAACCCTTCAATACTCAGGATGCTTTATTTCTAAACTAGCTTCTTTTGTATTTTTGATAATCAATTGAGTGCTAGCTTAAAGTTGTTTTATGATTCAGCTGATTACAATTATTCTGGTATTTAATTATAACATTGTTGATTCTAGATGAGAATTTAATAAAAGATAGTTTGGATTATGTTCCTGCCTGAATGGATTTGATTTAGAAGTGCCACTAGGGTATTATTGAAAGGCAGCCTTTTATGTAAAGAGATTGTTACAAATTAGAACTCCAAGAATACATTATGATGATGCTCCAGTGTATTTGAGTTTTAATGTGATATCATAATTTGAACATTTACAATGCTCGTTTTATTTTATTTTACCTTTATTAATGTGTGTTCTACTCCATAATTTTTTTCTTTTAGATGTTTAATGTAATGTACAATATAAATCATTTTTGTTTCCCAGCTGAATTATCTTGATGGTACAAAGTGTAATTAAATATGATTTATTACTTCTCTACTTCAGAAAAAAAAGTACTTTCTAAGAGATGTTAGCCACAATTCCTTCTCTGTATAATACTGATTCTTATACTTTCTTGTTTTGTTTTGTTAATCATTACCCGAGAACATTTTTTCCATTATTTCTTTTTTTTAGCGAGTAGAAGGGAGGGAAGGTGAGAGCGCAGAGAGAAAGAGAAAGAGTGCAAGCGCAAGAGAGAAACATTGATGTGAGAGAGACACATCAATTGGCTGCCTTACACACAGGACCTGCCTGGGGCTGGATCCAGCCTACAACCTAGGCACATGCTTTTGACTGGGAATTGAACTCAAGACCTTTCTGTGCGTGGGCTGACTCTGTCATAACTGAACCACACCATCTAGAGCTGATTCTTAGACTTTAAACTTTATTAGTCATTTCAACGGAGAAAGAAAAAAAAACAAACACCAAAAACCTCATTCAATTTGTATACAAATAAATCATTGTTGAGATGTTTGATTTTTATTAGTTATATTAAACACATTTTAAATTTAAACTAGCAACAAAAACAAACAATTGTCCCATTGTAAAATCAGTGATATTTCCAGAAAGTAGTCTGTAGACCATTATTTGTCAATTAATTATAGCTTATGTTTGAACCTTACAAATTGTGATTGTTGGAGTGTCTGTGGGGCAATGGAAAAGAAAAAGAGATGCTAGGAAAAGTTGGGCTATTGACCTGCTTTTAATTTGAATTTTAAAAAAATTGTGATATGATTGCCTTAGCCGGTTGGGTTTAGTGGATAGAGCGCTGGCCTACAAACCGAAGGGTCCCAAGTTTGATTCAGATCAAGGGCACGTACTTTGGTTGTAGCCTCGATCCCTGGCCCTGGTTGGGGTGTGTGTAGGAGGCAACCAATTGATGTGTCTCTCTCACATCAGTGTTTTTTTCTCTCTCCCTCCCTTCCACTCTATCTAAAACAATCAGTGGAAAAATATCCTTGGACGAGGAGTAACAATAGCAAAAAATTAAAATTAAAAAATGGAGATAAAATTTTTCAGAGTATATATAAGGATTATTTTCACCTTATTATACATAAACAGGCATTGCATAGCGCAATAATTGCTAATATGAAGTTAGGAATTTTAGTTCTGTAATATACTTTATTTTGAAATGTACATGAATATATAGCTATGTATCTGATCTAAATATATTCATACATGCACATGATGTGGTCTGTTGCAGGATATAAGTTGATATCTTATAATATTTCAATTCAAAATGTAGTTTAATCTATTTTAAGTTTAAATAATATATTTTGTTTGAGAGAGCTAGACAAAAATAATTTACATTGCTTTATTAATGTGTTTATAAAAGCCGTGTTTCCTTGTTTTGTTTAGTTCCCAGTATAATTTGAGTTTAAACTATATACTTGATATACTAAAATAGGCAATGTTTATATCGGCTTATATCCATTCAGTTCAGTCATTTCTCTTTATGCTGTCATTTTATTTTTATTTTTAAGTATCCCTATCTCAAGACTCTAGACAGAAATAGGTTTGTTAGTTAAACTTTCCTTATGGAAAATATAGTTAATTATATCAGCAATTATTTATATATCAGTTTTAAAAATAACATAAGAACTTTCTATTTATAGACTTTCCACTTTTATGGCTATTTTCTTCTTAAAATTTTATGGTGATCAAAGTAGTAACAAAAATTTTAGAGCAGCTTAAATCTAAATCTTAGCCTTTTTTAGAAATTTAATTCCACTGACAATTCTACCTGCTATCTTTTGTATTCACAGTCCTAATTTATTAATCAGATCCTTTAAAACTATAATTACAACATAATGAATGAATGAATATTTAGCTATTTCTAAAACTTTTCAACTTGTTTTTTTGTATGCTAGGGATTAAAAAAATAATTCCTCTCCCCTAACTAAAGCTCCTTTGAAAATATTTTAACAAAACTTTGCTATCTGTTGTATGTATTGTTTTCTTTTCTTCCACTTTGACCACAAATTCCCCCAGGTCTCCGCTGGTTCATCCTCCAAGCCATGGATGCCGCTCGACTCACAACAGCCCAATTCACACTGCTACTGGCTCACGACTTACTCAGAACTTCTCTGTGTCTGTTCCCACTCTCATCTATACTGGTACGAGACTGCTCAGACTCCAGAGCTGGGGAAGGCAGGCCACAGGCAGAGTGGCTGCAGAGGGCAGGCAGGCAGGCAGGCAGTGAGGCAGATACTACAAGTCTTGGCTTCTTCCTTTTGTCACTCAAAGTCCAGTTGCAGTGAAGAAATCCTGTATTGAGCCTCCATAGAGGCTCTAACTACATGGAATTGAAAGTGTTCTTCTAGTTTCCAAAGTCTCTTCCGTAGGTCTTCTAACAACCCTGGGTTCTGTATGCACTCTGTGCATTTTTTGAAGAATCTTCCAGTATGTTTTTTTGCCATTACAACTACATTTGGTTAGAATAAAAATTGATGATTGGATTCTAAACAAAATAGCTACCAAAGCTTCTGATTTGCTTATGTTCTTTATGTACAAAACTTGTTACAGTAGGGTCTGTTTTATTCTGTGGAAGAGAGCTTTTGGAAAAGAGGTAAGCAACTATGCTGCATAAATGCAATGATTTTTTGTAGCTATGTTCTTTTTCCTCTCTGCTCTGTTTTTAGCTGTGGCACTCTTGATGCTATAGGATAAGGAAACATTTTTCTTTTGATGATATCTGTGTGTGCAAATATAGAAACAGTTGTGAATATTTACACACACCATTTGCAGTCATCATTGTTTCTTTGGTAACTTAAAAAAGAGCATTGTTTATTTGAAAGTATTTTCAGTCATGTATTTATTCTTTTTGTTTATTTCTCCTTTTAATATTTTTTACCCCCCTTAGTATGTCATTTCATGCTTTTTTGCTTTTTTACTTGGCTTATTAACTGTTTCAATGCAGATAATTATTTATTTGAAGAATGATGAATGGTTAATCAGCAGTTGATTGACTTTGGCCTCATACCCAGCTCCACACTTAAGAAATGACTGCTGGCCCTGCCCCAATATTTCCTGGTGTTTGGATCATGCTGCCTTCCATCAAACCCTTTGGCACATGATTATTTAATATTTCTCCACCTTCTTCTGGCAGGATTCCCTTCAATGAAGATCCCAACCCCAATACTCACTCATCAGGACCCTCCACCCCTCTGAAAAACCAAACTTATTCCTTTTCACCTTCCAAGTCCTACAGCCGACAGTCCTCTTCTTCTGACACAGATTTGAGTTTGACACCCAAAACTGGTAAGGCGCTTCCACCCACCTTTTATTTTTTTTCCTATTTTTTCTTTTTCAAATTTGGTTCTGTTTCTTGTTAGCTTCCCATCCAAGCCTTTTCTCCTGTTTTTTGGCATTTAAGGTTAAAGGTAATGTGAACAGTGATCATTTTCAGTACTATAATTAAAATATGAAGATTTTGTATAGTTCAGAAATCGATGTTTTATTGATTTAATCACAGTGTAGATATGAAGTCCAGGATTTATTTTTGCAGTATATATTTTTCATTTCATGCTCAAGTTAAGAGGAATAACATCTGAAAGCTTTTGAATAAAAAGGAACACTATTAGTTGCAGTTGAATTCTCATGCAGTGTAAGCATTTTGAATTTATTGTTTCTGTCTATTTCTGAATATATTTGTGAAGATTTTATTATGAAAAAATTTTAAGAAGAAGTAATATGGTTATTTTGAAATACATACACCTATTAACTTTTTGTTATTTAATATGTTATTTTTTCTTGTCTTAATTTCTAGATTAGAAAATAGCAATTTTTCTTTCTTATTCTTACATATATCTCAATGTATGAAATTTATACTTTTTCTGTCTCCTATGTGCGTTTTGATAATTTGAGATTTTCTGAATACATTTTATGAGAAAAATTGACTAAAAATTAAATTTGTTCCTTACTAAATAAAATAGAATTAACTTAAACATTAAATTATTATTCTTGAGAAAAATAAAAATAAATAAAAATTCAAAAATTAATAGTTTGCAATTTTTATAAATATTTTTGTCTGGCAATTTCTTGCTAGATTAATGAAAACATTTTGCATAGTTCTTATTTGTGTTATTTTTAATTTATCTTGAATAATTTTATTTTAATGTTAGCCAAGAAATTTATAAAATGACCTAATTTTATGAAGGCAATGTAAAGAAATCTAATTCCAGAACTAGTGAAAAAGGATATTTAAAAAAAGCCTGTAGTTTTAATATCTACTTTTATAAATATAGTCATTTATCTGAGCACCTAATTCTTTGAAAAGAGTATCTGTATTTTTGTATATACACTAGAGGCCCAGTGTACAGATTCATGCACCAGTGGGGTCTCTCAGCTGGCCTGTGGGGATCAGGCCAAAACTAGCTCTCTGATATCCCCTTGAGGGGTCCCAGATTTTGAGAGGGACTGACTTAGTCCCTGTTGAAAACTGTTCCCTCACTCCATAACACACATCCTGTATTTATCTTGTTTATCTGGCTTCTCCATTAGAATTTAAAAGATTAAGGCATTCCCTGTCCCTTCCCTTTACGCCCCATCCTAGTGCCTAGTACAGCCTTGGACATAAAGAAAATGCAAATAGCCTTAGCTGGTTTGGCTCATGGATAGAGCGTCAGCCTATGGACAGAAGGGTCCTGGGTCTGGGTTCAATTCCAGTCAAGGGCACATGCCTGGGTTGTGGGTTCAATTCCCAATAGGGGATGTGCAGAAGGCAGCCAAACAATGATTCTCATCATTGATGTTTTTATCTTTTCTCTCACTCTCCCTTCCTCTCTCAAATCACTAAAAATATATTTAAAAAACAAATAAAAATAAAACAAGAAAGAGGATAGTATTTGAAGAATAAGTTTTCCTAAAAATATCTTAAAAACTGTCTACTTGCTATTTATTTGTGTATTCCAGGCCACTTTTTAATATTATCTTTAATTTTTGAAAGTATTTTCTTGATCTTTCTGTTTCTTTTTCTTTAGTTCACCATTAAGTTCAAGACTAAAGAAGATTGTCAAGTAATACATTAACTGAACTAGTCTATTCTCTTAGCTTTCTAGTTTGCAGTCAGTTGTATTATCAAATGAAAATATTTTTGTATTTTATTTTCTAGCTCCAACTTTTTAGTTTTTAAAAATTTATTTATAATAGAGGTATTCTCATATATTTCTATATTTATAAGCTACCTCTAATAAATTATTTTGTTCTGCCTATAATTATTCACTACCTCAGTAGCATATTTATAGGATATTAGTCATTTTTAGTCCTTTGGCTTTATCATAATTCCCTGAATATCTTCAAATACCCCTGAGGAGCATTCTCATTTCTTGTGGAGATTTAAAATGTCAAATATGATTGTTCTAAAATTTCTAAAACTGTAATTCAGTATCTATTTTATAATCTTCTGTCTCCTAATATACCTTTATTCAAAATCAGTCTCCTGAGAAATAGGATAGATAAGCTGATTATTATATGTAAACTGGGGAGCCCAAAATAGAATGAATGAAGTAAATAAACCTTAGGCTGCGAAATTTTTTTTCTTTCCCATTTGTAGTTAAAGCTATCACTTGTTTTTTCAGGTAGGTCTTATTAAAAAAAAATCATATTCATTTATTTCAATTGATTCAAATTTGTAACATTTTATAAGATTTTATTTTCATACTTTTCCCAAATACTCAACTAGTCACAATGGAATTTTAGAATGTTAGTGTTAGAATAATGATTTGACACTTAACTCAAGCTCAATTTTACTTTTTTTAGTCAGGCTTTTAATCATGTAAAGAAATGGTATTTGACCCCTAGGTACCCAAATCATTGTAAATGCAAACAGTACTGTGATCAAATTTGAGTTATTTAAAATTTTAGAGGAGAAAGAAAAGTATTAACATCTTGAAGCTGGACAGAAATAACTTAATATTTATTTAAGATGAATAATGGCAACTGCTTAATGTGGTACTGTGATTTTTCAATTTAAATATATATATATATTATTATTTTTTCTTTTAAGTAACATTTGAAGAACTGTACTTTACCACTTTAAATAAGTGTTTCTATTTGAGGCAACAAGTTTCTGGCTTTAAAAGTTTGTTAGATGCAGTACATTTTAATCTTACACATTCTTACCCAAAGAAGACAGGTAATTTAAGTGTTTTATAGAAATCAACTAAAAGTTATTAGAATGGCATAAAATCTTATGTTAGTGATTTAAAAATTTTAAAGAATGCAGAGTTTGTAAAGGTTTTGTTGTTTTAGACTGTGCCTTCTATATTATGTTGGGTATATGTCTTACTAATGACTTCATAAGCTTAGTGTAATTTGTGTATGCATTTTAAAATTCATTTTTACTGTTATGTTTTGGTTCATCATTGCTTTCCTTATCCTGCATTTTCTGATCATCTTCTGAATCTACATCTTATTCTCTGCTACTTTCCTCCACAGCACCTTACCCACAGGGTTCTAGGATTTTCCTGTATCCCAGCTCCCCTTCTCTCTCTTGTGGTTCCCTTCATCTTAAAAAGTCCTGTCTCCTCCTCTCGGAATCTAGCCTTCCCCCTCATCATTCTAGACTTGTCAGCCCAGTTCTGAGGAAAAGTGTTTCTTTCAGTGACGAGCTGTTCCTGGCTGCTTCTGGTAGGATCACCTTAATGTCAGCTTTTTAATCCCTTTATTTTGAATCATTTTTGATACTACAAAGAAGTAGTGGGTATTTTATGTAGGATGTACTTTTTATTTTCTTATTGTTAGACAGATTTAAGTGATTAGAATTATCATGAGGACATGATTGAGGATTACTTGGTAGATAATTGTGAATATTTGGCTAAATTATTTTTATATTAAAAAGTATTATATTCTAAGGACATAGATAGATATATTTCCAATTATTACTAGGTTCTTATTACTGAAGTGTCTGTTTTACTTTCTTTCCCTTCATACCAACTCTATTCACATTGGACCTATACCATCATGTTGCTAAACCATATGGTTACATTAGTAAATTATTCTGTTTGAATCAGTTTAAGTCTCGTTTTGGTAACATTATTTCATTATCCATTTTTTTTTATGTCCTTGCTTTAATTTTTAAGTTATTCTGCTGTATTTTTTATATTTCATTTACCTCTACAAACTTACATTTTCTTTTATGGTTTTCAATATGCTTCATGTAAAGAGCTTAGTTTAATTTCTATGTTTAGTATTGTATAGTCTCTAAGAATCATGTTTAGGTTACTACAAGGACAATAAATTTCCTTTAAAAAAAACAAAAACAGAATGGGACTATACATATGCTAACCTTTGTTTCCTTATCCAAGAACAGCTAAAAATGTAAAAGTCATCATAGTGACTATGACTATATGTTTCTTCAGTTTAAACGGTGGGATTGAACTAGTGACTCTAGTTTGTAGAGAACTGGCTTCTCACCTGTCCCCTGCTTTCTATAATTCTTTTGCCATAGTTGATCTTTTGGTATTATCAAAAGAATAAAATAAGGTAGGGAAAGAAATTTAAAATTAAGCCTTTAAAAATACATCTAAGAAATTGTGAAATGTAATTCTTTCATGCCTAACGACATATATTTATTTGTGTCTATTACATGTTTGTGATTTTTAGTTTTTTAAAAATTTTATGTTGATTTTTGCAAATGAGTGTGGAAAACTATATTAATACTGTTTTGACATTAATTTATGTTTAGAAATGGAATTTATCAGAAATCATATTTGACTATATTTCAAAATTACCTGAAATTCATGCTCTTTAGAAAATTTTAGAATACTTTTAGTAAGGACAATTAGTGCTGTCTTTTTTATACTTAATTTTAGATAAACATTTAATATTTCTCATATTTAGTATTCTTAAATTGTTAGCATAAGTAATTGGTATTATGATTATATTTTATTGGAAGATTCATTTAAAAAAATGAGTATTATGCAAAAATTCAATGCCTTAATTTAATTTAAAATAATTTGTAGAACAGATTAAGTGTAAAACTAGTTGTGATCTGTAGAACGTTGACATATTGCTTCTAAAATGAATTTGCTGAATAAAATATGTGTTTACTTGCCTCAAATACTTTTAAATGTTTGGATCATTTAAACAGATTTTGAATCATGATATTTATGAATATGAATGCAATTAATCTTTCTGCTTCTATAGTTGTTTTTTGTTATTTATGTACTGATGTTCTGTAGGAATGGGAAGTGGTAGTGCTGGAAAAGAAGGGGGGCCATTTAAAGCTCTTTTAAGACAACAGACTCAGTCAGCATTGGAACAGAGGGTAAGATTCACTCAACATTCTTTATTTTTACACTGTTAATGTGATTGTATTATCAATCTTCCATGTACTTATAACTGATTTTCATATTGATTTTGGTTATATATCTGTAATATTATAATTTCAAAGTTTAAACTGTATTTAAGGTATCATAGAGATTTATTTATGTATAATACCTTTTAATTTATAATAATTATATAACTTTTTGTGTTATTGTCTATTTGCAAATATTGAAGGTGAAATTATTTCTAATTTTACATTAAAATTATAATATACAAAAAGAAATAATAGATATTTTTCCTGGAAAAAAAGTTAGTTTTAAACATTAAAAGTATATTATTAGTATATTAATATTTTTATTTGCTAAGATTATTTTTATTACTGGCCAATCTCTTTAGCGTAAGAAATGCACAGATTTCATATTTTTATAGATTAACATAAATAATGTGGTTGTTCAGTATTTGAGTACATTTCTTTAAAATATTATAGTTAACATTTTATTGAATATGTTAAATGGAAAAATGAGTAGTTAAGCTATTGGATGATTTTTCTCTTTTCATTTTTATTTTTTTATAAACTTCAATGCTAAGGGAGGATCGCCTCATAGGTTCTGTAGAAGGCGGGTATGTTCCTAAAACATGTATGAGAGCCTATTTCTTGTATGGTAGTTTTTCTAGTTTTAATCTTGATCATTTAAGTTTTATTTATGCTTTTAACACATGTTGCCAGCTTTTTTTATTTTCATAATGCAAAGTTTGTTTTTTATAATTTAATAGCACTATGAGGCTGTTTTTGTTTTCTTTATCCTACTTTACTAATACTGTGCATGATTTTATGTCCTGTCAATTATTTTAAGGCACAGTTCCATAGCTCTCATTATGTCTGATTTACAGAATGTCTTACACGTTCTATTTTACACTAGCATTAAAAAAAAAAGCTTCAATATAGCAAATACCTATAAAAGGATGCACTTTATAAAACAGAGATGTGTTTTTTCCTCTTAGAGGTTGGCCTTTTGAGAATACTTCTGTTTTTCATATTCCATTATTATAAACAATAAAAAAATTTTTTTAGACTTTCTTTGCTTGTGCTGAGAGTATCTGTGTATGTACTGTTTGCCATTTATTTTTTAATTTTTAAAAAATACATTTTATTGATTTTTACAGAGAGGAAGGGAAAGGGATAGAGAGTTAGAAACATTGATCAGCTGCCTCCTGCAAGCCCCCTACTGGGGATGTGCCCGCAATCAAGGTACATGCCCTTGACCGGAATTGAACCTGGGACCCTTCAGTCCACAGGCTGACACTCTATCCACTGAGCCAAACAGGCTGGAAAGAATAGACCTGAACTAAACCGAGTGATGAGACTTTAGCTGTACCCAGTTCTTAGCTTTATACCCTATTAAGCAGCAATTGCCTTTCAGCTATTCTCATAGCTTGCAGGCATAAAAAGCCCACCTAAATATTCAAATCATCTATTGAAAGAAATCTAGAAAATGACTAAAAAGCAGGAGAAGGCCAGAGTGAAGGTGTGTGTGTCCCCTTACCATTTTTTAGTGCAAAATGCTCTTACTTCCACCTCTCCCAGTTTTGTATTTTCTACACTCCCTTTCAGTAGGATTATGTCTTATAATCTAATTATTATTCTAGAATTCACAGGAGCAGAAAAAGTTGAGTTGCCTTGATGTTTGATATAACAAGATTTTGCCTATAAGTTGTACCTGTGACTTTACTCTCTGTACTAAGAACTTTTAAAAGCATCCTATATAATAAAGAGGTAATATGCAAATTGACAGTCACACCCTCACAAGATGGCTGCCTATAACCAGGCTGGCAGGCAGTTGGTGAGGGGCAACCAAATGACTGAATAAGCAGGCTGTATGGGGCGACCAGGCTGGTAGGGAGGTTAGTGAGGGATGACCAAACAACTTAATAGTTGGCTGTGTGGGGTGACGAGGCCCGCCAGGATGTGGGGGCTGTGAGGGGTGACCAGGTTGGGAGGGTGGAAGTTGGAGGCAACCAGATGGGCAGAAGGAGTAGTTAGGGGCGACCAAGCCGGCGGGGGTGGGGGGACATTAGGGGGCGACCAGGCTGGTGGTGGGGGGCAGTTAGGGGCAACCAGGCTGGTGGGATGGGTGCAGTTGGGGGCAACCAGGCCAGCAGGGGGGGACAGTTGGGGGTGATTAGGCTGGCAGGGGTCAGTGAGGAGTGACTAGGCTGGTGGGAAGGCAGTTGGGAGCAACCAGGTTGGCAGGGGGATCAGTTAGGGGCAACCAGGCCAGCAGGGGGGCAGTTAGGGGTGATCAGGTCGGCACGCAAAGGCAGTGAGGGATGATCAGGCTGGCAGGGGTGGGGGGCAATTAGGGGAGACGAGGCAGGCAGGCAGGTGAGTGATTAGGAGCCAACAGTCCCGGATTGTAAGAGGGATGTCCGGCTGCTGATTTAGGCCTGAACCGGCAGTTGGACATCCCCTGAGGAATCCCATATTGGAGAGGGTGAAGGTTGAGCTGAGGACACCCCATTCTCTATGCATGAATTTCATGCACTGGGCCTCTTGTCAATGTTATAAGAAAAATAATTCTAATCACTGTAAATAGTTTTGGATTTGGTTTCAATAAAATTTGTTTTCAAATATGTTTTTAAACATTCTTAAAATTTTGGACACATTAACACATTGGGCGTACATTACTAGATAATGTTCATAAAAGTGTGGAACTTTAAGTTTTCCTTTACAATTTGATAAAACCTGTGTCAGCAATATATTTACAGAATCTTAACCTTCCAGTATCAGTTACTTGAGTTTATGAGACCACCTCTCTAACCTGTGTAGAAAATAAATAAAAAGAGCATTATCATCTTTATTAAAATTTAATAAATCTTTATTGTTCAGATTATTACATTTCTTCCTCTTTCCCCCCATATCTTTCCTCCACCCAGCTCCCACCTCTCCCGCTGCCCTTACCACCCCCCGCATTGATTTTTGTCCAGTCTCTCCCTGCACGCCCCTTGCCCCTTTCCCCCTGAGAATTGTCAACCCACTCCCTTTCTATGTCTCTGATTCTATTATATTCACCAGTTTATTTTGTTGATCATATTTTTTATTCACTTGATTTTTATATTCACTTGTTGATAGATATGTATTTGTTGTTCATAATTTTTATCTTTACCTTTTTCTTCTTCCTCTTCTTAAAGAGTACCTTTCAGCATTTCATATAATACGGGTTTGGTGTTGATGAACTCCTTTAGCATTTTCTTATCTGTGAAGCTCTTTATCTGCCCTTCAATTCTGAATGATACTTTGCTGGGTAGAGTAATCTTGGTTGTAGGTTGTTGCTGTTCATCACGTTGAATATTTCTTGCTACTCCCTTCTGGCCTGCATAGTTTCTGTTGAGAAATCAGCTGACAATCGTATGGGTGCTCCCTTGTAGGTAATGGTTTTTCTCTTGCTGCTTTTAATATTCTCTCTTTGTCTTTTTCCCTTTGCATTTTAATTATGATGTGTCTTGGTGTGGTCCTCTTTGGATTCCTCTTGTTTGGGGTTCTGTGCACTTCCTGGACTTGTAAGTCTATTTCTTTCACCAGGTGGGGGAAGTTTTCAGTTATTATTTCTTCAAATATGTTTTCAGTATCTTGCTCTCTCTTGTCTTCTGGCATCCCCATAATTCTGATGTTGGTATGCTTGAAGCTGTCCCATAGGCTCCTTACATTATCTTCACATTTTTTGATTCTTTTTTCTTTTCTGGTTGAGTGTTTTCTGCTTCTTTATATTTCAGATCTTTGACTTGATTCTTGTGTTCCTCGAGTCTACTGTTAGGTCTCTTTATAATATTTTTTATTTCAGTCAGTGTATGTTTAATTTCTAGTTGGTCCTTTTTCATCTCCTCTTGGATCTCACTAAGTTTATCCATCTTTTCTAGGAAATTTTTGAAAAACCTTATAACTGTGGTTTTGAACTCTATATCCAGTCATTTGTTTTTCTCCATTTCTTTTGTTTGTGATCTGTTCTTTTGTCTCTACAGTTTCGTTGCTTCCCTGAGTTGGTAGAGTAGCTTTGTGTGCTAGGTGTCCTATATGGCTTAGTATCTCTGCCTCCCCAGTTACCTGAGGTAGACTCTCTTGGTGCACCCTTTTGTGAACTGTGTATACAGCCTTGTTGTAGTTAAGTCTTGATTGTTGGTATCACTGGGGGGAATTGACCTTCAGGACAATTGGCTGTGAGGATCAGCTATGTCTACACCAGGAGAACTTCTGTGCTGGAGACAGCCTTATGATACAAAACTTGCAAAATTGCAGAAGCCTCCCTGCTCAGCTTGGATAGGGCAGAGTCTCAGGACTGAGCAGACAGCCTTGGCTTCCTGTCAGCCCTGTCCTAAGCAGCCCCTGGGTCTCAGTATTCTTTGGTAATCAGTGCAACCCTCTTTGTGCGCACTCACGCTCACGTGCCTCCAGACCTCGGCCTTTTGTGGCTCCCCTGAGTTTCCGTGCACTCCGGAGACCCATATGAGCCTGGGTCCCCAGGGTCTTGCCCGAAAGGGGGGTTCAGTGCTGTCGGAAGTGGAGTTCAGTGTAGTTGGGAGGTTCTCTCTTCCTAGTGTTAGAGAAAGCCAGCAGCATAATCAGCAGTCAGTTCTCTCTGTGCACACTAGTGTGCACTCCTCCAGACCTCTGCCTTTTGCGGCTCACCTGAGTTTTCATGCATTCTTCCCTTTTCACGACAGTCTAGACTCCCCCCATATGAGTCTCTCCTGGAACTGAATTTCAATGCAGTTGGGAGTTTTTGTCTCCCTCCCCTAGAGGAAGCCAGCCCGGCACTCAGCCACCTGTCCTCTCCACATACGTCTCGGTACCTCAGCCTTTTTTTTTTTAAATGTATTTTACTGTATTTTACAGAGAGAAAGGGAGAGGGATAGAGAGTTAGAAACATCGATGAGAGAGAGATATCCATCAGCCACCTCCTGCATGCCGCCTACTGGGGATGTGCCCGCAACCAGGATACATGCCATTGACTGGAATCGAACCTGGGACCCCTCAGTCCGCAGGCTGATGCTCTATCCACTGAGCCAAACCGGTTTTGGCAGTACCTCAGCCTTTTGTAGCTCCTCTGAGTTTCCGTGAGCCCCGCTCTTTCCTTCTAGTTGTAGAATTTCCACTCAGCCAGCTTTCCTGTGGTTCTGGATGACGTCTGTTTTGTGTTTTAGCTGTAGTTTTCAAATTGTTTTGCAAGATAGCAGTTTAGGTGTTCACTTATGCCCCCATCTTGGTTTCTCATCTCATTTTTTTTTGGTATTAATTTTAAACATTTATTTCTACCTCTTGCCACCCTTAATAAATGATATTGATGTTTATTTTCTTGAGGAAAATAGAAACTTTGAAACATCTTTTATTTAATGGATTATTCATGTGGAGTTCTCAAAAATAAAAGTATTATTTCCCCCCTGTCACAAAAATATTAAAAAACTAGAGGCCCAATGCATGAACTTCGTGCATGGGTGCAATCCCTATGCCTAACCTGTGATAGAAGTGTGAGTGTCTGGGTGGAAGGGTAGGTCCCAGCTGACCTCTGGGTCCTGGTAGCACCTGGGTCCCTGGGCTCTCATGTGCACCCCTCCACTTGCATCACAGCACCTGAGTCCCCACGCGGAGATGTGGTGAGTGTGGCACCGCACCAGGAGCTGGACGCGCAGTGTGCTCTCTCTCAGTTGCCCTCACAGGGAGATCAAGTGCCACTGTGGTCCTGGCAGCTGTGACCTGGCTCACGTGAATGAGGTTGCATGAATGCGAGTCGGGTTCCTCACAGGCATCTGGCAATTGAGTATGAGTGCTTCCCTGGCACAAGAGCCCTGGTGTTCCAGGAGAAGTTAGCAGGGGGAGTGAGAGTGAGCTTGACAGACACCCCGCATTCTCACTGAACCTCCATTTCCATCACCCCCACCTCCAGGTAGCCAGTGAGAGGTCGCAGCATGTTGTTGATACCCGCCATGTTTAATGCCACCCCCTGGTGGTCAGCGCATGTCATAGCTAGCGGTTGAACTCCTGGTTGAACGACAACATGAGGCAATTTGCATATTAGGCTTTTATTATATAAGACTAGAGGCCTAGTGCACGAAATTGGTGCTTGGGGGTATGTCCCTTAGCCCAGCCTGTACCCTTTCCAATTTGGGACATCCCTCTCACAATCCAGGACTGCTGGCTCCCAACCACTCACCTGCCTGCCTGATTGCCCCTAACCACTTCTGCCTGCCAGCCTGATCACTCTCTAACCACTCCTCTGCTAGCTTGATTGATGCCTAACTGCTCCGTTGATGGCCCAATTACCCCTAACTGCT
Source organism: Lasiurus cinereus (assembly GCA_011751065.1). NCBI lineage: Eukaryota > Metazoa > Chordata > Mammalia > Chiroptera > Vespertilionidae > Lasiurus > Lasiurus cinereus. The sequence continues at coordinate 23,660,427 of JAAGEH010000311.1, forward strand.
CTCCCCTGCTGGCCTGGTCACCCCCAACTGTCCTTCCCTGCAGGCCTTGTTGCCCCCAACTGCCCTCCCCTGCTGGCCCGGTCGCCCCTAACTGCCCTCTTCTGCCGGTCTTGTCACCCCCAACTGCCTTCCCTTGTGGGCCTGGTTCCCACCAACTGCCCTCCCCTGCAGGTTGGTCATCCCCAACTACCCTCCCCTGCAGGCCTGGTCACCTTAACTGCTCTCCCCTGCTGGCCTAGTTGCCCCCAATTGTCCTCCCCTGCAGGCCCAGTCATCCACAACTGCCCTCCCTTGCAGGCCTGATTCCTCCCAATTTCCCTCCCCTGCAGGCCTGGTTGCTGCCAACTGCCCTCTCCTGCAGGCCTGGTTGCCCCTCACTGCCCTCCCTTGCCATCCCAGTTGCCCCCAACTGCCCTCCCCTGCAGGCCATCTTGTGTCCACATGGGGGCAGCCATCTTGTGTGTTGGAGTGATGGTCAATTTGCATATTCCCTCTTTATTATATAGGATAAGTTGACAAGATATTGGAAACAGGAGTCAGATTACTGGGAGAAGAGAAATAGAATTAAAAGTTTTATTTAGATTTAGGTTTTGCCTCTGAACTATTTGATGTAAGGCAAATCCTATCTAATAAAGAGGGAATATGCTAATTGACCATCACTCCATCACAAAGATGGCCCTACCCAACAGCTGAGGCCCATTTCCCATAAGGAGCCCTCACGAGCAATCAGCAGGGACCTGAAACTACACCCTTTCCCCCCCCTCTGTGGGACTTGACAGGGGATCTCTGGCCCTGTCCCCCACCCAGCAGGACTTGACAGTGGATCTCAGGCCCTATCCCCCACCTGGCAGAGCTTGACAGGGGGACCTCAGGTCCCGTCCCCCACCCGGCAGGGCTTGACAGGGGACCTCAGGCTCCATCCCCCATCCAGCAGGGCTTGACAGGGAACCTCAGGCTCCAACCCTCACCTGGCATGGCTTGACGGGACTTCAGGCCATGCCCCCTACCCAGCAGGGGTTGACAGGGGACCTCAAGATATGCTTCCTGTCCTGGTGCTGGGCAGGAGAACCTCAGGCTACTTCCCCCACCCTGGGACCTGGCTGGGGGACCTCAGGCCATGCCCCTTACCCCAGCACCCAGCCAGGGGACCTGAGGCTGCACCCCCTGCCTGGCTGGGCTTGACAGGGGCCCTCAAGTTGTGCCCCCCACCCAGCGGAGCTTGGGTGACCTCAAGGTGCTCCCCCAGTGCTGGGTTGGGAAACTCAGGCCCCGCCCCTGCCCAGTGGGGCTTGACAGTGGACCTCAGGCCATGGCCTCCCTACCCCCCCACTGACAGGTCTTGACTGAGGACTTCAAGGCACGCCCCCTGCCCTGGTCTGGGCTGGGGGATCTCAGGCCACGCTCCCATCCTGGCACTGGACCAGGTGACTTGAGGCTATGCCCCCTCTCTGGCAAGGCTTGACCAGAGTGGGACTAGCCTGGTCTGGATCTAGCCCAGTGGGGTGGGGCCTTCTGGGTCTGGGTCTCATGCAGTTTTGAGTTGCATGTGGTTGGACAGGGACTTGACTCTGGGTCCCATGGTGAGTCCTAGACTCTGACAGTAGGAAGATTTTCATATACATTGTATTAATTTTCTTACATCACTGACACTTTTATTATAGAGAAAGGGCAAATAGCAATCTTAAATTATTTCCTCTAATTAATCCCCTTTTAATGTGCACCAGTTTTGTGCACCAGGTCACTAGTAGATATATATTTCAATTTAACTCTTCTTTCACCTGTAAGAAAAATAAAATTACTCTGTCAATTCTGGGATGTTTATTTTTCTTCAGTAAAGAAACCTTAGTTAACCTAGTTTGACCTAGTGTTTTTTAAATATATTTTACCATGGAACCTTTAACTATGTTTTAGTGAGGAACACATTTTGGGAAAACACTGATAAGAGCAAACTTATTTGATAAATTATATATTTTTTAGGAGTGGAGGTAAAATTGTGTAATAAATCATAGGAATCGGGCATGGAGTTTTATGTCTAGATAGTTTGCTCTCTTAGGATAATAAAAAGAACATATTTTAAAATAAGCTATTTAAGCATCTAAGAAAAATCTTATTTAAGTCGTACAAGAGATACTCCCTTGTGTTCTCAAGATTTTTCAACTAGCCTGTCTTGAGTACATGCTATTAATAGATTTATGCTGCATGTACTTGGCTTATGTAAAAGCAGGAACATATGAAGTCTTACCTAGATACCAAAGGGCAAGATGCTTTAAATATAAAAACTTTCCAGAGAAAACGTCTCCTACAGTCCCTGGAAGTTTCATCTGAGCAATGAATGCAGTGTGTGCTTGGGCTGATCTTAAGGAAGCTGTCCTTATGGACTAGAGAACCCATACATTCATTAGGTATAATAATAGACTAGAGATTAAAATCAACTCTTTAACTTAATGTTTTAACCAGAAATAAGAAAGATGATGAGGTTTGATGTTCAGTAAGAGTCTAGGCCCTCTTGAGGTCACTGTTCTTACCTAAAACGTGGAGATACTAGTACCTCCTTTTTAGGGTATGGGAACAATTATAAAGGACATTTTTAGAATACTTTACACAGGGCTGGCACATTCTGAGTACTTTATAGCAGCCGCTAGTGTTTGTGGTAGAAATGATAGGTGTTGAATCTCATAGCTACAGATATGCTGTAGACATGAGCAGTAATTCTTCTGAGAAGGTTGAATAACAATGCCATTTTCTATACTGTAGGTTAAAGTATGTGTGTTTAAGTGAGTGGGTGTGCTGCGTGCATGAACTGGGGACAGAGGTGAAGTTAGCCTCTGCCTCTTTGGGCAACTGTTCCTCTACATTTTTCTGCGTGACCCTCTAGATCAGTGGTTCTCAACCTGTGGGTCGTGACCCCTTTAGGGGGCGAACGACCCTTTCACAGGGGTCTCCTAAGACCATCGGAAAATGCAGATATTTCCATCACGATGCATAACAGTAGCAAAATTTCATGATTGGGGGTCACCACCACATGAGGAACTATATGCAAGGGTTGCGCGGCCTTAGGAAGGTTGAGAACCACTGCTCTAGATGCTTTCCTCTCCTCCATTTATCTCATCTTCTGAAATTTGGATAGAAGAGTCAAAGAATCTGAAATAGGGAAAGCATTTAGCTTCATTTTTTCAGACCTCAAATCTTATATGCAGATTTAAAAAATATATGTTTTTGTTGATTTCCTAGAGGAAGAAAGAGAGGTGAGGGAGTGGGGGGAGTAACATCAGTGATGTGAGAAAATCATTGATCAGCTGCCTCCTGTATGTCCCTTCCTCCCCCAACCTCGGGATGGAGCCTGCAACTTAGGCATGTGCACTTGGCCAGAATTGAACCTGGGAGCCTTCAGTCTACAGGCCAACACTCTATCCACTAAGCCAGACCGGCTAGGGGTGCAGAAGTTTTTAATATGTGAATTTACCCAATTTATTTCTACGTTTTAGAAGGAAGTAGTACTTTCCATTTGCTTAAAAAGCTTATTTTGTCTCTTGTCCAGAATATTTACAATATAGGATGTCCCATAGAATGTGTACACACTGAATAATTATTAATTCCAGTGGGTTAAATTGGAAAAGAAAGAAACATCAATTGAGCTATCAAAAATATGTATGTGCATATATTTTTGGGACACCCTATATTAAATGTAAAGAGTAAATTTATGCCTGTTCTGAGCTGCAGACATTGGACAGCTCCTCCGTTACCTAGAGGCAGGATTCCTTAAGTCAGAGGGAGGTGGAGTAGGTCATCGAACAATGGGTCAGTTGGAGTTTGCAGGGAGGTGGTGGTTCTCGCTCCGGCCAAGTGTGCCTAGGTGTTGCACCTGTGCCCTGAGTTTCTTGGAGCTTTTGTAACCTTTAGATTGTAATTGTAACTATCCTGACTCCCTCTTGTGGTTTCCGAGTATAAATTTGCTGTGATACTTGTGGTCTGCACTGCAGTTCATCATTTGCCGGGGTGAAGTGCTGCAACTGTAGTCGCTGGCCAGCTTAATAAAGGCTCATAAATTTTGATCTGTCTCTGGTGGTCATCTCTTGTGGGTTGCCCCATAACAATGCCTCAGTATTTTGAGGAAATAAAAAACTTGTGTTCTTAAAAATGAAAAAAAATTTTTTTTTTCCTAAGAGTTAGCTTATTACATAAAATACTCAAGTTTATAGTAACATAAGCTTAACTGGGCATTTTTCACTTAAAACATATATTGAAAAAGTTCAGGAGGCAAAAAGTAGGCATTTTGACTAAATATTTTATAATACATTTAAGTGAAATTCCCCTTCTGTCTTCTCCCTTTCCTCTGCTTTCATTTGGGCCAAACCTACCTACTTCCATAGACTGTTTTTTTACTCTTCTTTACATAGCCTAGGCTTTCTTGCCCTTATTAATTTAAAGATTACTTATACATTCTAACTGAATTCCCTTCTAATTTTATATACATACACATGCATACACACACACACATATATATACACACATATGTACATATACATACTAGTATATATATTTATTCTGTATCTTCCTGGATTACTGACATGTACCAAACTGTTTGTCTTTTGCTGATTGACTTCAATTGCTATGCTTTGTTAATTATGTTTTGATGAGTTTGTATTCTCCATCTTTTAAGTTTGTATTCTCCAGTCAGTGTTCTTGCTGCTTTTAATGTACCTGCTTCTAGTAGTATTCTGTATCTCTTTATCTTCCAGCTTTTATTTGCTGCATTTAAACTACTGTGGTCTGGGAAAAGGATACTGCGATTTTAGGATATGTCCCTAAATATTTAAAATTATTATATGCCATACTATGAATATGATCAGTGGGGATCTCTTATGAATAAAGTACATAAACTTTAGTACTTGGAACTGTAACAGCTCTTTTTCCTGTTGAGAGCACTGTTTTGCTTATTTTCCAGTTCTCAGTTAGGTTCTGAATAGCTGAGGCTACTTTAAGTGATTTCTGGTTAAGTGAGCTACTTTAATCTTGGAGCCAGACAAAGTCAGATATTTAGTTCCCTGACCCAAATGCAATTTGTATAATATGATAGATCTTTAAATTTGGGCAGCTACAAGGGCTCCTTTTCTTCCTGGGTACTATTTCAATGATTTTCCTTTCTTTACTGTTTCCTTCTTGCATGCTTCTCTTTGTCTCTAAATTGATGAGATTGATATCCTTGGGATTGTATTGCCTCCTTTGCTGTCATCTACTTAAAATACCTCTCTCCTTTCTTTAAAATACATTTATGAACTTACATTTTTCTCCTGCCCTAGTCTTGATAGATTAAATAATCACACATAGCGATTTTCTACAAACCTCAACTTGAAATTTGCCCCATTTTCACCATTCTATGTATTTCTTAACCCACACGGCTCATCCTCTCCCTACATTTCCCTCATTCCCACATTCTTTTAGATCTCTAGTTCCAGGCCTTTGAGTCTTACCAGTAGCCTGGACTTGGGGAAAAGCATTAAAGTGAGAGGGAGTCAGTCCCAATAAGAAGTAGGTATGGGATAGAGGGGAATCCCCTCATCTCAATTCGAAGTCCTCTGAATTCGAAGTCCGTCAGAATAGGAGATTGAGAGGAACGAACTCCAAGAACATTGTTCTTACTGGGAATTAATGGAAAAGAGTACTTGGATTCTGCATATATGAGAAAATGGATTAAAATCTCTAAACATCCAAGGAAACTTACATACAAAGCGCGTATAATGTATGGAATTTAAGGGATGGAATTTATTTCCATATGACAACTTTTTAACAAGCAAATTTTTTGTACTTTCCATATTCAGTTATATTTTTCTCTCTTCTTTCTACCAGGAATTTCCATTTTTTACCTTGACTGCATTTCCTCCTGGATTTCTTGTGCACGTTGGGGGCGTTGTTAGTGCACGCTCTGTGAAGCTTTTGGATCGTATCCACAATCCTGGTATGTTCTTTAAAAGTTTGTTTTCAATGTTTCATTTATTTAAATTCTGATTATTAAAGTTGATTTTTATAATGCTGTTTTTAAGCCCAATTTATCTGCATGAGAAATGAAAGAGTATAAACTGACACATGTAGCTTTACAATATTTGCACTGACCTTAATTAAAAATAAACTTAAAAAGAAGTATAATTTAGTTACTTTTTTATACAAAATACAAATACAAATCTTGATTCACTTTTGGCCAAGGGAATCATTAATCTTTTGAGTCCTCTACTTTCTTTGAGCCAGGAATATACAGTTGACCCATTGTGACCATTAAATTAAGGTGTTAATTCTTTTGACTGGCAATAACTCTTTTTTATTTTTTCTGAAAATAACTCTTTATAGATTGAGTTATTTTCTTATTCCTAAAAGAAGTATTCTTTTAAAATGTAATTGTAAACATTGTATAGAGTACCTAAGAATTAAAAACAAAACTGTCTGGTTCCTTGGATTCTTTTGAGTAGCTGTTTGTTCTATATACTGAACAAGTGAGAATGAAAGCTCACTTCTTTAAGACATGGGCCATCATTATAAAAGAAGAAAAGCATTAAAGTCCCAGTAATTTCAGGCCCTGAGGTTAGAAATGGTTTGGTGACTTTACTAAATCCAAAACAAGCATGATAAATGTGGTAGGAACTTTTCTTATGGAATGTGTTCTTGCATCTTTCTGACAAGATGCCCCATCACTTGCCCAAGGCATTTATTATTTTAATGTCATACCTTAAACCTGAAGTTATCTTAATATTTTTATTGGCATATATACATATATACTTTTGAAAATTTTAAATTATCACTTCCAGTGCCCTCCTCCTGAGGCCTGTAATGACAACTATAAAGAGAGTGGAATGCTTTGAAATTATTAATGCCAAACATTGCAGATAACAATTTTGAGGATACATAAAATTACTATTCTTTTAAATTAAGTACAGTAATCTGTGCCCTGTGGTTTGATGTCAATTATTTTGAGTTACTAATTATATAGAAACAATAGATTTTTAGACTCTGAACAAGATTTCAGAGAAGCAATACTAGTTGGGATTATTTATAAAAACTCTAAAGCTGAGCAAATATATCTTTTAAGCATCAGTCTTCTTTTTCTTCTATGATTTATTATTTTTCCCCCGTTTCTTATTATTCTGGTCAATTTAAGATTTTTCCCCCCTCCTCATACAGTATTTATATATTCTGCAGTAATTAAAGGTAAATTTAGACTGATGCCAGTTTAATGTATTGAGACCTTGAAGACTATGCAAAGTTTATATTTTTGTGTTTAGGAACTTGGATTATTTGGAAAGTGCAAGGAAATACTGTATTTAGATACCTGACATTAACTATATGACCAGGGCTAGTTGCCTCTGTTTCTATGAGCCACTGACTCAAAATATTTTGTTAGATTGCACACATGATATAATAACTTCAAAAATGATATAAGGAATATATTTAATTATTGGTAATGCATTTTTATTTACATTTAAAACATTATTTTTTTTTAATCCTCACCCAAGGATATTTTTTTCCACTGATTTTTAGAGAGAGTGGAAGAGAGAGGGAAAGACAGAAGTATTGATGTGAGAGAAACACATCGATTGGTTGCCTCCTGCATGAACCCCGAACAGGGCTCGGGGGGCCGGAGAGGACCATGCAACCAAAATACAGGCCCTTAACCAGAATCCAACTGAGACCCTTCAGTCCTTAGGCTGATGCTCTATCCACTGAGTCAAACCGGCTAGGGCTTATTTACATTTTTATTGTTGCTTCCATCTACCCTAAGTGGTATTCGAGTCTGGGAGAACAAGTGAAGGTTATTTAAATAAGTTTAAGTAGAGAGCTGTATTTAAAATCATATTATTTTATACAAAAAACTGCTTTGTGGGATCTGTTGTACTTGTCAGTATATTCTAGCCGTGCAAGAAATGTAAGAATCCAGGCCCAGGGAAGAAAATAAGAACTCTTACGAAGAACACATTTTATATATTGTAATTACTAACTCATTCATTTTTTGCCTTTCTTTTCAGAGTAGTTTTTCAATTCACATATAGAAATTTTTAGTTAATAATGGGCTATTTTCCAAATGATTATGGACATAAACATATAATGGTTTAATGGTATATAAGTTATATTTTAATTTTGTTTTATCTTCAGTTAAATACAAATCAGTTGTATATTCTAATGGTTCCAGTGTTAGTTTGGTACAGATAACACATTCTTTTGATTGCTGAATACATCTTTTACACTTTAAAAAGGAACATTTTCTTAAGAACATTTGCTTAATCTTTAGGCCATTAAATACTTATGAAAACATTTCAATTTATTAAAAGTAGCTGAATGTTAAAACAAAACAACTCTAGATTAGCATCTACCATAATGATATTGTATTAATTTTATGACACTGAGTTCATCTGCAGAACTTAGGGTGAATTGAGATACATGTGCTAATGTTAAAAGTGCTGTATTTGCACTCTCAAATGAATGCTGCAGCTATTTTTTTTTTTTAACTAGTGAGTATGGGAAATTTGCATTTCAAACTGAGTGTAGAAGAAAATAATCTTATTTTAAAACCACTACCACCTGCTAATTCTATGGATTATTATTTTGTAGTTATTTCTTTTGAACTTTTTCCTTTGTTAAGGATTTAGCAAACCAAGTCATACAACAAAGGAACAAATGGGGTGGTTTTAAAAATCAAGGTAATTATCTTAAATAATTAAACTTTAGTTAATGTTAGATTATGATAGCATGCTCCTTCTTCTTTTTCTATTTCAACTTCTTATTAACTCTGCTGTCTGTGTTTTTCCAGTTCCTGTCGAGTGGTGTTGTCAATTGTGTTCTTGTTTATAGTTTGTTTTTTCCCCCCTATTATTCTGCACCTAAAACTGATCTTCTAATTTGCTGTTTTGAACTCAGCCTTTGTCGGAATTATGGGTAACACAAGATCTTACAAACTGCTAGACTGGAATAGTTTCAATTCAGGTATTTTAATGGTCATTCAGTACTACATATGCTGACAAAAATTATGGCAGCTCAGTGAAGATTTTAGAAATGTTCTAGATTAAATAGGTTTCATATCAATTCAGTTATATAGATATATTCTTCAGTACATATATTCTAACTCTTATAATTTTCATGGAAATGCAAATATAAAAATGTGTGAACTAAAATAAATGAATCAAAACCATAGAAATACTATAAATTCTGAATGATTTTTATTAGTTGACCTTCAGAATAATAGCTTTAAAATATGTTTTGAATTTTTTTTCATATCAGATAAATGACACAAGCATTAGCTTTATGACTAAGGAAATATTATTAAATATAAGTATTAAATGACTAGCTTGATAATCTTAAAGTATATTTAAACTTCAATCTAGATTTGAATATAATGTACTTCATGTTCTACAAATACGATAATAATGTAACTGTTAGCATTTTTATTTATAATTCTAAAAGTGATCCAAAATTTGGTAAGAGCAGATTTTGGGGAGATTAATGGCTTGCATAAGCTTTCCTCATTCCTCTTCTACATGAGAATATACTTTTTCTTTTTAATTATTTTTACATATAGATATTGTTTGTAGCTTTTAAAGAAACTAAGATAACTTTACAGCTGATGATGTGGTTTAAAGTCAAAGTCAGTTAATTTTTCTTTCTTTTCTTTTTTAAAATTAAATTTATTGGGGTGACATTAGTTAGTAGGATCATATAGGTTTCAGGTGTACACTTATATGATACACGGTCTGTATATTGCACTGCCCATTACCCAAAGTCAAACGATCTTCTGTCTTAGATATTAGTCCTGCTGCACTCCCAGCTCTCACCCCTTCCCTCTGGCAACCACCACACTGTTGTCTGTGTCCACAAGTTTCAGTTTTATATCTCACATATGAATGAAATCATATGGTTCTTAGCTTCTGTTGACTTTCTTATTTCACTTAGAATAATGTTTTTGATTTTATTTTTTGATAAAAGAATATTTTTAAATTAATACTGATATTTTAATTTTTATGTCATATACATGTTAGAATTAAACAGTAGAATCATCTTGATTCAATATCAGAAGCTGTTATTTTGCCTAAAGAATCTTTTTCAGTTCCTTGTGTCAGAAAAACAAAAACCAAAACCCAGAGGCTCACCTTTTTAGATAATATCCTATAATCTTTTCAATATTGTAAACTTTCTTTGTTCTTAGGAGTCCAGGATGTAAATTCTGATGTAAGTAATGCATGTTTGACTATGAAGTAACTCATGTTCATCATGCAGATTTACCTAAATTCAGTCTAATAAACAATCTGATCAGGTTGAACCTTTGCAGATTTAGACTGACATCACTTGGTAAATCTTTAGGGGAATTACCTCTATTGGCTACCCAAGTTTTGGCCAGCATGTTCTCACATTGATTAGAATTAAAATACTCATTTTTAATGTAATGCTGTATACTTAATTTTTAGTAAGGAATTAAAAATACCCTATTGATTACTTTAATAAATAAAAATATATATTTAAAACATTAGGCAGATTAGTATAGTGGGAAGAAAAAAAGCTTATTACATAGAAAAAGGACACTGAGAGCAGATTAACCATTAATTTGAAGAGTTGAAACCTTGTTAGGGCAAAGATGTTGAGGGTAAGATGTGTGTGTTAGATGATAGAATAGTCCTGAAAAGTGGAAAGGACAAAAGATAAATCCTATAGACATAATAAAGATTTTGTCCCATGTAAGCAAAATTATAGAATTTGGCAAGGAGAAACATGGTTGAGGAAGCAGTATATCTTGCCATCATTTAAAAATAAAGTCCAGTCATAAGTATATGGGGAAAAAAAGATGGATATAAGTTATAGACTATTAAAAGAATATAAAAGATGACTGTCAGTTTAATGTTCCCATAGTTGTATGCTTTTGACTCAGGTATTAGAATCATTATGGTAACAGTTGATACATATTCAGAAATCAGGCTGATTTTGACATTAGTTTAGGAAAAATAACATTTCTGAAAAAAAAAGTGATATATTTTGGTAAATATATTAAAATTATTTATATATTTTTCTGTGTAATTAGGGAATATTGCTGTCCCATTTTACTATATGAATCAAGAATTGACCAAGTCAGTGAAAAACTATTTGTTGATGTAGTTTCTGCTAATGCTAAAAATTGTTCATCCATACTGTGTATTCTCTGGATTCTCTGATACCATGTATTATATGATGTATCATCAATGTAATAATAGTTTACTTAATAATAATAGACAATCTTATTTCACAAACATTAAAATGTAGAGTGGTATAAGAAAACATTTTATGTTACACAATAATTTTGCATGAAATATGATATATCATGCAAGCATTTACTATAATTTATTTTCTGTCATGCAGTTTGTTAGATAGTAAGTGTGCAAAGATGCCAGGGCCTGAAAAATATGTAAGTGGTTTACTGTGTGGTCTGATGTGATACAAGATACAGTGTTAGAGAGGAAGGCATGATTATCTCTCTGTGGCAAGGAAGTTTGTAGAAGCAATAATTCTTGAGCTCAGTTTTTAAAGGGTATATAGTCAATTCGTGTATATTTTATTTTAGACAGTATTTTTGGAGCCATGTTAATATACATTCTTTGAATGTAGTTCTGACACTTTCAGCATTTGCAAAATTATATTCTAACCAGTACTCATCTGATTGTTACTTACTTCATTCTTAAGTTTTCCCCATTGAGTACAAAATGTTTTTGTTAGTTTAGCTCCTCCCTCCCCCAATTCTCTTTCCTCCTGTTTTGCTATCTTAGTTTGTTTAACTTCAGTGGTAGAACATATTTTATAGAGCAGGAAGAAGGAACTCAATATCTGAGAAATTATTATATAAATATCATTTTTTATTACCTTGCTTTTTATGTTTCTGGCCTGGTACCAGGTTATGTTTAAGGGTATATTTAAAGAGTATACATATCAGTCTGATCATCCAAAACCTTTAAAAAATAATTTTAAAGAAGAGCCTTTTATTTAGTGGATATTCATGGAATGCCTGCCATGTCTTAAGCACAATGTTGGAGATTGGGAACACCATTCTTCAGCCAGGCAGAGATCCTATGTACACATCTAGTCTAGGTTACTTTTAATACTGTTTTGCTGTGTGTGTGTGTGTGTGTATTAGTTACATGGTAGGCTTTCTTACAACTTGAATTCTACTGATGATCTCAGCAGTTAGTCTTTTTACTGTATCTGAGAGGGAGGTACACATAAGGAAATGTGCAAATTAAGCCTTAAGTAGGTAAGCAGTTTTTAGGGTTTAGTATTTTAGTAAAGTTTTTAGGAAATAGATATGTACAGGGGTAAAAGTAGGCTTATAGTTATTTGTATGAAAAATAATACAATAATTAATAGATAACACAAGAATAAATGGTGTTTTGCATTCTTCACAACTGTAAACCTACTTTTGCTCTACCCTGTAGAATTCAAGAAGGCATAAATATAGCATGTATGCTATGTGAACTTTCCTTCATATATAAGGGAACATATAACTGTATATATAATTTTCTGTATATAGATTGTGACTCTATATTAATTACTATCCATTTTTTTACTGCCTATAAAATTACATATATAATCTTAATTGTGAAATTTCACTCTTTATATGTATAAAAATGCAATTGGATATTCATTACATTATTATAATGTAACATGGAAATATATATTTTTTTCTATATATACTGTAATTGGTCTTTATATATGAAGAGTTTAAGTTCAAAATTAGGGAGAAGTTTACATATAACTTTTTTTTTTACAAATAGTAAAGAACTCCAGTTTGCTCTAACATGGATTATATCTCAGCTACCTCCTAACATCCCAAATTACTGCATCATGATGTTTGTTTGAATTTGTACATCATTCCCTGTATAATAAGACTTCCTGGTCTGGTTCCCCACCCAATTTGGGGTTGTTATATTCCCTTGAACCTAAACTCTCTACTTTCTATTTCATTAGGGAAAAGATATCTTCTTCAAAGTTTGTTTTAAGTTAGAATAATTCTTTCAGCTATTTGAGAATATAGATTTTTATGCCTCCAATAACAAGATAGAATATAAATGTATTATAAACTTTTGATTCTACCTAACAGTTTATCTCCTCTTGTTCATCTAAAAAGTTGATTGAATAATATTTTCTTTATTCTTTCAATTAGATGAAAAGATTCTTAGGGACATAGTTTTTCTCTTCCAGAGTTATGTGAAAATAGAGCTAAGTTTAACATTTCAGATAGTCAATGATTCTTAATTGCAAATGTATAATTGCCTAAAAATTCAAAGGGATTGAGTTTTACAAAGGCATGTTGTATTGAGTTGTTTACTTTTTTTCCTTTCTGAGATGTAAACTATTACTGTTATTTTAGGAACCTTTACCAGTTTCACCTGCACTTCAGAAACAAGATAGAATGCTAAAAAGATGGCAAGATATCAATCTATGGCTATGCTCTAGAAAAGTAACAGCCCCAAAATGAATTCCTTATGATATCAATCCAAGTGTGCAGACATTACTTTTAAAAAAGGTATCAGTAAGATATTATTCTAGAGCTCAGTTCATGCCTACAATTAAAAGAATATATTAAAATATGAAAAGAGTGATATTACCTATGAAATTTTGACTTATAGAAGAAAAGCATAAAGTAGTATAAAACATAATTTGTATAAAAATATATATTATTACCTCCTAAAATGATATCTTTATAAATAAATCTACATAGATTATTGGGAGTTGCATGGTATTTCAAGTGAAGGTATGTTTTTTCTAACATCTTTGAAATATTATCAATTGTGATTCTCACATCTCAGCTGTATATCCTCCAAGTGATTAAATTGTATTCAGTTTTATATATGGCATGTATAATTGCCATAAATTTTTATTGTTTTTTTTTTGCATGTGCCCTGACCAGGAATTGAACTGTGACCTCCTGGTTCATGGATCAACAGTCAACCACTGAACCACACTGTCCAGGCACCATAAATTTTTAAGCCAGATTCTTTGTTTTGCCATTTATATAAGGATGGTAGATCCTCCAATTTTTGACTTATATAGGATAAATAAAACAATTTAAATTCACTAGTGTGCTTCCTATACGAATGTTAGCACTTTTTAAGCATTTAAGATTCCATTGTAGCAGTTAAAAACTATGATATTTCTGACTTTTCAGTTGTATTAAGTTAAACTGGATTATAATTAATACTTCAAGATTCTCTGGCTTACCCGGCATAAGTATGATATAGGTATTGAAGATAAATTTAATTTATCTTTAATATTAAATAAATTGATTAACCTTGATATTAAACCCCTAAATTTAATAGCTAAAAAATTCATCCTTTGGCTTTCTGCTTACAGTTGTAGATAGTTACTGTTAATCCAATTACTAGTTTGTGATAAAGTGCTCCCTACTTACTGTATGCTTGCCTTGCTTTCACCTAGAATCTAGGGCCATTACTTTCTGTAACCATTTCAGTGAGCTGCCATAGTTTTCGGTCTGTACTGTCACCTGATCCAAGCATGCGCCCAAAATATCCACTGTTTCTGGCTCCTGTCTGCTGAATCTGCTTTGCAAAATCTTTCGTTCTTTTAGCTTTCGCTTTAGCCAAAAACCAAATTTAAGACATTCTTTGGCGTGTGGACATATGCCATTTGCTTCCTTAGCTCCCATGTTATGTAATTTGTTAGCTTTTATTAAACTTGTAAATAATTACAACAGTGGCATCCTCATGTGCAACTGCGTGGCTCGTGTGTCAAAATAAAGGCTGCTTGTGAACTTGTGAGAAGAATATGAATGCTCCACTTGTGCTGCATTCAGCTTTTAATTTTAATTTTTTTTAAATCAGCCATCTATTCTTTCATAGTGTTTGGTTTAATTATCTGATTATTTTATGTGTTATACCAAGGTAAGTTTGATGTAATAAACTTGTATTCTATGTATTACATGTATCTCATAGTAATTATTACATACTTTTCCATTTAGACATGTTAGTCATTTCTAAATATATCTTGAACATAAACTAAGTGGCTCCCTCCATCTTTCATTAATTTGAAAAACAGTGTTATGTATTACTTCTTGTAAAATTCTTTTTTAAAATAGAAAAGCTACCATGTATGACTTGTGGCAAAAATGTAGGCACACCTAATGTGAGAAGATATATTTTTATAAAACTGTAGTATATAATTATTTGTCTTAGAAAAAAATAGTTTAAACTTGCAGAAAAATATAAGAAGTACATAGTAGGCCCTACTAGTGCATTTAGGAGAAGATAGACTTTTTATTTTACACTGTTTTTTATAAAAGTAATTATTTTCTAAACCAATATTTCTATTATTATTTGTGATATCTATTTTCAAAGAATAAATAATTTGATAGATTAAGTAATATGTTCTAAAAAGTCCCTGTTAGGAAAGGATGATATTAAATAGATGTCTTTTATACATGTCTTAAAAGAAAAAGAGTATGGATTTGAAAGTGTATTTGTACTGTTAATGTCTGCATTTTAGTTAAACTATGAAGAAATTCTTTAGCATAATAATGTATGTGCAAAATAGGACCACCTGATTCTCTCACACATGTCTTAATTCATAATATTAATTGCTATCACCGTATTGTAGTCTTTTCTATTCTCTTCCTTTATTTTTCTCCTACTTTGACGTTTTTCTTAGTTTCCTGGAGTCTGCAATTTTTCTTTTCTTCTGAAAGAAAGTTTTAGGGTAGCTCTGTCTTGGATCCAAAGCTTTAATTCAAGAAGTGGCTGGCATCATTTGTAGTTTTGGCCTTTATCTCCTCATTTCTCCCTTTTGCTGATTTTCCTCCTGTGGAGGAAACAAAATTACATCATAGGAATGTGAGTCATAGTAAGCCTTTTAACTTTCTTTACTTTGCTGTCTTCAATATTTCACTAGTGAGTATAATTCTACTTATTTTTCTTATTTTGAAAAAGGTATTTGGAAAATGGATATATACTGAAATTCAAAAATGGAGTTTGGAGATTGTTTCATTTGTGATTTTAATAGTGCCTTACATGCGGAAAATTTACAATAAGAGCTTAACATACTATTTAGAGTTGGTTAAGTTTTTTCTATCTTACCAGTTTGCCACAAAAAAGAAGTAAATTAGGATGTGCTGATTATAGAACGTTTCTGTTTTTAACATCTTTGTACATAAAAAGCTATAATTTGCAGCTGCTGTTCACCAGTAGTTTGCAGCTATATGCAAAGTGATTAGGAAGTATATATGACAGATGCTCCATTTATAATGCTCCATTACAAAACAATATTGAATTTCTCTATGATAATGAAATCTAATTCTGGGATTCTAAGGCATTTACTTAATTACAGAGCCATTAGTGTTCTATCTGAAATTTGTCCCTATATACAATGACCAAATTATTTGTATTAATCTTTTAAGTATTTGTTTTCTTTATTTTGAATTGGCTAGTCCCTTTATATTTTGTCATTTTGCCTTAGTATCTACATCTTTTTTAGGATAGCTACAGATGGCTCTCTCTTTTTTGAAAAAATATATTTTTTATTGATTTTAGAGAAGAAGGGAGAGGGAGAGAGAGATAGAAACATCAATGATGAGAGAGAATTATTGATCAGCTGCCTCCTGCATGACTGCTACTGGAGGATCGAGCTTGCAACCTAGGCATGTGACCTTGATTAGAATCAAACCCTGGACTCTTCCGTCTGTAGACTGATGCTCTATCCACTGAGCCAAACCAGCCAGGGCTTTTTCTTTTTTTTTTAACATCGTTAAGTCTTTACCTTGGAAAGAACTCAGAATATAGTGGGTTATAAAAAATAAGTACTAGTAAATGAAATCTGAATCTAAATTAAATTTATAGATGTGATTCATAGTTCTCTTAGTGAGGTGAGATAAGATACCCTCTCAATTTAAGATTAGAATCTGGAAAGTTTGGATCTACATTTTAAATTGCATGTAATTAAATACATCTCTATAGATGTCCTTTAAAGTAATAAAGCAAATAGAATGAGGTGTTTCTTTTTCTAGCAATCAGGTTTAAAATGTTATATTTTTGAGAAGTAGCATTACATTAAAATGTTAAGCTTTTGAGAAGTAGTATTTAAAAGATGTGACGTTATAAAATCTATTAAAGAACAGTACTTTTTTTTCCTTCCACAGTATGTTTATTTCAAACATTTTTTGTTCATATAGACAATGTACTATTGTGTAGTAAACTGATTTAAAATTTATTTTTCAGATGAACCAGAAACTCGAGATGCGTGGTGGGCAGAAATCAGACAAGAAATAAAGTCACATGCTAAAGCATTAGGCTGTCATGCTGTAGTGGGCTACAGTGAATCAACTAGCATCTGGTAAATGATAATACAACATGCTTTTCTAGATGTTGTAACTTACAGATTGTCCTCTGAAGGGGGAAAAGCTTTATGCAAATATAGAGAGAAGAATAGCAGGTGATCTAGCCCATGGCCTTTAGAGTACCTCAGACTGAGGTTTATGTGCCATTTTTGCCCCTGAGTTGCTGTGAAATTTTGAGAAAATTACTCTACTTTTCTGAGCCTCGGCACACACATTGCATGAGAATATAATACTGGCACATAGCAAATATTAACTCTAGGCTGATTTTATTCCAGATTGTGACTCCATTAACTTCTTTCTGTGGGATCTTTGGAATCCTTGATCTACATAAATAAACTGCCTTGTATCTTTAATGCTCATCTGTAAACTCTACCTTCTTTTACTAACTGTTACTTTCTCCTACTAACCAGATCATCATTTCTAACTCCACCAAGCAATGAAGGGAATTCCATACTGTTAGTTTTCAAAACCCTTTTTCCTGTTTTTCATTTGAACAACCTCTTCTTTAAAGTCCATGCCATTCCACAGTTCAGACTTTTCTCTCTCCCACTGAAACAATCTTCTGTCTGTCTTAATTTCTTCTCTGTCATCTCCTCCAGTTAGAGTAATTATCTCACTTCTATCACCCTGACATTGTATTTCTCATTCTTAAGTCCTCTATCTCCACTTAATGTTCAACCATACTTTGGACCTCATTTTCACTCAAAACTGTTGCCTCCTAAAAATGTGAAACTCTTAAGATTTCATTCCTGGATCACAATAATTCTCCATCCACACCATTTGCTCATGCTTACCTGGTTTGTTCGGGCCTTTGTCTTAACCAAGTTCCTTAACTCAGGGTCTGACTTTACTTATTTCTGCCATCTTTATGCCCTACTATCATTTCTCTCAAAAATTTATAATAGCTATCATCTAGAAACTAACCTTTTGCTCTCTTATTTTCCATCTTCTGTTAGATAATTCTCACTGGAATTATTACATGGATAATTCTCTTGCATTTGTGGTGATCATTTCTAGAAAAGAAGGATTAGACTGTAGTAAATGTGGATATTACAGAGCCATGCCTGTTGCATCTTTATCTTTGCAGTCCATGTATTATCTTTTTGAACAGTTCTATTCCCATTGTAGTTGTTCTACTTTTGTTAAACTACTAACTCTATTATGCTTATCCTGCTTTATTCCCCAATATATAGTCTTGCTTCATTCACAGATTTAGGGGCACACACTTTCAAGTTCTAGGGATATGGTTTTAAAAGACATAGTTCTTGTTATCAGATTTACATTATACTGGAGAATTATGATGAATATACATTTTATGAAAGAGATAGCCCAGAATGCTTTGGGATCCCAGAGGGTTGGAGGTTAAGGGTAGGATTGGAAGAAAGTGTTAATGTAGTAACTGAAGCTTGAATGGAATCTTGGAGAATGAGTATGAATTACATAAATGAAGTGAAGAGGCATAAGGAGAGTGTTCAAAGCTAAAAACATAACACTGAGAAGTTTTAGATTCAGTGAGGCTAGAAATAGGTCACACATGCGCGGTCTACCGACCTGAGTCCAATTAATTTACTTAGAAGTTTGAATTCATCTGACACAAACTCCTTTTTTTCTCTAGACTTCATCTTTACTAATGTGTTCTGTTCTAACCCATCCAACTTACTGTTACTGGATTAAACTCTTTGAAGTACACCTGCTCTTAGAGCTCCTTGATTCAGTGT
Organism: Lasiurus cinereus; assembly: GCA_011751065.1. Lineage (NCBI taxonomy): Eukaryota > Metazoa > Chordata > Mammalia > Chiroptera > Vespertilionidae > Lasiurus > Lasiurus cinereus. The sequence continues at coordinate 23,679,486 of JAAGEH010000311.1, forward strand.
CTTCTAGTGACTGTGTTATTCCTTCTGACATCCTCAGGATCCACTTGAACATTTTAAGCCTGGCCTCTCTCTAATCAAGTAATCCTTTCTTTCTTGTCCTCTTAGGCTTTCCATCCATTTACACTTTGTTTCCAGCCCCTCGTCCCTAAGCTGCTACTTTTTTGATTTGCTTTGTGATCTCTTTCAATAATTATGTTGTCTAATTTTTTTTTTTTGGCTTTCAAATTGGGTAATATATAGTAAAGACTTTTGAAAAATTCTTTTGAGTATAAATTTTTAGTATATACATAAAATGATGTGGTTTAAGCTCCATTTTAGTATATTTTGGATATTATTTGTTTCAGATACTTTTTATTATTAAGTTTATATTAAACTTTAGTGATATAGATATATATGTAGTTTGCTTTTAGAATAAATACATTTTAATGTGCACTTAGAAGATTGTAATATATTTTAATGAGTTTATTGCCTGATTCAACAATATAGTTACTACTTTTATTTTGAAATATTTCTGTCTTATTCAGCTTTGTCATATTTTAAAGGAATTTATTGTCATTAATATTATACTTTATCTTTTACAATTTTTAAGTAATAAAGAATTCTTGCCCCCCCTTCCCCCATTTTAATAACATTACATTTCTTCTATTTTCTCTTCCAGGTTTAGGAGGTAATTGTGTAATATTATTATTATTTAGTAGAGTCTAACCTGAATTTAAATTGTCATCCTTATAATGATATTTACATTTAACATATTCCAAACTTAGATCACCTGTAAATGTTAACTTGCTTTATTTTTTTTCTTTTATAGTGAAGAGGTCTGTATTTTATCTGCATCTGGCACAGCAGCTGTACTGAACCCTAGATTTCTGCAGGATGGCACCGTGGAGACCTGTTTGGAACAGAGGTTGTCATGGCAGTCTGGCTTGTTTTCCATAAGGGCTGAGATAAGTTTTTTCTGTGAGGGTGGGTTGCAGTGGTACATTGTAGGAATCAGGACCAGGCACTTTACTGACTTTTACCTAATGCACAGCAACAGAGCAGTATTAAGATCTGCACTATATGACACATATAATTTCTAGTATCTTAATAAGTGGCATGCATTACTGCCAGTTACAGAATTTGAAGGAGATATTTTTTTGTTACATCATAGAAATAATTACTTTGATTTGATTTTTTCTTTCTTTTATCTTACCTCTAAAATGGAAAAAGACCATGAAACAATTTTCATAAAGAGAATTCTTCATTTATAAAACCATCAAAACACAATATTATATTAAAATTATATATTAAGCTTCATGGAAAATAAAGTATAACTTTAATATATGTAAGAGTGAAAGTGAACCCAGCTGGTGTGGATCAGTGATTGAGAGTCAATCCATGAACCAAGAGGTGACTGGTTCAGTTCCCAGTCAGGGTACATGCCCAGGTTGCGGGCTCAATCTCCAGTAGGGAGTGTACAGGAGGCAGCTGATTAATGATGTTTCTTTCTCATTCATGTTTCTATTTCTCTATCCTTTTCCCTTCCTCTCTCTCTATAAAATAAATAATTATAAAAAAAAAAGATTGAAAGCATTAGGTAAAATGAGATTACTTTCTGGTTTATTTGATTATCAGTCCTTTTAATCTTTTAGCTTCCATAATGTAAAAATGCTTTCTATAAACAGATAAAATTATCAAATATGTATGCAAGAAAACTGTTAATATGGTATCGGAGTGTACTTGGATAATAAAAATTTTAATTAGCTTTACCCCACAGTATGAATATTTGCTTTTCAATTTTTTTTTTAGTATTCATATATAGGGTAGGACAAAAGTAGGTTTACAGTTATTCTTGTATTATTTATTAATTACTGTATTTTTCATGAATAACTGTAAACCTACTTTTGCCCCAGGGGCTGCTTTAGATTATTGAGAACCCACATGTTTCCAGAGCCCTAGAAGACAGGGCGAGGTGAAAGTCTGGGGTTCTCTATGGAGCTTTCTCTTTTTCCATTTCCATGATCCTGATTTCCTCAGACTTAATGAGTGACAATATACTTAATCATTCTAAAATGAAATCATAAACAGCATATGTAATGTACATTTTACAATGAATGGGAAAGTTGTATGTTAATAGTTTGTGGTTTATCTATGATATGTATGTTGTTTATGAAACTGGTATTTTGGTTTCTCAAGTGTTAAAAACAGTTACTAGAAATTATAAATTTTGAAATATTTTTTGGCTTACTTTTTTTTCTTCTTAAATAAATTTGTTTTTAAACCCTAATTTTTTTCTAATGTTAGGTTTTCTGGTTAAAATATGTTTTTATTAGAAATTCTTAAATTACATTTGCATTATATCTGTCATACAATAAGAAAGTATCATCTTCTTTGTCTAACTGTTTGTTTTTATGTTATATCCCAAAGAAAAAAATTTTGAATTAATAGTGTATGTTGTCAGGTGGTAAGTCATCACACATATGAATTGATAAAAAATGATTTTATATAAGCCTTTTCTCTCACATGGTTCTCATTTCATGGTCATTTGTAATTCTTACCAGTCATAGTGGTACTCTCTGTGGTAGAAATTGTCGTGTAGTTTATACACAAGTACTATGTATATAGTATGTTGTTGTTGTTTTTTTTAAAGAAGCACAGAATTTTCAAGCATGCCTTATTTTTCTTCTTAATGTATTCATATAGGCTGGAAGAAAATTTGCCTGCAGGCTGTGGATTTTGCCATATACCATATGATGAACTGAATATGCCATTCCCAGCTCATCTCACATATTGCTATAACTGTAGGAAACAAAAAGTTCCTGATGTTCTCTTTACAACTATAGACCTCCCAACAGATGCAATAGTTATTGGAAAAGGTTGTCTCATTCAAGCAAGGTATGTTTGTGAAATCAGTATTTGGAGTCCCTGAAAGAGTATGGAGTATGAAGCCAAATAGACCTATTTTCAAATATCTGCTCTGTTTCCTACCTGGGATCCTGGACAGGCTGGGAGATGTCTGAACCTTATATATTATCATAGGGAAAACTGGGAGGAAAAATTCGCTCCTTATAAAACTTAAGTAAATTTATATTAGTTTTAAACATTAAATTCTGTATATATTTTTATTATTATAATTATTATTAATTAACCTGTCGAAGGACTGGGATATGACTCAGTATGCTTTAATGACATTAACTATGTAATACATTTTGGAAACTGACATTTTTCTTTTAAAGAACAGTGCTATTTAGTATTTCTTTTATTACTTCACTTAGCTGGTAAGAGTTCCTTTTAAAGTGACAAGAGTAGGAAATGCTAAATTGTGGTAGGCATATGGGAAACAGCTCTGATAGGTCACTAACAGCTGCTGGGTTACCAAGTCCAGTAAGCATTTCTGTCCTCATTTTCCTTGACATTTCAGCATAGTCATACAGTTGATAGTTTTCTCTTTTGTAACTTCTTTGACTTCAGAGCTCCACATCTGCTTTTTCCTATCTTTTTTTTTTTAAATTTAATAAATCTTTGTTGCTCAGATTATTACAATTCTTTTTTCCCCCCATAGCTCGCCTCCACCTGATTCCCACCCCACTCTCTGCCCTTACCTCCCCCACTGTCCTCATCCATATGTATAAGATTTTTAAAAAAAAATATATTTTATTGATTTTTTACAGAGAGGAAGGGAGAAGGATAGAGAGTTAGAAACATCAATGAGAGAGAGAGAGACATCGATCAGCTGCCTCTTCCACATCCCCTACTGGGGATGTGCCCGCAACCAAGGTACATGCCCTTGACCGGAATTGAACCTGGGACCCTTCAGTCCGCAGACCTATGCTCTATCCACTGAGCCAAACCGGTTTCGGCCATATGTATAAGATTTTTATCCAGTCTCTTCCCACAATCCCCCACACCCCTTTCCCACTCCCTTTTTATGTCCCTGATTCCATTATATTAATCAGTTTATTCTATTCATCAGATTTTTTTATTCACTTGATTTTTAGATTCACTTATTTTAGTTATATATTTATCTTCTTCCTCTTCTTTTTTCTTTTTTACATTTTTCTTTCTTTTTAAAATTTAATAAATCGTTATTGTTCAGATTATTACAATTGTTCCTCATTTTTCTCCCCATAGTTCCCCTCTACCTGGCTCCAACCCCTCCCTCTGCCCTTACCTCCCACCCCATTGTCCTCATTCATAGGTGTACAATTTTTGTTCAGTCTCTTCAACGCACTCCACTCACCCCTTTCCCCCTGAGAATTGTCAGTCCACTCCCTTTCTATGCCCATGATTCTATTATATTCACCAGTTTATTCTGTTCATCAGATTTTTTATTCACTTGATTTTTAGATTCACTTGTTGATAGATATGAATTTGTTGTTCATAATTTTTATCTTTACCTTTTTCTTCTTCCTCTTCTTAAAGAATACCTTTCAGCATTTCATGTAATACTGGTTTGGTGTTGATGACTCCTTTAGGTTTTTCTTATCTGTGAAGCTCTTTATCTGCCCTTCAATTCTGAATGGTAGCTTTGCTGGGTAGAGTAATCTTGGTTGTAGGTTCTTGCTATTCATCACTTTGAATATTTCTTGCC